>CM034149.1:937730692-938374048 GCA_019776745.2 Taxus chinensis
CATCATCTAATCTATCACATGTCCAGGATTTTCAATTCAGACAAGAGCAGCGAAAATATATCCCAATTGGGGAACCTTACTCTTATGTCTTAGAAAATATTATCGAAGCAGGAGCCATCACCCTTCCACCCATAAAACCACACACTGGTTTTGACCCTACTCACCCCATGCCCACGTGGTATAAAGAGCATGATTTCTGTAACTATCACTGAGTGAAGGTTCATAGTGATGAAAACTACATCGCTTTCAAGAATATTGTCCAAGAAATGCTCGAGAAAGGTGAGTTAACTGTGGATAATCCTAATGCCACCCCTAACCAAAATCTACAAATCTTCAAAAAACCATTCCCAATCATGCCCCTTCATCCAATCAAACCAGTGAGACATCCACTCATGATACCCATACCCGTGAGGTTCATACTATATTTAACGAGGTACCTGTAGCCTCTCTATTACCTCACATCCCTTCCATAGAGGAAATCCTAGCCCGAAATCCTCCTTCCACATTAGAACTAACCATCACTGTTTCTTCACCAATAGAGGAACACCTTTCATCTCCTTCACCACCAACGGAGGGGTTTTCCACTAACATTGAGCCCCTCTCACCCCTAACTTCTCCACTTAGATAACCTTTATCTATCGTACCTCCTCCACCCATAGAGGAGCACCCATTACCTCCTCCACCCATAAAGGAGCACCCATTACCTCCTCCACCCACAGAGGAGCACCCATCACCTCCTCCACCTATAGAGGAGCACCTATCCATTCCTCCACTTATAGAGGAACTCCCATCATCTCTTTCACCCATTATAGACCCAATGGAGATACCTTTGCCTCTCAGTGAGCACTCTCCGTCAGCTACTCAACATCCAATAGACATACTTTCAGCTCTCTTACCCACAGAAGCTGAAGCTAGCCAATTCCCCATCTCTAAGATGCATTTTATGGGAATTCCCATTAGGTCTTTTCCAACTCCACCCACAGACATGTTTTTCTTATCACTTCGATTATGTGGATAGGGATTTGTTATGGGGGTGCCTCTTACTCCCTATCTCAACACAGATGCAAAAGTCACTCGATGACACCTCCACCATCTACCCAAACACATTTCCACCCATCAAACTGAATACAACTATTGTTGTCGCGACCCCTTCCATGATACCCTTTAGCACTCACACCACATCCTTACCCATAACCCGACCTACACCTAAACCCAAACCCACACCCACAAAAGTTTCCTCCACTAAACCCATTACCACTTTAGGGGTCACCCCGACCACCATCCTTAATCATCCACCTATTAAACTAGATTTAGCTACATCCTCCAATGTCAATACCACACCTACTTTGACACCCAAACTAAAGAAACAAACTCCTCGACCTCATACCCCAACCACACCAATCACAGCTGCACTGGTCCCATATGCCTTAAGACCTCATCTTCCCAACATGGTCAAGCACCCTTCACCCATCCATAAAATAATAACAAAACAACCCATTCTTTCCTCACATACCTCTAACCTACCTAGGCACACAACATGACTTATACCTTCACTTGCAGTCTCTTTACCACCAATACTTCCAATACCTTCAGCTATTGCTTCACTACCCACTACACTTCAGTCATTTTCCATCACACCCCAAGTATGACCCACATCATCTACCTTCATAGCACCCCCGTTATCCTCATGGGTAACTCACCCTCTTCCTCCATCTACTTTTACTTCTAGACCTCATACACCAACATCACCTTTACCCAAGAAGGTGCAACCGAAAAATAAAATTCCACTACCCCACAATAAGGTAGTCAAAACAACTACACACCATCCTACCCATCCATATACTATACCCCCACCCAAACAAACACGACCGATACCTAAAACCACACCAGTACCTAAACCCATCACTCGACCTGTTCCTTCTCTTCCAAAATAGTTCCTCCCACACCTGCATCCAAACCCACATTCACTTCCCATTGTGATCCACTAGTAGGGTCCTATGCAAAAAATTTAACCAACCTCCTCGAGACTTTTGTTATCACATTGTCGCCACTCCGACCTTATAACCCCCTAAAACCCAAGCCAAAAGGGTTTGATGATACTAAAAATTTGTTCATAACATCGTGTGCCAGGGCATGATGTGGAGATTTGCAAGGCCCTGAAAACCATCCTTATCCAATTATGTCCACCAGAAACCAACTTTGATGATGACGACCTTATTGATGAGGATCTTGCTTCACCAACACCCATTCCCACACTGCCCACTCAATGACCACAACCTCCACCCTCATAGCTTCTAGAACCACACACAAGATTTGAAATTAACATGGTTTTGCATCAGATAACTTGCCATGCCACCACCCAAATGTTGTTGTGTGCCCAACTGACCTCACAGGGTTTTTCTCCTCCAGTGGGTTTTTTCCTTTCATGTCATTATATCACTTACCCTATACCTTCTCCATTTTCCAACTTCCCTCAAATCAACATGATACACATCACTACACGTGTTTTTAAGGGCAAAGAAAAAGCAACTGACCCACCAACCAATAATATACCCAACATACCATCAACACCCATACCTAAAATAACTATCCACGGTCCCACATACCCTGTTTCTAATGGCATCACACATCACACCATGCTCAAACAACTACACCAATCTCCCCTCAAAATGTCCTTATACGACCTCATCCAAAGCTTGGAATCCCATTGTCAATCCGTCTTGGAGGTTCTTCAATCTATTGAGGTTTTACCCAATGACCCTACACCCGTAGCCTCTATCATCACACCCCATCATGTAGCCTCTCTCACAAAATTACCACCTTCATCCTCACTTCACCTTGTTCACCAAGTGGCCTCCCTTAGCTTCTCAAAGGAAGAGATTGTGCCACACCAAAACAATGACCCAGACCTAGCCCTCTTCATCTCTGTCCACATTGATGACATATGGGTACACCATGTGATGATTGATGGAGGTACTAGGATTAACATCATTTCATCCCATGCATTTTCTCAAATTTTCATACCTGAAAATTGCATGCACAAACATCTGGTCATGTTGTGTTCATTCAACGACATTATCACCACCACACTAAGCATTGTCATCCTTCACATTCGCGTGGGCCCCCACACTGTTCTAGAATTGTTTTTTTGTTTTAGAGGGGGAATTCCAATATAACTTGTTGCTTGGTAGACCCTGGATCTGTGTCATGGGTTGCATTCCTTCCACTTTGCATTGTTGTGTAAAGTTTGAACACAAGGGACACACTTATACCACTTCAGCTGACCCATCACCTTTCAAAACATGTAACATGCTTTACCGACCCAATGATGTGCTCATAACTATCAAGCCGTCTGCCTCCGCAACCACTACCACTTCACCTACACCTCCAGCCTACCAATACAACTTCTACTTTCTCCGCACATACCTCCTCTATTCCTACCATTGCTATAACCTCCATGGCTGACCCATTAGCTACACAATCCATTAACCCCACCTCTGCATCGACCTCCGATACATCATCCATACCAGCTACCTACATACCAACCACTGATCCCTTGGAAGGTGTTTTTAAATGCCTCACTCTAGGGGAAGTACCGCCTATATAGTGTCAAAACATTCCTTACTCCACATGATCACTATATAGGAGAACACCTCCTTTATGGTTCTCCTCATCTTCATACTAGTTTTCACCTATGGGGGACTTGATACTACCACTTACACACCTAAACCACCATCACAACCCCATCCATTTTCCACTGACTTCCAATCACTTACCAATCGTAGTTTCTCCCACACCTTCCTACATCACTGTGCGTGGAAGGGTTTTGGTTTTGGATTTTATGAGCAAGGTTGCCATACCGTTATTCCATGTACCACCCACAAATATAATGATTGGAGTGGTAGCGGCTTCCTTGAATCTCCTACCAAACAAGCCCACATTGAACTCATTCAAGACCCTAGCCCTTTTCCACCTTCATCAGCACCCTCACTGATGGAGCCAATAGATCCTGAATCTATCCCTCCTTAATTTTGTTTTCATAAACACCATTTCTTTGGGGCCTTTGACTTATCAAAGCAAAGGCGAGGCCCCTTCCACTCTCCCATTCCTACATCCTAAGATGATTGACGATGACACACCTACCATTAAACGTCATTCAATGTCAGGGATGATGAATCCATACTCACCGATCTTGGTGCAGAAGACTCATATATTCATCGGTCGTTACCCGCTGAGACGTAAACCATGTTGAATGAATCGAAGTATCGAGGATCAACATTCATACTCAGGATGACCCACACATCCTAAAGATCAGACAATATTTAGATGCTGAATTGGAAGCCATCACTTATTTTCTCCGAGATCATAACCACACTTTCGCTTGGTCTTACACAGACATGCCCAGTATTGACCCCACCATAGTGGTCCACAATATCGTAACTGTTCTCGATGCCAAACCTATAAAAAAAAAGCTGAGGAAAATGCACCCTCATATTGCTCTTCTCGTTAAAGAAGAAATTCAGTGCCTTCTTTCTGTTTCCTTCATCTCACCCATTGATTATCCTCGTTGGATATCTAACATTGTCCCTATTACTAAAGTAACAAGGGGACTCCGCAGATTGCATGGAATTCCATGACATCAACCTCAACCTACCCGAAAGATGACTTTCCCTTACCAAGTATTGATCAACTAATTGACCTCACTACTGGTCACGAGATGCTCTCACTCATGGATGGTTTCTCAGGTTATAACAAATTTTTTCTTGCCTCAGAAGATCAGCACAAGACCACATTCATTACTCCTTGGGGAGCATTTTGCTATTGAGTCATGCCTTTTGGCCTTAAAAATACTAGTGCTACATATCAACGTATTATGAATTACATCTTCCATGATATCATGCATTGCATATTGGAAGATTACGTGGATGATATCTTGGCCAAATATAAACATCGCGCCAAGCACCTCACCATCCTCAAAACCATCTTTGATCGCCTCATTAAATATTACGCCTGCCTTCAACCTAAAAAGTGTGTCTTCACGGTTCTTTCAAGAAAGCTCCTAGGATTTATTGTTTCCCTCCGTGGTATAGAAGTTGACCCTGCTAAAGTCAAGGCCATTCTAGAAATGCCTCCGCCCACTAACCTTAAACAACTCTGTAGCCTGCAAGGTAAATTGCAGTCCATTCACCATTTCATTTCACAACTATTTGATTGGTGTTAACCATTTCATCATCTGCTCAGGAAAGATGTCTCCTTTAAATGGAATGATGACTGTCACAAAGCTTTTGAGGCCCTAAAACAATACCTTCTCCAACCACCCGTACTCATTCCACCTAAAGACAATCAACCTTTTTACCTATACATGTTAGCTACTGATCATTTGTTGGGAGCCATGCTCACTCATCGTGATGAACAAAATAGGGAGAAGGTGGTTTATTACATAAGTTTTACTCTTTTGGACTATGAAACCTGATACAACCATTTAGAAAAGATTTGCTTAGCCTTAGTTTTTGTTGCCACCAAACTCTGCCATTACCTACGCAACCACAAAACCTATGTTGTGACCAACACTGACCCTTTACACTTCATGTATGCCAAACCTTATCAAAATAAGCGTGTCGTGCGATGGATTATGCTTTTAGTTGATCTTGACCTCAAATTCATTCACCAAAAGTCCATTAAGGGCCAGGCTATTGCTGACCAATTGGCTGATACACCTATTGCCGGGGACCAACTCTCTAATTTTGACTTTCCTGATGAATCCATTTCTACCCTTTCCCTAGATGTACCCCCTTACCAAATGACATTGTTCTTCGATGGTTCCAAGTGTCAGCATGGGGGTGGGGCTAGTGCTATCCTCATTCCTCTAGATGGAGAACCCATGCCTTGTCTTTCAAACTAGACTTTGAATGCACCAACAATATTACCGAGTACGAAGCACTCATACTAGGTCTCCAGACCGCCTATGCCCTAGATGTCAAATCCATTCATGTTTTTGGTGATTCACAATTGGTCATAAACCAAGTCAATAGTCTGTACTAATGTCGTAACAAGATACTTCAAAAGTATAAACATCATGTAGACATACTTTTGACCACCTTTTATTATTACACATTTCAAACCATCCCACGTTCAACCAACAAATTTGCAGATACCATGGCCTGTTTAGCTTCCCAAATACCCGCTTCCCCTGCCAATTCCAAGATATTTGTCACCTTACAACACCTCCATTCACCTTCTTATTTACCTCATGATGTTTACTCATTTGGAAATGACACCCTTGACCTAAGTGACCTTTGGTATAAACAATACTCTGACTACCTTTTCCTCCCTAGCTTACTTCCAGATCTCACCTGTAATAGACAATGCGCCTTCCTTAAAAAGGTCTCCCATTTCATCATTCTAGGGGGACTCCTCTATAAGCATGGCTTTGATGGTATTCTCTTACGATGCCTCACAAGTTCTAAAATTCCTTATACCATTAAGGAGGTTCATGATGGAATTTGTGGAGGTCACTTTAGTGGCCTTGTTGTTGCTAAGCGTATTCTTTGCCTAGGCTATTACTGGCCGACCCTTAACCACAATTGTTACGACTATGTCGAACACTTTGTAAAATGTCAACAATATTCCAACCTTCATCATACACCCAGTCATGCCTTACAGGTCACTTGTGACCTTTGGCCCTTCTCTAAATGGGGTTTGGATCTTGTCAGAGAAATCAATCCTCATTCTTCCCAATGCCATCAATGGATCATAACTGCTATCGAATACTACACAAAATGGGTAGAAGCCATACCACTCATCTCCGTAACAGCTGAGAAAATATGTGAGTTTGTTAACCATCACATCATTTTCCACTTTGGTGTCCCTCATCGCCTCATCACTGACAATTGAAAACAATTCAAAAACAAAACATTGAAAAAACTTTGCGATTCCTTCTGCATTCAGCTTAGTTTCTCGTCACCTTATTACCCACAAACCAATGGCCAATCCAAATCCACTAGCAAAACACTAAACAAAATTCTCATGAAAGTGGTTGACGACACTGGGAAGGATTGACATACGCACATTCCTTTTGCCCTATGGACATACCGCACTAGTATTCGCACTTCCACTATGGCCACACCCTTTTCTCTTATCTATGGTACAGAGGATGTACTTCCTCTCGAAGTCCAGATCCCCTCACTCCTTATTTCTCTCCATGACATGCTCACTAATGATGAATTTTGTCAGGACCGTTTAGCACAACTAGAGTTATGAGATGAACATTGTTTTAACACTTTGGATCACCTTCAAGTTTACCAACAACGTATTTAACACACTTATGACAAACATGTCCATGAATGGACCTTCCAAGTTAGTGACCTTGTCTTGAAATAAAATCAACATGTAACCAAAGTATAAAAAATTAAATGGGGAAAATTCACTCGTAATTGGCTTGGACCATACATCATAACTCATACCTATGGATCGGGTGCCTATCATTTGTCCTCACTTGAGGGTAAACCCAAACCTGAGCCCCTTAATGCATTGCATCTTTGACCATTCTATTATTGACTCATCGTCCTACCTCACCCTTTGTATCTTTACAAGGCTCGTCCCTTGAGCGCTATCCACTCCATACACCTCCCTAATGATTAAACAAGAATCATGTGAGTACCCGTCACTTGTTATCTTTTCTTGAATATGTGTACCACGGCACTACACATAGCATGATTCTCATGGATACTTTTCATCTACCTTTTGATGAGATCCCATGGTTGTTCCACCCTACCTTTTGAACAAGATTCCTATCCTTCACCTTGGTCTTGTCCATGAGTTCAAATACCTCCACATGGGACCAAACTCCTTGAGTCACACTTATAATAAAAAAGATGACTCCATCAAAAGGACATCTTCCTCTCGACCAAAGTGCTACTATAAATAGACTACTCCCTTGAAGGATAGCTATGTGAAGCTTTCAAAAAAAAAAAGAGAGAGAAAATGAAGCTTCTCGCATCGATCAGCTTCACGAAGACCTTAAGGAGTACCATATTATTTATCCCATATAGACTTCCCACATCGATCAGTCTATCAAAACAAAAAAACTTTTTATTCGTGGACTTGCCCATCATGACCTCGAACCTCTTGCCCAAAAGACATGTTATTCCGAACATATACAATTAACTACCTTTCACCCACCTTACCATTTCCACTCTCATTTCCTAAATTGCCTCAAGGGACATCTTGTAATTTCGATGTTTGGTGATCATGTGACTACTTTCACAGTAGAACAGTTAATCATGTAATGCCTTTCGGGTCTTGTATTCATCACCCCTTTCAAGGTATGATCTACTCAATATGATTCTACCCAATCAGGTGGCTTTACTGCCCCCCTCTTATCTTTTAACCATCTTTGCTTACATTTTGATTACCTTATACGGGACTTGGTCATCAACACTTACCTTTGGGGGTCATCCTCCCCCTTCACATATAATCTACCCACACCTATTAAACCTAAACCCACTACATGACCACAAACCTACCAACTCATTCTCATCTTCTTCCCTAGCTCATGGGAGAACTACATCGGCTTGAGGTCCCTTTTCACTGGGACTATGTAGGTAGCACTCCAAGGGCATGGGGCCCTTGGAGGTTAGGTCAACCATTCTCTAACCTAATCAATTCATCAACCATGCCTAACTCACCATTTACCCCACGCTTCACTTAGTTCCCTATTCTAACAAAATTGGAAATTAAGCCACATACATAACAAGTTATTTACCATTTTATACATTTGTTACACCTACCATCTCTTTATCATCACTATGCATAGATTATAAATCCTTTCACATATGACCCATAATATCATTCATTGCCAACCATAATGAATCACGTCTACCAAACCTGACTCGATCCATGCCTATAACCTGACTTGATCCATGCCTAAAAACCTGACTCGATCCATGCCTATAACCTGTCTCGATCCATGCCTAAACTGACCTGACTCCATCATGCCTAACTCACCTAATTTCCATCCATATCTCATCTAACGCAAGCTGTAGAAACTTGTAGTTTGGCCAATGCACTATTATAACTAATATTGCACTAGATGTGCTTCTCCCTGTAAAATGACGGTACACCGCCAGTTCAACCTATCTAACTTCCTTCCTACAACATATCTTTTGTATTTTTCCTCTTGTAAACCATTTAAACAAGCTATAATAGCTTCATTCTAACTACATTATCTTCTTACTTTCTTTTAGTCCACTTCTACCACCTTCCTGGACTATCAATCCATTCTATTGGATTGATCTAACCCTTCAAAACTCTCTCCAAACCCTAATCACCTCCTAAACATGCTTAACTAAGGTTAAACATGGTTTATCCCTCCCTAAACCTAGTCAAAGTAAGATTTGACTTGCTAAAAGTGGTTTTTGGAATTTAGTGTTTGTCCCACAAGCACCCAAATTTCCCATTCTCCCAAATGAAAAACTATATATAGGGCTAGACCCCCTCTCTCATTTTCAAGAATTCCTTCCTTTCTTCCTAGGCATAGATTATAGTATTTTGCATCTAGGTTCTAGATTTCATTTCTAGATTTAATTTCTAGTTTAGATATTGAGCTATTTACTTCATCTTTTGTATTGTGAATCCAATTTTTAGAGTAAAAGAGAAGAACCATTGGCTTAAATAGCCTATAATGGGGAGATCTCTTTATCTTAATCACTAAAACTGAATTCTTAGAGCTTACTAGGTTCATTATTTTAAGCTTTCAAAGAATAGAGGTAGTTTTAATTAGCTTAAATTTGAGTGTTTACTTCATAATGTATGCTAGTTGGAAAATCTTGCTCATTTCTTATCGGATGGTCCACTTAATGGTTGCTTGAAGCCTTTGAGGATTCTTTAGGAATTCTTACCCCAAAATTTATGGATTTCACAACTTTTCTTTGAACACATTTGGCACGCCCGGTGGGACATTTGCAACTTTCCATCAAGCCATTTGTGGTTCTTAACCCCTTGTGAAACAAGAGAGTTGAAATAAATTTTCAGAAAGAAAATGAATCAAAATCAATCAAAATTCAAAAGATAAAAGCTACAAAGAAAAAGAAAATTAATATATAACTCTCTCTTGGGGTATTTCTGATAATTGCTATCAAGGCTATGGACACCTGACTGGCAGTAAAGTAATGTTGCGATTAGAATCAAATACATCTCCGTCGTGGCTTTGGATTCTTGGTTGGAAACAGAGCAATGTATGGCTATCCTTCCACCCTCCATTCAAAAATCACCTTTCAAAATAAATCATTCCTACACATTGGCTAGGGTGTCTTCACTTGTTATCTATTAAATCTTCCCTTTAAGAGGTAATCTAATTCCACGTTCACACATTGGATCTCTATGAGTATGCAGGATTAGTATGTTACCTAGTGTCTTTTTTTGGACCTTGTTCAAACTCTTACTCTAGTTTGTATCTTGTCTCACGATTTGTTCCTTTGGCTAATCACTTCTTCATCACGAGGCTTCTAAGATATATTTATGTCTTTCACATCATTCTTATAATTCGTTCAGGACATCCATGTGTATAAGATTTCCTTTTTGGCCATGTTTTCAGACACCTTTGTTCCCTTTTAGAAAAAAACAATCTTCTCCTTCCTTTCTATCATGTGATTTTAGGCCAACTTACACTGGGGGCATCCTTGATTCTTCTCAGCACTTCATTATTTTACATTCGTCATCATGTTGAACCTATCCATAATGGCCTTGGGTCCCACTTCTACCTATGAATAGCTTTCCTTTGAATACCCCCACCTAATTACTGGGGAAATTTCACATCTTCACCTTCTTGCGCATGCACGTGGCCTTTTTCCCTTGTACATCCCATCTATCACTAGGGGCATCCACGCTTCCTTGTCTTCCTATACATACTATCAGAAAACTTTCAAAATAAAATAAAAATTCAAATATGTTAGAAAAATCGCAAAAACATTTAAATATGTTAGAAAAATCACAAAAACATTCAAATATGTTTCAGAAAACTTCTAAAAATTGAAAATCATCCTACAAAACATCGCTCTTTGGTTCTCACTTGTTCATGTGCGCAACTCGCGGATCATCTTGATCTATCTCCATCAACAAAAGTTAGGCTGTTTACTTCGTCTGTAATCTGGGGCACAACGAGTTGCCTGGTACTGTTTCATAGTGCACATTACTTTTTTATCGGAGTGAAGTGTCCTCCATTTTCCCTTTACATGTATCCTTGCTTGGGGCACCATCATTAACCCTTGTCATTAATTCTAATAGGTTGGAACTGAAGCTTGATAACAAAAACATTACATTATGTTTCTCTGTTAGGTTAGCTTGTTTACTTTCTCGTATTGCATTGCATTTTGTATGTTGCATGGAGTTAGGCATATTTTACTTTCTCGTATTGCATTGCATTTTGTATGTTGCATGGAGTTAGTTTTTGGTTTTTTTAGCAATGGACATTTGTTCATTCTTTTTAATAAGGACCGATGATGAAGATCTCTAGCAATATGATGAAAAATAAAGTTGTTTAAAAGGCACTGGATGGATGTTAGCTCATTCCCTCTTCCTCATACTCCTTTTTCTTCTATATCCCCTTTCTTCTCCACACTATTCTTTCTTCTATTATATTTATTTCATATTTTTGATCGTCGATCGAGTTCTTTTATCAGCCCATCGACAATCGAGGGGACATCCTCCATTCTACTCATTTTTCTTCTATCCATTCAAGATTTTTCTACTTGTTTATGCTTGTCTACTTTCTTTGAAGTGACGTCACTTACACCACCCCAAAGAGGGGAAAATGTAGACACCTAAAATATGCTTACACTTAGCATTTCATCCAATTCAACCAATTAACGATACTACGTTAATTCCCCATTCTTCGCTCCATTCTTGGATGCCCTTTTACGATACCTTCTTGGTCGTATTCCTCCTATAAATCATCTAATTTGGTTAATATCTCTCTTATTAGCTAAACATCCCTCATTTTGACCATTTAGAATCCCCCTAGTTATCTCTAGACCACTTCTATTGGCTTCATGGGCTATCTATTAGTCACAATTGGTTATCCAGACCCCTCCTAACTCTCAATGAATCTCTAATCACTTGTTAATCAAGTTTAACTAGCCTAAACCAATCTTAACTAAGCCTAAAGCATGTTTATCCTAATCTAATCTAAAAGAGCTTTAGTCCCACATGCACCCAAATTACAGACTCTCCCAAGTTGAAAACTACAAATAGAAGGGTCACCCCTCCCATTCAGACTTACAACTTTATTCTCAAGCACTTTGGAAAGGCATTAGAAACCATTTGTGATAGCTGTAAGCTATAGAACATTTGGATCTTGTCCATAATCCATTGTTAAGAGCTCCCCCATCTTGCATCCATCCACTTCCATTGAAGAAAACAACTAATCACATAATTTGATTGCTTAGAATCTAAACTAGGTTCATTTTATTAAGCTTTCATAGAGTATAGAGTAGTATACATGTTAGTTTTTGATGTTTTTGTCAAATTTATAATGCTTTCATGTTACTTTCTCTTGTTTATCTCTAATCTAATGGTGCATGGTTGAGTTAGCAAAGCTTTGAGGTTCTTTAGCCTCATTCCATAGCTTTTGCAACTTTCCATTGCACATACATAAAAAGAAGGAAAGATATAACATGAACATCAGTGAAGCATTATGACCATGACAACATATTGATACATAACAAGATATACAAGAAAGTGTCCATATGGTACATGTATAATAAGGAATATCTATGTAAAATTCCATTAGTGCTCCAAAATTCTATGTGTGTGATCTACCATAATTATAAGGGCAGGGATCATATACTATAGCTTGCATATTAGTAAGGCACGGTAGTACATCATATATTGTTAGAATAACAATATATCATGAAATCATTTGCCTTATCATAGCTATTATCTGTAAAAGAATATAAATCATCTGTACATATTTCCTAGGAAAATGCCTACCTTCATAGAGGCTATATAATAGCCAATACTATTGTACACTAAAATATCATGTGCATGATATATTCGGTGTTCGTATTGCTGCAACTCTCGAACCAAACTTTATAGTAAACACATATCAAAAAATCTACATAATAAAACAAGTAGATGTCATTACTAAAAGAAAGCACATATACATTTTAAAAGAAAGAAATTAAAACAAAACAACACATGACCCCTGGGTCACTACCCTTCCCCTTACCAAATTATTCTAACACACACTATGAATTACATGTTGCCATGGTGTATCCTAGTCTACTATCGAATACTCGATATATATGTGGTTGGTCTACTAATCCCTCGATGTTGTTGTGAACCTATAATATAGCTGCAAACCAAAGAGTACCTCCTACAGCCTCATGGCTCACATTAAAACATCAATGTAAAAATATACGATATAAATCTAATATCAACTATGTATGAATTAACATCATCTACCCAAAAGTACTTACAATTTCTAGCATATTTCTATCCCTGCATTTCATCCATGTCAAACGATCACAACATTCATCCAATTTTCAAAGGTCTGACTCAACAAGACTCACTATATCACATGTCATCAACTATAGATAAATAAGGCATGTCAATATAGGGTATCAATATCATGCATCAAATGTCTCTTATCGTCCTCTATGCATCAATTAGAATACCTATCAACAACAGTTCGGCCTCTCTGATATCTACTAACATATGTAAATCAAAAAGCTCTGTAGCTATAACTTTAAGTGTAGTCGAAAGTATCGAGAACAATAATAAAAATCAGGTCGAATTCTAAGCCTGGAACTAGTCATGTTGAACTCTATGAGAGCTATGTAATTGGTTCATATTCCTGATCCAGTTTGGGGCACCCAGTATTGTTTGAGCACCCTACATAGTCAACTATTAGTAAGTTAGTAACCTTGTTCATGCGACACTACCACTCTCCTGTACCTGAGACCTAGCCTAATCTCTCTCGATAGTCAACATCACTGAACCTGTCGACTCTGGCTTGATCTCTCTCTATGGCCAACTCTTTACATGCAGTTGTGACTATATTCGCATATCATTTGGCCTGTACATTGTTACTATAGTGCAGCAAGTTTCACCATCATCACCCATTCACGCATGGACTCTCACAATTTTGAGGTGTTGTGTTTTGGTTACCCTGCTATAATGTGTGACATATATGCCCACTAGAATGCCTACTGGAGGCAATGTCATTTCCAGAATCTAGTGGACCTATCTAGGTAATGGGCCTAGTCACCCTGTGCCTATGTTAAAAGCTAATGGGGCCCTACGTCTAACTTGATGTTCTACATCAGGGCCACCCTCATCATCTGAATGTCATAGTTCATCGGTATCACCTCTTGTGCAACATCGTCATCGCTGGGTGGCCCCACTGGGGGATTTGCCTCATGTCTTGCCTCATTAGTCATACGCTTAGAATAGTGAGCCTACATGGAATCACTAGGGGTGTCATGCCTACTAAGGCGCATACTCTAACCATGTCACCCTAGATCTCACACCTACCTCAAAGTGTATGTCATGCAAAAGGTACTCGTCATTGTAGTAAAACTGGCCCAGGCTCTGTCGAAGGCTATCTGTGGCCCCATGTCAAAATATGTAAAAATAGGTGATTTTAGGATTGTTATCATGTCCTCAAGTGTTAACAGTGAAAATTTATATATTGTCAAATTGTCATATTGTAAAAAAAAACAAAAAACAAAAAAACTCACGGCCCCAGAATCCGACATCCGAGTTGTAATGGTGCTTCAAACTGATCACATCTGGCTGAGTCTATCAAGCTCATAAAACTAGGAGCATGGAGCCAAACAGAGGTTCCCAGGTGATAAAATGATCTACTCATTAGCTATGCCAACGATGGGGCTCAGGATATCTTCGATGCCACTAGAAATGTTGCATTTTTGGCCTCAATACTATGGTTTGATTAAGTATGCAATTATCAAGATCTCAATAAGTGAATAGGGATTGCCCATGTGAGGGGCCAAACATGATCCCCAACAGGGACCCATTTCTATGGTATGATCATATTTTCCTATGTCTATATGAGCAACAAATCTCAGTAGCATTTCTTAAGGGGCATTCCCTACAGTAGCAGATGTGATCCCAGGCCCATATCATAGTACTGGCTGGGCCTACGTCATTCTGATGGTAGTAGGTGATAACCACTTGTAGACCTTCATTTGTAAAGTTTGTGCCAGAACCAATTGGCCCCAGTAACCACCATTCTCTCCCTGTATGGTAATCCATTTGGAATAACCGTCACTTTGTGGTTTGTAGTTAACCTAGTACAAAACGAGGAATCAGTCTTGTTAGGTCAACCGTTTGCAAAACCATCCACTAAGGTTTGTGATCATCCTGTAGACTATCGACCTGATCTAGTGAGTAGGTCATCAAGTGCAGCATGCAAAATCTCCACATGTCATCGCACTAAGGGGGGGAACGTTAGGAAATCATTTCAGTGCTCCACATTTGAATAGTGTGTGAATAATAATATACTGCAGTAATTATTATTATCGTGACATACTAGTAAGTCGGCTGGTCATATATATCGTTAGAATAACAACACATGATGAATGATTATTTGACATACCTCTATAGCTATTATCGGGTTAATTGTTCTACTCACTGTAGGCTATTTCCAGAAGCACTAGCTCTATGGCTATACCATAGCTCTCTGCTATTGTACGTGAGAAGGCTATGGTGTAATGAGATCTGGGGCATGTTCAGCCATTGTGGGATTCTGAACCAAACTTTATGACATAAAGGAGGATATCTAATATCCCCCTATCTCCTCCTCAAACTATGCCTCTATCATCTCAAGGCTGCCCTATCTCTCCCACGTCTGAAGTGCAGGTAATCTACATTGCAAGATCAAAACAAGTGTTAGGCACTTATCTAATCGATCAAAATCAAGCTATTCATCTAGAGGAAATCTAGTCCATAAAGAATCCTAAATAAGCTGTACTATACTCAAAAATCACCTTCTAAGGCATATACTTCTAATTACATACAAAAATCCTCATGCACATTGCTAGTAGGATTGACTCGGTGTGTTTTCAACTTTTTTCCTCACACCTGCGTGACCTTTTCTGGAGGATAGAATAGTGGAGGCTATGATGCACGCACGTCCTACCTCGATGCCTACGTGCCCTAACTATGATGCGTACACGCCCCCTACCTTTTCTACATTTTCTCGAATGTGTAGTGTATGCCACTATACTGATGCCTGGTCACACCTCAATGATCTGGAGCCTACGTGTCGGCTCCATCAAGCTGGGAACGTGTGCACTCGCTTCTATTCTACCCTAAAATTTAAATTGTCCCTGTAATAAAGCAGCCTACACTGGCCCTGATGGTGTCGACGCACATGTCATCATCCTGGCTAAGGTTTCCCCCTATTGATGGCTCACGCGTGCGCATACTCGACCTCTTTCAGCAGATCAGCCACCTAGCAGCAGCGGCCTCTTGATCTCTCTCCAATGTGCACTCACTCTTAGCTTGACCTGGGCTTGGTCTCTCGCCTCATTCTATCCCTGCGCGTGCACCTAGTCATGTTGAACCATGAAGCTATGTAACTGGCTCTATTCCTGGCCTAAGGCACCCACTAACTGAGCACTACCTACACTGTCAACTATGCAATCTAACCTTGTCATGCGGCCCTACCACTATCCTGTACCTGAGACCTAGCCTAGTCTCTCTCGATAGTCAACACCTGAACCTGTGCTCTGGCTTGATCTCTCTCTATGGCCATCTAACGTTGTACCGCTATCACGGCCTGTAATTGCTACTATAGTGCAGCAAGTTTTCCATCATCACCACCCCTGGAGCCTGAGGAGGTGGACCCTGCTATAATGGGACATATATGCCCACTAGAATGCCTACTGGAGGCAACAGACCAGATGTGGCCTAGTGGACCTATCTAGGTATGGGCCTAGGACCCTGTGCCTATGGCTATGGGGCCCTACGTCTAACTTGATGTTCTACATCAGGGCCACCCTCATCATCTGAATCATCATCATCGGTATCACCTCTGGCAACATCGTCATCGCTGGGTGGCCCCACTGGGGGAGGCCTCATGTCTGCCTCATATCATACGCTTAGAATAGTGAGCCTACATGGAATCACGCCATGGTACTAAGGCGCATACTCTACTGTGCACCCTAGATCTCACACCTACCTCAAAGGTACCCATGCAATAGGTACCACCTGTGTAAAACTGGCCCAGGCTCTGTCGAAGGCTATCTGTGGCCCCATGTCAAAATACTCACATGCCCTCTGCATGTACCACATATCAGGCCCCAGAACATCCTATATGGTGCCAAACTATCACTGGCATCTATCAACCTGGTAAAACTCCCGCATATAGCTATGGATTCCCATGATAAAATGATCTACTCCAGCTATGGATAGCTCTCAGGAATCTTCGGGCCACTAGAAATGTTGATATGGCCTCCATACTATGGTCGCCTAACTATAAGTCATCAAGATCTCAATAATATGGATAGGGATTGCCCATGTAAGGCCAAACATCATCCCCAACAGGGACCCAACCCATGGTAGATGGCTCCTCTGGAGCCTGAACTCTCAGAGCACCTAAGGGGCACCCGATAGCAATGTGATCCCAGGCCCATATCATAAGGAGCCTGGCTGGGCCTACCGTCTTCTGATGGTAGTAGGTGATAAGATGTAGATCCCAGTAAAGATGTGCCAGAATGCATTGGCCCCAGTAATAATTCTCTCCCTGTATCAATCCAAGAATAACTCCAAGTAGTCCTAGTGGGAACGAGGAATCGGTCTTGTTAGGGAGTAAAACTCCACTAACAAAGGCCATCATGTAGACTACGACCTGATCTAGTGAAAGGTCATCAATGCAGCATGAAAATCTCACTGTCATCCCATGACGAGGTATCATCAGGACTTTGAATAGTTGTATAATACATCCCTGCAGTGCCGCCATATCGCTGACATACTGGATCGGCTGGCCAATGATCGGAACACACATGATGTGCTAGACATCCTCTAAAGTGATGGTAATATATCCTGTAGGCAGCCAGAAGCACTAGCTCTTGCTATAACCATCTCTCTGCTATGGACGTGAGAAGGCTATGGTCTAATGAGATCTGGGGCATGTCAGCCACGTGGGATAACCCTATGACATAAAGGAGGATATCTAATATCCCCCTATCTCCTCCTCAAACTATGCCTCTATCATCTCAAGGCTGCCCTATCTCTCCCACGTCTGAAGTGCAGGTAATCTACATTGCAAGATCAAAACAAGTGTTAGGCACTTATCTAATCTCTAGCTATTTTTCTAAGGAAAAATAGTCCATAAAGTCCTTGAGCTTACTAACTCCCCTTTTTCTTCTAAGTTCTTCTAATTATTCTCCTCTGCACATTGCTATTTTATTGCTAAGTGTGTTTTCCCTTTTTTCCAGACACCTGCGTGACCTTTTCGATGCACGCACGTCCTCCTCGATGCCTACGTGCCCTAACCGATGCGTACACGCCCCCTACCTTTTCCATTTTCTAGTGTATGCCACATAGGATGCCAACACACCCAATGTGATGCCTACGTGTCCCTCCCAGCACGCACGTGTGCACGCATCTATTCCCACTAAAATTTAAATTTCCCTCCCTAGCACCTACAGACTTTGTTCGACGCACATGTGCGCGTCCCTGTTTCCCCCTATTGATGGCCACGCGTGCGCATACTCACTTTTTCAGCAGATACACCCATGTGCACTCACTTTTTTGACGCCTGCACGTGCGCGTCCCTGTATTTTTGACACATGCATGCGTGCATGCATCGTTTCCCACCTACCTACCCTAGAAATGACATACAAAGCAATAAATGTGTAATTTAAAAGGGAAGGGATAGACCACTCATGAAGGGTCCATCTGTGGGGTCTCACTGGTACTCTCGGATCTGGTCTACTCACCTCCCCCTCATTGGTAACCTCTACATCATTCTCTAAGCTCTCTCATTGGTATCTCATGGTAAAAATTTGCAAGGGCTTTGTTACAAATGAATTGATCGTGATTGTTTTTACCCCCTTGGGTGGGTATATTAACTTGTCGCGATGCCCCTGGGGCATGTTTTCTCCGCTGTGATCATTCTAATCTTCTTCTACCCACCGTGATAGTTATTTTATTATTAAAATAATTATTTTTATTAATTTTCACACAGTGGGGCACTTTGAGCTACCCTGTGGACACTTCCTCTTAACCCTGGCATTGTTTACAAACCTTACAGGGATTTTCCTCTATTTTGATTCCTCTTTTTCGTCTCTCTACCTCCCATCATGAGCAATAATTCTACAAAAATTATTATCACCCTATCTTTCTTCCCATGGGGATACCCTTTTGGCTCTTTAGGGCCTCGACTTCCCTTGTTCGCCTCCACGCATACTTTTTTAGAAGATCTTTGATCTTTTGAATTCTTTTGACCGATCAAAAAATTCTGAAAAAATTATAAAAATGATTTAGAAAACTCAAAAACATTATAAAATTTGGAAAATGAACTAAAATTGGTAACCAACTCATTTTTCGGCTGAAATCTGTGTCTTTTACATGGAGCTCATCTTATATCTTGTTTGCATTTTCACATGTTTTGAGTAAACAACTTGCGAATCACCTTGATCTATAATCATTTACATAAGACTGCTACTTATTTCATCTGTACTCGAGGGCACTATCAATTGCCTAGTACTATTTTCGTCATGCACGTTGCTTTTTCATCAGACCCAAGTGTCCTCCATCATTTTCCTTGCATGTGCATATTACTCGAGGCATCGTTCTTATGCTTTTTGTTTATCAGAACATTTGGGAATTCAGCTTGATACTAAAATATTTGTGCAACCTTCTTGAACGTTGTTGGTTTAAGTGTGTGTGACTGTACTTATTTCCTTGTTACATGAGTTTGTTTACTTCTTATATTGCGTTACATGTTTGTATTTAGCACAGAGTTGGAATTTTAGCAATAGACAATTGTTTTGTATCTTGGATTTCCATGTCACTATATGCTTTTGTTATATGCTCACATTTTTAATAAGGACCTATGAGGAGGTCTCTAAGCAAAATGATGATTTAAATAGTGGATATAATTGATTTTTGGATAGCTCAATATCTCTTTTCTTGTTTCTTGTGCCTCTTTCTCCTTTCCTCTTTCTTCTTTTCGATCATCGATTGACTTCTTTCATCACCCCATCAACACTTGAGGGCGCATCCTTCATCCTATTAATTTTTCTTCTATCCCTTCAAATTTTTTCTTCTCTTTCATATTTGTCTACTTTCTTTGAAGTGATGTAACTTACATCACCTCAAAGAGGGGAAAATGTAGACACCTGTAGTTTGGCCAATACACTATTATAACTAATATTTCACTAGTTGTGCTTCTCCCTGCAAATCGATGGTACACTGCCAGTTCGACCTATCTAACTTCCTTCCTACGACATCTATTTTGTCATTTTTCCTCTTGTAAACCATTTAAACAAGCTATAATAGCTTCATTCTAACTAGATTAGCTTCTTACTTTCTTCTAGTCCACTTCTACCACCTTCCTAGCCTATCAATCCATTCCATTAGATTGATCTAACCCTTCAAAACTCTCTCCAAACCCTAATCACCTCCTAAACATGCTTAACTAAGGTTAAACATGGTTTATCCCTCCCTAAACCTAGTTGAAGTAAGCTTTGACTTGCTAAAAGTGGTTTTTGGAATTTAGTGTTTGTCCCACATGCACCCAAGTTTCCCATTCTCCCAAATGAAAAACTATATGTAGGGCTAGACCCCCTCTCTCATTTTCAAGAAGTCCTTCCTTTCTTCCTAGGCATAGATTATAGTATTTTGGATCTAGGTTCTAGATTTCATTTCTAGTTTAGATATTGAGCTATTTACTTCATCTTTTGTATTGTGAATCCAATTTGTAGAGTAAAAGAGAAGAAACATTGGCTTAAATAGCCCATAATGGGGAGATCTCTTTCTCTTAATCACTAAAACTAATTGCTTAGAGCTTACTAGGTTCATTATTTTAAGCTTTCAAAGAATAGAGGTAGTTTTAATTAGCTTAAATTTGAATGTTTACTTCATAATGCATGCTAGTTAGAAAATCTTGCTCGTTTCTTATCGGATGGTCCACTGATTGGTTTCTTGAAGCCTTTGGGGATTCTTTAGGAATTCTTACCCCAAAATTCTTGGTTTTCACAACTTTTCTTTGAACACACAAGCCATAAAACCAATATCTCATAAACATATTAACACATCACAAAATACCATGAATCTCATCGTATAAATCAATAAATGTGTATCTCAAAATACATTCCTATCTCATCATGGCCATCATCTCAAAAATGTCGACACGCAGGCCGATATACATTACAAAATGTCATCGGCATATAGGCCAGTATATGTGTTATCCAAAATTCACCCCCAAGGTAATTTTGATAACATGCAAGCAATTATATTGATTCAGGGCGAAAATTCATGTTTCTAGGTCCCCTCATATTTGTCTAACTCCCCTGTCCAAGAGGAAGAGAGTAAGTTCTGAGAAAATGCAAAAAAAAGGGTTGCAGAAGGCAAATAGGTTGATCCAGGAAAAATCGTGAAAATTGGCTAAGTCCCGCTCAAGGTCGCCTCTGGGACGTTTGGGACAGAAAAGCGCGAACCGGCCCAACCGGGTGAAATCAGCACAAACAGTCTGAAACGCAGCAAGGAAAAATGGGACAAAAGTACGCGGCGGGCGCGAAATTCCGGTTCGACAGAGAAAAAATCGACTAACTGCTGAGAGGGTCGCCTTTGGGACAAGCGGGACAAGAGTACGCGAACCGGCCGAACCGGGCGAAATGAGTCAAGGCAGCCCGAAAAATTCTGGGACGCGCGGGTCAAAAGTACACGAACCGGGCGAACCGGCCGAAATAAGAACTTTTGTCCCGGGACAGTTGGGACAAAAAGGTGCGAACCGGCCGAACCGGGCGAATTTGTCCCGGACAGTCCAAAAGCAAATGGGACGCGCGGGCCAAAAGTACGCGAACCGGCTGGATCGGCGAAATGGGAAATTTCAGCACCAAAACCAAATGGGACAAAGGGACGCGCGGGACGCGAAAAGCCGAAATGGCCGAAGGCAGAGGAGAAAAGTCAACATTTGACCCGTGGAACTTCAAACGGCCATAACTTTTGACTCCGAGCTCCGATTTTGATAAAATTGGACTTTCTGGAACGAGCACGACGTCCTCTACGCCACAAAGGAAATGTGTTCGGCTCCAGTCAGTAGATGCTCTTTCCCGTCAAATGACAGAAAAACGCCTGCCAGGCCCAAAATAGCTGCCTGCACTCAGAAGGCCATAACTTTTGCATTTCTCAACGAAATCGCACAAAATTGGTACCGTTGGAACCGTGGTTCCGAGCCCGATGCATAGAAATCAAGAAATTCTGGATTTGATCAGAAACTGATTGAGATTTTTAAGAAAACGTGGCCGGGTTCAGAACAGTGTTTTATTTGGTAGCTGGGAGTGCATTTAAGAGGCATGGTCATCATTCTTGCTCTGCTGCAGCACATGGGACAGTATGGGGAGCCTTTTGCAAGTAATTTATACCCATTCCACTCAATTTAATGCCTCTTATAGGTGGTTGAAGGACAGATTTCGGGATTTCCACTTTCTCTTCTCTTCTCCTTCTCATTTTTCTATAAATTGGAGTGTTGGGCTTATTGTAAAAAGGGAGAGAGTTTTTGGGTAGCAAAGCTCTGCCAAAATTACTTTGTGAAGCCAGTGTGTTGCAGGCCCTTGTAGTGGACTCCTTGCATGGTGATCCAGGCCCTTATCTTGTAATAGACTAAACTGTGTATACCAGGAAGCAATAAAATACAAGTTTGTGGATGTATCTTCCCCTGTTGTGTTTTCTTGCATTCTTCTTGCCCTTTATCTTTCTACAAGAATATTGTGTCTATTTTATGTTCTTGCAGGAATTCATTAACATTGTGCATGCTTGGAATATTGTTGTGAATGCATTTTGATTATGGTGAACTGTCATCACCTCTTCTAGTGTGCGTCCTCTGTATTTCACACATTTGGAGATTACTCTCACACCCTCCTTTTCTGGTGTATCACCGCTTTAGTGTAGGATTTAATTTTATGCATTCTCTTTCTCTGGTCCCTTGGAAATTTAGATTAAAACAGTTAGCTTACCCTGCATTAGAGTAGATTGTGGCAGGTAGTTTAGGAGTAAGAACCAGCTTTCTCTAGAGGTCTATCTCAAGTAGCAAGTCCCACAACTTGGAGATAGTACCCATGTTATCCAATCACACTGTGAGTTCAAATACATGCACAGGGGGTGCTGTGATTTGGTGATAACAATATGCTCACAATATACAAAAATCACTTGTACATCCTCACTATCTTTGGCACACAGGCTGGTATGTGATCAAAAATACAAAATATTTGACATGCAGGCCGGTATATATATCAACAATAAACACTAGTATACATAAAAAATAGGGAGGCTGCATATCCGATATCTCACTAGATGTCCTCCATCTCCATGTCACCTGCGCCCTCGGCCTCCTATGCCCCTGCTGGCACATCACCTCACTCTGGTCACCATACGTTGGTGGCCTCTCCCTGATCAGGCCTTAGAGCTCGCTGCCCTCCCATGCTTTCCACACTATGTGTGTGGAATCTCATCCTCTCACTGGATACCTATTGCGCTCTGTACTCTCCGTAAGAGAGGAAGTCTATCTCGGCTGCCATGAGCTGGTCCTGATAGTATCATGCCTCACCTAGGGCGTCCCATAGCCTAGATATAGGCACGGTTTATGGCAGTCCCATAAGTTTTGGCCCCTGTACCTACCTTGTGCCAGCCTGTGAACTGGGACAAGTTCCCTACACCTATGGTTGGTGCCCCTTGCCCATATGCTTGTGGTGGTGGCCCTATCCCTGTGCCTATATCTGGGCTTGTAGGACCCCAATATGTGCCTGGGTTGTGGCCAAATGAGCTTGTAATCTTGTCACTTGAGCCTGTAAGGCTACCACCTGACCATATCTATCTCCATCTCCTCCATCTCTCCCACCCCACCTATTCAGTTTCCTATCCCTCCCCCCCTCTTTTTCGCCCCATTTTCCTCCCATACCTGATTTAACTTTTTTCCCACCCATAAAATAAAAAAACCCACACAACTCTACTCAAACCAATTATTCCACCATCTACTCTATCTAATTAACATTACAGAGTTAGGCACTTACCTTATCATGTTGCCGCCGTCTCGGTGGCACGTCTGGCTATTGTGTTGGTGGTCCACTCGATCCCTCTCCCACCTCTGCCATCACCAAATATCTACCCACACCCTCTGACTACTTGAATCCCTCACTATGATCTCATGGACCCACTACTCACCAAACCCACCACCATCAACCCACACTTCCAGCTCACTGTCCCGTTTCCTCTGAATGCTTTTCCCACTTTTCTCTCTTTTTTTCCTTTCTTCACTTCACAATTCACAAGTGAATAATAAAAACGTGGATTTTTTTTAATACCAAACCTGACTAAACTGACATCAGTTCCCCTCGACCGGCATCGGTCTCATGTCCTACCTAACCGTCATCAGTTATCATATATCGATGTCGGTTATCCATGACCACCATCGATCACCATTACCTACACATTGCCCTTACTTCACCATTTTACCCCACCCTCTACCTTGCTCTTTCCCCATACCTTTACCTAACCCATTAACTTACCTTTCTTGACCTCATCATTTACTACCTCCATTTTTCCTCCTTTGGGGACTCATTATTTTACCCTTACCTCAGGCTTATCCGTGCCATAACCTAGATATTTGGACTTGGACCATCGCTAGTGACCTTTGATCTCATGTGTTCGCTATACCTTGTGGCACTGTTACCTGTGTTGTTTGACCTAAGGACCTTACCTAGCCTATTATCGTGACCATTTATCCTGACCCTACCTTAGGTGTACCAGAACATACCTAAACGTTCCTACACCTAACCTACATTGTGCTTCCTAACCTTATCCTATACCTTGGATACCAGATTCACTTCAACCTTGTCTGTATAAACCTATTGATCTTAGATGATGTATATTTTGCTTTCTCTTCAACCTGGTAGCATGCTGTAATTTATACGTGTGCGTGCATTTAACTGTTGCTACTTTTGGCCCTAACCCATTACCTATATTTCCCGAGTAGACCTTTCACTCCTTTTTCCCTGTACCTAATTACCTTTTCTTCACATTTAACTTTTATCAAACCACTCACTGCTTTAGCCTACTGCCTTGTCAGATCCTAGTTTGAGGGGGATCACCTTCACCCCTCACCTGGGGCAACCACATCTTATTTTTGTTAGCGTTTCTTACCAATACAAGCTACGTAACAAAAAGGGGTAAAATGTAGACACTAAAATTATGTCACACTCCCCTTTTTTCCCTCGACATACAAGCACCCTTTATCATATTTACCTAGCCATGACCCCCTTCACCCCACTAATATTAATTTAGTTAAATTAGTGCATTATCCTCACTATATTTATTATTTAAATATCTTATTTAAATAATATCTACACATATAGTTCACTTAGAAACCTCACCAAGCTAACTCAACCTAAGACCTATTCTTAACAAGTTACCATAACTAACTAAGACTTACCCATACCCTAAAAATCAATGCCTACATTCCCTCTAACCACATTCCCGCATGCACACAAAAGGCTCCCAGCCTAATCCATGGGATAGAGACACGAGATTCGATAAAATTAGGAGAATCTCCCTAAGTTTAGTAAACCTAGGAAATCCCACCTTAACTGATGTTGGTTACCCCTAACTTTCACTGGTTAAGCAGGACCGCCATCGATTACCCCTTTTAACCACTAAACTACCTTATTCTCAAGGTTGGCAAACATTGGGAGAAATTTGATGAGAAAGAACAAATATCATAGAGATAACACATCTTCAGAGAGAAAATTCCAGCAAAAACTCACATCCAAGGAAGGAGATTGAGCATCTTCTCTTGCACAGCCATGCCAACCACAGTCTGATCTATCCAAGAAAAGTGGAGTGTGCATGCAGCCCATGCAAAAGCTTTTCTTCAGTTGGTGATCACTTGCAGCCTTCAAACCCATCATCATCACCTCCATCCTTCACACATAGACCTTTAGGAATGAAATCCAAGTAAGTATAATGTCATACTTCTTTGGTTTGTTTCATTTCATCATTATTTTATCACCCATTGTTTATATTGCTCCCCATTGACCTTCTCCAACATTTTCACCTCCATAAACTCATTAAATCACCACAAAATCCTACTCCAGTCACCCAATACCTCATCCTGACCAACCAAAACCCTTTGTGTAATAAAAAAGGAGGCTAAAACCCTATTATGTGACATTCCCAAATCTCACAGTAACCGGCACCGGTTATACCTAAGTACTTTCGGTCACCCCTAACCGACACCGGTCTCTGTGTTTGCCCACACAACCTTAAACAGAGACCTATCCACCTAATTTTACCTCACCCTCACTTACCTGTGACCTACCCGAGACCTTTATCAGACTTGCAGAACCCAAAACCAACCATTTGATCTTTGGATTCTATTCTATCTTAGCCTGTTAGATTAGATCTATTTTCTTGTTGTGTTTTTAAGTGAGACACTTAAATAATTTAAAAATAACAATAG
Organism: Taxus chinensis; assembly: GCA_019776745.2. Lineage (NCBI taxonomy): Eukaryota > Viridiplantae > Streptophyta > Pinopsida > Cupressales > Taxaceae > Taxus > Taxus chinensis. Next base: position 937,757,397 of record CM034149.1, read on the forward strand.
GATTTACTTTGTTTACAACATTAATTTGTTTAAAACAGTGGACTGACAACATGAAGTATCATACTTCTTGGATCTAGCTCACGCTAGGTAGTTCACTGCCCATATTGTTTAATTTCTTCTGGTGGTCTTGTTTTCATTATAGGTAGTTCCTCCTAGCCAAAAGGAAGCTATCATGATCAGCTATAGATTTGGAAGTCATATGTGTACAACAACCCATCAACCAAAATTTTAACAGGTATTCCTTCTACACCTGTTACCCTATCTATTTCGTTAATTCTTCTAAGAAATAATCTAAGAAAAAGGTGAAACAGAAGGTACCCAAAATAAGGAAGGAAATGAGGAAGTAAGCAAAAAAAATCAGAGGACTCCAAGGCTCACAAATGAGCAGGAAAACAAGGAAGAGGAGAAGGAAGAGAAAAATATCATTGAAGCCTTGGTAGTGCAAGAGTTGGAACGCAACACTGAGATAATAATGAATGAAGAAAAAGAAGAAAGCATTGGAAAAGATCACGACAACACAAGAGGCCCAATTTTTTAGTAACTGTTCGTAAGGGAAAACGCATAGGAGGAAGGTACACAAATATTCATAGGCCAAGGATGGATTATATTGATAATCCAAATAAACTGTTGCGTGTATGGTTCTAGAGCACCATTCCAAAAAAGCAACTTCTGGCCATGCCATCATTTGATGTGGAAGGTGCATACTTGCGGACAAGGAAAATGCTTTCATGGTAATTTGAGTCCCACCTCGACGAGCCAGAATTCGAAGTGTGCCAAGGGGAAATACTGAAAATGCTAGAGTCAAAGGGAGCTAACCACTTGGTGAATTCCCAACAACTTTCAAATGAGAATATTTGCAATGTGGTAAACAAAGTCTTGGTTGAGGTATGAGCTAGGATTTTTGGAAGAAATGACAGAGTAAGATTTCTAGAGGCAGAACTACAAAAGAAAAAAGAAGAGCTATCCGAGAAAACAAAGGATCTGAAGCAAGAAGAGTTGGTCAATGCTCAACTAAAGTGTGGGCTAAGGGATGGGAAGGAAAAGGTGCATGAAGCATACAAAAAGATAGAATCAATCACAGATGCCTTTATTTTGAAGCATCCTAACCTAGCACCATCCACGTAAAAGTATTGATCTGCCCTAGAGTTCCTAGAGAACTTAACATGCATCCTCACCATGGAGAGGAATCCACTGGCCTTAGATTTCGTGGAAGAAGTATCAACGTGCTTGGAAAGAAAATACAAACTAAAGGTTGTAGTGATCATCATTGAGTACAAAAAGGTTCTTACTGATGTAAATATTGCTATCCAAACTATTGAGGCCATGTATGATAACTGTACAGATAGGGATAGAGTGGTGAGCATTCTGGTCACCACTCATGAGGTAGATCTCAATAAATTCCAATAGAAGAATAAATGGAACAAAGAAAAGTGAGATAAGATCTTATTTGAGGTCAAGAAGAAATTATAAGCCATTGAATCCATACGAGGTTCAATAGAAAACTAGTTAAAGGAGATATACCCAGATGGATGCGCTTGAATACATGGGCAAGAAACTAGAGGGAGTGGTTGAGATAATGGATGCTTAAGGAAATGGACTCAGTTTTGAGGAGGTAAGTGCCCTAGTCGGTTACGCACAAAATGAAGTCAATGCATGGAATAAGTTGGAGGCTGACTTGATGAGATATTTTCCTCTCTTGTTGTAGTGGTAATAACACTTCCCCATTCTTTCATTCTTCCCATTTCTTCATTCCCTCATTCTTTTCCCAAACCATTAATTCTTCTAGAGTCTATTATAATTCTTTATTCTTAGAAGAGATGTTGCTGAGGGTAGAGAATAGGTGTAGTGTGGGGTAATGTTGGGACCCTGATTTATTGACTAAGTATAGAGAGGCACGTGGGAGCGCAAGGAGAAAGTGCACAGGGAAGAGTTCTAGGAGGAGTTTAGCAGAACCCGTGGTATGTGCTCATAAAGCAATATTTTGGGACTTACCCATATTTGGCATATTAGACAGGACACAAGAAAAGCATGACCCGACTGTGCATGCTGAGTGGATAAAGAGCTATCCTTGGAACTTGAGGTCTACAAAAGGAATATACCTTGGGATAGAATATTCTAGAAGACCATCATTGTAAGGAGTGGAGAGCTTGGGCCTGAAGTAGTATGCTCCCATGGAGGACCACATTTGGACACTTGGTGATGGATATGAAGCCACAGAAAGGAAGATTATCAATTCAAGAGGCCTATATATATAAGCCTCCATAGAAGAAAAAGGGTGTGAAGATATATATTTTTAGGTGAGTAGAGATCTATAGGAATACTACAAGGAACTCTGTAGGGTTAGGTAGATATTTTTAGGAGAAGGATGTAATAAGGGGTCAGGATTGTAAATTTTCTTTTGAGAAATAAGGGATATGAATCCAGCTATGATGTATGATTTCGGTCTACACAACTATGGTAGTTTGTAATGGATCCAATGGATCTAATGAGGTTATCAAACATTATTGAATATGAATATAAATTATTTTGGCTTATATTTATATCTGTATAGTTCTGTTCAATAATGTTATTAAATCCTTATGTATTTCCCTTCTATTTTGGTTCCTATTTATAATCTGTTAAGTATCTTTTGGTCTAGGATGAATGCAATTGTCTAGAAGTCATTCTGAGTTCTATGATAAATATATGTCTCTTTTTCACTCACTCTTTTTAAGTTTCTATCATAGATGATGTTTTCCACTTAACTCACATAAAAGAGAGACTCAGCTCCCACACGTGCCTCGGGTGAGTGCCTAGTGCCCGTTGGGTGATAGGCCGGTGCGCATGGGATTCCCTTGTTATTTGGTGGGTGTGAAAATCAATATAATCCTACACCTGAAGAAGACCACTTAAAAAACAAGGTTCAAGAGTTGGAACATAAAATGGTACAAATAAGAACCAATGAAATGATAAAGGCAACCAAGATTGACTTCAGCATTCCATACCCATGGACTGTCCCTATACCATGTAAGCTTAATCCTCAACAAAAGCATCAATTCATAATCAAGACGGTGACTCAAGTTTTAGAATGGATTAAGAAAAGGGACATTCATGAATGTAATGTTAGTCAATCCTATCAATGGGAGGTCCCTGCATTACTACCTTACAACCCTCTTCCCATGTTTCCATCCATGCATTTTTAACTTGAGCCCCATGATCCTAACCTTCCAGTTGTTACCCCTATGGTAGAATTCACTAATTAATCTTCTATTCCTCCATTCCATTAAGAATATTCTATTTCTTGTCCTTCTAAAGTTCCTTCTTTTCTACAAGGACCATCAAGACAAGGAGTTAAATATCTTCCCCTTCCTCAAACTGCTAGGGAATCAATTGACTCCCAACCCTCCCCTCCTCCTATAGTCTCAAATCTATTTTGGAAGGAGCATCATCAAGAAATGAGAAAAAGGGAGGAGTATATGGTTGAGGAGAATAGTAAAGAAGAGCATGTAGAGAATCTAAAGAAATGGGATGCAAATCTTAACCTTAAGAAAAATTCATTCCTGAATAAACCTTGTGCATAAGTTGGAGATCAAAAATAGATGAAAAAAACTAGTTTTGTACCAAAAACAAATCTAGAGCTAAAGGATGAAGACTAGCAATCTACCTATTCAGAGTTCAATATTCATAGTGACTTAATTTCATCAGAGGAGTTTGGATCACTAAAGGTGGAAAAATCAATAGTAGAAGAGTGTGTGCAAACTGAAGAAGAAAGAATCTCAAGTGTACAAGCTGATTCTAACGAGTGCAATAATCCTAATTGCCATACATGTAAAGAACTTGTAGTGCTTTTGGAGGGTTGTAGAAGCTTTCCAAGAAAATCATTAGATGTTAAAATCAACCACAAGGAGTTTCACGAAACCAAGGTAGATTCAGAGATTGAGAATGCTAATGGGACCATGAAGAGGATTTATACACCTTTTCCCTCTCTACCTTCTCAAAAATCTGATTTTTAAGATGAATTTTATCTTTCTAATTTCATGTTTGAAAATGAAAAATAGCAATGTGAAGGAGGTTCTAGTTCGGGGAATACTCAGATTGAGGAGGAACCTTTGATACAATTAGAGAATGAAGAAGTAGATTATCTATCAGATTTAGAAGGATGTTTTGATGGACAGGAGCCTATGGAATTTGACAATCTTGTTATTCCATCACTTCTTTTCCAACACAAATTGTTTCACACAGAATGTTTCCGTTCTAGAATAGAGTTACTTCTATCTTTTCATTCTCTTGAGAAACAGATAAGGGTTAGGGCTAGGAGGAATACCTATGGAGTGTTGGAAGGCGTGTGTGTACCGTAGAGAGATCAGATCGATTGCGAAGAACTCCTTTTTGTCTGGGAAGGACTACCTGTGAATAAGAATGCAAGACCACCAGATTTTAGTTAGACAATAAATGAGGGAACTGCCTTGGGCCCAGGAAATATTAAACTTCCTTTCGAAGGTGGTCAGCTCCCTTTCAATACAAATTGATGCAAATGGTAATAAAGAAGCTATTGTGAACTCACGATTTAGGTATCTCGTTACTTAAAAGTAATAGAGACTAGACTACCAATAATAGTATGTCATGCTGTTTGTTTGGTCACTGGTTATTGATACGTTTAGGTCAAGTTACAGGGATAGACCAGGCTGGATCTGAGTTGTTAGGAGACAAATAGGTGAAAGGATGGTTTTGGGTATAAGTCACAGTGACTGATGCCGGTCACTGGATAACCGACCGTGGTTAGAGAACCACTACCAGTAGGGGATAACTGACACCGGTAGGGTCAGTAATCTAGGTGATTCTGGGTAGAGGTTGATTATAGGGTGATTGTGGGGTTTTTAAGACTGGTGGATGGTTGAGGGGAATAGTGAGATGATGGGGAAGACTCAGACAGTGATAAAACTATCTTTTGGGCAATACAAGGATGTATGGATGAAGGTTAGGTGCAGGGTGCTGGAAAGTGGTAGATCTAGGAGTGAGCTTATAATTACTATGAATCAAAAGTTCAAGAAATGGTGTTTAGAAACATACAAGACACTACTTACTCATTTTTGATGAAGATTAAGGTCTGAGGAATGCAGTGACGAATGCCAGATTTAGGTGGGATGGTCTGACAATCAAAAGTGAGCTGATGAAGCTATCCTCTCACTTTTCCAATGCTTGGATGAGCGTGAAGGTGGTCCAGTTACTCAGTTGCAATCTTGGGCTCGACATCCTTCTCTGCAAACTCTCCTCTTTTCTTCACTTGTCTCTGTCTTGCAAATGAATTCTAAATCCTTTCTTTTTGGTTGGTGGAGGTCATTTACAGGGAACTGATGGTGGTTACGTAACCGACGGCGGTCGAGTAGGAACCGATGTCGGTTAAGTCAAAGTGGGCTATTTTTAGTAAAATAGCCAACTTTCCCTCCTTTTCTCCTGAGGGATCAGTTGTGGGCTTGGTCAAGTCATATTAGGTTCGTTTTGGTGCAGGTGAGGGGTGATGAGTCATGGGTGTGAGTCTAGACCAAGTCATAGGTCTTAATTAGGTTAGTTTAGGGTTAAGGCTAGGTCATGATGAGGTGGCGAAGTGAGGTGGCAAGGTTGGAGATGTACACGATTTGAAGAGGAAACAAGTAATTCATAGGCAAAGGTCGATAGTTTATCCAAACAAAGTTGATATAATCCTGGTATCCAAGGCATAGGAAGTAGCTCCAGGGGATATAACGGGTAAGGTACAGGAATGGTTAGGCATGTTTGGCAATACCAAATGGTTGGTTTGGTTGAGATAAATGTCATGGTCTCGGTCTAGGCAAAGTTGGTCGACTGATCAATTCAAGTATCCTAATCATGCTAAAACATGAACAGATGAGCTCGATTAAACAAAAAGCTACATGATGGGTGGAGAGAATCATAATTTGTGGGTCTCGGTCGAGGGACTTAATTGGTGCAGCCTTAGGTTGGGCCGATTGGTTGGTTATGGGTGTGGGTCGGGCCGGTTGGTTGGTTGTGGCCTTGGGTCGAGCCGATTCATTGGTTGCAGCCTTAGGTCGGGCCGGTTGGTTGGTTGTGGCCTTGGATCAGGCCGATTGGTTGGTTGTGGCTTTATGTCAGGCCGGTTGGTTGGTTGTAGCCTTGGGTCGGGCCGATAGAATGTTTGTGGCCTTAGGTCGGGCTGATTGGTTGGTGGCGGCCTTAGGTTGGGCCGGTTGGTTGGGGGCAACCTTGGGTCGAGCCGATTGGTTGGTTGCGGCCTTGGGTCGGGCCGATTGAAGTCAAAATAAGGCTATTCAGCAAATCCGGGGGTAGGTGAGGTGGTGAAAAATGGAGATTGGTGGATAAGGGTGGGAGTTAGGTTAAGTAAGTAGGTAACCGATATCGGTTATGTGTGACCGATATCGGTCACAAGACCGATACCAGTCTTCTAGGGCACGCCATAACCAGCATCGGTTATATGTCGAAACCTATAAAATTAAAAATACGGCATGTCATTGTCACTTTGTGAATTTGAGTGCCCATTTTTGTCTTGTTTGAGGTATGAATTGGTTGGGTTGAAATTTTGGGCTAAGTTGGCACTAGTTGAGTGGGGGAGTAAGTTATTGGTAGGCCCCAGAGATCAGGAGACAAAATTTGATTGGTTGAGGACCCTTTTGAGTAGATTTAGAGCCATGGCACATCCTGGAGGAGCTGGACCACTGCCACCTATCCCACCACGACGACGTGTAGTCGTACCGGTAGGCTCTGAACCCCTTTTTGCGTGAAGTTGAAGCATTTAGCTAGGATGTGGGTTTTGGAGTAGGAATCCAAAATTTAATAAAAGAATGAATAAATGAAGGTAAATCATAAAATGGAGTGGGTAGGTATGTTAGGTAGGCCAAAACAGCAGGGTGGGTAAGTTTTTAGGTAATTCTTGTGGGTAGATGGGTAGAAATAGTAAAAAAGGGGATTTGGGGGCCGTTTTTGGTCCCGCCCTGAAATCCCACAGTGACCGATGTCGGTCACTAGGTGACCAACATCGGTCACAGAATAATTGTATAGATTACTGTGTTATACACCGGCGTCGGTCATATGTCGACCGACATCGGTACATACAATGTGGTTGGGGACCGATGGTGGTCGAGGGTGACCGGTACTGGTCACCATGGGTAGAAGTTAGGGTTGTGAACTTTGTAGTGTTCATTTGTTGTAGGCGGGTAGGATAGAGTTTTTTTTTTTTTGGGGTGAAGGGGGAGAAGGTAGAGTTGTTGGTAAAGGTTATTGGGGTGGGGGGTAATCGAGTGGTTGGGGGCCGGTTCGGGTAGGATAGATAAAGTGTTGTGTATGAAGTAGGAGGTGTTAAATTGGCGGGGGGGTATGGTTAAAGGGAGAGAGTAGAACGGGGCGGTTGGTAGGGTGTGAGATAGGTAAAGGGGATATTGTAGATGTATAGGGTAAGATAGGTGGGTGTAGATGTGTGTATAGAGTCAGGTTGTGGTTGGGTGGGTGAGTGGGTATAAAGGGTTAAGGTAGTTGTTTTGTAAAGGGTAGGCCTCATAGAGTGGGTTGTTTTTGCAGGCACGCCAGCAACTGACGATGCGGGATCGGATGCCACCTCTAATGGGGCGGATGCGGCCACATGTGACTGCAGCGCAGTGGGTAGTCATGCAGGAGGTTGGACTTGGCGGAGTCTAGAGATATAGGGCTGTGGATAGGGACTACATCCTGATGGTTTCCCTCATCGAGAGATGGGATCCGGAAACCAATGTCTTCCATCTCCTGACTGGAGAGATGACAGTCACACTAGAGGATGTGTATCGCATCCTAAGACTGCCGATCATAGGTGAGGTAGTGTTCCAGGTGGATGCCGAGACAACGATGGATAACATCCTACAGGTATTCGCGGATGTAGCCCCATTGATTACATATCACAGTGTGAGCATCTGCTACGGTGATATGTATCACGTGCATAGACAGGAGACACGGCTTTCCATGTTGATGATGATTGGTATCACCTGCTTCGCCCTTCTTGACTCAGAGGGAGGCCACTTCCCACGGGCTTTGATGGGAGTATTACATGAGATGGTGGAGGATCACACCTGCTATGCATGGGCACCGGTGTATCTGGTGCAGCTATACAGAGAGCTCTGGGGCTATCGCCGTATGAGGTGATTTGGTATATGTTCGACATTTTTGTTACACTGCTGGGCCTACGAGCATATCATCTGTATAAGACTAGTAGGGTTGCCCCAGTAGACAGGGCCACAGGTAGTGTATAGATATGGATTTTAGAGGTGGTTGGGAGTCGTGGGCCAGCCACGAGTAGTGATTGCAGGGTGAGATGTCACGTATTACAGGCATATGTTAGAGGGCCTGACGACACTAGATATTATATGGAGGCCATACAGAGGCCATCATCGACGTGGAGGAGCCTAAGCATAGTTGCGATGGATCCAGTACATCTTCTGGATAGCTGGATGGAGACCCGGGGAGTATGAGCGGATTCCCCTAGAGAGGGTATGACGATAGTTGGGCGTACGGTAGGATGAGCCACCTCCCTTCCCACAGTATCGGAGGGAGGATGTAGAGGCACCATTACCTGTACCGCAGCCATTTGACCCAGTCTGGGTAGTAGAGAGGCCAGCTCATGATACACTGGACGATGCCGGTGTGACAGGTTCATTTTTGGTGTGGTGGGTAGGGCAGAGGGCAGTCATGAGAGCACAGCCGCACAGCCAGATTTGGCGGCTGTTATAACGGAGAGGGATCATCTCCTAGGCCAGGTGCAGTTATTACAGGGGCAACTTGCTGCTACATAGGCACAGATTGGGGTGCTATAAGGGTAGTTATCCCAAGCACAGGTACAGGCACAGGCATAGCCACAGGCACCAGCACAGGCACAAGCACTACCTCAGGCACAGGCACCAGTACAGGTGCCACCTCAGGCACAGGGTGTACAAGAAGGTTAGGGGCCACTTCTATTAGGAGCTGGGGGACCAGCCCCACCAGCCATGGTGGCACAGGTCTGATATATGGAGGCGAGAGTAGAGGCCCAATATTATCAAGATATGCTAGATGGTACCGGTGCTGACTATCAGCCATATGTGGCTCACAGGGCCGAGATATCTCATAGTCACAGGTCATAGGGGGCCGTAGCCACAGCCGGTAGGTCAGTGACGGGTAGGAGGTGAGATACTGGCACAGGGGCCAGGTGAGAGATGAGCCGAGGGAGGGGGAGAGAGCTAAGTCACCCCAGGAGCAGAGATGGGTATATAGAGGATTTGTTGATAAAGACACCGGTCTGCGAACCGGGTGTGTATATAGAGGCCTGCGTGCCCACATAAGATTTATTTATTCATTTTTGTTGTATATACTGGCCTGCGAGCTGAGTACATTTTGTATAGTTGATATCGGCCTGCGAGCCGAGTATATATTTTTGACATGAGAGACTGGCCTACGAGCCAAGTCAAGATTTTGACAGAGACAACGGCCTGCGTGCTGACTTTCTATTTTTAGATCACAGAGGCCCCATGCAGGGAAATTTGTATATTTTGACATTGATTTCATGACGATATATAGATGAGTTTTCTCCACATGGTGTGTAAAATTTTTGATTTGATGCATACATGAGAATGTTTCATGTGTTTGGTCGATGGTATTGAAATTTGATGTATATATAGATGATGTTGATGAAGTTTTACATATGTGTTGATGGTATTCTGATGATAGATATTGATAATTATATCATTATGGAAGGAAAAAAGGCATGCGCCACCAAAAAATTTGTAAAAAAATAAAAAAATGGCCTAGGATAACCAAAGGGAGAGAGGTGACCGATATCGATTAGGTAACTGATGTCGGTAGTCATGTCGACTAATACCGGTTAGGTAACCGATATCGTTTATGTTAAAACGAGATTTTCTAAAAATAGAAAAGCTTGGGAGGTAACTGAAGTTCTTATTTTTAGATTCATGCAACAAGTTAAATACGAGAATGCGATGTTGTTAATGTCTTATTTAGGTAACTGCATGGGAGAATTGAGTGATAAGGAGGAGAGAGACAGGTAAAGTAATCGTGGGCTTACATTAAGGAGGCAGAAAGGCAAGTTATATTGAAGAGGGTGGTGAACATGGCTAAACAAGGAGAGGAATCCCGCGAGTCAGAGAAGAGAGGGGAAGACAGGTTCCACCTCAAGCTACTACATCCCCAGAGGTATAAGTTTTGGTTGGAATTAAATTGTTGCATGTGTATAAATAGGATGAGAGTAAGGTAAGTGGGTAGAGATGGTAAGGAAAAGGTGATAGGCAAGGGTTTGGGATGGGATGAGTGTTTATGGGGTAGGTAATCAGGGGTGTCAGATATGTTTGTAGGTACAGAGAGGGGTAAACGAGTGAATAAATTATCGTAGGTGGTGTTTTTGGGCAGGGTGGATAAAATTAACAGTGACCGGTATCGGTTAGAAATAACTGGTATCGGTTAGGTAACCGATATCGGTTAGGTAACCGGTATCAGTTATCTATAACCGATATCGGTTACTATGTAAAATTCCAGAATGTTATAAAAAAAAACTCGAGGATTTTATTTATTGATTTGTTGTTTTTTGATTTGATGTATGTAGGTAGAGGCAGGGTTGAGGATAAATGATAGGGTGCTAGCTTTGTTGTCACGGATCTGAGCGGATGTAACGCCAGATGAGTGGGAATTAATAAACCATGTGGGGTTAAGTGGAATCTGCTATTATTCACGAATCGCACGCAATCATGCGATGTTGCAGGTGTTGATTAGAGAGATGGAATCCAGAAAAGAATACCTTTTATCTGCCAACAGGGGAGATGAAAGTGACATTAGAAGATGTGTTCCGAATTTTTTGAGGCTCCCAATTACAGGAAGACCAATGTATCAGGTAGGGCCTAATGCGGCGTGGGGAGCAATAACAGTCAGTATTTGGTCCAGCTACAGGAGATTTGATACAACGAGGTTTGACATTCACTTATGGTATAATGTTTACATCACACCCTGAAGCAACAAGGTTGGCAGTGGTATTAATGATAGCGGTGGGGTATTATGCATTACCGAGGGCGGATGGGGGAAGATTTCCAAAATCATTGATGTCTATTATTTGGGAAATGATAGAAAGGAGCGTGACTTTCACATGGGCACCCGCATATCTGGCGGAGCTATACAGGGGTTTATGGGCCTGCAGGTGAAATCACAGGACTACACTAGATTGTGCATACTTATTACATTGTTGGGCCTATGAGCACATTGTGTGTGTGCCACCAATAGGCCGACCAATCCAGGAAGGAGAGACAGGAGTGCAGAGGTTGGGATTCAGACGATGGGTCTAGACAGAGCAAGAGGTGAGATCCGAGGCCGTGACAGATGACGTCGAGTATTATAGGCAGATGTGGGAGATGGTGATGATTGCGGATATCCGTTGGAGGCCTTACAGGAACTATATGGTGATGGAGAACATAGCTGAGGATTTGAGGGGTGTAGAGTGATTAAGGTGGATCGCGGGACACAGGCCAGGTGAGTACGAGAGGATTCCTCTAGATCGCGTGCGGGCGACAATTTGGATTTGTTCAGGATATACCCATGGCTTATAGACCATACATGAGGATTGACGCCGAGGCATCATTCTCACCTCCCCGGCCGACACCTCCAGAAGGACCAGAAGAGACAGCAGCCGATCGCAGGGTAATGGATGCAGGAGCAACATGGAGTCTTATAGATTATGGTGGGTAGCAGAGCTGCGAGGTTCACGTGAGAGGGCTGATCATCCTGACATAGCTGTGATTACAGTAGAGAGAGATCGCCTGCAGGGTTTAGTTCACCAGCTTCAAACGCAGGTGAATGAGACAACGGGATTGTTAGCGGTTGTGCAGTCATGAGTGGAGAGACTAGAGGTGAGATTCCTCCATGCGAGAGGGCGTATTCATATGTTACAGGAGAGATTGGTGGATCAGTGGGAGGAACCAATAGCAGTGGCACCTTTGAGGATGGGAGAGGCCAGGTGAGCGGCGTCGACGATCACGATCACCACCTGGTTCGGGATGAGGCGCAAGGGTCTAAGTGAATTTCATAGGGGTAGAAGAATAAATAAGGATGCCGACCTGTGCGTCGATGATAGAAGAAGATGTATTTGTTTAACATCTAAATAAAACTGAATATGTATGTTGATTTGAGTTTACGATAATAATAAGAATGTTTGTGTTTTGAATGTTTTGAATTGATAAAGGACAAAGGTGAGTGTTATCAATATAAATATGTGAAATCATTTATATTTTAACAACACATGATAGGTTATGGTAGGGGATGGTCGAGCTAACCTTGGGAGACCCCATGTCTCCTAAGTGCTGCCTACATAGCCCATTGCACAAAGCAAGGAGGGGCCTCAGACCGATGTAGTTCTCCCTTAGGACCAGGGAGAGGTGAATTCAGGCAATTTGGTTGTGGTTAGGAAATTTGTTGGTTGGTAAAAAAAAGTTTGATATTGGTAGGGTAATGTTGTTGGTGTTGGTAAGGTATTGTCAGTGTTGGTGTAGGTATAGGTGGAGCGAGGTTGAGCTTACCCAAGCATAGGGAATCGTGTCCTGATTAAGGTCAACACATAATCCTAGATTTGGGTAAAAGAGGCAAAAGTGTCCCGTAGTTGAAAAGAGCTAAACAAACCACGTATTATCGTAGGATGAGCTTGAATCCCTAGGTACCTTGCATAGGTGAGAAGTCGATAGGTGAAAAGAGTTGTATAATCACAATATATCGGATATACGTCACGTCCCTTGAGTTTTGTTGTTTTTTGACGAATGGTGAGGTGTGGTGGATGGTATAGCTGGGGCGCAGAGAACTTGTTATAAAGTGATTATTCTGATGAAAGAGAACCAAACCTAAATAGACAAGTCCATGACTCAAAAGTGCTTTTGAATGCTGCTTTTATTTTTCCTGAATATAGACTGATCGATGCGGGAAGTCTATATGGGATATGCATTTTGTTGTTCTTGAGGTCTTCACGAAGCTGATCAATGCGAGAAGCTTCTGATAGAGGCTAACTTTGTATAGCTGTCCTTCAAGGGAGCAGTCTATTTATAGTAGCAGATGCGGCTTTGTACATAGTTGTCCTTCGAGGGAGCAGTCTAGTTTATAGCTTAGAGGTCTAGATGTCCGTTTGGCATGAAGCATCTATTTTTGCAGGAAGTTTGACTCAAGAATATCCCAGAATTGTATAATTGAGAACTTGTTATTTTGATACTTTTAAGTCATGGACCAGACTAAAAAGGGGAAGGCATATTTAAGAGGAGATGATGACCAAACCACGTGAGCTTGATTCTATTTTGAGATGCATGAAACAAGGTGTATGAGGTGGTAAATGAGCTCAAGGGACGAGCACAAGGTAGATAAGAAGTGATATAACACTAAATTCAACAGTAGAATGGTCGAAAGATGCAAGGCATTAAGGGGTTCAGGCTCAGGTTTACCATTAAGCGAAGCTAAACGGTAAGTGCCCTGATCCGTAAGTGTGAGTGATAATGTAAGGCCCAATCCAATTTGGAGCAAATTTTCCACGCTTGCTCTTTTCTAGTTTGGTTACATGTTGATTCTCTTTGAGGACAAGATCACCAATCTTAAAGGTACGCTCATGAAGTCACTTATCATAAGCATGCTTTAATGCACTTTTGATAGATTTGAAGGTGGTCAAGAGCTGTAAGACGACGCTCGTCAAGAAGCTCCAATTGGGCTAACCGCTCTTGGCGGAAATCATCATTGGTGAGAATATCCCTTGGAGAGATATTCTTAGGGAGGGGATTTGTATTTCGAGAGGCAAGACAGCCTCGGTACCATATACCAAAGAGAATGGTGTGGCATTAGTGGAGGTACGAATGCTGGTACGATAAGCCCAAAGGGCAAAGGGGATGTGATCATGCCAATTTTTTCCCAGAATCGTTAACAACTTTCATGAGAATTTTGGTTAGGGTTTTGTTAGAAGATTCAGCTTGACCATTTTCTTGTGGATAGTAAGGTGATGAGAAGCTAAGTTTGATACCAAATTTGTCACAAAGGTCTTGTAACAACTTATTTTTGAAAGATTTTCTATTATCTGTTATCAGGCGATGAGGAACACCAAAACGACAGATAATGTGATGGTTGATGAACTCTACGATTTTTTTATTTTTTGGTTGAAATGAGTGGAATGGCCTCCACCCATTTAGTGTAATATTCGGTTGCTGTGATTATCCAACGAGTGACGTTTGCGAAGAAGGCGGGTGAATCTCACCAATAAGGTCTAAACCCCATTGTGAGAAAGGCCAAAGATCTCGTGCGACCTGTAGCGGGTGGCTAGGAGTATGTTGAAGGTTGGCATGTTGTTGACACATAACACAATGCTTAACATATTCGTAGCAGTCGTTATTAAGAGTAGGCCAATAATAGCCTAGGCGAAGGATCCGTTTGGCCACGGCAAGGCCACTAAAATGTCCACCACAAATTCCGTCATGGACTTGTTGGATGGTATAGGTGACCTCCGCGCCGGTTAGACATCGAAGGAGGATGCCATCAAAGCCACATTTATAGAGGAGTCCCCCCATGACGACATAACGAGAAACACTTTTAAGAAAAGTGCGTTTTCCGTTACTAGTAAGGTCAAGTGGGAGAACAGAGGTTGTAAGGTAGTCATGAAATTGGTGATACCAGGTATCCTGTGAATTAGCAGATACATTATTTACCATACAAACATCCGGGACTGAGTAAGATGGGGCAAAGAGTTGTTGGACCAAGACAAATATGTCAGAGTCAGTTGGTGAGGCAGGAATTTGCGAGGCCAAGCAAGCCATAGTATCCACAAATTTATTAGTTGAGTGGGGAATGGTTTGGATAGAATAATGAGTAAATAAGGTCAAAAGTGAATCCACGTAATGTTTGTACTTTTGAAGTTCCTCATTTTTACATTGGTAGATGCCCGTAACTTGATTGACTACCAATTGAGAGTTACCGAAAATGTTAATAGACTTTACACCTAAGTGTAATGCAACCTGGAGACCAAAACAAGGGCCTCGTATTCCGTTGTATTATTAGTGCAGGGGAAATTGAGCCGGAATGAAAGAGGCATAGGTTCAGCATCAAGAGGAATGAGAACAACGCCTACCCCTCCGCCGCACTGGCATTTGGATCCATAGAAGAAGAGGGTCATTGGATATGACACCTCACTGAGTGAAAGAGTTGTGATGAGTTCGTCAGGGAAAGTAAAATTGGTAAATTGTTCCCCAGGTAAAGGGGCTTCCGCGAGTTGGTCTGCGATAGTTTGTCCTTTGACTGATTTCTGGTGTACAAACTCAAGGTCGAGGTCGGCGAGGAGCATAAGCCATCGGGTGATGCGTTGGTTTAGATGAGGTTTGGCGTACATATAATGGATGGGGTCAGCATTGGTGATGACAAAAGTTTTGTGATTCAGGAGGTAATGTCAGAGTTTGGTGGCCACGAATGATAGGGCTAGGCACAACTTTTCTACATGTGTATACCTAGTCTCGTAATCCACAAGAGTACGGCTTATGTAATAAACAGACTTGTTCTCGATGCTCGGAGTCACGATGTGCGAGCATGGCTCCTACAGCATGGTCAGTGGATAGAAAGGTAAAGGTAGAAAGGGCGATCATCCTGAGGTGGGACAAGCACGGGTGGCTGCAAGAGATAGGCTTTAAGAGCCTCAAAGGCTTGGTGGCACTCTTCACTCCATTGAAAGATAATGTCCTTTTTAAGGAGATGATGGAAAGGTTGACATCGATCTGAGAGTTGTGAGATGAAACGCCGGATAGATTGGAGTTTTCCCTGCAAACTACGTAATTGTTTGAGGTTAGTGGGTGGGGGCATTTCTAGGATAGCTTTGACTTTTTCTGGATTGACCTCAATGCCACGCAAAGAGACAATAAAACCAAGGAGTTTTCCCGAAAGGACACCAAAGACACATTTCTTTGGTTGAAGATGAACACAGTATTGTAACAGGTGATCGAAAATAATGGTTAAAACATCGAGATGTTCACTGTGATGTTTAGATTTTCCAAGAAGATCATCGACATAATCCTCAAGGATAGTGTGCATAATGTCATGAAAAATGTAAGTCATAGCCCGCTGATAGGTCGCACCAGCATTCTTAAGGCCAAACGGCATGACACGATAGCAGAAGGTTCCCCAAGGAGTAATGAAGGTGGTTTTATGTTGATCGGCCGGGGCTACCAAAATTTGATTGTATCCCGATTCCCGAGAAGCCATCCATGAGAGAAAGCATCTCATGGCCCACAGTGAGATCAACAAGTTGATCAATACTAGGTAGGGGGAAGTCATCCTTTGGGAAAGCAAGGTTAAGGTTCGGAAATCCATACATATCCGAAGTCCCCCCGTCGCTTTAGTGACAGGTACGATGTTAGAAATCCATTGAGGATAGTCAATAGGTAAGATGAAGGAAACAGAAAGGAGTCGTTGAAGCTCTTCTTTGACCAAGAGGGCAATGCGTGGATGCATTTTTCTCAGTTTCTGTTTAACTGGTTTTGGAGTCAGGTTTCAGAGTAATGTTATGGACAGTGATGTCAGGATCGATTCCTGGCATGTCAGTTTAGGACCAAGCGAAAGCTTGGTTGCGGGCACGAAGGAAGGTAGTGAAGGCAGTTTGTTCTGATGCGTTAAGAGATTGTCTGATCTTCACAATGTGAGGATCATCCTCTGTGTGGATGTTGATTTCTATAGTCGACTCATTCAACATGGTTTGAGTTTCAGATGGTAAGGCGCGTTGAATATAAGAGTCGTCCGCACCAAGGTAAGTGAGGATGGAGTCGTCATCCTGGCACTCAACAACATTAATTGAAGGCGAGTCTTCTTCGATCATGTCTGGATACAGAAGGGGAAGAGAAGATGGGTCTTCATTATCGCGTTGATAAGTGAGAGGACCCAGGAAGATAGTATTTACGAAAAAAAAAAGTTAGGAGGGATAGATTCCGGGTCTATCGACTCTGTGGGTGAAGATGGAAAAATAGGTGATGATGGTTCGGAAGAGGTAATGTCGTTGTCTTCCCGGATACAACTGACACGAGGTTTCTTTGGTGTAAGTGTTTCAGAAAATCCAAGACCACTACGATCTTTGTGTTTGTGTGTAGTCACGGGAATGATTTTATGTCGGCCTTGTTCATAAAGACCGAAACCAAAACCTTTCCAAGCACAGTGAGTCAAGAAGGTGAGGGTGAAACGATGATTTGTTAGATATTGAAAATCAGATTGGAAGGGAACCACACCAAGGGGAGGTTCAGGGGTAACAGAGGATGCGTCGACACCCCCATATGTTAGGTTGGTGCGGCAATTAGGTGGTCCGTAGGAGATCACCTCCCCACATGACGGTCGTAGGTAGGATGCGCATGTAACTGTCCGTACTCCTGTGGGGTATGGAAAGTGCTAGGTGACGTTATATAGGTGATACTCCCCCAGCATAAGGCATTGAAAAACATCTACCAAGGGATCTGAGGTTGGGATGTTGTCCGCGGGGAAGGAAGTGGTATTTGCGGTGGCGGGTTTCATTGGTTGAAGGTGTAGGTGCGGCTAAGGTGGATGGTTGAGGTGTGGTCGAAGTAGATGGTTGGGTTGGATGAATGGGTGCCTTGACTGGTACAAGCACATCATTAGGGTGATATAACATATTGCAAGTTTTGAAAGGGGGAGCGTCAGCTTTTACGGTGTATGACTTCCCCTCATACTCGAATTTTATGCATCTATGTAAGGTGGAGGGAACGCATCCCATAGCCCGGATCCAAGGGAGGCCTAACAACATGTTGTATTGGAATTCTCCCTCAAGGACATAGAAGAGTTCGGGTAAGGTACGTGGCCCTACATGAATGTTAAGGATCACGGTGCCTAAAGTAGAAGTAATAGCATCATTGAATGAATGCAACATGGTGGGGTTGGCACACATGCAGCTAGAAGGGATATTCATTTGTTGGAAGGCTTTGGAAGAGATGATGTTTAGGCTAGCACCCCCATCAATCATAACACGACATACTCAGATGTCCCGGACGTAAGCCGAGATGAAAAGAGCGGGGTCAGGATCTTCTGCACCAAAGATGACAATTTCATCTTCGGAGAAACTGACAGCAGCAGGCTTGCTGTACAGGGACAGAAGTGGTAGATTGTTTGGTGAGAGAAGCAACATGTGGTTGGGTGTTAAGATGGAGGCAACAGGAAAGGTTTTTTTAGGTAGGACCTCTATCCCTTGAAGGATTTCAATGAGAGCTTGTCGATGAGATTCAGAGGTTTGAATGAGATCATACAGTGTCATTTTTACAGGTGATTGGTGAAGCTGTTTGATCATGGTACGATGGGAAACTCCATCAGAGACAGGGTAGGCAGGTCCACGAATAACCACTTTAGGTGGTGGTGCGATCAGGATGGCAGACAGAGAAAGAGAGGCCGCAGGTGTGCTTTCTTTAGCTTTCCCATTGTTTTTCTGCCCTCGAGTAGCAATACTAATCATGTTGATCTCGTGAACATGAGAGGAGGAAGATGGCAGGGATAAGTCATTGTCTTCGAGAGGTGGGGTTGCAATAATGATAGATTTTGGTGAGGCGGGGACAGGTGGTATAGGAGAGGGGATTGAAGCTAAAGGTTTCTCCCTTCGTAAGTTGTCTTTCTTAACCTTTCTATCCGAGATAGGTGACTGACGAAGGATGGCTTTCAAAGCTTTGCATCCCTCTACATCATGTCCTGGTGTGCGGTGGTAAGCACGGATTTTAGACTCATCATAACCTATAGGTCGAGGTTTAGATGGATCATAGGGTCTGAGTGGGGGTAGGGAAATGGTCGCATTCTCCACCAACATATCAAGGATCTTGGCATAAGATCCTTTGAGCGGGTCAAAGTCAGAGGAAGATGAGGCTATTGATTGGGTGGGTTTTGGTAATGGTTGGGTATGGTTGGTTCGTATGGGTGGTGGTTTAGACAAGGGGTTTTGATAATTGGATTTAACTAAACGTGGCTTCTTCGGCGCAGAAGTCATGTTTAGCTGGTTAGATGATGAGGCCACAGATGACGTGGTGGCAGGAAACAACCACGGGGAAAGAGGAGTGACAACAAACAAATCCTTTGATGATGGAGTTTTTTTAGGGTTGGTAGGTGGATAGGATACTTGGGGTGACGGTGTTGATACACCCGTGGATCTCTGTATGGGTGCAGAAGGTGCAGGTCATTTTAAAGAAAACACAGGAGGTATGATGTATTGAGGCAAGGTGGAGGGGTGAGGTCCCAATATAGAAGGTAGGTGTGACGGCGAGGGTTTTAGTTGTGACAGAGGCATAGATTGGACTTGAGGAGATTGGGTCTGTCTCCTAGGTGGATGGACGGCTTTATTTTTGGATAAATCTAACCATTTAGGTGGGTGTGTTAGGCTGGGTATTGGTGAAGTCCCAAGCATAGGGGAAGGTTTGGTTAGGTTAATAGAGGTGGATGAGGTATTCAGTAGAGATGAGGGGGGTGAAGATGAGGACATAGGCATTTTGAGCTTTTGTAAACACCTCGGGTATATGGTAGAGGTGTCTGGATCGGTCATCTGCATTTGAGTAGAGCATGGTGTACTCAAACACTCCCATAGGACTCATCTATCTTCTGAGGGATGACAATCTTCACGTGTGAAGAAGAAATTTTGTATGGAAGAGAGGTGGGTTGTGATTCCGGTCCACTGTGGGTGTGATACAGGGGGTAAATGAGGTGTTGTATCAATGGGTGTTAAGAGGTCAACCGGTCGCTGAAAAGATTTAGGCGATGAAGAACTAATAGGTAGGAGGGCATGTTTGAGGGGATCCGTAATGATTAAGGAGTTTGGTGATGTTGGTTCGAGAGGTTTCTCTTCTAAGGATGACAGGAAACAGTGGCGAGCCTTCTTCTTTTACAGCAAGAGTGACGGAAGGAAATGTTTGGGAAATAGATAAGTTAGATAACATCCGCTCACAGTCTTGCAGGGATGTGTTGTAAGAAGACTCATTCGTGAGAAGAGAACTCTGGGCGGTTAATTCCTTTATGGGTAAAGGAATGGAAAGGTTATCATCTTGTCTTGATGGTGGTGAAGGGGGTGCGGATCCCTGCGTTAGTGAAGAGGCTTGATTCAGAATTTCCTCGATAGAAGCTTTTGGTTGGGAGTTGAAAACTGCATGGATTTCATGAACACTCTTCTCCTCGGCTAAGGTGTCTTGGTTTATGTTACTGTTAGATGAATGATTTGGGAATGGTTTGTTGAATATTTTCAAATTTTGATTAGCAGGGGCATTAGGATTATCGAGGGTTATATCCCCTGCATCAACCATTTCCTGCACTATGTTTTTCAACATCTTGCAGTTTTCGTGACTGTGTCCCTTCACGTGGTGGAAGTTACAGAAGTCATTTTCTTTGTACCAAGAAGGTATAGCACGGGTGGAATCAAACCCAGAGTGAGGTTTAACAGGAGGCAAGGTGATAGCTCCTGCTTTGAGCAATTTTTCCAAGATCACACCATAAGTTTCTCCCAAGGGAGTGTAATTGATGGGCTCGGCTTTATACTTATAGGTGGCTTTTGGCGGGGTATTAGACGGTGCTTGGGATTTGACCATCACCGCGTGTATAGCTCCTTTTGATTTCGAAGCAGTCGATGCGTGAGAATTGGTGGTGTTGGGTTTGTTGGTGGAGTCTTGGGTTCGGAAATTGGAGTTTTTGTTGCGCAACCTCAATTTCTCCTCCTCTAAGGCTCGAATCTCTAGTTTCCGAGCCATAGTAAAGGCCTCATCAAAGGTGCGGAAAGTTTGAATTTGGAGGGTGGGAGAAATGTGTTTAGCGTAGGCCCGCGTAAAGATTTCGATGAGTTCGGCCTGAGGTAAGGCATAAGTAAGTTGGTTGATGAGGCCCCGCCATCGTCCAACGAAATCTGCGATAGATTTGTCTTCAAATTGTCGGATGGCATAGAGGTCAGTGATGGATACTTTCTTGGCAATATTGATGGAGAAATGATCCAAGAAATATTGGGCTAATTGGTTAAAGGAGAAGATTGAGTGCTGGGTTAAAGCACTGTACCACTCCAAGGCAGGTCCTGATAAGGACATGGGAAAGGTGCGGAGTAGTAAGGCATTGTCATGAGCAATCAGATAGCAGGCATGTCTAAACGATCGTAAGTGTTGTTGAGGATCCTCCTTACTATTGAAGCGAGTGAATTTCGGTAATTCCCATTGAGGAGGATATGAATGAAGGGGGACAGAAGGATGAATAGGCTCCCGAAAACTTGCTCGTATGTCAGGGTGTTACGGCTTCCTGAAACAGAAGCCTCAAGATTTTGCATCTTGTCCATCATTTGTTTGATTAAATTAGTGGTTGGGTAAGATGATGGTGTGGTTGTTGTAAACGGAGGAGGATAAGAGCCGCTACTAGACAAAGGCGGGGTTAAATATTGATAAGGTATTGATGATGAATGTGTTGAGGCGACCGAATAAGGGTGTCCTATATAAGATGTTGAGGCCACCGGATAAGTTTGTGGAAATGAAAAGGTGGGTGGAGCTTGAGAAGGAAAGCTCATGTGGATAGGTGGCAGAGAGCAAGTTATGAAAGGGGCAGTGGATGGTAGTGATATGTGGGGCCCCAGATTAACCAAAGGAAAGCCAATCGGTGCAGTATGAACTAACGAAGCCACTGTGCTGGGAGACGGAGCTAAGGATGAAGACGGTGAAGCGGAGTTATTAGGTGGGGAAGGAGCTAAATGAGCTGCTATACTAATAGGCATACCAACAAGGAGTTGACCGTCGGGTGTACGGTCAGGGGTATGAGACAAATAATGTTGCATGGCACTAGGATTAACATCCAAAAATTTGGTAAAGTCCTTATCTCCTACAGGGATCTTGGGAAAATTATTGGTATCCATAGGATTCCCCATAGGATGTGAAGGGGGTGATTCAGGTAAAGGCATGGAACATGACATGTGAAACCATGGTTGCGGCTTGTTTCTAGGTTATAAAAACCATCGATAAGGGGAAACAGAAGTGAATTAGTCAATCCAGCACAGAAACAACAACAAAATGTCGGAATTGGTAGGTTGCTGGTTTGTCGAGAACTATGAAAGACAGTAACCGATATTAGTCTGATAACCGATGTTGGTTAGACTGTAGCCGGCGTCAGTCAGTTAACCAATGTCGGTAGAATAGGACTAGTTTCGGTCACTGTGAAAGAAAAGAGAAGATGTAAGAAGCTATTCATTTGAGATTAACAATGCTTAGTATACCCACCAAACTATTCTGAAGTGATCACTGAAACAGGGTATGACAGAGAAACAGAACTAAAAACAAGCAAGATGCACAAGAAAATCAAGAGATTAACCCTAGGATTAGTGTTAATTATTGTGGGCTTATGCCTTAGACACAAGATGTTGTCAATCCTAAACAAAAAACCTAAGGGAGATGTCAAGTTTGTTTTGGCTTATAAGGTTACCTCAATCGGGTAGAGGAATACCGCGGAAAAAGGGGGGATGTTTGAGCTATTGTGTTGATTATAATGTGATTTGATATGTGTTGTGTAATGAGAGTAAGATTAATTTCTTGTCAATACTATGGATATAACCCCCACGTGTACAACCTGTTACTTAATCTACGTTCACTAGAATTAAAAAATAGCCAGCAATAATGTAATGCATGTGTTTTAAACCCAAATTGAAAATGATATTCGATGAAACAAAGAAGATGACTTTCACTAAAGCAAAGATGAGGAAGAAAGACAAATTCTTTTTACCAAAATGACAAAATATCTTGTGAATATTTAGAAGAAGAAAATAGCAATTGTTCTCCCTATATGAAAGCAAGCAAGAAAGAAAGAAACCCGAGAAGGGTCCCACTAGGCGTGCCAAAATGTTTCACATAGAATGTTTTCATTCCAGAATAGAGTTACTTATATCTTTTCATTATCTTGAGAAAAAGATAAGGGTTAGGGCTAGGAGGAATACCTATTGAGTGTTGGGAGGGTGTGCACATACCATAGAGAGATCAGATTAATTGCAAAGCACTCCTTTTTGTCTAGGAAGGACTACCTGTGAAGTAAGAATACAAGACCACTAGATCTTAGTTAGACAATAAGTGAGGGAACTGCCTTGGGCCTATGAAATATTAGACTTCCCTTTGAAGGTGATCAGCTCCCTTTCAATACAAATTGATGCAAATGGTAATAAAGAAGCTATTACGAAATCATGATTTAGTTATCTCATTCCTTGAAAAGCAATAGAGACTAGACTACCAATAATAGTATGTCATGTTGTTTGTTTGGTCACTGGTTATTGTTACGTTTAGGTCAAGTTATCAGGGATAGACCAGGCCGGATCTGAGGTTGTTAGGAGACAAATAGGTGAAAGGAAGGCTTTGGGTATAAGTCACAGTGACCGATGCCGATCACTAGATAACCGAATGCACGGTTAGAGAACTGACCCTACCGGTAGGGGATAACTAACACCGGTAGGGTCAGTAATCTAGATGCTTCTGGGTAGAGGTTGATTTTAGGGTGATTGTGGGGTTTTTAAGACTGGTGGATGGTTGAGGGGAATAGTGAGATGATGGGGAAGACTCAAAGAGTGATAAAACTATCTTCTGGGAAATACAAGGATGTATGGATGAAGGTTAGGTGCAGGGTGCTGGCAGGTGGTAGATCTAGGAGTGAGCTTATAATTACTATGAATCAAAAGTTCAAGAAATGGTGTTTAGAAACATACAAGACACTACTTACTCGTTCTTGATGAAGATTCAGGTCTGAGGAATGCAGTGATGAATGCCAGATTCAGGTGGGATGATCTGACAATCAAAAGTGAGCTGATGAAGCTATCCTCTGAATTTTCCAATGCTTGGACGAGTGAGAAGGTTATCTAGTTACTTAGTTGCAATCTTGGGCTCGATGTCCTTCTCTGCAAACTCTCCTCTTTTCTTCACTTTTCTCTATCTTACAAATGAATTCTGGATCCTTTCTTTTTGGTTGGAGGAGGTCATTTACAGGGAACCGATGGCGGTTATGTAACCGATGGCGGTCGAGTAGGAACCGATGTCAGTTAAGTCAAAGTGGGCTATTTTTAGTAAAATAGCCAACTTTCACTCCTTTTCTCCTGAGGGATCATTTGTGGGGCTTGGTCAAGTCATTATTAGGTTCATTTTGGTATGGGTGAGGGGTGATGAGTCATGGGTGTGAGTCTTAGACCAAGTCATAGGTCTTAATTAGGTTAGTTTAGGGTTAAGGCTAGGTCATGATGAGGGTGGCAAGGTTGGAGATGTGGATTTATTAATTATAAAGTAATTAATAAATAATTGTGTAAGGTTTAGGTGGTGAGGTTAGGTTGCGAAATGAGATGCGGGGCACAGGGTGTCGTAAGACACAAATTTGGTGTCTACACAAATTACTGATTTCTATGGAGGGACATGCTCAAGAAAAGCTCATTACTCATAATTTTCCTTAGGAATCAAAATTACAGGAATTTAGTCTTCTATAGCCCTCATCACACGTAAAGGATAAACACACAGGAGAAGATATGACTATCTGGAATCATTGAACAAAGATTATGTCATGAAGAGCTTCCTATTTTTTGTTATGGAACCTATTTTGGTTAATGAGTCTATGATAAAGGAAAGTATTCTAGAAGATTTTTCTTCCCCTAACAATCTTAAAAATCTGCTAATAGGAAGGTTTGAATTTTCAAATTCCATACCATCCATCCAGGTGAAAGATGAGTTGCTTGTAAATTTTCAATAAGAGGGAAATTAGGTCATGAGAAACCATATTTTTCAAGGATGTCCTTAGCTAGAATTTCTTGTTAAAGTTGAAGTTTAGAGCAACAAGAGTATTCAACAGGTTAGACCATGCCCCATAAGATATTTGGCTTAATTGAAGCCATAGGAGAAGCCAGAACCAGTCACCTTCATTTCAGAATGTGAGGATGAATTTCACAATTTCGAGGATCAGTTGCAATGCCTCTACAGGAAAAATGTAGATAAACTAAAAGAGATATTCTTTCTCTTTCTAGTTGATGCCTTGGAGAAACAAGTGGATAATTGGGCCTGTTTCAATTTTTCACTCTCAATCTCATCCATGTCAATTGTCAAATCATCTACATGGCTTCCCATTGTGAGGAAAGGGAGCTATTTTGTATAACCAGTTTCAGGGGTAAATTAGCTCATTTGTGCCTTCAGTTAGTGTAGGATAGGAATATGTTTGTTATCAGTAGAATAAGTACATTGCACACCCTAAATGTTTTGATTGGGGCATGTATGATTTTTAGTTTCAGTGTGTTTTGTTTTTTTTTGTCACTATTGTGTTGTTGTGCACATTGTTTCATCATTGACAGTTTTTCAAGGAAGATAAAAGTTCAAATTTTCAAATAAAGTTTCAAGATTTCCCCAATTCCTCAGTTTCTTATTTCAAATTTTTGTAGTATGCCTAGATACCAAGTATTCATTAGATTTAGTACACTTCATGCTTAGCATTCTAGGGAGTTCTTATATTTAGTATACTTCATGCTCAAGGGGATTCTAGGATCCATCGCAAGGAACCAAATCAGTTTCAGGATTCCAATATTGACTCCATGCCCAATGGATGACTTAAGGCTACTGGAGTCATGCTTAGTATGAAATCATCCCCAAGAGGTCGCCAAAAATGTTATCCAATTTTGCACTTTGGGGTGAAATTTGGCAACAAGAGTAATTGTACAGTTCAAATTTTTCCCGAAGAAATAAATTGGCCCCGGTGGGCTCACATTCATCCAACAAGGACCAAACATGGTTAAAATTTGTAGATAGTGTTTTGGGGTGTCTTACTACTACCTTGGAACATACTTAGATGAGCTATGAATACCAAGTTACAATCCTACAACAAGGTGGAAATAACTCGAGTCATAATGAGTTGGCACCCAAAGTGGAATAATTGACTCACTTGAATAGATTGGTAGCTTGTCAATAGGTGAGCTCATGATCAATATAAGACTTAATATCACATCAAACTTGGTAAGCTAAGTGAATACTTTATCATGGTAACATGGAAGTAAATGGGGAAACTCAGTGTCCTAGTGAGTTTACACTAGAAGACTATGAAAGCACCGAGTTATAGAAGCTCAGTTATGGGCACATGGGAAGTGAAGGTATATTCACACAAGGATCACATAGATCATGATTAATGAAGTCCAAGCCATTTCGCTAGGAGAAAATTTGATGATGGTCAGGCCATGATCGAGCTTAGGGTTACAAGGAGTCAATGACAAATAGGAATTGAACATCACAACTGTAAACTCATTCTATCCATCATAAATCAAGGATGAGCTATTTTTAAAAAATGAACCAAGTCACAAGTAATAGAAATATAACAATATGAGCTCATATGGCCTAGCTTATGAAAGAGATTGGGTTTGAATGATCTTGGAAATGGTTATAAGTGGTGAGTGGAAGAATGTGGATTGATTATGTATAATGGAGAGGTGATTTTGTTAAATTCATTACTATGTAGGATCTCGAGCTCGGAATGTGGTTCGTCAATCCTGACAAAGGATATCAGAGTCGGCCATAGGGGAAAACATATATTTTCTTGGGAAAACATATATTTTCTTGGTACCTCAGTTGAGGTACCAAACTCATAGGAAATAACGTAGATTAGTGGGAGCTTGTGGAGGTTTAAATTGACAGGAGTTGGCTCCCTCAGTTGAGCCAAACCAAATAAGGGAAATTGGGGTACCTTGCATATGGAAGACGAGTTCATAGAAACATGGTAAGATATATTTGTGTCTCCAAGTTGATTGGAGGAGCATGTGCAATGATTTCAATGTAAATAAGTGCAAGGTGATGATCAGACCACTATCAAAAGTTATCATTAAGTCGCTCCAAGTAGAAAAAGGCTATTTCGAGTTTTTTGATGATCAAAGATCTTGGAGAATGGTTTTGGAGATCGATGGTGTTGGTGCCATTTTTGAGCTTACACCATGTTTCCCAATTTTTTCAAATCTATACATGCTCAAAAATGTTTTATCTTTCGGTTTTGTGGTATGCAATTCCTCCCCTCAAGCTCAATGCTTTATAAATACTCATAAACTTGTTATTTTTCCCTCATTTGTGAAGAAACACCCAAGTTTGCCATTATTTGTGCCCTAATTTTTCAAATCTGCGGGTTATGTCATTTTTTCCCTTTGTCCAATCATGAAAAATAAAAATTGATCAATCCATACTTGTTTGTATTTGAAAATCCAATTCCTAGATCAAAAATGCTATAAAAACATGCTTCAGTTGATTCAAAATCGAGAAATTTGCCGTCCTTGGTGAAAAAATTAAATTCTAGGGCATTCCTTGATTTTTTTACATTTTGATGGTAATACGGGCATCATTTGCCCATAAAATTCATCCTCTACATGTAATGGCAACGTGGCGGGTTCCTATTGGCCGAGGAGCAGCGAAAAATGCTTCTAACTTGTCATTTTTTGATAAAGTGGCAAATTTGGCTCCACAGCTCCACTTGTTTCAAAGTTACCTATGTGGCATGTTTTCATTGGTTAGGGATTTACGGGTAGCCAGCTCTCCTTGGAAAATTTTGGTTTTATTTTGCAAAGTTTTCAAAGTTAAAATTTTGCCCCAAAACCCCGCAGCCAACCAGAGGAGGACATAATATTTTGGTCAGAGGGGATGTGGATGGCAGAAAAACCTTGTGAAATTTTGATGTTCTTCAGCACAAATGGCTAAGGTAAAATCTTGGAGCAAGGACCCATGGCTAATCATAGGTGGAGACGTGTCTAAGAAAGATCAAAATGGAGTGTGCTAGATTGGGGACTTAGAGTTTTTAACACTATTTTTCTAAAGTTCAAAATTCATTTTTAGCCCTGCTCCAATAAGAGGAGGACACGTGACACATTTTTGGGTAGAGAGGATGCAGATGGCTGAGGACCTTTGAGAATTTTCATAGTTTTTAGTAAATAAGTTAAAGTAAATTTTTGTGGCGAAGCCCCATGAGCAATCACAGGTGGACACATGTTCAGGAAAATTCAGAATAGAGGGGCGGATGTTTTGGTGACTTTGAAGTTTTTACTTCAAAATGGTAAAAGTAAAAAAATTAGGCCGAAGTCCCAGAACCAATCAGAAGAGGACACGTGTCCAAATATTTGTAAAATGGAGGAAGGGGCTGAAGGAAAAACTTAATGTTTTTTGGCTTTGTTTTCTAAAGTTGAAAAATGGAATGTGGCTCCGCTCCAATCATATGGAGAAATGTGTCCAGGAAGGCAAAAATGGGAGTGTGTGCCTTCAAAGGTAAAAGGAAAATTTTTCCCTTTTGGTGAAATTGGTTAAATTTATAAAAGGGGAGCATGCCTCTGCAGCCAATCCGAGTGAGACATGTGTCCATTTTTGAAGGTCAAAGGTGAGCGCGGGTCAGCGGTGAATTTTGAAATTTTTCAAAATTTGCAAAGGAAGTATGAAGGAAGAATGAGAAAGATGGTCCCACAATGAATCAGAGAGGGCCACATGGCAGGGAAGAAATCAGGCGTGCAGGCCCGCAGAGGTTTTTCGAAAAATTTTCCTTTTTTTGAAAAAAAGAGTAAAATGTGTATAATTGATCCACAGTTTCATTGGGACCCACCTTGTGGACACGTGGCAGGCCCAGGAGGTAGGCGAGGAAAAGTAACAAAAATTTCCAAATTTTGAAAAGGTTGTAAAGTGCATATTTTAAACCATGGGCCCGATCCAATCATATTTTTCCACGTGTCTGGCCATATCCGAAAATTAAAACAGAAAAATCAAGCCTTATTTCTAAGCCTCATCTTCCACGTGGAGGGTCAATATTAAAAGTTGAGTAAGATCGATGGTTGTTGTGCATTCTTTGTTTTGGCCACCATGGGAGCTCCAGGAAGCTTGGAATCACGTTTTCTGCATCAAAATGTCATCAAATTTTAGGTTATTTTGGGTCATCTTGGCCTTACAATAACATTGACATCATTTTTGTGGCTTGATTCTTTGATCCATGGTGTTTTTGATATAATTTTTTCTTAGGCCTGAGAAAAAATGAAAAATTCAGATCTGGAAGTTATAGAGTGAATTTGGAAAGGTAAAAAGTAAAAATGATGAGTGAAAAGGTGTCTGCATTCATCAATGATGAAAAACATACCTCCAGGATGGATAATGATCCGAAATTTTCTAATGATTTAAAATTTTTACACACCTGGCATCCTGCGAATGTTTTTCTATTTCATGTCACTTTCTAAAAATCATGAAGGTTGTTTGTAACAAACTTGATCCCATGGCATATTCTTTACTTGGGAAATAAGGCTTGAATGTGGCATGAAGTATATAATGAATTTTGGAAAAGTGTACATAGTTGGAGATTGAAATTCATGAGGCAAAGTTTTTGAGAGAATTCCATCTTCTGAGAAACCCTCCCAAAGAACCTGGTTAATGTCTTCTGTGTTAGTTCTTAATGAATGTGAGTTGGTTACAAGTGTATAGCCATCACACATCTCTGAGATTGTTGATGAAACTCTCCCTTGCTGATGAATCTAACAATATTTTGAATTAATTCTATCTGTTTTTGGGCAATATGATGTCTGCTATCATTTTCTAAATTCCTACAAATATTTTTCATTGTTCTTGTTGTAATCTTGCATTGAAGGTCTTTACTAAATCGCATAGATATCATTCTTATTGATAGTTTAGTGGAACATGCAATTTTATTTGTCAGAATAGGTTTCATCTGGCACTGAAACAAGTAGTTTAAAATTACTTCATCCTTCATTTGTCAATTGATATTTCTTGTAAACCTTTGGGGGTACCTTAGGCGTGGTTTGATCAAGGATTTTTGTGTTTAATTGAGTTCTTTACTTCAATATTTTTTGGCGAGGGTCTTAAAGATTGTGTGAAGAGTGAAACATGGGCTTCCATAAGTGCCTCTTTTGGTTGAAAGAACATACTAATTGTTTAAAGTATTTTATCTGATACTTGTTCAAGTATTGTAGAGGTTGTCAAAGATCTAACATATTCAAGTTTGTCTTGGTCAATATCCCACCATAAAAAACAACTAAAAAAAATATCTCTACCCTATACTACCCGTGATTTGCATTTATGTACCCACAGAAGATTAAAATCCATTTGCAAAAGTATTCATGCACAGACTAGGATTCCAATGTCTCTAGTAACATTTGCATTGTTTTGAGAACATACCCATGTTTTGAGAAGTGACAACTCATGAGAGTTCAGAACTAGGGTGTTGATCATGTTTTCATCAAGGTCTTCATCATAGAAATTCCTAGATCAAAAATGCTATCAAAACATGCTTCAGTTGATTCAAAATCTAGAAATTTGCTGTCCTTGGCGAAAAAAATTGAATTCTAGGGCATCCCTTTAAGTTTTTACATTTTGATGGTCATACGGGCATCATTTTTCCATCAAATTCATCCTCTACATGTAATGGCAACGTGTCGGGTTCCTATTGGCCGAGGAGCAACGGAAAATGTTTCTAACTTGTCATTTTTGGATTTTTTTGACAAAGTGGCAAATTTGGCTCCATGGATCCACCTTTTTCAAAGTTTCCTACGTGGCATGTTTTCATTGGTTTGGGATTTGCGGGCAGCCAGCTCTCCTTGGAAAATTTTGGTTTTATTTTGTAAATTTTTCAAAGTTAAAATTTTTCCCAAAACCCCACAGCCAACCAAAGGAGGACACAATATTTTAGTCAGAGGGGATGCGCGGGGTGGCAAAAAATCTTTTGAAATTTTGATGTTCTTCAGCTCAAATGGTTAAGGTAAACTCTTGGAGCAAGGACCCACGGCCAATCATAGGTGGACACATGTCTAGGAAAGATCAAAATGGAGGAGCGGGCTGGATTGGGGACTTAGAGTTTTTAACACTATTTTTTATAAAAGTTCAAAAGTCATTTTTAGCCCCACTCCAATCAGAGGAGGAAACATGGCAGGTTTTTGGGTAGAGAGGATACGGATGGTGGAGGACCTTTGAGGAATTTTCATAGTTTTCGGTAAAAAATTTAAAGTAAATTTTCGTGGTTAAGCCCCAGGGCCAATCACAGGTGGACACGTGTCCAGGAAAATGCAGAATATAGGGGCAGATGTTTTTTTGACTTTGAAGTTTTTAATTCAAAATGGTAAAAGTAAAAAATTAGGCCGAAGTCCTAGAACCAATCAGAAGAGGACACATGTCCAAAGATTTGTAAAATGGAGGAAGGGCCTGAAGGAAGAACTTAATGTTTTTTGGCTTTGTTTTCTAAAGTTGAAAAATGGAATGTGGCTCCGCTCCAATCATATGGACACATGTGTCAAGGAAGGCAAAAATGGGAGCGTGGGCCTTCAAAGGTAAAAGGGAAATTTTGCCTTTTTCACAAAATTGGTTAAATTTGTAAAAGGGGAGCATGCCTCTATAGCCAATTTGAGTGAGACACGTGTCCATTTTTGAACGTCAAAGGTGAGCGTGGGTCAATGGTGAATTTTGAAATTTTTCAAAATTTGCAAAGGAAGTATGAAGGAAGAATGAGAAAGATGGTCCCAAAGTGAATCAGAGAGTACCACATGGCAGGGAAGAAATCAGACGTGCAGGCCCGTGGAGATTTTTTTGGAAAATTTTCCTTTTTTCGAAAAAAAAATAGTAAAATATGTAGAATTGATCCGCGGTTTCATTGGGACCCACCTTGTGGACACATGGCAAGCCCAGGAGGTAGGTGGGGAAAAGTAGAAAAAAATTCCAAATTTTGAAAAGGTTGTAAAGTGCATATTTTAAACCATGCGCCCGATCCAATCATATTTTGCCACGTGTCTGGCCTTATCTGAAAATTAAAACAGAAAAATCAAGCCTTATTTCTAAGCCTCGTCTTCCACGTGGAGGGCCAATATTAAAAGTTGAGTAAGATCAACGGTTGTTATGCATTCTTTGTTTTGGCCACCATGGGAGCTCCAGGAAGCTTGGAATCACGTTTTCTGCATCAAATTTCATCAAATTTTAGTTATTTTGGGTTGTCTTCGCCTTGCAAGAACATTGTCATCATTTTTGTGGCTTGATTCTTTGATCCATGGTGTTTTTGATATAATTTTTTCTCAGGCCTGAGAAAAAATGAAAAAGTAAGATCTAGAAGTTGTAGAGTGAATTTGGAAAGGTAAAAAGTAAAAATGATGAGTGAAAAGGTGTCTGCATGCCTCAATGATGAAAAATGTAGCTCCGGGATGGATAATGATCCGAAATTTTCTAATGATTTAAAATTTTTGCACACATGGCATTCTATGAACGTTTTTATATTTCATGTCACTTTCTAAAAATCATGAAGGTTGTTTGTAACAAACTTGATCCCATGGCATATTCTTTACTTGGGAAATAAGGCTCGAATATGGCATGAAGTATATAATGCATTTTGGAAAATTGTACATGGTTGGAGATTGAAATTCATGAGAAAATTTTTGATAGAATTCCATCTTCTAAGAAACCCTCCAAAGAACCTGGTTAATGTCTTATGTGTTAGTTCTTCATGAATGTGAGTTGGTTACAAGTGTATAGCCATCACAAAACTTTGAGATTGTTAATGAAACTCTCCCCTGCTGATGAATCTAACAATCTTTTGAATTAATTCTATGTTTTTCTGGGCAATATGATGTCTGCTATCATATCTAAATTCCTACAAATATTTTTCATTGTTCTTGTTGTAATCTTGCATTGACGGTATTTACTAAATCACACAAATCTCATTCCTATTGATAGTTTAGTGGAACATGTAATTTTATTTGTCAGAAGAGCTTTCATCTAGCACTAAAACAAGTAGTTTAAAATTACTTCATCCTTCATTTGTCAATTGATATTGCTTATAATCCTTTGGGGGTACCTTAGGCGTGGTTTGATCAAGGATTATTGTATTTAATTGAGTTATTTACTTCAAGATTTTGTGGTGAGGTCTCAAAGATTGTGTGAAGAGTGCAATATGGGCTTCCACAAGTGCCTCTTTTGGTTGAAAGAACATACTGATTGTTTGAAGCATTTTATCTGATAGTTGTTCAAGTATTGTAGAGGATGTCAAAGATCTAACATATTCAAGTTTGTCTTGTCAATATCCCACCATAAAAAACAACTAAACATTAGATCCTACCTTGTACTACCCCTGATTTGCATTTGTGTATCCACAGAAGATTAAAATCCATTTGCAAAAGTATGCATGCATAGACTAGGATTCCAATGTCTCTAGTAACCTTTGCATTGTTTTGAGAACATACCCATGTTTTGAGAAGTGAAAACTCGTGAGAGTTCAGATCTAGGGTGTTGATCATGTTTTCATCAAGGTCTTCATCATAGAAATTCAAGAAAAGGGAAGGATATCTTTGAAGAATCAGGTCCAGATTTACACACAAAACTAACACAATAATATTATATGTTCTTTGTTATATCTCAAACATCCACATCATACAAATATATAGGAAAGGTATTCCTATAATTATGGAGATTGTTTAACCAACAAATATCTTAACAAAGTGTATTGTTACTCACGTAACAATACACTATCTAATCACTATGAGTTGTTTTAACAACTCATTTACAATTACATTACATTATATTTACTTCATATAATTACTCACGTAATTACTCACACTATAATGTAAGCACTAACATAATGATTCCTAACATTCCCCCCCTTAGTGTAAACATGGGAGAACAACAATTGCACTTCCTTCTGCAGCGTGCCGCCCGTGCGTGCTCATGATCTAGATGGTTTTACAGGATAGCCAACAACCTCAATATGGATGGTTTTATAGGACAACCAACAACCTCAACATGCATGGTTTTATAGGACAACCAACAACCTCAACATGGATGGTTTTACAGGACAACCAACAACCTCAATATCATGATGCTGCTCTTCCTTGTGCTTTCATCTGTCCACAATGTTTTTCCTTCAGGGAATTATGTAGGAAATACTGATCACTAATAACAAATATGAAAAAGAGAAAATGGAACATTGAGACCATGTTCCCCCCCCCCTCAATGTGAACATTTCACTTATTCAAGCCATAATAGGAACACTGAAAAAGAATCATGCTGCACACAACTGAAATCAACTGCAACTCTGAAAAGAAAGAAAACTCACACACACACTATCACCACATCTTCGTGCGGCCCCATCATTGGTGACTGATGAGAGGTTGTTGAATAACCTCCAGCCTCCTATGCCTCCGTCCTCCATTTGATGCATTCTTTTTAGAAGAGAAAGTCTTCTTCACTATCTTGAGCAGCAACTTCTCTATCATGTGAATGGTTGGATCCTGCTTCCCAATCACTTTCTTCTTCTCTATTTTCAGAAATAAAAGATTTATTATTCAATTTACCATCCAACAGATCCCTAGTTCGTTGTTTACAAAACATTATTCCATGTCCAGACAGATTACAATAGTGACAAATAAGCCTTTTCTTTGGATCCTGGGAGGTTGAACCTTGCTTGAAAGAATGACTGTATCTCTTTTTACCATGTGTTCCATATAATGCTTTTTCTTCTATTTCAATTTTATTTGTTCTATTTTCATCCTCTATCAAAGAAGAAATCAAGTCTTCCAGACTTGGATTGATTTTTCTCAAAGTGAAGACCATATTAGAATAGCTAGGATGCATGCTATTAAGTAAAACTAATTTGCATCATCGTCGGGAACATCTACTTTGATTTCAGCTAATTGATTCAATACATAACGAAACTTACTTATGTGTTCCACCATGTTGTCACCTTCCTCCATTTTGAGTCCGAACAACTTTTGTTTTAGTGATACTGCTGCGCTTCCTTCTTGCGATCCAAATAGTTTGTTTAGTGTAGTCCAAATTGTATTTGAGGATTTTGACAAATCTATATGATGCAAATATGCATCAGATAATCCCAATCCAATGATTTCTATGGCTTTTTGATCTTTGATGTCCCATATTGCCGCTTCATCTGCATCTCTTGGTTTCTTTGCTTTTCCATCCACAATCTCCCACAAATCTTTGTTGATTAACAACAACTGAGTTTTCACCTGCCATGTGTAAAAATATTTGCCTTCGAATTTTTCCATTCGATTCAAATTAGCCATGTTAAAAAAAAATGGACGTCGGTTTCAACCGAAAATGCGTCCGAAGACAATATGACAACTAGACTAATTTTTTTTTTTTAAATTAATAAACTGAGATTACTTTTTAAATGAAAAATGACTATATAATAAATAAAGACAAACAATACACCTTTGTTTGAACTTCACTGCATGCCTTTTCAGTTTCTACCAAATTGATGCGATGAGACAATGCTGCCAGGTGTCAGTTCGGTGCATGCAAAATTAATGGCTCAATTCCATCCACATGCGCAGAGCAGAAATGAGATCAAATTTTTACTCATCCAATACCATTTGAATGCATGATTCCTTCGCTGCAGGCTTGGACGTTTTGATCACAGTTGGCTATTGCATTCATGACCTGTTACTATCCATACTAAGCTATAAGTAAT
Organism: Taxus chinensis; assembly: GCA_019776745.2. Lineage (NCBI taxonomy): Eukaryota > Viridiplantae > Streptophyta > Pinopsida > Cupressales > Taxaceae > Taxus > Taxus chinensis. Next base: position 937,792,833 of record CM034149.1, read on the forward strand.
TCTTCGTGATTTAAGTGCAGAGGAGACTTAGTGAGGCTGTAAACCTTTGATGCAACCAAGCCTAAGACAATTGCCACGGTCAAGATGCCAATGCTCCAAAAGAAGATCAGGCCTCTGAATTAGAACTATATGCACAAAAAACTCTTCCACGTATAGTTTTCCTTCATGATTTGATAGAAATATGATGCTAGATTATAGGAGGCACTGAAATCCCAGATTTTTTTGTGGTTACGTAGATCCAGGCATAGTTGTGTTGAGTGTAGCTTTCCACATGAGTGCGTAGAGATCTATTCGCCAGATAGCTCAGGTTCTTGTTATGTCGTTGCTAGAATATTTCTATGCAAGAAATTGATCTAGTGCCCGCATTTTGAGCTGAGTAACTGAAGATCCCATGTGCATTCCCAAATATCTACCAAATATGTCCGTAAGAATTAAGACCGAGTTCTTAGATCTGAAAACCCACGCCAAGATAAATAGGACATAACTCACAAATACAAAATGTGATATGATGCAGAGCTAATAGAAAAATCCAAAACAACAATTCATTTTAATCAAATACAAAATCCATAATTTCATCCTTATCTCCTTTTGTTTTTGCACCAGAGAATTGTCTCATCTATACAAAAGTCGATTTGAGACTGCATGCACTGAGGCTCAAGGCTTGCACAAGACTCTCATACGGAGACCTACTCTGAAACCATATAAAGAATCAGGTCCAGATTTACACAGGAAACTAACACAATAATATTATATCTTCTTTGTTATATCTCAAACATCCGCATCATACAAATATATAGGAAAGGTATTCCTATAATTATGGAGATTGTTTAACCAACAAATCTCTTAACAAAGTGTATTGTTACTCACGTAACAATACACTATCTAATCACTATGAGTTGTTTTAACAACTCATTTACAATTACATTACATTATATTTACTTCATATAATTACTCACGTAATTACTCACACTATAATGTAAGCACTAACATAATGATTCCTAACAATCTTCATCTCCTTCGTTATCACAAGGTTACAAATAAGTCCTCTTACCTTGGTTGCAAGGCACAACCTAAAATAACTAGGATAAGATCAAGTCCTATTGGAGTGCTATCCATCTCTCCACAAATCTAAGTGGCAGCTAGACTATATCCCCAGATACCAAGGACATATAAACATGGTCTAATCTGTCTTTAAGCTCCATGCCATTTCTCTAGTGCTGCTCAGACTGAAAAGGGGAACAAATTTGGGTACCAACATGAGTGGCACCATTACTAGAAAGTTCTTGAAGTTTCTTGAGGTTTTTGAAGTGTTTAAAGAGCTTGAACATTTGTACATTTAAGTATTTGAGAGCTACATTGTTGAAATATCATTCTATACTTCATATTTGCAAGTTTTAAACAAAAATTTTCAAGCTTTGTCTGCTCTTTTCAATTTCCCAGTAATTCATCTACTTTGGTTGCATTGTGATTGATTGATTTGAGAAGAAGAAGGTTTGATTTATAAGGCTTTGCAAAGTTTTCATTACTAGCAAACATTTGACAAAATATTTTAGTGCATTTGCACAGCTAGGGTAAAAGTCCTTAGTGGCGACTCCATGCTGATTTGATCTTGAAAATACTAGTTGTCTTACCTCTCTTTCATTTATAATTTGTTGCTCAAATATACAAAACTGGAGGGAAGAAGATCTCTCTTCAGTAGATACTGTGCTAAGAATTTGTTTACAGATTCAAGAAACTCAGAGCTAGAGGGAAGAAAAGTGTGGAAATTTGTTGGAGACTTGACTGCAAGAAAATAGATCCCCATTGTTGAAATTGAATGTGAGAAGCCTGTTATTGAGGACTGTAGTTCTTCCTCAAGTGAATCTGATTCAGAGAATCCTATTTCTGATTTACATTCCCCATCAGGTGAGGGACCTTCTTGTGCATTTGAAAGGTTTTCTCTTAAATCTACTCCTATATTTTCTAAATTTGCTAGAGTTTATCAAGAGGGAGAGCCTTTGAGAGAGATCCATTTTGAACATTTCATTCCTATTCCCCAAAGACCTCTCACTCCCCCTCATTCTATTTCTCCTCCAAGATCACCACCTCAAAATCACATGGCTCAGCCTCCACCTAGACATCCATTTATTATTAACACCTTTGGTCCTATCAATTTTAGAGGGATGGCTAGGAATCCTAATGTAGTCCCACAAGATGTGAGAAATATGTTACCAAAGTTTCAAGGTAACAATGCTATGACTGGAGATCAGCATTTGAAACTTTTTATTAACATGATGGAATATTTTGAGATAGATTTTGAGGATGTCTACGTAAATTTGTTCATCCACACCTTGGAAGAGGATGCAAGGGATTGGTATAAGGCTCTTCCTAATAATTCTATTGACTCATGGGCAGACATGAATAATTCTTTTAGATTACAATATGGAGATAAGATGGATCCTAGGTTCCTCTTGTCAGAGTTTGAGAATATCAAGAAAAATCCAAATAAAATGGTCCATGATTTTAACACTAGGTTCAATAAGAATTTGAGAAGATTTCTTATTAATCTGAGGCCTTGTGATGAGTATTGTTTAATCAAGTATGTTGATTCTTTTGATAAGAAATCAGCCTATTACTTGAGAGAAAAAAACCCAACTAATTTGAGGTAGGCCTTTACCATGGCACTGCAGATTGAAAACAATATTAAAGCCATTGGTAAGCCTCTCAAGAGGTATGGTGTGAAGTTAATAAACCCTAAAAAACCTCAAGTCAGCAAGGCTACTGATCTGAAGGATGTTGTCAAAACTTTGGCAAGGACTGTCAAAGAAATTTCTTACAAATTAGCCCGAGATGAGAAAGGAATTGGCCAAACTTCACAAGGACAGCAAAGAGCACAAAACCATGATAGATTTGGAAATCATCCTAGGGGTGATCAAGGACAATATGATATAGGTAAAGGGCCTGTTGGAGGGGGAAATAGACAACCCCAAGCACATGAAGGTAGATTGGTTCTTGACCTTCTAACTGTCAGGGTTGTTGTTGTTGAAGAAGTTGTTGATACGGATTGGTGTGATAGATGTTTTCTTCCCCATCATCCATATGAAGTGGACTAGCAAGTTGATGAAGATGATAATGAGGATGGAACTGATGATGACATTTGCATGGTGGTCTGCTCTTCAAGTTCACAACAAGCAACAACTTCAACAGAGGTAATAAGTGCAAGGACTGCAGCAACCTCTTGGGATTACATAGAATGGGTACTAATTATTTCTCCTTCTCTTTCTTATGAGGTAGATGTAGTTCAAGCCTTTGAAATTCCTAACAATGACTTTGAATATCTAAGATCTTTGATGATTAAAAAGTATGATGGTGGTATCCCTTCAGAGGAAGATAGATAACTATTAATGAATGTTGTTGTTGGTCAAGAGAAAGAATATAATACTAGAAGCAAAGTTATTAAAGAAGCTGGTCCTCATGCCAAACCAAAGACACCCTTGCTCACAAGAATTCCAAAAGAAGCTCCTAAAAGGGAAACACTTGCCAAGAACTCTGCTATCTTATGCAAAAATTTCAGTCCTCCTCATGCCCAAGCTGTCAAGAATACCTTACCATCTAGTGAATCTGTTTGTCTCCCTTCCAATGCTATCGTGCCAAAGAATGTTCCCTATGATATTGCCCAAGTATTGTGCCAAATCAAAGTGAGTGTTCCAATTATTGAGTTGCTTAGAATACCTGAGCACAAGAAGAGAGAATTTGAATACTTGGGATTGAAGGAGGAAAAGAGTACCCTAAGTAGAAATGTGAACATTGTTGAAACTCCTCCTCCAATCATTATAGACCTTGGAACACCACTAGCATTGGAGGATATTGGATATGCTCCTGTGGTATATTTGGGAACATCCTTGTTTGATTCCCAATTGAATGTGAATCCATTCTTTACAACTTTGGTCATAAAAGATAGGCTACTTCACAATTGTATGTTTGATTCCTGTGCATCATGTAATGTCATGCCTCTAGAGGTCATGAATGAGTTGGACATCAAAGTGATAGCAACCTATGGGAAGTGTACTGCCATGGATTCAAGGGAGGTGTTGGTGGTTGGTTATGTGAAGGGTTTGGTAGTGCAACTTGTAGCCTATCCAGGTAAGAATTTGAAACTTGATGTTGTCATTGTTGACTGCCCTGCCAGATGGGGTATGATTTTGTCAAGAAAATGGGCTACAAGTGTTGGTGGCAGTGTTCAGATGGACATGTATTTTTTCCACCATTCCCATTGAAGGCACCCTTGTCAAACTTTATGGTGAGAAGAAAATGTTGCACTTAATTGAGGATCCTAACAATGCTTCTTATGAAGTGTTGTTTGTTGATGGAAAAGAAAATAAGATGGAAAAATCAAAGTTCCTTGAAGTTGTAGGTTCTCCTTGGGACCTTGCTATTTGATGGAGCTTTCTCCAAATTTGGAAACAGTGCTGGTATAGTTCTTCTTTCTCCTAGTTTGGAAGAATTTTCTTTTTCCTTAAAACTTGATTTTGAATGTATCAAAAAAATTATTGAGTATGAAGCCTTGTTGTTGGGTTTAAGAGTTGCATGAAAGTATGGTGTCAAGGACATCATTTTGAAATGAGATTTAGAGCTGGTTGTCAAACAAGTGAGGAAACTGTATGCCACAAAAAATCAGTGAATGAAGTAGTATAAGCATGCAGTTTGGGATATAATTGAAATGTTTGATTCTTTTAACATTATTTACCATGGCAGAGGTCTTAATGTTGCTACTGAAAAGTTGGCAGTGCTGGGTTCCAGGTTTGGAAATTGCACCATTTCACCTTATTGTGAATACAATATTGAAGTGCTAGCCAAGCCTGTTGTCCCTGATAATGTAAAGCATTAGCAAGTTTTTAATGATGATGCTCAATTTCTAAGGTTATTACAGAACCAAGGTGAATTTTAAGATTAGAACATTGATTGGGAGCCAATGGTATGCATGAATGAAGGGAGAGAAAATTTGTTTGAAAAGGATATTATACAATTGAAAACAAACACCATTCCTAGAGGTCTTGTTGCACTTGAATCAAATTTTAGTAATGCTGATGCATCATCAATAGAAACATGTTTGCCTCAAGGGATGTGGAAGAGCATAACTTGGGCACTAGAGATAAACCAAGAAAGATTTGGTTGGGTAACAATCTAAGTAAAGAGGAAAAACAGTCCTATGCCCAACTCTTGAAAAAGTATCAGGACTACCTTTCTTGGTATTATTCTGAGCTAAAGGCATATAGAAAAGACTTGTTTCAAGATGAGATCCCTCTTGAGGCAAATACTAATCCATTTAGATAAAGGTAAAGAAGAGTTGAAGAAAGTAAGATATGGAGGTATTATTCAACCCACTAGATATTCATCTTGGGTTACAAACCTCGTGCTAGTTAGAAAGAAGAACGGAGACATCAGAATCTATGTGGGTTTTAGAAATATAAACAAAGCATCCCTGAAGGACAACTACCCCTTTCCAAATATGGAAAATATGTTGCAGCTAGTGACAGGGTCTGAATTACTTTCCACGTTGGATGGATTCTCCGCTTATAATCAAGTGGTAGTCAAAGAATCAGAAAGACTTAAGACAACATTCACTACTCCTTGGGTAACATATGTTTTTTTAAGGATGCCCTTTGGTTTGATGAATTTTGGTGCCACTTTTCAAAGATCAATGGATGTTTCTTTTGCCGGTTACATCAATGAGTTCATTGCAGTTTACCAAGATGATGTGACCGTCTTTTCAAGGTATAGAGGAGATCACTTGCAGCATTTGGAAAAGATGTTGATCATATGTAAGGAGTACGACATTTCTCTTAACCCAAAGAAGTGTCATTTTAGTGTACAAAAGGCCAAGCTTCTTGGTCACATTGTGTCAAAAGATGGGGTCATGATTGACCTTGAGAGAGTGGAAGCAATCAGCAAAGTACCTATCCCAAGAACCAAGAAAGGCATCCAATCTTTCTTTGGTCAAATTAATTTTATTAGAAGGTTTGTTTCAAACTTTGCTGAGTTGACTCTTCCAATTATAAGCATGTTAAAGAAGGACCAAGTTATCAAATGGGAAGAGGCTGCTATTCAGGATTTTGAAGGAATCAAAGAAACACTTAGGCACGTACCTAGTTTGGCAGCTCCAAACTACAAGAGGCCTTTCTAAATCTTTTCCTTTTCCTCTGAGTATACCATTGCTTCTTTTTTTCTGAAAAATGATGAGAATGGGGCTGAGAGACCTATTGCCTTCTTTAGCAAGGCATTACAAGCAGCTGAACTAAAGTATAAAATCATGGAGAAACAAGTGTTTGCCTTGGTGAAAGCAACAAAGGTTTTCAGGCCTTATATCCTAAGATCAAAAGTTGTTGCTTATGTTCCCCACACCATGGTGAAATACATCTTATCAGAGATGGAGATCTCAAGAAAAAGATGCAGATGGGTGAACAAGCTGCAGGAGTATGATATGGACATCCAAACCACAAAGTTGGTATGAGGTTGGGGTCTTGCTAAGCTCATGGCTGAGAGAAACTTGAAGAATGTAGAAGTGAATCAGCTAGAAGAATAAAGGGAAAATATCCTTGAGAAGTTGATGAGTTCTTAGTGGTATAAAGATGTGATCTTCTACCTTAGACACCTATGCTGCCCTGATCACTTAAAAAAGAATCAGAAAAGAGCCCTCAAGTTGGCTTCTCAAAAGTATATCATCACAGACCTTGGGTTGGCTTGGAAGAACCTTGAAGGTGTCCTCTTGAATTGCATAACTAAAGATGAAGCTCCTAGAATAGTTGTTGATTTCCATGGGAGAGTTTGTGGAGGACACATTGCTGGGAGGGTGAAAACACATAAGATATTGAGAGCTAGTTATTGGTGGCCTACTCTCTTCAAGGATGTAACCCTGCTAGTTAGAAAGTGTGATAGTTGTCAGCGTTTCTCTAGAAGAATAAAATCTTTAGGCTCCCTTCCTTTGCAGCCTATGTCAATTGAAGCCCCTTTCAAACAATGGGGAATGGATTTCATTGGCGAGATTTTAGATTCTTCTAGTGCTGGCCATAAGTGGATTCTTGTAGCCACTGATTATTTCACAAAGTGGGTTGAAGCAATCCCATCTAAGAAGGTAACACACCAAATAATTATGGACTTCTTGTTAAATCATATCATATACAGATTTGGAGTTCCAGTCAAGATTGTAGCTGACAATGCCATGTTCTTTAGAGCCAAACATTTAATGGCAATGTACAAGGAATATGGAATCAATCTAACTTATTCTTCAAACTATAACCCCCAAGGGAATGGACAAGTTGAGTCTAGCAATAAAAACTTGTTGAAGATTTTCATAAGAACCTTGGAGTAAAACAAGAAGAGGTGGGGAGAATAACTGAAGTTTGTAGTTTTGGGCTGATAGAATAACTCCTAAAAGAGCAACTGATAAAATCCCATTTGAATTGGTGTATGGAACTCAGAATTTGCTGCCCTTACATCTGTAATTATCTTCATTTCAGTTTGTCCAGCAGTTGGAAGATCAAGAGCTCAACCCATATGAATCAAGGATCAATCAAATTGTTGAGCTTGATGAGGAAAGAAGAGCATCCTATCAAAGACATGTTAGATTTAAGGAGAATTTGAAGAGATTGTTTGACAAGAAGGTCACTCCTAGAGCCTTCAATGTCAAAGATCTAGTTTTGTTATGGGATAGCAGGCATAAAGACAAGGGAAATCATGGCAAGTTTGATGCATTGTGGATGGGCCCTTATGCCATCGATACCAGAATTGGTGAACATACCTTTTTTCTCAAAGACTTAAATGGGGAATTGCTGGAACTGCCTATTAATGGCAGACATTTGAAGCATTTCTTGGATTCATCCCCAAATTTGAGGTATGCACCAATTGTACAGTTGTATAGTCTTTGTTCTTTGCTTTGTTTTTGTTGTTTTTTTGGTTTGTGGTTTTCCCTTTGTTCTTGGTAGCCATTATGGTTGGTTTCTCAGTTCATTTTTGATGGCTGGTTCTGGTTTTTGTTGCCCTACATTTGACTCCTTTTCCTAATGGATATTTTGGCACTTGGTCTATGTTTTGTCCTTGTGGCACTCACTAGGAGTGCCCATCCCCAAGTAAGAGCTGATGTTGGTGCCATTCCTGAGCTTGTACCATGTTTCCCTATTTTTTCAAATCTGTACATGCTCAAAAATGTTTTATCTTTCGGTTTTGTCATCTGCAATTCCTCCCCTCAAGCTGAATGCTTTATAAATGCTCATAAACTTGTTATTTTTCCCTCATTCGTGAAGAAACACCCAAGTTTGCCATTATTTGTACCATAATTTTTCAAATATGTGGGTTATGCCATTTTTTCCCTTTACCCGATCGTGAAAAAGCAAAATTGATCAATCCATACTTGTTTGTATTTGAAAATCCAATTCCTAGATCAAAAATGCTATAAAAACATGCTTTAGTTGATTCAAAATTGAGAAATTTGCCATCCTTGGTGAAAAAATTGAATTCTAGGGCATCCCTTGAATTTTTTACATTTCTACAGTCAGACGGACATCATTTTCCCGTCAAATTCATCCTCTGCATGTAACAACAACATGGTGGGTTCCTATTGGCCGAGGAGTCATGGAAAATGTTTCTAACTTGTCATTTTTTTAATTTTTTGACAAAGTGGAAAATTTGTTTCCACGGCTCCGCCATTTTCAAAGTTGCCTATGTGGCATGTTTTCATTAGTCAGGTATTTACAGGCTGCCAGCTCTCCTTGGAAAATTTTTGTTTTATTTTGCAAATGTTTCAAAGTTAAAATTTTTCCCAAAACCCCGCAGCCAACTAAAGGAGGACACGTGGAAATTTTTGGTTAGAGGGGACGCGGGTGGCAGAAAAACCTTGTGTAATTTTGATGTTCTTCAGCTCAAATGGCTAACGTAAAATCTTGGAGCGAGGACCTATGGCCAATCATAGGTGGACACGTGTCTAGGAAAGATCAAAATGGAGGAGCGGGCCGAATTGGGGACTTAGACTTTTTAACACTATTTTTCTAAAGTTGAAAATTCAGTTTTAGCCCCACTCTAATCAAAGGAGGAAACATGGCACATTTTTGGGCAAAGAGGATGTGGATGGTGGAGGAACTTTGAGAATTTTCATAGTTTTGGGTAAAAAAGTTAAAGTAAATTTTTGTGGCAAAGCCCCGCAACCAATCACAGGTGGAAATGTGTCTAGGAAAAGTCAAAATATAGGGGCAGATGTTTTGGTGACTTTGAAGTTTTTACTTTAAAATGGTAAAAGTAAAAAATTGGGCCAAAGTTCTAGAACCAATCAAAAGAGGACACGTGTCCAAAGATTTACAAAATGGAGGAAGGGACCGAAGGAAAAAACTTAATGTTTTTTGGCTTTTTTTTCTAAAGTTGAAAAATGGAATGTGGTTTTGTTCCAATCATATGGAGACACGTGTCCCGGAAGGCAAAAGTGGGAGTGTGGGCCTTTAGAGGTAAAAGTGAGATTTAGCCTTTTTGGAAAAAATTGGCTAAATTTGTAAAAGGGGAGCATGCCTCTGTAGCTAATCCAAGTGAGACACGTGGCCATTTTTGAAGGTCAAAGGTGAGCGTGGGTCAACAGTGAATTTTGAAATTTTTCAAAATTTGCAAAGGAAGTATGAAGGAAGAATAAGAAATATGGTCCCACAACAAATCAGAGAGAGCCACGTGGCAGGGAAGAAATCGGGTGTGCGGACCAGTAGAGGTTTTTTGGAAAATTTTCCTTTTTTCGAAAAAAAAAGAGTAAAATGTGTAGAATTGATCCGCGGTTTCACTGGGACCCACCTTGTGGACACGTGGCAGGCCAAGGAGGTAGGTGGGGAAAAGTGTAAAAAATTTCTAAATTTTGAAAAGGTTGTACAGTGCATATTTTAAACCCTGGGCCTGATCCAATCGTATTTTGCCACGTGTCTGACCTTATTCAAAAAAAATTTAAAAAAATCAAACCTTATTTCTAAGCCTCATCTTCCACATGGAGGGCTAATATTAAAAGTTGAGTAAGATCGACAATTGATGTGCATTCTTTTTTTTGGTCGCCATGGGAGCTCCAGGAAGCTTGGAATCATGTTTTCTACATCAAATTTTAGGTGATTTTGGGTTATCTTGCCCTTCCAGGAACATTGGCATCATATTCATGGCTTGATTCTTTGATTGATGGTGTTTTTGATATAATTTTTGCCCAGGCCTAAGAAAAAATGAGATAGTCAGATCTGGAAGTTACAGAGCGAATTTGGAAAGGTAAAAGGTAAAAATGATGAGTGAAAAGGTGTCTGCATGCCTCAATGATGAAAAATGTGCCTCTAGGATGGATAATGATCCAAAATTTTGTAATGATTTAAACTTTTTACACACCTGGCATCCTACGAACATTTTTCTGTTTCATGTCACTTTCTGAAAATCTTGCAGATTGTTTGTAAGAAAAATGATCCCATGGCATATTCTTTGCTTGGGAAAGATCAAAATGGAGGAGCGGGCCAGATTGGGGACTTAGAGTTTTTAACACTATCTTTCTAAAGTTGAAAAGTCAATTTTAGCCCCGCTCTAATCAAAGGACACATGGCACATTTTTGGGCAGAGAGGAAGCAGATGGTGGAGGAACTTTGAGAATTTTCATAGTTTTGGGTAAAAAAGTTAAAGTAAATTTTTGTGGCAAATCCCCGCGACCAATCACAAGTGGAAATGTGTCCATGAAAATTCAGAATATAGGGGTAGATGTTTTGGTGACTTGGAAGTTTTTACTTTAAAATGGTAAAAGTAAAAAATTAGGCCAAAGTTCCAGAACCAATCAGAAGAGGACACGTGTCCAAAGATTTGCAAAATGGAGGAAGGGGGCGAAGGAAAAACTTAATGTTTTTTGGCTTTGTTTTCTAAAGTTGAAAAATGGAATGTGGTTATGATCCAATCATATGGAGACACGTGTCCAGGAAGGCAAAAATGGGAGCATGGGCCTTTGGAGGTAAAAGTGAAATTTAGCCTTTTGGCAAAATTGGTTAAATTTGTAAAAGGGGAGTATCCCTCTGCAGCCAATCCGAGTGAGACACATGGCCATTTTTGAAGGTCAAAGGTGAGTGCGGGTCAACAGTGAATTTTGAAAATTTTCAAAATTTGCAAAGGAAGTATGAAGGAAGAATAAGAAAGATGGTACCACAACAAATCAGAGATCGCCACGTGGCAGGGAAGAAATCGGGTGTGCGGACCAGTAGAGGTTTTTTGGAAAATTTTCCTTTTTTCGAAAAAAAGAGAGTAAAATGTGTAGAATTGATCCGCGGTTTCATTGGGACCCACCTTGTGGACACGTGGCAGGCCTAGGAGGTAGGTGGGGAAAAGTGAAAATTTTTTCTAAATTTTGAAAAGGTTGTACAATGCATATTTTAAACCCTGGGCCCGATCCAATCGTATTTTGCCACGTGTCTGACCTTATTCGAATTTTTTTTAAAAAACCAAGCCTTATTTCTAAGCCTCATCTTCCACATGGAGGGCCAATATTAAAGTTGAGTAAGATCGACAGTTGATGTGCATTCTTTTTTTTTGGTTGCCATGGGAGCTCCAGGAAGCTTGGAATCATGTTTTCTACATCAAATTTCATCAAATTTGAAGTGATTTTGGGTTATCTTTCCCTTCCAGGAACATTGGCATCATTTTCATGGCTTGATTCTTTGATTGATGGTGTTTTTGATATAATTTTTGCCCAGGCCCGAGAAAAAATGAAAAAGTCAGATCTGGAAGTTACAGAGCGAATTTGGAAAGGTAAAAGGTAAAAATGATGAGTGAAAAGGTGTTTGCATGCCTCAATGATGAAAAACATGCCTCTAGGATGGATAATGATCTGAAATTTTGTAATTATTTAAAAAATTTACACACCTGACATCCTGCGAACATTTTTCTGTTTCATGTCACTTTCTGAAAATCATGAAGATTGTTTGTAAGAAAAATGATCCCATGGCATATTCTTTGCTTGGGAAAGATCAAAATGGAGGAGCGGGCCGGATTGGGGACTTAGAGTTTTTAACACTATTTTTCTAAAGTTGAAAAGTCATTTTTAGCCCCGCTCTAATCAAAGGAGGACACATGGCACATTTTTTGGTAGAGAGGATACAGATGGCAGAGGAACTTTGAGAATTTTCATAGTTTTGGGTAAAAAAGTTAAAGTAAATTTTTGTGGCAAAGCCCCGCGACCAATCACAAGTGGAAATGTGTCCAGGAAAATTCAGAATATAGGGGTAGATGATTTGGTGACTTGGAAGTTTTTACTTTAAAATGGTAAAAGTAAAAAATTGGGCCGAAGTTCCAGAACCAATCATAAGAGGACACGTGTCCAAAGATTTGCAAAATGGAGGAAGGGGCCAAAGGAAAAACTTAATGTTTTTTGGCTTTGTTTTCTAAAGTTGAAAAATGGAATGTGGTTCTGTTCCAATCATATGGAGACACGTGTCCAGGAAGGCAAAAATGGGAGCGTGGGCCTTTAGAGGTAAAAGTGAAATTTAGCCTTTTTGGAAAAATTGGTTAAATTTGTAAAAGGGGAGTATGCCTCTACAGCCAATCCGAGTGAGACACATGGCCATTTTTGAAGGTCAAATGTGAGCGTGGGTCAACAGTGAATTTTGAAATTTTTCAAAATTTGCAAAGGAAGTATGAAGGAAGAATAAGAAAGATGGTCCCACAACAAATTAGAGAGCGCCAGGTGGAAAGGAAGAAATCGGGTGTGCAGACCCGTAGAGGTTTTTTGAAAAAATTTCCTTTTTTTGAAAAAAAGAGAGTAAAATGTGTAGAATTGATCCGTAGTTTCATTGGGACACGCCTTGTGGACACATGGCAGGCCTAGGAGGTAGGTGGGGAAAAGTGTAAATTTTTTCTAAATTTTGAAAAGTTTGCACAATGCATATTTTAAACCCTGGGCCCGATCCAATCGTATTTTTCCACGTGTTTGACCTTATTTGAAAATTAAAAAAAAAAAATCAAGACTTATTTCTAAGCCTCATCTTCCACATGGAGGGCCAATATTTAAAGTTGAGTAAGATCGACGGTTGATGTGCATTCTTTTTTTTGGTCACCATGGGAGCTCCAGGAAGCTTGGAATCATGTTTTCTACATCAATTTTCATCAAATTTTAGGTGATTGTGGGTTATCTTGCCCTTCCAGGAACATTGGCATCATTTTCATGGCTTGATTCTTTGATTGATGGTGTTTTTGATATAATTTTTGCCCAGGCCTAAGAAAAAATGAAAAATTCAGATCTGGAAGTTACAGAGTGAATTTGGAAAGGTAAAAGGTAAAAATGATGGGTGAAAAGGTGTATGCATGCGTCAATGATGAAAAACGTGCCTCTAGGATGGATAATGATCCGAAATTGTGTAATGATTTAAAAATTTTACACACCTGGAATCCTGCGAACATTTTTATGTTTCATGTCACTTTCTTAAAATCATGAAGATTGTTTGTAAGAAAAAAAGATCCCATGGCATATTCTTTTCTTGGGAAAGATCAAAATGGAGGAGCGGGCCGGATTGGGGACTTAGAGTTTTTAACACTATTTTTCTAAAGTAGAAATGTCAGTTTTAGCCCCGCTCTAATCAAAGGAGGACACATGGCACATTTTTGGGCAGAGAGGATGCGGATGGCGGAGGAAATTTGAGAATTTTCATAGTTTTGGGTAAAAAAGTTAAAGTAAATTTTTGTGGCAAAGCCCCGCGACCAATCACAAGTGGAAATGTGTCTAGGAAAAGTCAGAATATAGGGGCAGATGTTTTGGTGACTTGGAAGTTTTTACTTTAAAATGGTTAAAAGTAAAAATTGGGCCGAAGTTCCAGAACCAATCAGAAGAGGACACGTGTCCAAAGATTTGCAAAATGGAGGAAGGGGCCGAAGGAAAAACTTAATGTTTTTTGGGTTTGTTTTCTAAAGTTGAAAAATGGAATGTGGTTTTGTTCCAATCATATGGAGACATGTGTCCAAGAAGTCAAAAATGGGAGCATGGGCCTTTAGAGGTAAAAGGGAAAGTTAGCCTTTTTGGAAAAATTGGTTAAATTTCTAAAAGGGGAGTATGCCTCTGCAGCCAATCCCAGTGAGACACATGGCCATTTTTGAAGGTCAACTTAGGTGAGTGCGGGTCAACAGTGAATTTTGAAATTTTTCAAAATTTGCAAAGGAAGTATGAAGGAAGAATAAGAAAGATGGTACCACAACAAATCAGAGAGCGCCACGTGGTAGGGAAGAAATTGGGTGTGCGGACCCATAGAGGTTTTTTGAAAAATCTTCCTTTTTTTGAAAAAAAGAGAGTAAAATGTGTAGAATTGATCCACGGTTTCATTGGGACTCACTTTGTGGACACGTGGCAGGCTCAGGAGGTAGGTGGGGAAAAGTGTAAATTTTTTCTAAATTTTGAAAAGGTTGTACAATGCATATTTTAAACCCTGGGACCGATCCAATCGTATTTTGCCATGTGTCTGACCTTATTTAAAAATTGAAAAAAAAATCAAGCCTTATTTCTAATCCTCATCTTCCACATGGAGGGCCAATATTAAAAGTTGAGTAAGATCGACGGTTGATGTGCATTCTTTTTTTTGGTTGCCATGGGAGCTCCAGGAAGCTTAGAATCATGTTTTCTACATAAATTTCATCAAATTTTAGGTGATTTTGGGTTATCTTGCCCTTCCAGGAACATTGGCATCATTTTCATGGCTTGATTCTTTGATTGATGGTGTTTTTGATATAATTTTTGCCCAGGCCTGAGAAAAAATGAAAAAGTTAGATCTGGAAGTTACAAAGTGAATTTGGAAAGGTAAAAGGTAAAAATGATGAGTGAAAAGGTGTCTGCATGCCTCAATGATGAAAAACGTGCCCCTAGGGTGGATAATGATCTGAAATTTTGTAATGATTTAAACTTTTTAGACACCTGACATCCTGCGAAGATTTTTTTGTTTCATGTCACTTTCTAAAAATCATGAAGGTTGTTTGTAAGAAAATTGATCCCATGGCATATTCTTTGCTTGGGAAAGATCAAAATGGAGGAGCCGGCCGGATTGGGGACAGAGTTTTTAACACTATTTTTCTAAAGTTGAAAAGTCTTTTTTAGCCCCGCTCTAATCAAAGGAGGACACATGGCACATTTTTTGGCAGAGAGGATGCGGATGGCGGAGGAACTTTGAGAATTTTCATAGTTTTGGGTAAAAAAGTTAAAGTAAATTTTTGTAGCAAATCCCCACGACCAATCACAGGTGGAAATGTGTCCAGCAAAAGTTAGAATGTAGGGGCAGATGTTTTGGCGAATTTGAAGTTTTTAGTTTAAAATGGTAAAAGTAAAAAATTGGGCCGAAGTTCCAGAACCAATCAGAAGAGGACACGTGTCCAAAGATTTGCAAAATGAAGGGGCCGAAGGAAAAACTTAATGTTTTTTGGCTTTGTTTTCTAAAGTTGAAAAATGCAATGTGGTTCTGTTCCAATCATATGGAGACACGTGTCCAAGAAGGTAAAAATGGGAGTGTGGGCCTTCATAGGTAAAAGGGAAATTTTGCCTTTTTGGCAAAATTGGTTAAATTTGTAAAAGGGGAGCATGCCTTTGTAGCCAATCCGAGTGAGACACATGGCCATTTTTTAAGGTTAAAGGTGAGCGCGGGTCAACAGTGAATTTTGAAATTTTTCAAAATTTGTAAAGGAAGTATGAAGGAAGAATAAGAAAGAGGGTCCCAAAAAAAATTAGAGAGTGCCACGTGGCAAGGAAGAAATCAGGTGTGCGGACTCGTAGAGGTTTTTTGGAAAATTTTCCTTTTTTCGAAAAAAAAAGAGTAAAATGTGTAGAATTGATCTGCGGTTTCATTGGGACCCACCTTGTGGACACGTGGTAGGCATAGGAGGTAGGCGGGGAAAAGTGTAAAATTTTTCTAAATTTTGAAAAGGTTGTACAGTGCATATTTTAAACTCTGGGCCCGATCCAATCGTATTTTTCCACGTGTCTGACCTTATTTGAAAATTAAAAAAAAAATCAAGCCTTATTTCTAAGCCTCATCTTCCACATGGAGGGCCAATATTAAAAGTTGAGTAAGATCGATGATTGATGTGCATTATTTTTTTTTGTCGCCATGGGAGCTCCAGGAAGCTTGGAATCATGTTTTCTACATAAAATTTCATCAAATTTTAGGTGATTTTGTGTTATCTTGCCCTTCCAGGAACATTGGCATCATTTTCATGGCTTGATTCTTTGATTAATGGTGTTTCTGATATAATTTTTGCCCAGGCCCGAGAAAAAATGAAAAAGTTAGATCTGCAAGTTACAGAGCAAATTTGGAAAGGTAATTTAGGTAAAAATGATGAGTGAAAAGGTGTCTGCATGCCTCAATGATGAAAAATGTGCCTCTAGGATGGATATTGATCCAAAATTTTGTAATGATTTAAAATTTTTACACACCTGGCATCCTGTGAACATTTTTTTGTTTCATGTCACTTTCTGAAAATCATGAAGGTTGTTTGTAATAAAATTGATCCCATGGAATATTCTTTGCTTAGGAAAGAAGGCTCCAATGTGGTATGAAGTATATAATGCATTTTGGAAAATTTTACATGGTCAGAGATTGAAATTCACGAGAATTTTTTTGAGAGAATTCCATCTTCTGAGAGTCCCTCCAAAGAACCTGGTTAATGTCTTTTGTGTTAGTTCTTCATGAATGTGAGTTGGTTACAATTGTATAGCCATAACATATCTCTGAGATTGTTGATGAAACTCTCCCCTGCTGATGAATCTAACAATGTTTTGAATTATTTCTGTGTTTTTCTAGGCAATATGATGTCTGTTATCATTTCTAAATTCCTG
Source organism: Taxus chinensis (assembly GCA_019776745.2). Lineage (NCBI taxonomy): Eukaryota > Viridiplantae > Streptophyta > Pinopsida > Cupressales > Taxaceae > Taxus > Taxus chinensis. The sequence goes on from CM034149.1 coordinate 937,809,652, forward strand.
TAAATAGTTTTCATTGTTCTTGTTGTAATCTTGCATTGAAGGTCTTTACTAAATCACACAGATCTCATTCTTATTAATAGTTTAGTGGCACTTCCAGTTTTATTTATCAGAAGAGATTTCATCTGGCACTAGAACAAATAGTTTAAAATCACTTTATCCTTCATTTGTCAATTGAGATTGCTTGTAAGCCTTTGGGGGTACCTTAGGCGTGGTTTGATCAAGGATTTTTGTGTTTAATTGATTTCTTTACTTCAAGATTTTTTGGCGAGGTCTCTAATATTTTGTGAAGAGTGCAACCTGGGCTTCCATATGTGCCTCTTCTGGTTGAAAGAACATACTGATTGTTTGAAGTATTTTATCTGATAGTTGTTTAAGTATCGTAGAGGTTGTCAAATATCTAACATATTTAAGTTTGTCTTGTCAATATCCCACCATAAAAAACACCTAAACAATAGATCCTACCCTGTACTACCCCTAATATAAATTTGTGTATCCACAGAAGATTAAAATCCATTTGCAAAAGTATGCATGCACATATCAGGATTCCAATGTCTCTAGTAACCTTTGCCTTGTTCTGAGAACATACCCATGTTTTGAGAAGTGAAAACTTGTGAGAGTTCAGATCTGGGGTGTTGATCATGTTTTCATCAACGTCTTCATCATAGAAATTCAAGAAAAGGGAAGGATATCTTCATCTCCTTTGCTATCACAAGGTTACAAATATGTCCTCTTACCTTGGTTGCAAGGCATAACCTAAAATATCTAGGACAAGATCAAGTGCTATTGAAGTGCTACCTGCCTCTCCACAAATCTGAGTGCCAGCTAGACCATATCCCCAACTACCAACGACATATAAACCTAGTCTAATCCATCTTTAAGCTCCATGCCATTTCTCTGGTGCTGCTCAAACTGAAAAGGAGAACAAATTTGGGTACCAACAAATGGAAGAATCAAAAAGTGTTGGGTCATCAATCCTTAATTTGATGTTAGGGTGAAAGATATTGATCCCTGTACTACTATACTACTTTCATCTTGAAAATTTTCATATATATTGTCCTGAAAATATCTATTGGATCGATGCATTTCTCATACAAAGTTCGATGTGTCACATGAAAAAATGTAATGTGTTAAAGCCATGAGTAAGGCCAAGATAATTTTACATAGGGGTGCATAGATTGGGAAATGAAAAGGGATCACTGGAAAGTAAGTTGCTTAACACGGTGAGCTCGGTTTGGGGTAAGTTCTGCAAACCCAAGTTATGTTTTGGTTCAAATCATTAAATGAGCCAGGTCATAAAAAATAACTCTATGAATGGGCTCTGACAAAGGATAACTTAGGCTTGGGGTCATGTGGAGACTAGTTAAACACTACTCCATTTGCATACATGAGATTGAACTTTCGGGGGTGTTCCAGGAAATCATTGCCAAGTAGAGATGTGAAGATTACAAGATAGGTTGTATTTCACACTTAGGGAGGTTTTGAGGACTATGGATAATGGGAGAATCAAAGCCATTATGCCAAAAGACATAATTTGGGATAAAGGGAGCCTTAGGGTCCCAAGATCCAAAAAATAACTTCGCGGGGATCGTGAGATGCATTTCCAAGTGGATATGTCGAGATGGAAATCCAATGGAAAATTTCCACACATAGGAGGTGTTCGAGTTGATTGAAAATTCAACATGAGAATCAATATGTGATTTAAATCATATTAGAGTGATTGAGTGGTTAGAGACAAGACACTGAGTCATTCACCGAGCTATGAGCAAGGTAGTTGGCGAGATCGAGTCACATGGTGATGGTTTGGCGAGACTGAGTCACATGGTGATGATTGATGATAGTGTTGCATTGATGTGATAATATTTTCATGAAAGGTGAGTGATAGGAAATAGTCTAGAGCATGATGAATTACAAAAGGAATAGCTCAATGTTGTGCTCATTATTACTATAGGAAAATGGAACAAGTTGTCATTCCAGAATAAGTTAACAGCTTGGTGGTCGAATAGAGAAGATAAGATTCTTATGAGATTTTAAGGCTTAGGTTTATTGTGTCGAGCCAGATGAAAGATGTTATAGGCCATGTATGACAAATAAGTTAGATACTCGGTCTAATTCAGATTTGATTTTGGAGAAGTCATCTGATCAAGAATTGACAATGAGAGTTGGCTTTTTTCATTTAGCCGTGAAGTGACTAAGTCTATAGAAATTTGAGCTCTGATGGATTAGTGATCATGAGAGAGGAAACTAACTTAGCTGAGGCATGAAATATCTTGAAGATTAATGTAAAATCTGATTTGTGAAGGATGAGCTCATACTCAAGGAAATTCCAACATAGATCGAGCCTTCAAATGGTGTGATCATGGAAAGTCTAACATACATGGATTCATGCTTGAGGAAAATTCATTCGGAGGTAAAATGAAGTCGAGATCGAGAAAATGACGAATTTTATGAGTGAATCGTGGGCTCATAATTCACTCAACCGACCTAATTCAAATATGGGGACATCGTGGTGGAAGGCTCAGTATTGAGATATAAGTCTAAAGGGAGCTTGATCATGAAGGCAATAATTTTCTTGAGAAACTAAGCTACACAAGCATTGCGAAGGATAGAGTTATCAAGAAGAGCCATGTATCAGGGTGACAAAGTTTGTGATGCATGAAGAGAGTTGATCTCTGAGTCTCCAAGTCATGGACCAATGCATTCGATAGGATCACCTTCTTGAGATTCCCAAGTTTTATGCCGAGTTCCTCATGGGTATTTAAATTTGAGTTAGAACCATGAAAACCATTTGACACAAAGAGTTTGATCTTATGTGAATGCTCGTGTTGGGCTCATGAATAAGGAAACTCAGTTGGATTTAAGGCATAGCTCTATGACCAAGTCACTATCAATCAAGAAAATCACTCCAAGACTCTGTGAGAGAGCATGTGGATATAGATCATGATGAGGGAATCTCTTATCGATGCGTAGAACTTGGTAAAAATCATGCAAATCTTTCTGATTTGTAGGGAATGGAACCTGGTAAGAATAAACAAGGCTTTATGTATATTTACTCAATGGTGGAAGCACTCGTGGATTGTAGAGCCAACTCTTGAGCTACACACGTGAAGGGGAGATAAATACTAGGGCTCAGAGGTAAGCTCAACATATAGAACCTCTCAAGAAGAGTAGTGAGATTCATGTGAGGGAAGGGATCCTGGCAAAATACATAAAGTAGCTCAGAAAATTCAAGCAAAAAATAGGAAATGAGCTCGGCTATCGATAGAATGGAAAATTAGGGCTCAAAATGATTATCTCAGTCTATTAATAAATGTGATTAAGGAGCTTTAATGTGGAGTTCAAGAAATTCGAGTTCATGTTCGATGAGTCAGACATGAGCTAAGGTAAACCAAATTACATGGAGCGAGTCAGTCGATTGGTTGATAAGTACAAGTCGTTTGAGCCATGATGGAAATAACTCAACATTGGAAGAGTTTCATATGGAGTTCGCTGAGTCAAAACTCTTGTGACAACAAGGATCTCGTTGGCATATGCAAAGGGCTTGAGTCAATTACAGATCTTGATAAGAATAGGAAGAGCTCAATGGAGAGCTCATTTTAGAAATTCAGTGGTGAGCATTGGAAGAAGTTGAGGAGCCATGTTAGAAGACCGATCCATTCAATAATTTCTCAATGCAAAGGAGCTTGGTTACTATGAAGGCTAGATGAGCTCGACACCAACTCGATGAGTTGGCTTGGCGAGCCAACCATCGAGTTGTGCTATTTTTTGACCATTTCTCAATTAACCCCCCTCCTCAAGTCAAACATGTAAACGGGGGTCCCACCATTAATTTTAATTAATTTAATATTTTTTATTTAAATATTATAATAATAATATTTATTATTATTATTTAAATATTTTACTTAAATATTATTTTAATTAAATAAGGGGAACTAGGTCAACAGGAAATTAATGACACAAGATTGAACCTTCTCAAGTGGTTCAACCAACTGTAATAAATACATCACATGCCTTCAATTTAGGAGGGGAATTTATGAATCCTTCTCTCCTCTCTCTCAAACTTCTTCTATAAATGTAAGTTGGAAGCTCATTCCAAGGGGTCAGACAGGTTAGACAAGTTAGACTTCTGATACAAGTGTATAGTTTTTCAAGAAACCTCCTTCTTCAAGTTGTCCTTTTATGTTAAGGTAACTTTCAATCCTTTTTCCAAGATTGTAATTGTAACCATTTCCTCTTCTGAATGTATGATTCATTGTGCACTTTTTTTAATTAATACAAGTGTGTGTTTTGTTATTAATCTCAGTCCTTTCATCCTTCTATACTTCTTTGTGCCTTTTCTCATGCTTGTAGGCACACTGTGCAAGTCCATGTTTTTGTTGCAGGTTCTTGGATTTCCATGATTATCAAGGTGGATTATTGCATGCAGTTTATTTGTGGTGCATGTTCAACCTTATTAAGTTCATCCTTCTTCACTCGAATACTGATATATTTTTGTGTCTGATTGAGATTAACAAAGGGAATGCATGCTTCCTAGTCTTGGGTATTCTGTTAACCTCTCTAAGTTATAATAGGTAAAGTTGACTTTTAGTGCACACACCCTCTTAAAATTAACCCTTACTAAGTCTAGAAATACCCTTTATTTGGTGCATCACCATCCCTAGTATAGTTTCATTTCTTACAAATAGCTTTCCCTAAAAACCATGAAAATGTTAGCATAGGTCTAAATAACCATTTTATTACATTAGGAATAGTACAAAACTTAGTTTAGGAAGAGGAATATGGCCTTCTCTATAGGTTCACCTCAATCCCAAGTCCCATAGCTTGAGATATTATCCCATGTGTCCCAATCACACAAAACATCCTGCTCACATTCTAGCCGTTTAGAAGGTGCATTGACTTGGCGACAATAATAATGTCACATCGAATATCATCTATAGTGGGTTAAGGATTAGGGTGAGGTGGCAGCCCAAAAATTGGTTGAGGCCTAGTTCGTTGAGGGGTGTACAAACACCCCAACATCACAAAATTGTTACCAATTCACATCCCAGTTCATACCCATTTATGATTAATTAATTAAATTAATTAATTATGCATTTTTCACCTTATTAGGATTAATTAAATTTATCTCTAATGCACCTTATCTAGATTTATTATAATTTATTAAATAAATGATGAATTATTTATCTATCACATTATAGCTAATTAATCTAGTTACTTCATTAGGAAAATACACATATTTTCCTAGTCAACTACCTCTTCATTGTCCTGGTTAACTCCATTTGGACAACACTTCACTAGTTTGGTCAATTGTACTTCTAGAATCCTATAGAGGTTTAACCAATTGAATTACATGTATAACCACCTTTCCGGATGTAACTTTTAACAGTTGCATTTATTTAGTGCCCCTCACGGGAATATATTTATTCAAATTGTTTAACCTCCCTCAATTTTTTTTAGCATGTGTATTCAACCACTTGCAACCACTACTCATCCTCTATAAAAGAGCATGTGTATCCCTTTAAAAATCCTCTTGGATTATTGTAAGAAAAATCTATCAAAATTTCTACCCAATATCTGCATATTAGAAACATTGTCTAAACCAACTCTTTACTCGTGGCATTGTAAAACCCTCATTTGGAGGTCACCTTCAAGAGTACCCAGAATGAAATATTTGTAAGTTTACATAAGATTAAAGCTTCCTATAACATTATCATCGAGGTTTTTAATGAATAACTAAATATAAGGTTTACATATGTGTTTTGTTTGTCTTCTATTTTAGTTGGATTTTTTGTGCTTCTAAAGGGAAGACGACTAGTTCTGAGAGGATTCATCTCTAGGATTTATGCCATGTGAAGAGAAATCACAAAAATGATAGTTATTATACATAACTTGACAATCAAAGTTGGTATGTACACAATAACCATGGTGAGAACAAAATAAGGGAGCTGAAGTGGAAGGATATCAAGCCTTTCTATTTTGGCATCCTTTGACCTCATCTTGAAATTCTTCGTGTGTCATTGATAATCTCTACATCGTGAAACATGATGTATCTGGGACTCATGCCAAGTTAAATATGGCTTGGTTTTAAGGGACTGACATGTCATAAGGGCCATATATAGGGAGGAAATTCTCATAGGATGTAGAAGGGATAATAAGATTAGGTCTAGAAGGTGTTAATGTAATGGGTAAATATGGTGGTGATGGATTAATTTGTGGCTCACTCATTAAAGAAAAAGAGATGGGTTCATCACCTATGAGATCATCCACCTTATAGTCAAAACTATTGATACTATCATATGCTTCCATAAGGGAATATGGGTCAACTAGATCAGTGGTAGTTTGCGAAAGGGTAATATGAGTTAAAATTTGACTAGTTTTTCTATAAAATGTGATCTGATATAAATTTTCTTCAATATTCTTCAAGGATTTTCAAATATTATGTCATATAATTCACCTTTGATATAGGATCCTTATATTCTGCTAATAAATACTTGGTTTTGGTATTTTTGTTTTGTTTCTAGTATAATGTTGAAAATAAATCACCAAAAATATTGAATAATTCTTCATCCAATTAAATTATTTGAAAGCAAGATATCTCTCTTATAATTTTTAATGCTTAATATCCCAAAATATTTATAAATTTACAATGATTTCCTTCTCCATTTTCCACCTAAAATAATTTTAATACGTATGTGTGGAGGAAGGGGGAGTAATCAAGACATTATCGAATAACTATGACTTATAGGAAGGGGAAATTAAAAAAAAAGGATTATACAATCTACGTGTTTAATTTAAGAATTTATGAGAAATATGGTAGATGATAAATAAATATAATAACTCAAGATAAGAGAAGCTTGATATTTAAAAACTCATTTTGAGATAAGATAATATAAAACTGGGGGATTTTCCCTTCCTTATTTTCCCTCATAATGAGAAGAACGTTATGATTTTTTTCTAAAAATCCATGTTTAAATGGTATATAGAGATTTCATGATGATAGACATGTGCAAATCCTGAACAGAGGCTTGTCAGGATTTTTGACCTATCCATCATGATGAAAGCTCTGAATCAATGTTTTGATACTCTTGGAGTAATTGATAAAATATTATAACTCAAAAAATACTCCCAATAAGTTCAAATCTTCACCCAATGTGTTGGAATTTGTAAGGTGCAAAATAACAATAAGTTCTTGAATAGTGTATTAGGTTTCTCAAGGTGTTAAACATTGGATAATTTCTACCCAGTGTTTCGATAATTTGAAGGTGGAAAACATTAACATGTTTTCACCATGTGTGTTGAGTTTCTTAAGGTGTTAATAAAATTCATAACCCTAATAAAGGCCTTTTCTAGACTTCTCAATTTGTAAGCCAAGGAGAAATTCCCAAATTTTAGAATACCTCTTAGACAAAGTTATCAATTTCATCCTCTAACATTTGAATCACAAAAAGGAAAATCCAAAACACCATCATACAAATGAGAAAAATAAATGAAGTACAAATATAAAAGGGTTTTTTCCCCTTCAAATATTGACTTCAGTATCGACATAGAGGATACAAAACTAAGACATCGAAATGGAGGTCTTATATAATAGAGTGAATAATTAATCAAAGACAACATGGATACAATGCATATATGATAATGTATTATCTCTTGCTACGGCCTTCCACATCTCCACTCAATGTAAGAATTCATTATTGCACAAACTAGTTATTATTATACTCAGTCTAGGGCCATGAAGAAATGAAAATGGAGAAGTGGTAATTTTCCTAGACATGAAATATTTGTAAGAAATCCTAAAGCTACCAAACCTTGATGAGTATGTTGATACCAATCTCAAGAACACTCAAAAGGATTGGGATGTAAATTAAATATAATACATCAAACACATTAATAAAATATATCTCTTAAAACCAAAGCCCATAGTCAACTGATTCCCAAAGACCTTTTGTATGAGTGATTTAATCCTAGAGATTAATGCTATTATCACACTCCTAAGCAGATTTTTATCCTTCCCAAGGAAAAATATTTCCAAGGGTGGATGAGAAATTCTTTAGGTGGGGAGAATTCATTAGTGAAACCTTGCATGACAATTTGAAAAAAGTGCATACAAAGGGGAAATTTTATATGACATTGTATGTCACTTATGAAGTAGTAAATATGTTAGGGTATATCCTAGGTTGAACACATAAGGAACTAGAAGTTTAGATTGTGTCTATAAATTCTACCCTCAGTTGTTGTTGAAGTAAAGTTTAAGTCATTTTTGGAGAGTGAATGATTCCTTTTAATATACCATCATCTACAAGTTAGATAGTGATTAACTTAAATATGGGCTAATTAAGTAGTGTGGGGATAGTTAATATAAGTTTTGAATAACTTTACTAAAGAAAATAACTGCGGTAAATAGGAAATGTAAATAATCTAAAACATTATGCAAAAAAGAAATGTTAACCCTAATGTACAAAAAGGAAGAGGAAAGAACTTAGCTGAATAAAAAATGCATGTCAGAGGGTGTCGCAGAAGTGATTGGAAAAATTAGGAGCATGAACAACTGTGCAAGAGTCCCAAAAAGGATGGATCTAGAGGATCTAGCTTGACTGGGGCACCTGAAAGAGGATTGGGGTGCTCACAGGCACCCTGGTATGAATTTTTGGTGCCCTGGTTTGTGCAGAAGCTTAAAAACTTATTTTTATAGGGTTGGAAGGTGGCGTAAATCCCTCATTGTGTGTCACATCAAGTTTTCTTTCCTACTCCGAATGTCACAAATACTCCAAGATGAATAAAATACATGCAAGACCCCAAAACAAACATTAAACCCTAAAAATGAATAATGCAAATGAAGGGGTAAGACTATCCTCAGTGGCTAAAATGGTGGACTTACTAAATGAGCACTACACTATATCTTAAACATGATGTAGTTCTATATGTAAGTGTGTGTGAACATATGCTTGTTTTCTCTTATTCTAGTTGCACATTGTGAAGAAGTGAGAAATTAAAGTGTAGAAAATGTAATAGAATGTGTGCATGAAATAGAATAGAATCCCCCTTATGAATTTTGATACATATTTCTTAGCGTTGTGCCTTGATGATGGAGCTATGTGGATGCAATTTATCTCTAATGTAATAGATGGATGCAAATCTAGATGGAGTGATAGTAGTAAATGAAGCTAGGTCCCTTATTATGGTCTCATACCTTTATATTTATAGGGTTATCTTCCTCTAATTTCGTAATTAACCTTGAAAAGGCCGACCATAAGAAAGATAAAAATTCCAAATGGCTAGAAAGATCCCAAAAAGTGGTGGGGAAGTTCAATAAGGATCAGGGCACCCCAAGTGGGATAAGGGCACCCATGGGTACCCCGGTCAAGGATAAAATAATAGGAAATGACTGAAATAGACTGAGCATCTGGAAAAAAATAGGTGGTAATGAAAAAATAAAATAAAATAAGATGGCCAAAATATGAAGGTTAATTAGTACTTTCTTCACTCAAGAACTTTCTAAATAGTAGTATGAGAGCGGGATAAATAAATGTCTAAAGTGCATGATTTTGTGACTACATTTTTCCCCCACTTTATGTCGATGAGCTGAAATCTCAGTAATATAAAGTAGATAGATATGTGTACCTGATGTTAATAAAAAGTGTAGTAGAAGTGCATCGAAGGACTAGAACAAAGTGTCGAATGAAAAAAAGAGATAGAGGAGCGTGGAAACTAAAGATGAAAAATTTGCAAATAAAAAGTGATGAGAGTGAACCTATGGTGGAACTCATGTATAGATACTGCAGTGTGTAATGTACCTTTATGGTTAATAAAGCATGGACAATCTCAAATTGTTGTTGATGATGTTATTGTCAGTGTTACCACCAATTTGACTGCTTGTTTCTTATACAACCAGACCTGAAAGGAAAAACCAGTCAAGTAGTCAATATATATATGTATGTAAGTGTAAAAATGCTATGTAAAAGATGAATGTGTTAAAATTAGTGTAAATGTAAAGTATGCAAAATAAAAATTGTACATGGAACATGTGCACCTAATCCATGTTGAGAGAAAGGGTGTAGAAGGATATCCTATACTCCCAAGTTTTTTTGGGTGATCCAATGTCATAGGCTGAAGAAGTGTAGGGAGGAAATAATCTGTGTTCTCCAAGCTCTAACTACTTCCCTAAACTGTGAATAGATCTCTGTCACTTCCTAATTTTTGGGCAATCCAACATCGACAGAAGAAGAAATATAGGGAGGAAATGATTTGTGTCCTCCAACCTTTAACTACTCATTTGAATGTTAAATACACCATGTCCTATAAAACCCACTGTGTATGGATTTTGTAGACTGTTCTGAAGTCACTCATTGTATATAAACCCACAAATCCAAGGGAAAAAAGTGAACTGAAATAAATTGGTATAAATGGGTTGTGTAGAATGTAAAACCCAAAATGATTCCTCACATCTTTGGGGGCGCATGTGATGTCGCTGATAGGATAATAAGACCCCAAAAGAGGACCAACCATATGAACTTTATTCCCTAAAGGGGAAAGGGAATGCACTTGGTAGAAACAAAGGTATGCATGAATAAGGATGGCTAGCCAATACATGTGTTAGTAAGAAAAAATATGCATGTAAGAAGACAAATGTAAAGTAGGCAGAAAATTTAAAAACTACCGAGCATAACAGTGTAAACACACAAGAAAGAAAGTAAACCACACAAAGTGGGTCACAAACATGGGACATCACTCATGATGTTGTAAGACATGCAATGCCATCATGTTCATAAAAAATAATCAAGTGTGCATACAAAGCATAGGTAAAATCCCATATACAAGAAGTAAACAAGTACAAAAAAGTAAAGAGAAACATACAAAGAAGTAGTCATGGAACCATGTAATCCTAAAAAAATAAGTACTGCACATGGAACACCCATTAGCATGTTAGATAAATAACCAATATGTCAAATCTTGAATAACCAAGTAATGTAAAGTTTTAAGTACAAAATGAAACAATAACACCTATGAGAGATGAATGTGGATTCCCCCAACAACCAGTGTAGGAAGGGTAGAAGGAAAGAATACATGTTTCATGTGAAGGATCTCTATCTGTGACCACAACTAAAACAAGATATGAATGCACATGTGTGTATGGTGTAGATAATTACATATAAGAAATAAATCTAACATGTGTAGTAAAGTGAACATGTAAAACACTAGTAAACAAAACTAAATTCCCACAAGACAATGCAGTATGTTGTGGATGGATGAAATGGAATGCAAGATTGAATGATAGGAGCCACATGCCCCTCGAGTGAATGGAAGTGTATGCTATGAGGTTCATTTTTCCCCCCTCAGAAGTCAAGAATGAACCATAAATGAGAGTGCATCATCGGGAAAGGGTCAGAGTGTATGTTGTTTCTAATGTGCTATGATGAATGTGTGTGTGTGTATTGATGAAATGTGACATATAGAATAAACCTATGTGACCCTTATAGCCTAAGCATATATCATGACTTGATGAATGGATGAGTGATTATTTATCCCTAAACTTATATCACTATAAGAGGAATAGATAAGTAATGATTTATCCCTGAGCGTATATCACTACAAGATTTAAGGAGAGAGTGGTGATGTAACCTAAGGTGTGTACCACTACAAAATGATAGAATAGGTGATGATTTATTCTAAAGCATATGTCACTAGCCTAGGGTTTTCATATGGGTGGTGAGTTTAAGGTCCCTTTGATTGGTCAAACCCCAGCAGTCAAGTATGGACTGAGGAACTAAAGTGCGTCATAAGGGCAATGAGTGTAGTGTGTAGAAGAAAAATGCGATGATGAAAATATGACCATGTGATGAGTAGAATGTGTAAATATGTGGTGGATGAAATTTGATGGTAGGTATGTAGAATGCATAAAAGGTAATGTATAATGCATAGTGTATGACATGTAGATAGATGAATAATGTAGTATGTAGGGCTGAATGTAATACTAGAATTATATGTGATCAAGACTAGTATAGTATGTAGAAAATATGAGATGTGAATTCATGCAATGTATGATGTAAGGGATGTGACACTAGGTTTAAGATAATGACGCTATGTATAGAATTTGATGAAATACACGTATCTAATCTAGTAGTGTATGTACTATGTGATATGGAAAATATGATGAATAATATATGATGCTATATGAATAATGATGGGTATGATAATTTATAGTGTATTATGCATGATGTGTGATGAAATTAAATTTATTATACCTAGAGTGTAGTGTGTGAGTTTCAATGTAGTAGTAATACCTCAACAGTCAAGTGTGAATCGAAGCACAAGAGTATGCAATCGGGTAATGACAATAGAATGTATGAATATTATGCCTAATGTGAAGATATGAATTAGTATAAGTATGCAAAATATGATTAGTTTACCATGCTAAGATGAAGTGGGGAAATGTGAAGTGTTATGTTCCCCAAGTGTGTAAAAAATGAAGATCTATTAAAAATACAGTAAATGGATCAATGTAAGGAGTGGTTGCCTTAACAAAAGTGATAAGACCCTGAAGTGATGTAGGAGTGTGATCATTTGATGGCTCATCACCATAGTAAGTTATATATGGGTGCCATTCATCAATATATGTATAGTTGATAATAGGTGATAGCATTACAAGGTTAACGGTAGGAGATAATGGCATAATCTTGCATGGTGGTGGTGACAGTTGATATATATCATAAACACTAGGAAAAGGATTAGATGTTGGGATAAGATTAATTGGTTGGAGCCTAGATTTGAGGGGAAGACAAGTTTCATTGAGTCTCAAAGGATCCGGCTTAGGTTAACTTGGTAATGTAGTAGATGACTTAGTAGGAAGGATTTGTGAAATAATTTCAAGACGTGGTTGACTTTTTTGACTTGGAAATACCATAGGTGATTTCTTAGGAGGTGGTTTTCCATTTGAATAAGGTGTAGGAGAAATGGTTCTGTGATTCTCAATAAGTGGAGAAGAAGCAACATTATTAATAGGAGAATCATGGGATTGAACTATAATATTTATCTGATTAGGCGAAGAAGTATTATGCACATAAGAGTGATTGTTAACATAAAACATGTAATGAATAAGAGAAGCATCTATAAATTCCTTACAAATCTTACTAGTAGTTGCATAACATGGTGGAGTAGGGGGTGAACTACTTGTGATAGGATTCTACTTAGGAGTGGCTTGAGTAACACTAACCTGATGCTCATTAGATGTAGGTGAGTCAAATTTAGGAGCCCAATGGGATTGAAAATTTGTATTAGAATGTTGTGGAGAAAATTAAATAAATACTTGATGCTTAAGACTATTGATTATATAATGCAAAGTATGGTAATAATTGTCACTATGTCCATTGATTGAATGGTAATTTTAGTAGGGATGACCAAGATATTTTGTTAATCAATAAGGAGAATAATGTTGCATATTTGGTAAAGTGATCAACTTATGATTAAGGAGGTGAGGAAAAATGTCATGTGGCATAGAATTGTGCTCAAACATGAGAGGCACAGGAAATTGCGTGTCTTGAGCTTCAATCATATGACATGTAGTGGACATGGATGTCATACAAGATGTTTAAGGAGCACAAGCATGCCATTGAGAAGCATCCTTAAGATGTTGAATTTATAATCTAATACCTATGATTGTGGATTCCATGGTGGAAAATTTATGTTGAAATAATGTATTCAAGGCCTGAATTGAGTCTAATAGTGGTTGATTTGATGAAGGATCATTAAGACTAGGGTAAAAAAATAGACAATGAAGTATAGAACTTAATTCATATGGAGGAATATTTTCATCAAAATACTTGGCATCTAAAGAATTTTGTAACACATCTCAGCAATGGGGATATCTCCTAAGTAAATTAGATAAAGAAACTTGATGACCCATGACAAAAGAAAGATGAGGATCCTAAGTGTGAAAATACTCGGTTTCACCAAAATGATTAACTAAAATATGGACTAATTAAGTAGTGCGGGGAGAATTAATCTAAGCTATGAATAGTTATACTAAAGTAAATAAATGCAGTAAATAAGGAATGTAAATAATTAAAAACACTATATAAAAAAGGAAATGTTAACCCTAATGTGTAAGAAGGAAGAGGAAATAACTCATCTGAATAACATATGCCTATTGTAGGGTGTTACATAGGTGACTAGAAAAATCAAGAGTAGGAACGACTATGCAGGAGTCCCAAAAAGGATGGAGCTAGAGGATCTAACTGGACTGGGGAACCTAGAAGAGAACTACGGCACCCACAGGTTCTCTGGAATGAATTATGGGCACCCTGGTCTATGTAGAATCTCAGAAACTAATTTTTACAAGGTCAAAAGGTGGTACAAAACCCTCATTGTGTCTTGCATCAAATTTTATATCCTATGTTGAATGTCACAAATAATCCAAGATAAATAAAATACCCACAAGACCGCAAAACAAACATCAAAACCTAAAAAACAATAATACAAATTTTCATGTTTTTGGAGCCTATTTTCATGTTAGAGTGTGGTAAACCTACTGTGTTACACTCGGGTATTTTTACGGCGGTCCTGCTTTCCGGTGAGCGGGTCAGGGGGATTCGGGGGCGAAGCCCCCGAAACAAATTTTCATGGGTGGTTTATTAACCCATGGGTAATGGGTAACCGTTATGGGCTGTTTTTGGGCCCATGGTTTTTCAGTACCCATTGTTTTGTAAAACCACCTCTTCGGCTACCCATAGGTTTATGGGATGGTTTTGGTTTTTACCCATTGTTTTGATACCCATGGTTTTGTATCAAACTACTTAAGCAATTGTCTATTTATATGGTCTTATGCATATGATAGATAGACAAACAAATGTATTGCAGATGTGTTTTAAATTTGGGTGTGAATCTGTAGAGTTTGTTGAGCATAGCTCCAAATGGATCTGGGTATTGTATTGAGAGAGTGGAGGCTTGTAATAAAATCTGAGCAAGTGATTCTTGGTGGACGTAGCCCAAATTGGGTGAACCACGTTAAAACTTATCTCTCTGTGTTGTGTTATTTATTCTGCACTTTTATTTGAGATCTGTAATATTTTCTGCATATTAGTTTTTACTGTTGCGATTCTGTAAGGGATTATTCTGCATATTTTATCTCTTATTTCCTAACAATTGGTATCAGAGCCTGGTTTGGTTTGCTAAAGTGTTGAATCACACGGAAAGTTTTTTTAACTTGAGTGGGAGCTATGGCATATGATGGAAGATCTAGAGTTGATAAATTCAAAGGGAAGAATTTCAGTCTTTTGAAGATGCAGATGGAAGATTACCTTTATCAGAAGGATATTTATACTTCGCTGTCTAAGAAGGTGAACAAACCCTTGAGTATGACAAATGCGGAATGGGATTTTTTGGATCGGAAGGCACTTGGAACGATCTGACTGTGTCTTACATCTTTGGTATTATTTAATGTTTCAAAGGAAAAGACTACAAAAGAACTCATGGATGCATTAGGGAAGTTGTATGAAAAACCCTCTACCTTTAATAAGATATTTTTAATGAAAAAGTTGTTTAATATGAAGATGTCTGAGAATGGTTTAGTAGCAGATCATCTAAATGATTTTAATACGATTGTAAATATGCTAGCTTCGGTTAAAATAGAATTTGATGAAGAAGTTAGGGCTTTATTAATTCTGTGCTCTTTACCTGAAAGTTGGAATAGCCTAGTAATGGCGGTAAGCAACTCGGTTCCAGCTAACTTGAAGTTGAAGTTTGAGGATGTTGTAGGGGTGATTCTAAGCAAGGAAATGTGAAGAAAAAGCTCTGGGAAATATTCTACTTCAGGGAATGCTTTGACAGTGGAAACTAGAGGGAGACAAAAGAATAGAGGAAACCGTGGAAAAGTGAAAGATCGGGCAAGGTCAAAATCCAAGAGCAAGATTGTATGTTGGAACTGTGGAAAGTTTGGGCATGCAAAGAAGGATTGTTGGGAGCTTCGGGACAAGAAGAAACAACAAGAATAAAAAAAGGAGGAAAATGTGGCATCGGGTAGTGTATGTCAGGATGCTTTGATTCTTGCTATACATAATATTACTGAATCTTCGGTTTTATATTCATGGGCTTCTTTTCATGCTACTCCACATAGGCATTATTTTGTTGATTATGTTCAAGGGGATTTTGGGCATGTTTTTCTTGGTGATGATGAGCCTTGCAGTATAGTTGGAAAAGGTTCTATTCAGGTTAAGATGCAGAATGGGAATACATGGCTATTGAAGGATGTTAGACATGTGCCTACATTAAGGAGAAATTTGATATCAGCAGGGCAATTGGGAAGTGATGGTTGTAATGTGATATTTACAACTGACTCTTGGAAGGTTACTAAGGGTGCTCTTGTGGTGGCAAGAGGTAAGAAGGTTGGAACCTTGTATTTATCCATTGATATTACTAATGATTGTAATCTTATGGCTTTAGATGTAGATACAACATTATGTCACTATAGGCTCGGTCATATGAGCCATAAGGGCATGGAAATCATAAAGAAGAATTTGCCTAGATATACATAAACAGGTTTGGAGTTCTGTGAGGACTGCATATATGGGAAACAGAAGTGAGTAAGGTTTATCAAGGTTGGACCTACAAATAAAGAGAGTAAGTTAGAGCTGGTGCATTCTAATGTGTGGGGGCCAGCTCAGGTATCATCTCTTAGGGGTTCAAGTTATTATGTTACTTTTATTGATGATGCAACAAGGAAAGTTTGGGTTTATTGTATTAGAAAAAAATATGATGTATTTGACACTTTTGTTAAATGGAAATCCTTGGTAGAAAATGAAACAGGTCTTAAGCTAAAATGTCTCAGGTCAGATAATGGAGGTGAGTATTGCAGCAATGAATTTAATGATTATTGTTCTAAGAATGGAATCCACAAGTAAAATATGGTTCCAGGAACTCCGCAGCAGAAAGGGGTATCAGAAAGGATGAACAAAACAATAATGGAATGTGCTAGGAGCATGAGGTTACATGCAGGACTACCTCTTTCTTTTTGGGAAGAAGCGGTGAGCATAGCTATGTACTTGATAAACAGAGGACCCTCAAGTGCCTTGGATGGAGGCATACCTGAGGATACTTGGTATGGTAAGAAAGTTGATTATTCATTTCGTAGAGTCTTTGGATGTGAGGTGTTTGTTCATATAGAAAAGGATGATAGGACCAAGCTAGAGGCTAAATCAGAAAAATGTACTTTCATTGGTTATGGTGGTGATGACTTTGGATTTAAATGTTGGATTATTAAGGAAAAGAAAATCATTCGGTCTAGGGATGTGGTCTTTAATGAGAAAGTCATGTATAAGCAAAAATTGCAAGAAAACAGGGAAGAATCCAAGAAAGAATATGCAGTGGTAGAGGATCTTTCAGATGGGACAGTAACTCATGAATCAGTTCAGGAACTGACTCAACAAGAACCCCAAACTCCTACAGTGAGGAGGTCTTCTAGGGTAAGAAAATAACTTGAATGTTTTTATCCTTCTCTTTATTATTTATTACTCACTGATAGTGGAGAGCCAGAGAGCTTTGATGAAGCAATGCAGGTAGATGCCAGTAAGAAGTGGGAGCAAGCCATGGATGAAGAGCATAAGTCTCTCATGGAGAACCAGACATGGGATTTGGTGAAGCTACCGAAAGGAAAAAGAGCATTTCAGAACAAGTGGGTGTATAGAGTTAAAGATGAAGGAGGAAAGAAAAGATATAAGGCCCGGTTGGTGGTCAAGGGGTTTGCACAGAAACAAGGTATATATTTTGATGAGATCTTTTCTCCTGTAGTAAAAATGACTTCTATTAGAATTGTTCTTGGAATAGTAGCAACAGAAGACTTACACTTAGAACAGTTAGATGTAAAGACTACATTTCTCCATGGTGATTTGGAGGAGGAACTATATATGCAGCAACTAGAGGACTATGAGGTCAAAGGTAAAGAGGAGATGGTGTGTAAACTGAAGAAGAGCTTATATGGCTTGAAATAAGCTCCACGTTAATGGTATAAGAAGTTTGATAGCTTCATGATGGAGCAAGGTTATATTAGATGTCATTCTGACCATTGCATGTATACAAATAAATTTGAGGATGGAAGTTATATTATCCTGTGTTTGTATGTTAATGACATGTTGGTTGCAGGTAAAAACATGTAGGAAATAAAAGTACTCAAGAAACAACTAAGTGAATCCTTTGATATGAAGGATTTGGGGGCATCCAGACAAATCCTTGGTATGAGGATAACTCGGGATAGGAAGGAATGGAAGCTTACTTTATCTCAAGAAGAGTACATTAAGAAGGTATTGGATAGGTTTAACATACAGGATGCTAAACCGGTTGGGACTCCTTTAGCAGGCCATTTTAAGTTATCAAAGGAGCAATGTCCCAAGACAGAGCAGGAAAGAAACCAGATGTCCAAGGTACCTTACTCATCAAAAGTTGGTAGTTTGATGTATGCTATGGTGTGCACTAGGCCTGATATTTCCCATGCAGTGGGAGCTGTGAGTAGATTTATGAGTGATCCAGGTAAAGAGCATTGGCAAGCAGTAAAGTGGATCCTTCGGTATTTGAGAGGGACCATGGGGACATTTTTGTGCTACAGTGGATCAGACACCACTTTACGTGGTTATGTAGATTCAGACATGGCTGGAGATGTAGACAGTAGGAGGAGTATGACAGGTTATATTTACACTGTAGGTGGAATAGCAGTCAGTTGGATTTCACAACTACAGAAGTTGGTGGCTTTGTCAACCATAGAGGTTGAGTATGTTGCTACCACAGAGGCAAGCAAAGAGATGATTTGGTTACAACAATTGCTTGAGGAGTTGGGGCATAAGCAGGAGGAATGTAAGCTACATAGTGATAGTCAGAGTGCTATACACCTAGCTAAGAACTCTACTTTCCACTCTAGGATGAAACATATACAGTTGAGATATCACTTCATCAGGAAAGCTTTGGAGGAAGATAAGTTGAAGTTAGAGAATATTCATACTAGTTATAATCCTACAGACATGATGCTAAGGTGGTCACAAGGGATAAAATAAAGCTATGTTCATCTTTGGTTGGCCTTTGTGGATGATAGTGAAGGGTTGAGAAGCTTGCTCAGTGGAAATTAGTCTCCAAGTGGGAGATTGTTATGTTTGTGGAGCCTATTTTCATGTTAGAGTGTGGTACACCTACTATGTGTTACACTCGGGTATTTTTATGGCGGTCCCACTCGCCGGTGAGTGGGTCAAGGGGGTTCGGGGGTGAAGCCCCCGAAGCAAATTTTCATGGGTGGTTTATTAACCCATGGGTAATGGGTAACCGTTATGGGCTGTTTTTTGGGCCCATGGTTTTTCGTTACCCATTGTTTTGTAAAACCGCCTCTTCGGCTACCCATAGGTTTATGGGACGGTTTTGGTTTTTGCCCATTGTTTTGATACCCACAGTTTTGTATCAAACTACTTAAGAAATTTTCTATTTATATGGTCTTATGCATATGATAGATAAACAAACAAATGTATTATAGATTTGTTTTAAATTTAGGTGTGAGTTCTATAGAGTTTTTTGATCATAGCTCCAAATGGATCTGGGTATTGTATTAAGAGAGTGGAGGCTTATAATAAAATCTGAGCAAGTGATTCTTGCTGGACGTAGCCCAAATTGGGTGAACCACGTTAAATCTTGTCTCTCTATGTTGTGTTATTTATTCTGCACTTTTATTTGAGATCTGTAATATTTTCTGCATATTAGTTTCTACTGTTGCGATTCTGTAAGGGATTATTCCACATATTTTATCTCTTATTTCCTAACACAAATGAAGGGGTCATACTTTCCTCCATGGCCATAATGGTGGATTTACTAATTGAGCGCTACACTAAGTCTCATACTCGATGTATTTATATTTATAAATGTATGTGAACATGCCCTTGGTTTCTCTTGTGCCAGTCTCACTTTGTGAAGTAGCGAGTAATAACTATGTGTAGAAAATGTAATAGAATGTGTTCATGAAATAAAATAGAATCTCTTCACCTATGAAGTGTAATGTAGATGTCCTAGCCCTTGATGATGGTCCTATATGAATGCAAATGATCTCTAATATAATCGATGGATGTAAATCTAGATGGAGTGATAGTAGTAAGTGATGCTAGGTCCCTCATTATGGTCTCCTAAATTTATATTTATATGGTTCTCTTTCTCTAATTCCCTAGTTAACCCCTAAAATGCCGACCACAAGAAAGATAAATATTCCAAACAACTAGAAAGATCCCAAAAAGTGGTGGGAAAGTTAAAAAATGATCAGGGAACTCTAGGTGGGACCAAGGCACCCATGGGTTCCCCAGTACTGACCTGGGCACCCCAGACAAGGCTAAAATAATGGGAAATGACTGAAACAGACTGAGCATGTGGATGAAAATAGGTGGTAATGACATTATAAACAATAAGATGGATAAAATATGGAAGTTAATTAGTACTTTCATCAATCAAGAACCTTATAAATAGTAGTATGAGACCGGGATAAATAAATGTCTAAAGGGCATGATTTTGTGACTACAGATAAATATCTCTCCATGTCCTAGTGTACTAATGCAACATGGAATGATGTATCTCACTGGGAGTGTATCTTCCTCTAGTTGCCAACATTAACCTACCTTCGAGATGGAGGATTTTAAGATTATTTATATCTATTGCCAAGGTTTTCAAGTGATAAGTAGATTTTTATGGAGTTAGTGAGAAAATTTATGGATCTTCATGAGTTTCATAAAATCTAACATAATGGAGGAATTCATAACCTGATTCAATTAGACGATACATATTCATTTTGGTAATCAAGTAGAAGTATTTTTCCATGAGGATGGTAGGATTAACTATACATTATTTTCATCTAAGGCTTGTCTTCGATTATTGAGGAGTATTGAAGAACCTTAGAACATCATAATTTTTATGTTCCTGAGATTGAGGGTGTTTGGATTGACTGTAGTGATGAGATTGTTTCACCAGATTATTAGCAGATTAATGAAACAAATAAGGGTATAAGGCCAAGGAGGAATACCTGTTGTAATATCGATTAAAGATCGAATGTGCACATAGATGACTTCCATATTAGAGTAGATGTGATAGCTCTTTTTTGTCTAGGAGGAAATATCTGTAGATACAAAACAATACCAACAAATAGAGTTAAAAAAAATGAGTGGACTTCTTAACGGAAGCTACATCTAGGAAGCGTGATACTTCCTGAATAGGATGTCAATCCACTTTTATATAATAATATTAATGCTAGATAAATACTACATGAAGTAAAGATCCTATTGGAATTGAAATGATTAAGGTATCTCATATAAAACAATAAGAAAGGTCATGCAAAAGGTTTTTAAGGTCAAAACGATAGGGTTGATTAGTTGGTGTTGAGTTATAGGTCTGGTACAGGCTCTGAGTAAGGTTTGATAAGGATTAGAAATAATTCAAGGCTATTGGGAATTTGGTATTGGCTCGTTGGTCTAAGCTATGTTTTCAGACACAGTAACCAGTGTTGGATGACTGACCAATTCTGGTTAGGAAGAGTGACCAATGTCGATTGGCTAACTGGCGTTGGTAGAGGAAATTAGCTGAAAGTTCTTAGAATTGGTTTTCCATACTCCCTGTATTTGCACATATGTTTGAAATGGTGAGGGTGGGATCGTAAAATGGTTCTGAAGACTTAGAAATGATTCATAGAGGGTGAAAATGGGTGAAAAGTCCAGGTATGATCAGGTGATGGGTTGATGAAAGGAAGTATATGGGTGTGGAGAGAAATAGACTACATAGATGAATAAATAAATCTACACAAGGAAAATAGAGATTTAGTGTAGAGATGTTAAATACTTACTAGAAAATAGATTGGAAGACATAGGTGATGAAGATGGTGATAGTAGAGATCTAGAGAGAATATTTGTTGTATTAATGTTGCAGAAATTTAGACCTCTGTGTCTCTCTACTGTGAATCTGTGATCATGATGAGGATGATGAATGGTGACCGATGTTGGTAGTTCTCTAGTGTGGCTTCTTCTTCCTGATTTCTAAAGAAATTTGAGTGCTCCAAGTCTTTAGAAGAATGAGATCCTGAATGAAAAATGACCAACCCCAGAAAAAGGTTGCCAAATTGTATATATGGTGACCGATGACGGTCAAGGTGACCAACGTTGGTTGAGGGTTAACTGACATCGGTTAAGGCAGGATATCCTAGGTTTACCAAAAATAGCATATCCTGGATATTTTTGGTGTGCTCTGCTAGTTAGTCTGGGTCTTCAAGCGATGGTTAGTGCTTAGATAAGTGGTAATGTTGTTGGAAAATAAATAGGGATCTACTATTATGGCTATACTAGGTCCCAGTTAGTTAAGATAAGTAAAGAATGAGTCTTAATTAATTAATAGACTAAGAATAAGTCCATGTTGAGGTGTCTAGGTGATGTGGCTAGGTGAGGTGTAAATTAATTTAATTAAAGTAATTAAATTAATAAATAATGTGAGGATGGGTATTAATTTAATTTTTAAGTAATTAAATTAATATGAATGTGGGGTAAAGGGGTCATGGTTAGGTGAACACGTTATGTTAACTGATTGAAAGGGGACTAAGGGGAGTGTGACCCAAATTTCGTGTCTACAAAGATAGATATAATAAGGAAAGATTACCCTTGCTTGAATCTAGACTAAGAATCCATGTATAACATTGTATATATTCTTGAAGGTCTGGTGGACAATGGGGATTTCATGGATCCTTTATATGAAAAAATGAAAGTAGAAAGCTTGGATTTTCCCCCAATCGATTGGTCAGTCAAAGAGGTCACATCTATCAAAGACCAATCCAGTCAAATTTTAATTTAAACTAATTATTAGCTCTATTCAAAAAACATTCAACCTAAGGATCCCAACTTCCCAAAGGTGAAATAAATCATTGCATTACAAGTGGGTCCCTCTCAGGAACTTTTCTAAAATAACCCTTCTTCTATTTTAGTAACAACTTAATTTTTTGGATTTTGTTATATTTTAAGTTATTTTGGGGGCTAAGGAGTTCATTTTTAAGGCTGCCAATTTTTTTGGGTCTCTGTGCATCTCCACATGTTCCATGCTCCTTGTGTACATGTATTCTTTTACCTAGGCTAGATTGAAAGCAAGAACTTCCACCTAAAAATAGTTCCCTAACCTAGCTAGAAGCAAGAAAGAGTACCATCAAGACAAAAAAATGAACAAGGCCTACACTTAGCATTATAACTTTGAAAAAATGAAATCAAAACATAATGCAAATCATGAACTCTATTCTTCTAAATTACCTAATTAAAATCAAATGGACCTATGTAGTCCAATGGAAATCAACAATATTGCTTTCTTGATCCTTCAATGGATGCTTGGGTGTGAGGCTTAGCTCTTCAAGATGGATTATGGAGGGCTCAAGAATAGCAAAAGGCTAGTAGTATAAAACTATGTACTTTCTTTTGTCTCTTGAGAGATTTAGGTGTAGGTGTAGAAGTAGGAGGAGGGTTCTTTATATATCCTAAAGGATAAAGGATTCAACACATCCTCTTGAATATGGGATAAAAGAGATGTAGAGTTAGTTATGGATAAGGGGAGTTTAGATGGGGGTTGAGTTAAATTTAGGAGGGTTTAGCTTGTCCTTTAGTGACTCATGTGGATAAAGGGGGTGTATTATTTAATCAAGATGATTAATTAATAGATGTGAAAGCTTTTATAAGATTTTAGATGGATGCTAGTGTGATTTATACTATAGAAGATGATTAAATCAATTAAATAGTGATTTATTGATTTAAATGAGAAAGGAGGATAATTAATTAATAATAATTAATTAGACTAGATAGAAGGTGTTGATTAACAAAGGGTCGTTAATTAGGGTATGTGTTGGATAGGTGACTTAATTAATTAGTGTAATGTAATCAATTAAAGACAATGGAAGAGAATATGAGCTCTATTGATGATATGTTGTCAATTTGTGGGAAATGAGATAATTAGCACAATTGAAGTATTTAAATTGCTCGGACGTAATTATAGGTGTCTACATTTTCCCCTCTTTGGGGTGACATAAGTAACGTCACTTCAAAGATAGTAGATGGGTGAAATTTTGAGGGAGTGGAAGAAAAATTAGTAGGAGGGAGAGATGCCCCCTCGAGTGTCGATGGGGTGATGATAGAAGATGATCGATAATCGAAAAAGGTGAGAAATGAATAGAAGAATAGAGAGGGGTAGAATTCCCCAGGTGAATTGGAAGAATAATGTTAGTAGGAATGTGATGTAGAAGAAACACGGAGAAAGAGGGAGAAGAAATAGCCTCTAGCCTCTACCTTAGAACAAATTCTGTGTCATCATATTGCCAAAAGAACTACCTCATCGGTCCTTATTAAAAGTGTAAGCATATGACAAAAGTAGAATAACGTGAAAAGACAAAATACAAACAATTGTCCATTTCTCAAAGTACCAACTCAATGCAACATACAGAATGCAATGCAATACGAGAAGGAAAACAAAATCATTTAACAGGGAAAGCAAGTACCAACACACATATTCCAACCAACAACGGTCAAGACAGTTGTACAAATGTTTTGTTAATCAAGCTGAAGATATCCACATGTTTTTGATTGAAAACAAGGGTTAAATATGATGGCCCAAGCAAGGATACATGCAAGGGGAAATGATGATGGACACGAGGTTTAGGGGGGGAAAGCTTTGTTTGCAACGAAACAACACCAGACAACCAAATGTGCCCCAGAGTACAGACAAAGCAAGAAACTAGCTTTGTGATGTTTTTGTGAATCTGATGATCCACAAGGTAGCACAAGGTAACAGGATATGGAAAGAATACCATGCGTTGGACACAAGTTTCAGCTACAATAAGTAGGTTTACCTATTTTTGTAGATTTTCACAATTTTTGGATTTTTTGTAGGGATTTTTGCTTTGTTTTTGGATTTTGATATGGATATATATTGTTTTTGTTTTTGTTTTCTCAATTTTTGGTGGATGGTGAATGTGTAGAAGAAAGTAGAAGAATTGAAGTGAAGTGCCAGACGTAAGGAAAATGCCCTGAGGGAAGAAAGAGAGAGCAACTGACAAATAATGCACCTGTTGGATGACAAATTTAACAAAATAATTATTTAGTGAAAAAAAATTATCTGATGTAGTGTGGAGAGGAAGAAAATCACCTAGGAGCAAGAAAATAACCCTAGGGAGAAGAAAGGGGTACCGGGTGACAAAAATGCCCAAGTACGATGAAAAAGGAGAGAAAAACAATCATTTTAAAATAAAATAATCATTCACGGTGGATAGAAGAAGAATTAGAGTGATCCTGGAGATCACCACGAGCTTCCAGGCATCACGACAAGTGAAAACAGGTTAATATACCCCTCTTGAGGTGGGGTAAATCACTGTAACCAAATCATTTGTTATCGATCTCTGCTAGATTTTTACTGTGGGCCCCTGATAGCAATGAGGACGATGGTGAGAGTGTGAGCACGTTGGAGATGTGCTGATCAGCGAGTACCTACGACATGTTGACGATGGACCGGTTAGCATAGGTGCTGATCGAGTCCGCGAGTACCTACGACATTACTCTCACTGATCATGTCGTAGGTACTAATCGAGTCCGCGAGTATTGATGCATGTATTAATGGTAAAAACATAGTAATTAGGTTAGGTTAGCATAGGTGCACATGTACGGGGGTGCATGTACAGGGCACATGCGCGGGGGCATAGGTGTCATGTGCTTGACACAGGTTCCCTTAGAGCGTATGCGTGCACGTGCATACACACAAAAATAAATACTTTACACATGCACATGCCCTTAGGTACATGCGCACACACGCAAGTGCCAATTTGATGGCGCACACACACTCTCTGCACCTGCGCACTAGCGCAAGCAGGTAAATAGTGGTGCACACATCACCTTGTACATGCACATTAGCGCAAGTGTGGAAACAATGGCACACACGTCATGTAATGGCACAGAATGGAGCAAAAAGCGTCAATGAGACGCTTGTGTGCACATGCGCATGCAAAAACAATGGCGCACAAACCCAAATGGGCATGTAGGCACGTTAGAGTAGAAGAATGACTTGGAAAATGCCGAAGAAATGACATTTTAGAAGAAAAATCTTGATGTTTGGGTGAATCTAAATAAAAGGGATAGGTAGGACTTAGAATAATTTTCTAGAAACTAAATTTTTGATTGACTTGTGCAGAGACACTTTCCCGTGCTACAAACGTGAGAGAATCACACCCTCATCGTGGAGTTAGAGGGGAGCATGCATTGGCATGATCGACACCTGATGAGTGTACTTCTAGAGGAAATAGGCCTAGGCCTTGTCTCCCAAATGCCTTCGATCACCCTAGACCACAGACTCCCACCTTAATCGAGCGGTGGCACAACGAGAACCAGTGCTTCTGGCTCCCGATAGGGGAGATGACAGTTACCTTAGAGGATGTATGGAGGATCTTGCATGTGCCTATTATAGGCACATTGATTGAGTACACTAGTGACCGCAAAACTCCTCACCTCAGCGCTGAGTGACCTATTCAATCGAGAGGAGATACCCCGTGAGGGTATGACAGTTGCCATGCATGAGTGTATAGTGGATTGTTCATTACATCGGGGTCCACTCTATGTTATGTGTATTATCAATGGGTTTTTGCTCATAGATAAGATGGGGACA
The DNA here is from genome assembly GCA_019776745.2 of Taxus chinensis. Lineage (NCBI taxonomy): Eukaryota > Viridiplantae > Streptophyta > Pinopsida > Cupressales > Taxaceae > Taxus > Taxus chinensis. The sequence goes on from CM034149.1 coordinate 937,836,310, forward strand.
TCATTTCTGATGGGACTGATGCCATTAGTACACCAGATCTTCAGTAGGGATTGCTATTGCTAGGGCCAGTGCATACTAGCACATTTATACTGGGATTTTCATGTGATTACATACCACCGTCAGAAGATGGTGGGGACGGCCTCATTATTACAGATCTGGTCTTGGGACCACATAGTGATTGGGTGCCCCTTAGGTGCATTATGCGTCCATCTCCCAGAGGATCCGACCTTCATGGCATGGGCCCCAGTTAGTGGGGATCCACAAGATCACTTGGGTAGTGTGTACCCTTACAGACATGAGTTCGATAGACTGCTAGATAGGGATGTTAACATGGAGGCCATATAGGGCACATTCAATGGGCTGAGGATGTAGTAGAGCTCAACATCTATGCAGTTGATTACTTTATCATAGGTAGTCGTGATTTAGACATCATTAAGTTATACAGAGTTGACAGATACTAGGCGGCAGTTGGGCCCACAATACCAAGGGTAGTACCACATCCTGAATGTGGTACGTATGGTCGCGATCGTGATATCAGGATTTTGGGCCACACATATAGTGGCATGTGTGAGAGTGAGATTTCTATAGATGGGCTCTGCATCCATGGGATCTAGCCCCCAAAATATTATGGATCCCGAGCACAACCATCAACTACTAGGAGTGGTACGCCACAGTTTTACCACGTCTCCTGACAATCCTAGAGGCAGCATGGACAACAGGAGCTAGAGAACCCCTAAGATTCCTTATGGTAGCGACGAGGGAGGATGATGTAGGAGGCCGCAAGCTAGATGATCCTTTTGATGGGCATCTCCATGATGGGCAGGATGTAGCACATGTGCTAGGGCCCGCTCAGGGTCCCAGACTCAGAGAACACATTTATGAGTAGATACTGAGACATCCCGAGGTACAGTGACCTACTCAGGGGGATATACTGGAAAAGGCACATGTGGAGGCACCTACACAACCATAGATATAGGGAGAGGCATAGGTGGAGGCACCTACACAGACCTAGGCTTTGATATAGCCACAGGTACAGTCTTAGGACCAAGCACAGATAGCTGCACTACAACAATAGTTACAGTAGATGACAACCGAGTGATATCAAGCTCGATCTCATGTAGGGTATTTGATAGGAGAGCGGGAAGAGTCCTGCGCACAAGTGATTTCTGGATGGGCAGTGCGGGACCAGGCCCTATACCAGATTGGCAATGGGGTCACACATTTACTGCAAATACAACAGCTGGTAGCCCAGATGGCCTAGGTTATGATTCTTCACCAGTAGCTATAGGTAAAGTTCTAGCCTATTGTTATAGAGCAGGATAGGCTCAAGGCAGAGCGGGTTGTTGGGAAGGAAAATCTAGCTAGGGCCAAAATAGAGATAGTGTCATACAGATGCACAGATGGGATGGGTTGTTACACCACATGTTATCCAAGATCTGGCCACCACAGAGGGCCGAGCCTCCTACTATAGGACCTTATACCATGAGGTAGTTCTAGTCGAGCTCAGGGCTCCTTCCTATAGTTAGCAGTCTAGCAAGTTAGATATATCAGAGAGATCAGAGAGATTAGAGAGACCTCAGGCTTTAGTTGAGTAGCCGCGAGGGCCACCTACCGGATCTAGTTGAGGACATGCCATGTTGCCCCCACGAGGAAGACCAATCAGTCCTTTAGAGGGATCGAGTCATCCCTGATGTACTTTATATTCAGTTTTATTGCTAGCCTCTTGATGAAGGCACATAAAACCATTTTTGATGTATAGCACTTATGTGTACCAATTATTCTTTTGTTCATATCATTCTTTGATGTAAGTCTTTGATGAAGGCAGTTATACTTATGAGCGATGTATAATCCTTTTCTTTTATATGCCTCAGATAAAGTCACTTTTTGATGTATGCCTCTGATGAAGGCTTCTTGATATATAGCACTCACGTATACCATTTTTTATGATATAGATGTATAATAACACACATGTATATATAGATGATTACCTTTTAGATCGAGACATGAGTTTATGAGATGATGTAAATTTTGTTTGATTTGATTTAGTACTTATGGATGTACTTTGGATGTTATTTGATTCAACACTTGCATGTATGTTATCTTGACATTAGATGTATACACGTGTTTTTTATTTGTAGATGATAGATCCTTAGATGATATAAAATGTATTACTCATGTGATATTGTAGATGTCTATGGATGGGATGATATGATGATATTGGCGTGCCAAATGTGTATAAGGAAGAGTTGAAAAAGCTATGGAAAGAGGTTACATAACCTCAAAGCTTTCCTAAACTCAACCATGCACCATAATATTAGAGATAAACAAGAAAAACTAACATAAAAGCATTATAAATTTGACAAAAAAATCAAAAACTAACATACATACTACTCTCTACTCTATGAAATCTTAATGAAAGTGAACCTAGTAAGATCCTAAGCAATCGGATTATGTGTGTTGTTTGCTTTAATGGAGGTGGATGGATGCAAGATGGGGGAGATATTAACAATGGAGTATGTCCAAGATCCAAATGTTCTATAGCTTAAAGCTATCAAAAAATGGTTTCTAATGCCTTTCCAAAGTGCTTGAGAGAGGACTTGTGAGTAAAGTTGTAAGTAATAGTGGTGTCTTGAATGGGTAGGCTTAGCCTTGTATTTATAGTTTTCCAAATGGAAGAGTTTGGAATTTGGGTGCATGTGGGACTAAAGCTCAAAAATCACTTTTAGATTAGATTAGGATAAACATGCTTTAGGCTTAGTTAAGCTAGTATTAGGCTAGTTAAACTTGATTAGCAAGTGATTAGAGACTCATAGAGAGTTGGGAGGGGGTCTGGTTAATCAATTCTGACTGATAGATAGCCTATGAAGCTAATAGAATTGGTCTAGAGAGAAATATGGAGGTTATGAATGGTCGAAAGGAGGAATTTTTACCTAATAAGAGAGATATTAACCAAATTAGATGATTATAGGAGGAATACGACCAAGAAGGTGTCGTAAATAGGCATCCGAGAATGGAGTGAAGAATGGGTAATTAACGAAATATTGTTAATTGATTGAATTAGAGGAAATGTTAAGTGTAAGCATATTTTAGGTGTCTACACTCCTATTCTCTTTGTTAGGAATTAAGGGATAAACTATTCAAAACAATCCCTCACAGAATTGCAACAGTAGAAACTACTATGTAGAAAATATTACAGATATCAAAATAAAAGTGCAAAATAAAATAACACAACACAAAGAGAAAGTATTTTATGTGGTTCACCCAATTTGGGCTACATCCACCAAGAATCACTTTCTCAGATTTTGTTACAAGGCACCGCTCTCTCAATACAATACCCATATCTCTTTGGATCCATGCTCAACAAACTCTATAGAATTCACACCTGAATTCGTACACATTTGCAATGTTACATTATACCTACCATATGCACAAAACCACATAAGTAGAAAACTGTTTAAGTTGTTTTACAAAACTATGGGTATCAAAACCATAGGCCAAAACCATCCCATAAATTTATGGGTCAAAAATCCCACCCATATGAGAAAAGCATGTTTCTCGGTATATCGAGCACGTTTAAAGGCCATAAAAAATTTTCTCAGGGGCTGCACTCCTGAACCCCAGCGAGAAAAATGTGGAAAGTTTACATTACTCTTAGTGTACAGTATTTAACACTTTAAAACATGAAAAATAGGCTCCACAACCTAACAATCTCCCACTTGGAGACTAGTTTTCCTTTGAAAAAGGTTTCTAACCCTTCACTAGTTAACATGAAGACCAACCAAATCTGAACACGTCTTTATTTTTTCTTTTATGACCACCTTGCTCATCATGTCTGCAATATTCTAACTAGTATGAAACTTTTCCATCTTCAACTTCTCTTCCTCCAAAGCTATCTTGATGAAATGGTTCCTTAACTATATATGCTTCATCCTAGAGTGGAAAGTAGAGTTCTTAACTAGGTGTATAGCACTCTGGCTATCACTATGCAAATTTCCTTCCTCTTGCTTATGCCCCAACTCCTCAAGCAATTTCTATAAACAAATAATTTCTTTACTTGCCTCTATTGCAACAACATACTCAGCCTCCATAGTTGACAAAGCCACCAACTTTTGTAGTTGTGAAATCTAGCACACTATTATCCCACCTACAATGTAAACATAACCTATCATGCTCCTCCTGATGTCTACATCTCTAGCCATATATGAATCTACATAACCACTCAAAGTGGTGTCTGATCCACTATAGCACAAAACTATCCCCATGGTCCCTCTCGAATACCAAAGGATCCACTTTACTTCCTGTTAATGATCTCTACCTAGATCACTCATAAATCTACTCACCTCTCCCACTACATGGGCAATATCAGGTCTAGTGCATACCATGACATACATAAAACTACCAACCATTGATGAGTAAGGTACCTTGGACATATGGTTTCTCTCCTTCTCTGTCTTAGGACACTTCTCCTTTGATGACTTGAAATGTTCTGCCAAAGGAGTCCCAACCGTTTTAGCATCCTACATATTAAACCTCTCCAAGACCTTCTTAATGTACTCTTCCTGAGATAAAGTCAACTTCTTTTCTTTCCTATCCCAAGATATCCTCATACCAAGGATTTTTTTGGCTGCTCCCAAATCCTTCATAACAAAGGATTCACTTAGTTGCTTCTTGAGTACTATTACTTCTTGCATTTTTCCCTATAACCAACATGTCATTCACATAAAGACACGGGATAATATAACTTCCATCCACAAATTTATTTGTATACACACAATCGTCAGAATGACATCTAATATAACCTTGCTCAATCATAAATCTATCAAATTTCTTATACAAGCTCTTCTTCAGTTTGCACACCATATCCTCTTTACCTTTGACCTCATATCCCTCTGGCTGCTGCATATATAGATCCTCCTCCAAATAACCATGGAGAAATGCAATATGTCCATCAAGTTATTCTAAGTGCAAGTATTCTGCTCCAACTATTCCAAGAGTAGTTCTAATAGAAGTCATTTTAACTATAGGAGAAAAAATATCATCAAAATCTATACCTTTTTTTTGTGCAAATCCCTTGACCACCAACTGGGACTTGTATAGTTTCTTTCCTCCTTCCTCTTTGACTTTGTACACCCTATTGGTGTCCATATTTGATCTTACATTGCCTTTGCCTTAATTTTCCTTTCACTCTACATTTCCTAAAACATTTTTTACAATTTGAATGGGTGAGATGAAGTTATTTCCTTTGTTTCCATGCCATAGTCCATTTGAAAATCATTTTCCATGCCTGATTTATGAAGAAATACCCAAGTATGCCATTTTCTGTGCCCTAAATTCTTCAAATCTACGAGCTTTCATTTTTCCCATTTTCCTGATTGTGGAAGGATAAAATTGGTCGTTTTTACTCATATTCCTTTTAAAATCCATCCCCATGGTTGAGAAATACTCAGAATCATGTTTTGTTTGGTTCCAATTCAAAAAAATTCCATCCTTGGCGAAAAAATCAAAATTTGGGCATGCCTGGAGAATTCTATGTTTTTTGACGATTAGACGAGTGGTTTTTGGCTGTCAAACTATTGCTGAGAAGTTGGAGGGTAGGTGGCAGCTTCTAATTGGTTGAGGAGAAGCGGGGAAATGTTATAACTAAATATTTTTTCCTTTTTGGCAAAAGGGGCATTTTTCGGCCCAAAACTATGTTTTTTTCAAATTTTCCTACATGGTGGCTTCTCATTGGTCAAGGATTGGTGGGCGGTTGGATTTCCTTAGAGATTTTTGACTTTATTTTGCAAAAATTTTAAAGTAAAAAAATGGCCTAGAACTACGCTGCTAATCAGGAGTGGACATGTGTCCTAAAATTTTTTAAAAAGAGGAGTGGCCCGATGGAGGACTTAGAGTTTTTTAGCTCTATTTTTCTAATGTTAAAAAATCAGTTTCATCCCTGCTCCAATCAGAGGAGTGTTGGTTTGAAAATATGTCGCTTGGGCAGATCTATGGATAGATAAGCTAACAGTGTGCAGGGCATAACCCCTCTTTGAGTCAACAAAGCGAAACTGGTTTATTGCTATTCTACCAGTAGGAATCTATGCAAGTCTCACAATATTCTACCTTCGAGGGTTTGGGATCTCATCCCAGTAGGGGTGTTTCCAACTGCGAAAAGAAAGGAATGGAAGAGAGGGTGAAGAGAGATTAGGTCCGAAGGGTGAAAAGAAATGAATTCCAAAGTAGAAAGGTCAGAGGGTTTATGTTTTGGGATTGGTAGTAAACAGAGCCAAACCTACTTGCATAAACGAATAAAGCAATACTGATGAATAAATGAAAAAATTGTAGAGATAGATCCAACAGAATAAATGCATAGATCTGACATAAGAAATATCAGATGCCCATAAAACACATATTCAACACAAAGTCTTAATATTTGTATTAATATTTTCTTTTGTTACAAAAAGTACAAAGACTTTTCTTCCCACTTCTATTTTTAATCTAAAAAATATCCACACCTTGTTCATACAACAAGTATTCAAGTATATATAGAAGGAGAGAAGAAAAGAAGACAAAAGCAAACCAACCACTTAATTACAAAAAATATCTTACAAGAGATTCCAAAGTCATTTGCTGACTTTTTGACAACTTTGTGGATGACATCATCCCATGGTGCAACATGGATGATTTCATCGTTTGTGTCAACACACTTTAGATAATTTACAAGGAGAAAGTCAGGAAGAAGGAAACTATTCATCGTCGTCCCACGGCTGAAAGGGGGTATCCTGCTTTTGCTGCTCAGGCGACGAGATGTGGAACTAGGCACGGTATTCCATGAACTTGCTAATCATGGGTTGAAGTTGATCCTGTGAAGGATCCTTGTGTCGATCACTGATAGCTTCACAAGTCTCCCGCTCATGTGTGATATTTTCTAGGAGTTTGGAATAATCGTTCTCTACCTCTATCAGGTACCCAATGAAATCACGACAAGCCAACACGTTGTTGATGGATTCGGCATTGAAAGTGACCTCTGGTCCCAGCCCTTGTGAAACGATCTCCTTGAAGATATGAATAGTTTCCTCAACCTTTCTTAAGGTGAAAGAAGGAGTGAGCAAGCCTGGTGACATTCTCAATACAATCTGCTCCATTTGATGCATTGCATCTAGGGCTTCTTCCTTTACTTTGTTGATCTTCTCCAGGACGAACTCCAGCTGATCAACTCGATAATCCAGAGTAGAAAGGATTTTGTTGAGGGCTCTGGGGTGTCCAAAGATGCCAAACTTGACCAGATCTTCAACTGAACAGTCGAACATTTTTTGAAAGGTCTCATGCTGCATCCTGGAATGATCCAGCTCTTCGGAGATGGGTCCTGCTATAGCCTGGAGTTCTCTGTTCACCCGATTGATATTCTGGTATAAACTGGTGAACTTGGCGATTAATCCCTCGCTTTTCCTTGAGGATTTGGCTCCTCCAGGCAGAAACTGCCATGCCTTGCTCACTGATTTTTGGCATATTCATTAATCTTATCCTGGCTCAAAGGCTCAGGAGTTTCTGGTGGCAATTGTAAGAGGTGCACTACCCATTTTCTGCACGGCATGGAGAAGATGTCTATTTTGCTCCTTTAATAGCCTTTTCTCTTCCTTTGCCTCCTAGAGCTTCTTGCAAAGGGCATGAACTGTGGATAGGGCCTCTCCTTGAAGGATTTCTGAAGATGTCCCCATTGTGAATTGAGTCACTATGTAATCTGTCGAAGACAGATCCTGTTTATCCTTTAAGGGATTCAGGTATGCTATCTCCATTATTCTCTCCCCTGACGCACTCTGAGAGAAGCTGGTTATGGCCTTTTTCTTCTTGATACCTTTTGATGGGATGATGGAGAAGTCCATCAGGGTGATGGGAACTTTCCTCTTTTGTTGACTCAGGTGCTGGGAGATCCAGGCTAGAATTATGGGTGAAGGACCAGAAATAGAAAAGGGAGCATCTACAGTAGTAGAAGGAAAAAACATGGAGACACTTGGAGGCGGCATTGAGAGGGAAGCTGAGAAAGTGATCACGGGAGGAAGGGATACCACAGGGGAGGTAGACATAGGAATGGAAGGCAGCAGAGAGATGAGGGAAGAAATGGTGGGGGACAGCTCCACGAGAGAAGAGAAGATGGATGATGAAGAAGGGGGAACATTAGAAGATGGGGGAGAGGACATGACCAAAGGAATGGTCTCTTGGGTCACTCGAGGAGGGGAAGGAGGAGAAGGAGAAGGGACAGAAGGGACCTCAATAGTTTATAATAGTGGCAACATCCTGAGTGGATGTGCCTATCGGAACATCTTCTACTGCTTCTTCTTCTAAGATTTTCGGGATTACGACCCGTTCTTGTGAAGTGGAAGGAGGACTTTCAAGAGCTTCCTCTTGGGTGGAGCTTGAGTCACCCTCTTTGCTTTTCCCTTTTCTCTTTGGTAGCTGTTTTTCCTAGGAAGGTGCATTGCCCAACGGAGATGTGGTGATATCGACTCCGAGGTAGATGAGACCATTCATTCTGCACCAATTCTCTATTCTCTCCAGAGTTTCCTTGACCCTTTCCTGTATTGTCTGAGGTGCTTTGTTTCTGTCAATCACAATGAAAGGCTAATCATCCCCATTTGTGTCAAGATATACCTGATCAACTTCTTGATCAACAGTTGGATAACCTTTTGGGATGATGGCTACACCGTACTGGATGATTTCAGCCAAGGCCAAGCGGGAATGGTCTTTCCTCCTGAGCTCGACCTCATGATATAGGTCGATATAAATATCCTCGATCTGTGGGATGTGGATCGGATCGAGTTTGGCCCTAGGTAGGCAATTCCTTGGGTCGAAATTGAGCCTTGCCAGGAATTTGTGCTTTAGACTTAGCAGCTCCAGTTCTGCAAACATATCCTTTGCTTTGTGGTGAGAGAGACAAGTATACCTACCCACTATGAGGGGGAAAGGAGTTCCACCCTTCTTTCTCTTTAGGAACTTCTCATGGTAGGTTATAAGCTATCTTGACATCTCGAACAGGATCAACTTGGGGCTGGCATATCTCAGTAATTTTGTTTGTTCCCGCAAGAAGTTTATTTCCCTCAGATAAGTGAAGGTGGGGAATTGAGTGAACAAGGCCCCCCATTTCTCTGTAGCTGCGACAATGCTCTTGGTCTTACGACCGTGAGTCATGTTCAGCCTCAGAAGGTAGATGATGTCGTAGAAGAAGGCATCGTTGATCTTTGTAAACTAGGGGATACTATTTTACAGCTTTAGTTCTGGATAATATTCATATATTTTAACTTGGGGCCAAAGTTTGCACCGCTTTAAAGCTGGATAATCTCTTTTTGAGGCTGCAGCATAAACTACGTAGGAGTTCATATAGAACTTCCCTGTTGTGGTAAGTTGTTGGAGCTGCTCAGATATGGTGCTGCTTATGATCTTTGCCCACTCAAAGTGTTGATCTAGCACATTTTTGTTCATCGTCTCCAAAAATCTCAGCATTTATTTGTGAAAGTAGTGGGCATCAGGAAGCCCAAATACTCTACTCAGGAACGTGATTGTATAACCCAGTTCCTCTGAAAAATCACTGTGATGAATGACTTATGGCCATCTCGTCACGACCTTCTTGTTCTTCAGGTATACCTCATTCATCAACTGCATACATTGATCCTCATTATCATCCCAAGCCTTGATGCAATCTTCCTGGCTTACGGCCATAAAGTGCCGGTGGTGAGGAATGCCGAGCATTATTTTGAAGTGTCAGGTAGTGAGGTTGATCACAACCTCGCCCTTCTCATTATAGACACATCTTGTGTCTTTGTTGTAGCAGCGGGCTACTACCATCATGAACTCATTGTTCACAGCACTAACTGGGATCCCTCTAGCAAAATGCAGTCCACTGCCCACCAGTTTTTCCATCCACGGACTTCCTGTGAACTTTCAGGTTCTGGCCCAGAAATCCTCCATATCAATGTGACCAAGTTCTGAGTCTCTGATATCCAGGTCACACTCTACCTGGGATTCAGGCATCCTAACCCTCTGATATTTGTACTTCATTTCTTCCTCTGCGAGCTTGGCTTTGCCTTTAGACTTGGTAGGTCTCTTGCTTGATGTTGACATATGTAACTTTGAACTCAGTTGCTGATCTGTAAGAAGAAGAAGTGAAACCCAACGCAAGAAATTCATATTAGTTGTTTCATCTTCCATTAAAGCGTTAACAGAAGGAAGAGTTAGAAATTTTAAGGCCTTAGGGCGCAGGGCGCATGAATACTGCAGGTTGCAGGGTTAAATAGTATGGCGCACAGAAAAGGGGTGCTGCAAGGGATAAATCAGCGCCAAAGGGTGTAGGGCGCATGGATACTGTAGGTTGTATTTTTTGTTGTTGCAAGCAGAAGTGCGCTTGTGCCATATATATGCATTTTATAATGGGAACTGATATTTTTCATATTACACAGGTACAGGATGCGCCAAAGGGCACAGGTTTAATGCATGTAACATCATTTTTCCATGCGCCATAGGGGAACTTGGCGAGGTGCATAGACGGTCTGCATGACATGATGTTGTTGTAATAATGGATGCACCTGCGCCATTAACAGTTTTGTACTTGGCGCAAATAAATTTGGTGTTGCATGGATGCAGGGTGCACCAATGGCGTAAGTTTTAACAATGCTACACATGAGTTTAGTGCGCCAAGAGGGCACAGGGAAAGCAGGTGTTGAAAGCAAGGGAAGTGTGCCTTGAGGGCGCAACTATTTTTTATGCAACAACCATGGTAGATGCGCCATTGGCGTGACTGTACATCATGTTGCAGGGGTGGCGGATGCGCCAACAAAGGAAAAAATACAGTATTACTTTCAAGCCTTGATTCTTTTCCCTGAGGGGTTTACATGTGTTTAAGCTTCTTTTACAGGGTTCCTTGGGTGATAAACAAGCTAAAACAAAGAGTTTCAAGCAATTTTTTCAAGACAGAGTCCCCTTTACCAGCAGATCTAGAAAGAGGGGGAAGGGCATGGGGGAATACAACAAAAAATAGCAAGGGAGATTCCATGGTTTCATAGCTCTATTCCATCCAACCGTACAAACAAATAGCCAATAACCAAAACAAAAAACATAAGAGCAATAGGGACCTCTTACTAGGAATATATAATGTGAAAGGTGAAATTGGGTCCACGACGTGATACGAGAATGATAGGTGCGCTGACAGGTGCAAAGGGAAAAGAATAATCACGTGATTTCTGGCTAATGAAAATTACAGGGCGGATGTGCCTATATATAGGCGAGGTGGTAATAAATGCGCCAACCACTTTTTGAAGTGGCACACCAAAACGCGTGTCGACAAAGGAAAGATCGTGCCCTTTGGCACACCAAAACACTTGCCAACACGAGGTTATGTGTGCCTTTGGCGCACCAAAAGTGTTGTCAACACATAAATATGTGCGCCCTTGGCACATCAAAACACGGCACAACAAAAGTATTGTTGACACGAAGGCGCATGCGCCTTGGCGCATGCAAGAAAGGCGCACCAAAATGCGTGCCGACACTTTAAATCGTGTGCCAAAGGATTTAAAGGGGGCACATGAACACTACATTTTGCATAGACATTAGGTGCGCCTGACCAAAAAAGACCAAAAATGGCTAAGTTCGGAAAACTAGATTTCCCGGGAAGGGATTTTGCAACGTTCTGAACGCAAGGAGTCCCTGACGAGGGACCAGAAATTTTTTTTGGTAGGGTTATCTGTAAAATTTCCCTTTCCAATTTTACGGGATAACAGCTGGCTCTTTCTGGGGAATATCTTTGAGCGAACCTCAGGGGTAGAGAATCCCAGATCTCACATGCCTATCCATTGGGTAACAGAGTCAAAAACCAAGGGAGACCGGAAAGGGAAACACACAACCAACAAAAGCAAACACACAACAAAAAACAAACACACAACTAAAGCAAACTGTACAAAGAAGAGAGCAAGCTCTACTTCCGGAAGATTTTCAGATGTTGCCCGCTATAGGGAAGCGGGAGCTCAGTTCCGTCCAAATACGAGAGATAGAAACTATTCTCTCTGTTGAGCTGCTTGATCTTGAAAGACCCTCTCCATAGGGAATAAAACTTCCTGTGCATGCCCTTTGGCTCTCTTCATTTGTCCCACAAAAGAACGAGGTCTCCCACCTGGAAATTTCTTTACATATATTTTTTATCGAATAATCTTTTGACCTTATTTTGATGTTCGGTGATCTTTTCGACCACCCTTACTCTCTTCTCATCGAGCTCTGCTAGATACATGATCCTCTTTTCAAGGGAATTTTGGAAAGTCTCATCTTTGATTTCTCGTGTAAAGCGCATAGCAGGGAGTTCAGTGGAAATGGGAAGCTCGGCATTGGTGCCATATAACACTTGAAAAGGTGACATACCGAGAGATCTCTTGGGAGTAATGTGGTCTACCCACAAAGCATCATGTAAGGACTTGTGCCACATTCTTTGATTCTCATCCACTAGCTTTCGTATGATGGTTACTATTTTTTGTTACTGTATTCTACCTAACCATTTCCCTGAGGGTAATAATCTGAGGCGTGAGAAAAAGTTATTCCGTATTCATAGCAAAAACCAACAACTTCTCGTGAGGAGAATTTGGAAGCGTTATCAACAACAATCTTGTTTGGAACGCCAAACCTGACAATAATATTTTCTTTGATGAAACTGTAAACAACCTCGGAAGTGGCATGTTTGACAAGTATGGCTTCCACCCACTTGGTGAAGTAATCTATTGCTGTTAGGACATAACTATGTCCGGAACTCGATTGGGGATTGAGTGCACTGATAAAATCAATTCCCCACTGCTTGAATGGTTCGTCGATGATGACCGGCCTGAGGGGAAAAGCAGCCAACTTGGGCTTGCCGACGAACTATTGGCAAGGCTTACACTTTGCTACCCAGGTAGTTGTATCTTGGAAAAGCATCGGCCAATAGTACCTAGCCCAGATGATCTTGTGTGCCATCACGGAATAGGAGAAATGGCCCCCATAGGCTGAATTATGAAAACTTTCAAGTAACTTCACCCGCTGTGGCTTGTCAACACATCGCAAGAAGATGCCATCTATCTCGTGTTTGTATAAACCGTCATCCCAAATGACATATTTGGCTGCTCTGAGCTTTATAGCGTGCTTCTCCTTTGCAGTAAAGTGATCCGGGCATTCACCGTAGGTGAGAAATAAAGAAATATCGGAATACCACTTGTCATTGGTTGCAAAAAATAGGACCATAGGCAGTGAATTAGGTTTCTCCAACTGGCTTTGTGCTCCATTGGTGTAATCATCTTTTCCTCCAGAAACTTCTGACCCTTGGTTTTCAGCCATAAGTTGACATAAGCCTTTGCCTCTTACCAACTTAGTTGGTTTTATATCTAGATCATACTCCTGGCCCTTTGCAATCCAATTTCCTCGCAAGCTTCCTAACTCCTGTTGAGTTAAAATTTACTTGACTACCGTGTCAGGGACCAGCACCACTATATGAGAATTTAAAATGTAATACCTGAAGTTTTTGACTGCTTTGACAATGGCGAAGGCATGCTTTTCCAACTGAGACATTTTTAATTCGTGAGGCTTGAGGGGAGAGCTCATGAACACAATTGGGGATTCAACATTCTCAGAATTCTTTTGCATCAAGATGGCAGATACAGTATGCTCAGATGCATAGCTATACATGATAAAATCCTTGGAGAAATCAGGACATATCAGGACTGGTGCGTGAGCGACAGAAGCTTTTATTTCTTCGAACGACCTCTTCCCTCCTTCACTCCATCGAAAAGTTGGTGACCCTTTCATCATGTCTAATATATGACGAGTCTTTTGGTATCTATCTTCGTTCCTTCTTTGCTAACAACATGTCCTAGCAACTTTCCTTCTGTGACTCCAAAAACAGACTTTTTCGGGTTCAGGGAAATCCCATGCTCTCATCATCTGGCTAATACTTGCTCCAAATGATCACAATGATCATTTCGTTGTTTAGAGAACATAGTTAAGTCATCCAGATAAACTACAATGACCTTCCCCATCATACCTTTGAATGTAAGGCCCATGGCCCGCTGAAAAGTGACGCCAGCATTGGTCAGGCCAAAAGGCATCCTGCTGTAGGTAAACATGCCCCAGGGGGTAGTGAATGTTGTTTTAAATTGGTCTTCAGGTGAGACTTCAATCTGATTGTAGCCTGAAAAACCATCAAGCATGGACAACATTTCTTATCCAATTACTGCTTGTAGAACTTGATCCATTATAGGAAGTGGGTAGTTGTCCTTTAAGGATGCCTGATTCAGGTTTCAAAAATCTACGCATATGCATATTTCACCATTTTTCTTGTGCACTGGCACAATGTTTGCCACCCAAGTACTGTGATGGATAGGAAAAATGATTCTCGCATCCAACATTTTCTAAATTTCAGCCTGGATAGTACCTGAGATCTTAGGGTTATAATGCCTCTACTTCTAGCGAAAGGATTTGACTTCCACTTTCAATGGGATTTCATGTTGGACGTCCTTTGGCTTAAAAGACTTTAGATCGGCATAGGACCATGCCAATACATCCATGTATTTCTTTAGTAGTTTGAAAAACTTCTGCTTCTCTTCAAGTGTGTAACATTTTCAGATGTTCACAAACTATGGACGTTCTACCGAACCTAAATTAACCAGTTCGGTTTTTAGGGAGGAGCCAGTATCATCTCACCTTTTCTTTTTTACAAAACGATCATGCCTGTCGAACAATCACTCTAAACAAACTAGGCCCTTCAGAATTTTATTTCCTTTGAGCTGAAATATGCCGTCATTCCCTTCGGATTCATCATTTTGACTGGTAACTTATTCACGACACGTAGAAGTGGATCCTTCAAAGTGAAGTTCATTAAAATTTTCCGCTTTTTCTAGAAAGGCAATGAGTTGATTGTCATCGTTGAATACTTGCCAATGCTGAGAATTGTCTGGCACGCTTGGGTGGAAAACCACCTCAATGGTGTATTTGTTTGTTTTCAAACCTGGGTGAGGGAGCATGTGGGATACTGAAATGGCCAATGAATCGGCCATGTCATTCTGAGCTCTTGGAGTGGAGTCTATTGAAAAAGTGTCAAATTCTTCGATGTTGTCCCACACCGTATTGTGGTAATGCCTAAGCCTCTCATTCTTCACTTGATATATCCTTTTAATTTTATTCACGACTAGCTCTGCATCACCTTGTACTTTTAGATTTTTGATCCCTCTTTCCTTTGTAGCTTGCATGTCAAGTAACAGAGATTCATACTCAGCAGTATTATTTATGTTGAAAAACTGCAACTTGAAAGAGAGAGGAATAATCTCCTTTTCGGGAGATATTAGCACAGCTCCGGCGCCACACCCACTAGTCGCGCAACTGCCATCAAACTGCAAAGTCCAGATCTTGTTAAGATATTCTTCTTGGATGAGAACAACCATTTTGTCAGACTCGGTAGACAAGAAATAGTTCCCCATTCCTGATGATTCGAAAAGAATTTGGGCTTTGGGGTCATCGAAGTTATTAATCAGGTACTTATTTTGCAATTCAGGATCCAATGTTTGCATTACACCTTTGACAGGGATTCTAGCCTTGGACCAATCCATATGAATCTCCCCACAAACTTCACTACAAAAACTTCTTCCCAGCAAAATTCCATAGGCTGCTAGAATGTCGGCAACGAGGATGGTCATCTTTACTCTTTTCTCTGGGAACGCCACAAATGCGAACTTCACATCTTTGATCTGACCAATCAGCGGAACCTGCTTGGTTTCCAAGAAATAACATCTGCTAAAAGGCTTGGTAAGGGTGAGGCCCAGAGCGTGGGTGACTTTTTCCGACATGACATTATCGGAAGCTCCAGAATCAATTATGCAGTTACTTAACTTGTGGCCATTGATTAGGAGAGAGAGATAGAAAGGTTCTATCTTGCCTGACGCAGATGTTGAGGAAACATTTATGCAGGATGCAGGAGGAGGGGAAAGGATTCCTTTTAGGGAGATCTGGGGAGATATGACAACTTGACTTTGAATATACTTGGTCAACCTTACAAGTTGTTCAGGGTTTGACTGAAGATACTCGGCTTCAGAAATTTGGATCTTAGTCTTTTTAGCATGATCTATGATGTCAAACGTGGCCAAGGGTTGCGCTGGTGAAGGAATGAGTCCTTCACTTTGTGATGGTAGAATAGAATTACTGGTCTTCATGGAAATAGAAGAAGGCTGATTTGGAGGAGAGATGGGGGGAAAAATTTTCTTTGTAAAAGACTTAGCAGGGGGTTGAGTAGGAAGAGGATTACCTCTTTTAGCAATGGTTGGGGGCGTCGATGATGCAGCCTTCTCTTTCTACACATTGGCAGTGACCTCTTCTTATTTTCCTTACGAGTGGGTAAAAACAACATATGATTGTCCGCTTGCATACCCTTGGGTACCCTCTTCTTCGTCGGATTCTTCATCTTCAAATTCCATATACCCAATTGTAGAGTCACCAGTCGGTTCACCGACATCTTGATCATATTTTCCTTGAGACAAAGTTTCTTCGTAATTTTGTTCCTCTTCTTCGATTTTGACTAAAGTGTTGACCAGAGGAGCCTCAAGTGCCAACCGCAGAGTAGTTGCAGGCAAGCACGGCCTTTGAGGAACATTGTTGGAAATGAAATTCCTCCGTGGGATATCCCGGTATGAGGAACTGGGGGAAGCTTGGGATAACTACTTCTTTAATGTGACTAAGTCATTCGCCATCTTTTAAAATGCCGGATCGGACGAAGTAGTGGGAGAAGGGCCCGAAGATTTAATCTTGGATGATTCCCTTTTTAATTTTCCAGATATTAGCAAGTTATCTTTGATTCGGATGGCAGCGGCCTGGGCAAGAATCAAGGTAGCTACTTGTTCTTGCAGGAGTAAGAAACTTACTTTCGAGCTCATAGCATTCACGAAGAAACACTTCTGATTTTTCAGTGTTGGAAGCATGGCAACAGGCACATGGTTGATTAATGCATTGAACCTGGTGATAAAATCATGCATGGTCTCATTGGCCTCCTTCTTTAGGTGATTGATCTATGATAACAATGCAAATGCATCTTCCGAAGGCTTTTACCTGTCTTTAAAAGCATCCCACAAGGTGGCCCAACTGGTAATAGATTCGGCCAACAAATGCTGAAACCATTCTGCTGCGGGCCCTTGTAAAGTTTCTAGAAAAAGGTGAACCGACACATCTTCATGGGTCACATCTAGGATACTACATGACATGATGAATGTAGATATGTGTGAATCTGTGCTTTGGTTTCTGCTCCAGTCAAATTTGAGAAAATTCTTTTGGTTTCCATGTGGGAGCGCGTGAATAGGGTGTGGCAAAGCCAAGGGACCCATAGCATTTCCCCATGGTACTGCCATCTGGATGGGTGGAAAAATAACACGGGCTGGAAGTACATTTCCGCTGAGCAGCAAGGCACTACAAAGGGATGTGGAGACTCCTTGTGAAAACTAGTTCTTTCGTGGAGGTGAGGCACTTCTGGCTGACTGATCAACTAAACTTAGTGATGAAAAGCACGCTGGTGTTATACTGAAGTTGTGCCTTTGAAGAAGATCAAAATTAGGATCGACTTCTCCACGAGCTATCCTGCTATGAGTAAATGGTTCACCTGCCAATGTACCTTCCCGATCTGCAATATTGTGGAGCAGATTTAAAAACTCTTTTTGGTTATACTTGCTGATTTTCTGATTTTTACTGATAAAAATCAGCAGCATGTACTTTTCTTAATATTTAATTTTATCCTCTTCTGAAAACCGATTGCGTTTTATTGATAAAGAACAACGAGGATAAAATGGCGGTGAAGCTTAGTAAGTTGATTTTCAGATCTAGAGTTGACTTTTTGAAAATTTTGGTAAACTGTCAAAAACTCAGATCTACGGAAAAATACAGATTTTTATAAAAACTCAGTGAACTAAAGATCTCCAACTAGGGCAGATCTATGGATCTCAGAAGAAAATTTTCAATTTGGGTTACTTTTGTAAAAAATTTAGATTTTGAACAAAAGTTAAAATTTGCAAACAGGTAGTGATTTTTCTGATTTTTACTAATTTTTTATCATACCACTATCATAGATCTGATAGATCTGTTTGTTCCCCAGTGGAGTCACAAAAAAATGTTAGTTTGAAAATATGTCGTTTGGGCAGATCTATGGATAAACGAGCCAACAGTGTGCAAGGCATAGCCCCACTTTGAGTCAATAAAGAGAAACTGGTTTATTGGTATTCTACCAGCAGGAATCTATGCAAGTCTCACAATATTCTGCCTTCGGGGGTTTAGGATCCCATCCCAGTAGGGGTGTTTCCAACTACGAAAAGAAAGGAATGGAAGAGAGGATGAAGAGAGATCAGGTCCGAAGGGAGAAAAGAAATGAATTCCAAAGCAAAAAAGTCAGAGGGTTTATGTTTTGGGATTGGTAGTAAACAGAGCCAAACCTACTTGCATAAATGAATAAAGCAATACTGATGAATAAATGACAAAAAAGTAGAGATAGATCCAATAGAATAAATGCATAGATCTAACATAAGAAAGATCAGATGCCCATAACACATATATTGAGCACAAAGTCTTAATATTTGTATTAATATTTTCTTCTGTTACAAAAAGTACAAAGCCTTTTCTTCCCACTTCTATTTTTCATCTAAAAAATATCCACACCTTAAATACAACAAGTATTC
Source organism: Taxus chinensis (assembly GCA_019776745.2). NCBI lineage: Eukaryota > Viridiplantae > Streptophyta > Pinopsida > Cupressales > Taxaceae > Taxus > Taxus chinensis. The sequence continues at coordinate 937,854,993 of CM034149.1, forward strand.
AAGTATATATAGAAGGAGAGAAGAAAAGAAGACAAAAGAAAACCAACCACTTAATTACAAAAAATATCTTATAAGAGATTCCAAAGTCATTTGTTGACTTTTTGACAACTTTGTGGATGACATCATCCCATGGTGCAACATGGATGATGTCATCGTTTGTGTCAACACACTTTAGATAATTTACAAGGTGAAAGTTGGGAAGAAGGAAACTATTCATCGTCGTCTCGTGACTGAAAGGGGGTATCCTGATTTTTCTACTCAGGCAACGAGATGTGAAACTAGGCACGGTATTCCATGAACTTGCTAATCATGGGTTAAAGTTGATCCTGGGAAGGATCCTTGTGTCGATCACTGATAGCTTCGCAATTCTCCCACTCGTCTGTGAGCTTTTATGGGAGTTTGGAATAATCGTTCTCTGCCTCTATCAGGTACCCAATGAAGTCACGACAAGCCAGTAGGTTGTTGATGGATTCAACATCGAAAGTGACCTCTGGTCCCAGCCCTTGTGAAACGATATCCTTGAAGATATGAATAGTTTCCTCAACCTTTCTTAAGGTGAAAGAAGGAGTGAGCAAGCCTGGAGACATTCTTAGGACAATCTGCTCCATTTGATGCATTGCATCCAGGGCTTCCTCCTTTACTTTTTCGATCTTCTCCAGGATGAACTCTAGCTGATCAACCCAATAATCCAGAGTAGAAAGGATTTTGTTGAGGGCTCTGGGGTGTCCAAAGATGCCGAACTTGACCAGATCTTTGACTGAACAGTCAAGCATTTTTTGAAAGGTCTCATGATACATCTTGGAATGATCCAGCTCTTCGGAGATGGGTCTTGCTATCGTCTGGAGTTCTCTATTTGCCCGATTGATATTCTGGTATAAACTGGTGAACTTGGCGATTACTCCCTTGCTTTCCTTGATGATTTGGCTCCTCCAGGCAGAAACTACCATGCCTTACTTGCTGATTTTGGCATATTCATTAATCTTATCCTGTTTCAAAGGCTCAGGAGTTTTGGCGGCAATTGTAGGAGGTGCACTACCCATTTTCTGCATGACGTGGAGAAGATGTCTATTTTTCTCCTTTAATAGCCTTTTCTCTTCCTTTGCCTCCTAGAGCTTCTTGCAAAGGGGGTCAAGTGTAGATAGGGCCTCTCCTTGAAGGCTTTCTGAAGATGTCCCCATTATGACTTGAGTCACTATGTAATCTGTCGAAGACAGATCCTATTTATCCTTTAAGGGATTGGGGTATGCTATCTCCATTATTCTCTCCTCTGACGTACTCTGAGAGAAGCGGGTTATGGGATTTTGCTTCTTGACCCCTTTTGATGGGATGGTGGAGAAGTCCATTGGGGTGATAGGAACTTTCCTCTTTTGTTGACTCAGGTGCTGGGAGATCCAGGTTGGACTTATGGGAGAAGGACTAGAAATAAAAAAAGGGAGCAGATGCAGTAGTAGAAGGAAAAAACGTGGAGACACTTGGAGGCGGCACTGAGAGGGAAGCTGAGAAAGTGCTCATGGGAGGAAGGGATACCACAGGGGAGGTAGATATAGGAATGGAAGGGAGCAGAGAGATGAGGGAAGAAATGGTGGGGGACAGCTCTGCGAGAGAAGAGAAGATGGATGATGAAGAAGGGGGAACATTAGAAGATGGGGGAGAGGACACGACCAAAGGAATGGTCGCTTGGGTCACTCAAGGAGGGGAAGGAGGAGAAGGAGAAAGGATAGAAGGGACCTCAATAGTTACAGTAGTGGCAACATCCTGAGTGGATGTGCCTATCGAAACATCTTCCGCTGCTTCTTCTTCTAAGCTTTCCAGGATTACGACCCATTCTTGTGAAGTGGAAGGAGGACTTTCAAGAGCTTCCTCTTGGGTGGAGCTTGACTCACCCTCTTTTCCTTTCCCTTTGCTCTTTGGTAGCTATTTTTTCTAGGAAGGTGCGTTGCCCAATGGAGATGTGGTGAAATTGACTCTGAGGTAGATGAGACCATTCATTATGCACCAATGCTCTGTTCTCCGCAGAGTTTCCTTGACCCTTTCCTGTATTGTCTGAGGTGCTTTGTTTCTGTCAATCACAGCGAAAGGCCAATCATCCCCATTTGTGTCAAGATATACCTGATCAACTTCTTGATCAGTAGTTTGATAACATTTTGGGACGATGGCTACACCGTACTGGATGATTTCAGCCAAGGCCAAGTGGGAATTGTCTTTCCTCCTAAGCTCGACCTCATGATATAGGTTGATATAAATATCCTCGATCTGTGGGATGTGGATTGGATCGAGTTTGGCCCTGGGCAGGAAATTCCTTGGGTCGAAATTGGGCCTTGCCGAGAAGTTTTGCTTTAGATTTAGCAGCTCTAGTTCCGCAAACATATCCTTTGCTTTGTGGTGAGAGAGACAAGTATACTTGCCCACTATGAGGGGGAAAGGAGTTCCACCCTTCTTTCTCTTTAGGCACTTCTCGTGGTAGGTTATAAGCTGTCTTGACAGCTCTAACAAGATCAACTTGGGGCCGGCATATCTCGGCAATTTGGTTAGTTCCCCCAAGAAGTTGATTGCCCTCAGATAAGTGAAGGTGGGGAATTGAGTGAACAAGGCCCCCCATTTCTCTGTAGCTGTGACAATGCTCTTGGTCGTACGACCGTGAGTCATGTTCAGCCTCAGAAGGCAGATGATGCCATAGAAGAAGGCATCGTTGATCTTTGTAAACTGGGGGATACTATTTTCTAGCTTTAGTTCTGGATAATATTCATATATTTTAAATTGGGGCCAAACCCCGCACCGCATTAAATCTGGATAATCTCTTTCTGAGGCAGTAACATAAACTACGTGGGAGTTCATATAGAACTTCCCTGTTGTGGTAAGTTGTTGGATCTACTCAGATATGGTGCTGCTTATGATCTCTACCCACTCAAAGCATTGATCTGGCACATTTTTGTTTATCGTCTCCAAATATCTTAGCATCCATTTGTGAAAGTAGTGGGCATCAAGAAGCCCAAATACTCTACTCAAGAACGTGATTGTATCACCAAGTTCCTCTAAAAAATCACTGCGATGAATGACTTGTGGCCATCTGGTCACCACCTTCTTGTTCTTCAGGTATACCTCATTCATCAACTACATACACTGATCCTCATTATCGTCCCAAGCCTTGATGCAATCTTCCTGGCTTATGGCCACAAAGTGCCGGTGGTGAGGAATGTCGAGCATTATTTCAAAGTGTCAGGAAGTGAGGTTGATCACGACCTCGCCCTTCTCATTATGGACACATCTTGTGTCTTTGTTGTAGCAGCGAGCTACTACCATCATGAACTCATTGTTCACAGCACTAACTGGGATCCCTCCAAAAAAATGTAGTCCACTTCCTACCAGTTTGTCCATCCACGGACCTTCTGGGTTCTGGCCCAGAAATCCTCCATATCAATGTGACCAAGTTTTGAGTCTCTAATATCCAGGTCACACTCTTCCTAGGATTCGGGCATCTTGACCCTCTGATATTTGTACTTCATTTCTTCCTCTATGAGCTTGGATTTGCCTTTAGACTTGGTAGGTCTCTTGCTTGATGTTGACATATGTAACTCTGAACTCAGTTGCTGATTTGCAAGAAGAAGAAGTGAAACCCAATGCAAGAAAGTCATATTAGTTGTTTGATCTTCCATTAAAGCGTTGACAGAAGGAAGAGTTAGCAATTTTAAGGCCTCAGGGTGTAGGGCACATGAATACTACAGGTTGCAAGGTTAAATAGTATGGCGCACAGAAAAGGGGTGCTACAAGGGATAAATCAGTGCCAAAGGGCATAGGGCGCATGGATACTACATGTTGCATTTTTTGTTGTTGCAAGCAGAAGTACGCTTGTGCCATATGTATGCATTTTATAACGGGCACTGATATTTTTCATGTTACACGGGTACATGATGCGCCAAAGGGCACAGGTTTAATGTGTGTAACATCATTTTTTCATGTGCCACAGGGGAACTTGGCGCAGCGCATAGAAGGTCTGCATGACACGATGTTTTTGTAATAATGGATGCACCTGCGCTGTTAACAGTTTTGTACTTGGCGCAAATAAATTTGGTGTTACATGGATGCAGGGTGCGCCAATGGCGCAAGTTTTAACAATGCTACACATGAGTTTGGTGTGCCAAGAGGGCGCAGATAAATCGGATGTTGCAAGCAAGGGAAGTGTGCCTTGAGGGCACAACTATTTTTTATGCAACAAGCATGGTAGATGCGCCATTGGCGCGACTGTACATCATGTTGTAGGGGTGGCAGATGCGCCAAAAGAGGAAAAAATACAGTCTTACTTTCAAGCCTTGATTCTTTTCCCTGAGGGGTTTACATGTGTTTAAGCTTCTTTTGCAGGGTTCCTTGGGTGATAAACAATCTAAAACAAAGAGTTTCAAGCAATTTTTTCAAGACAGAGTCCCCTTTACCAGCAGATCTGGAAAGAGGGGGAAGTGCATGGGGGAAGACAACAAAAAACAGCAAGGGAGGTTCCATGGTTTCACAGCTCTATTCCATCCAACCCTACAAACAAACAGCCACTAACCAAAACACAAAACATAAGAGCAATAGGGACCTCTTACCAGGAATATATAATGTGAGAGGTGAAACTGGGTCCATGACGTGATACGAGAACGACAGGTGCTCTGACAGGTATAGAGGGAAAAGAATAATCATGTGATTTCTGACTGATGAAAATGACAGGGCGGATGCGCCTATATATAGGTGAGGTGGTAATAAATACGCCAACCAATTTTTGAAGTGGCGCACCAAAATGCGTGTTGACAAAGGAAAGCTTACACCCTTTGGTGCACCAAAAAACCTACCAACATGAGGTTATGTGTGCCTTTGGTGCACCAAAATTGTTTTCAACACAGAAGTATGTGCGCCCTTGGCCCATCAAAACGCGGTGCAACAAAAGTATTGTTGACACGAAGGCGCATGCACCTTGGTGCATGCTAGAAAGGCGCAACATAGTGAGGTGCACCAAAATGCGTGTCGACACTTCAAACTGTGTGCCAAAGGATTTAAAGGGGGGCGCATGAACACTGCATGTTGCATAGACCTTAGGTGCACCCGACCAAAAACGACCAAAAATGGCTAAGTTCGGAAAACTAGATTTCCCGGGAAGGGATTTTGCAACGTTTTGAATGCAAGGAGTCCCTGACGAGGGACCAGAACAAAATTTTGGTAGGGTTATCTGTAAAATTGCCCTTTCCAATTTTACGGGATAACAAGGAGAACACATGGAAAAAATTTGGGTAGAGGGGATGCAAATGGTGGAAAAACTTAGTGAATTTTTGTGTTTTTGGGTCAAAAAGTTAAAGTGAAATTTTGAAGCGTGGCCCCGCGGCCAATCACAGGTGGACACGTGTCCATCAAAATTCAAAATGGGGGGTGTATTTTTTGGTGACTTTGAAGTTTTCACTTCAAATGGATCAAAGTTAAAAAATGGGCCGAAGTTCCGTAACCAATCAGGAGGGGACACGTGTCCAAAAATTCAAAAATGGAGGAGGTGGCCGATGGAAAAATTAATGAATTTTTAGCTTTGTTTTCAAAAAGTTAAAAATGGGATGCATCTCCACTCCAATCAGATGGAGACATGTGTCCAAAAATTTGAAATGTTAAAGGGGAGCATGGGCCATTGGTGGAATTTTAAACTTTTCAATTTTTGCAAAAGAGGTATGAAGGAGAAAAGAGAGACATGGCCCCACAGTGAATCAAAGAGTGCCATGTGGCAATGATGAATTCGGGGGTGCAGACCCATGGAGGTTTTTTGGAAAATTTTCATTTTTCGAAAAAAGGAGGTAAATGTGTAGAATTATCCCACGTTTTCACTGGGACCCACAGTTTGGACACGTGGCAGGCCTGGGAAGGGGGCAGGGAAAAATGGAGAAATTTTCCAAATTTTCAAAATTTTATAAAGAGATAATTTTTTCCCCTGGGCTTGAACCGATCATATTGCACCACGTGTCTGGTTTTATCTAAAAATTAAAAAATTAACCCAAGCTAATTTTTAAGTCCACATTTTCAACATGGAGGGCCAGGATTAGAAGTTGGATCAGATCAATGATTCTTATATGTTGCACCATTTTGGCTGCTATGAAAGCTCCAGAAGCTTGGAATCACAAATTTTGCATCAAATTTTATAAAAATTTTGGTGATGCTATGTCATTTTGGCCTTCCAGGATCATTGGGATCATTTTCATTGCTTAATCTTTTGATCTAGGGTGTTTTTGAAGTAATTTTTTCTCAGGATCGAAAAAAAATGTAAAAGTCAGATCTGAAAATTACAGGAGAAAAATTAGAAAGGTAAAAGGGTGAAATGATGAGTGAAAAAGTGTTTTCATTCCTTGATGATGAAAAACCTACCTCCAGGAAGGATAATGATTTGAATTTTTTTAAAGATTCAACCTTTTGATACACCTGGCATCCTTCAAATGTTTTTCTGTTTGATGTCCCTTTCTACAAATCATGAGGATTTTTTGTTACAAACTTGATCCCTTGGCATATTCTTTACTTGGGAAAGAAGGCTCCAATGTGGCAAGAGATATATAATGCATTTTTTATAAATGCAAGAGGTCGAGAGATTGAAATTCACGAGCAAATTTTTTGAGAGAAGTCCATCTTCTGAGAAACCCTCCAAGAAACCTGGTTAGTGTCTTCTGTGTTAGTTCTTCATTATTGTGAGTTAGTTAAAAGTGTATAGCCATCACATAGCTCTGAGATTGTTCATGAAACTCTCCCCTACTGATGAATCTAACAAACTTTTGAGTTAATCTATGTTTTTCTGGGCAATATGATGTCTGTTATCATTTTTAAATACCTGCAAATAGTTTTCATTGTTCTTGTTGCAATTTTACATTGAAAGTCTTTAAAAAACCATACAGATCTCATTCTTATTGATATTTTAGTGGAACTTGCAATTTTTGTGTGTCAGAAAGAGATTTCATTTGGCACTGAAAATAAGCAGTTTAAAATCACTTCACCTTCATTTGTTAATTGAGATTACTTGTAAGCCTTTGGGGGTACCTTAGGTGTGGTTTGATCAAGGAATTTTTGTGTTTAATTGAGTTCTTCACTTCAAGATTTTTGTGGTGAGGTCTCAAACATTGTGTGAAGAGATACAAACCTGTGCTTTCGTTTGTACATTTCTTCTAGTTGAAAGAACATCCTGACTATGTTTGAAGCATTTTATTTGATAATTGTTCAAGTATTGTAGAGGTTGTCAAAGATATGATATAATCCAAGTTTTTCTTGTCAATATCCCACCACGAAATCATCCAAACAAAAAATCCTACCCTGTACTACCCCTAATTTGTATATGTGTACCCACAGAAGATTAAAATCCATTTGCAAAAGTATGTAGAACAGATCAGGATTTCAATGTCTCTAGTGACCTTTGTATTGTTTTTTAAGTATACCCATATTTTGGAAGTGACAACTCGTGAGAGTCAGATCTGGGGTGCTGATCATGTTTTCATCAAGGTATTCTTCATATAATTTGAGAAAAAAGAAGGATATCTTCATCTCCTTCACCATTAAAAGGTTACAAAATAGGTTAATCTTACCTTGGTTGTAAGGCACAACCTAAAATAGCTAGGACAAAATCAAGTCCTATTAGAGTGATATACATCTCTCCAAAAACCTGAGTGCTAGTTAGATCATACCCCCGGCTACCAATGACATACAACATGGTCTATCTGTCTTTAAGCTTCATGCCATATCTTTGATGCTGCTCAACTTGAAAAGGAGAACAAATTTGGGTACCAACACGAGTGGTGCCGCTACCGGGGAGAGTTGGTTCAATCTAATCCATGTGCATGCATATTTGAGGTTTTTAGATGCATATCAGACCTTGGTAATGTTTCTTGTAAGTTCTACATATAAAAACATTGTTGAAGCATCATTTTGCACTCAGATCTATAATATTTAAGCAAAATTTTCAAGCTTTGTATCCTAGTTTTATCAGTTTCCAAGTATTTGTTGCACTTTGGTTCATTACATTTGATAGATTCAAGTAAGAGGTAGGATCTGATTTACAAAGTTTTACTAGTTTCCAGTACTAATTGACATTTGATCAGATTAATTTAGTGAATTCTTGCACAACTAAGGTGAAATTCCTTGGTGGCGACTCCATGCTGATTTGGATTTTAATAATACTAGTGTCTTAGCTTTCTATCATTTGAAATTTGGTGCTAACCTTTGCAAAATTGGAAGGAAGAAGATCTCTCTTCTAGTAGAGACTCTACTAGGAAGTTTTTTTCTGATTCAGGGAATGCTGAGTTAGAGGGAAGAAGATTTTTGAAAGTTGTAGGAGAAAAGAGCTCAAGGAAAGAGGTCCCAATTATTGAACTTCAAACTGATCATCCTGTTATTGAGCACTACAATTCTTCTTCAAGTGAATTAGAATCAAATGGTCCAAGTATAGAGCTATATTCTCCAAGAGGTGAGGGACCTTCCTTTATTTTTGAAAGGCTTGCTCCTAAATCTGCCCCTGTATTTTCCAAGACTGCTAGAGTTTATCAAGAAGGAGAGCCTTTAAGAGAGATCCATTTTGAAGATTACATTTCCATTCCCAAAGACATCTCACTCCTCATCATTTTGTTTCTCCTCTAAGATCACCACCACAAAATAACATGGCTCAGCCTCCACCTAGACCTTCATTTTTTGTTAACACCTTTGGTCCTATCAATTTTAGAGGGATGGTTGGGTATTGTAATGCAGTTCTAGAAGATGTGAGAAATAGATTATCAAATATTCAAGGTAACAATGCTATGATTGGTGATCAACATCTCAAAATTTTTGTTAACATGATGGAGTATTTTGAAATAGAGTTTGAAGATGTGTATGTAAAATTATTCATCCACACCTTAGAAGAGGATGCAAGGGATTGGTACAAGGCTCTACCTGATAATTCTATTTACTCATGGGCTGAGATGAACAATGCATTTAGGTTGCAATATGGGGACTAGACTGATCCTAGATTCCTCTTGTCTGAGTTTGATAATATCAAGAATAACCCAAATGAAATGGTTCATGACTTTAACACTAGGTTTAATAAGACATTGAGAAAATTGCTTGTTAATCTGAGGCCTTGTGATGAGTCTTGTTTAATCAAATATGCAGATGCATTTGATAAGAAAGCATCCTATTACTTGAGAGACAAAAACCCTACTAATTTAAGACAGGCCTTTACCATGGCACTACAGATTGAAAATAATATTAAAGCCATTGGTAAACCTCTCAAGAGAGATGGTGTAAAGTTGATAAACCCTAAAAAAACTCAAGCTAGTAAGTGTGCTGATTTGGAGGATGTTGTCAAAACTTTGGCAGGCGCTGTCAAAGAAATTCCATACAAATTAGCCCAAGCAGAGAAGGGAATCGGCCAAGGTTCAAAGGTCAAGAAAGAGCACAAAATCATGACAAATTTGGAAATCATCCTAGGGGTGATTAAAGGCCAAATGATAGACGTAAAGGATCTATGGGAGGGGGAAACAGACAACCCCAAGTAAGTAAAAGTAGATTGGTTCCTGACCCTCTGACTGCTAGGGTTGCTGCTGTTGAGGAGGTTGCTGATATGGATTGGTGTGATAGATGTTTTCTTCAACATCCTCCATGTGAAGTGGACCAGCAAGTCGATGAAGCTGATAATGAGGATGGTATAGATGATGATATTTCCATGGTGGGTTGCTCTTCAAGTTCACAAGAAGGAGCACCATCAACTGAGGTAATAAGTGCAAGGACTGCTACAACCTTTTGGGATTGTATAAAATGGGTACCACTTCTTTCTCCTTCTCATACTTATGAAGCAGATGCAGTGCAATATTTTGAAATTCCTAACAATGACTTTGAATACTTAAGAGCTTTAATGATTAAAAATTATGATGGTGGTATCCCTTCGAAGGAAGATAGATAGCTATTAATGAATGTTGTTGTTGGTCAAGAGAAAGAGTATAACACTAGAAGAATTTTTTTTGAGGGATCTGGTCCTCAGGAAAAACCTAAGACACCCTTGCTTACAAGCATTCCCAAAGAAGCTCCTAGAAGGGAAACACCTTCCAAGAAATTTGTTGTCCCATGTAAAAATTTCAGTCCTCCTCATGCCCAAGCTACCAACAATCCCATGCCATCTAGTGAATATGCTTGTCTCCCTTCCAATGTTTCCTTGGCAAAAAATTTTCCCAATGACATAGCCAAATTATTGAGCCAAATCAAAGTGAGTGTTCCAATCATTGATTTTCTTAGAATACCTGAGCACAAGAAGAGAGCATTTGAATACTTGGGATTGAAGGAGGAAAAGAGTACCCCAAGTAGAAATGTAAACATTGTTGAAACTCCTCCTCCAGTTATTATAGACCTTGGAACACCACCAACATTAGAGGATCTTGGGGAAGCTCTGGAGGTATATTTGGGAACATCCTTGGTTGATTCCCAATTGAATTTTGATCCATTCTTTACAAATTTTGTCATAAAAGATAGGCTACTTCATAATTATATGTTTGATTCTAGTCCATCATGTAATGTCATGCCTCTAGAAGTCATGAATCAGTCTGATATCAAAGTGACAACATCCTATGGGAAGTGTATTACCATGGACTCAAGGGAGGTGCTGGTAGTTGGTTGTGTGAAGGGTTTGGTGGTGCAACTTGCATCCTATCCAGGTAAGAATTTGAAACTTGATGTTGTAATTGTTGACTACCCTACTAAATGGGGCATGCTTTTGTAATGAAAGTGGGCTATAAGTGTTGGTGGTAGCATTCAGATGGACATGTCTTTTTCCACTATTCCCATTGAGGGCAGCCTTGTCAAGCTTTATGGTGAAAAGAAGATGTTGCACCTAATAGAAGACCCTAGCAATGCTTCCTATGAAGTGTTGTTTGTTGATGTAGATGCTAAGAATTTCATTGGTTTTGCTGATGGAAAAGAAAACAAGATGGAAAAATCAAAGTGCCTTGAGATTATGGGTTCTCCATGGACCTTGCTATTTGATGGAGCTTGCTCCAAATTTTGAAATGGTGCTGGTATAGTTCTGCTTTCTCCTAGTTTGGAAGAGTTTTATTTTTCCTTCAAATTAATTTTGAATGTACCAACAACATTACTGAGTATGAAACCATGTTTTTGGGTCTAATAATTGCATGGAAGTATGGTGTAAAGGACATCATTGTCAAATGGGATTTAGATCTGGTTGTTAAACAATTAAGGAAAATATATGCTACAAAAAATTAGTGAATGAAATAGTACAAACATGCAATTTGGGATCTAATTGAAATGTTTGATTCCTTAAACATTATACATCATGATAGAGGTCTCAATACTTCTGCTGACAAGTTAGCAGTGCTTGGTTCTAGATTTGGAAATTACACCATTTCACCTTATTGTGATTATAATATTGAAGTGTTAACCAAACCAGTTGTCCCTGATAATGTGAAGAATTGGCAAGTTTTTAATGATGATGCTCAAGTGCTAAGGTTCTTACAAAACCAAGGTGAGTTTGTAGATCAAAATATTGATTGGAAGCCAATGATATGTATGACTGAAGGAAGAGAAACTTTGTTTGAGAAGGATATCATCCAATTAAAAACTAACACCATTCCTAGAGGTCTTGTTGCACTTGAGTCAAATTTTAACAATGTTGATTGCATCATCAATAGAAACATGTGTACCTCAAGGGATGTGGAAGAGCATAACTTGGGCACTGATAATAAACCTAGGAAGATTTGGTTGGGCAGTAATCTAAGTAAAGAGGAAAAACAGTCCTATGCTCAACTCTTGAAAAAATATCAAGACTGTTTAGCTTGGTCTTATTCTGAGCTAAAGGTATATAGAGAAGACTTGTTTCAATATGAGATCCCTCTTGAGCCTAAGACTAAACAATTCAGACAGAGGAAAAGACCAATTAATCTGTTTCTCTCTATGAAAATGTAAGAGGAGTTAAATAAGTTGAGAGATGGAGGTATTATTCATCCCACTAGATATTCATCTTGGGTTGCAAACCTTGTGCCAGTCAGAAAGAAGAATGGAGACATTAGAATTTGTGTAGATTTCAGAAATCTAAACAAAGAATCCATGAAGAATAACTATCCCTTTCCAATTATGGAGAATATGTTGTATCTAGTGACAGGCTCTGAGTTGCTTTCTACATTGGATGGTTTCTCTGGATACAATCAAGCGGTTGTCAAGGAATGAGAAATACTTAAGACAACATTCACTACTCCTTGGGGGACCTATGTTTTTGTTAGGATGCCCTTTGGTTTGATGAATGCTGGTGCCACCTTTCAAAGAGCAATGGATGTTGCTTTTTCTGGTTACATAAATGATTTCATTGTAGTTTACCAAGATGATGTGAATGTGTTTTTAAGGCAGAGAGGTGATCACTTACAACATTTGGAGAAGATGCTGATCAGATGTAGGGAGTATGGTATTTCTCTTAATCCAAAGAAGTGTAATTTTGGTGTGCAAAATCCCAAGCTTCTTGGTCATATTGTATCAAAAGATGGTGTCATGATTGACCCTGAGAGGGTGGAAATAAAAAACAAAGTACCTATCCCAAGAAGCAAGAAAGGCATCCAATCTTTCTTTGGTCAAATTAATTTTATAAGAAGGTTTGTATCCAACTTTGGTAAGCTGACTCTTCCAATTACATGAATTCTAAATAAGGACTAAGTTATCAAATGGGAGGAGGCTTCCATTCAGGATTTTGAAGGAATTAAGGAAGCACTTAAACATGCACATGTTTTAGCGGCTCCAAATTACAAGAGGCCTTTCCAAATTTTCTCCTTTTCTTCTGAGAATAACATTGCCTTTGTTTTGCTGTAGAAGGATGAGGATGGGGCTGAGAGGCCTATTGCCTTATTTAGTAAGGCTTTACAAGCTGCTAAGATAAAGTATATAATCATGGAAAAAATAAACATTTACCTTAGTGAAAGCAACAAAGGTTTTTAGGCCTTATATCTTAAGTTCAAAAGTTGTTGCTTATGTTCCCTGTTTCACTTAGAATGTTTTAGTTCCTAGAATAGATTTGCTTCTATACTTTCATTCTCTTGAGAAATAGATAAGGGTTAGGGCTAGGAGGAATACCTGTTGAATGTTGGAAGGGTGCACACGTACCGTAGAAAGAGATCAGATCGATTGCAAAGAACTCCTTTTTGTCTAGGAAGGACTACCTGCAAGTAAGAATATAAGACCACCAGATTTTAGTTAGACAATAAATGAGGGAACTACCTTGGGCCTAGGAAATATTAGACTTCCTTTCAAAGATGGTCAGTTCCCCTCCTAATACGAATTAACAAAAATTCTAACAAAGAAGTTATTGCAAAATTACAATTTAATTACCTCGTTAAAAGCAATAGAGGAAAGGCTGGTTTTGGTTTGAGTCACAGTGACCGACGCCGGTCACTGTACAACTGACTGCGGTTATACACATGTACTAGTTGTTGATAACCGATATCGGTAGGGGTAGTGATTTAGGGGGATTTTAATGAAGGTTGGCTATAAGATGGCTATGGTGTTTATAAGGCTGGTAAATGATTAGGGATAGGCAATGGGGTGATGGAGAAGACTCAGAGAGTATGGGGGCTATTCTTGGGGCAATATAAAAGTAGAGGAATGATAGTTAGATGTAGGGTGTTACCGGGTAGTAGATCTAGGAGTAGACTTATAATTACTGTGATTCAGAAATTCAAGAAATGTTATTAAAATAACGTACAAGACACTACTTACTAGTTCCTGATGAAGATACAGGTCCAAGGACTATGATGACGAAGGTAGGGCTCAGGTGGGATGATTTGACAATCAAAGATGAGATATCTTCTCTCCCAATGCTTAGATGAGTGTCACTGTGCTCTAGTTACTCAGTTGCAGTCTTGGGCTGGATGTCCTTCTCTGTAAACTCTTCTCTTTTCTTCACTTGTCTCTGCTCTGCTAAGTGAATTCCAGACCTTTCAAAAGAATTTCGATCCTTTTTTTTTTGTTGGGGGAGGTCATTTATAGGGAACCGATGGTGGTTATGTGACTGACGGAGGTCGAGTAGGAACCGATGTCGGTTAAGTCAAAGTGGGCTATTTTTAGTAAAATAGCCAACTTTCCCTCCTTTTCTCCAGAGGGATTAGTTGTGGGCTTGGTCAAGTCATTATTAGGTTGGTTTTGGTGTGGGTGAGGAGTAATTAGTCATGGGTGTGGATGTAGACCAAGTTATAGGTCTTAATTAGGTTAGTTTAGGGTTGGGGCTTAGGTCATGATGAGGTGGCGAAATGAAGTGGTAGGTTTGGGGATGTGGATTTATTAATTATAAGATAATTAATAAATAATTGTGTAAGATTTAGGTGATGAGGTTAGGTTGCAAAATGAAATGTGGGGCATAGAGGTGTCGTAAGACACAAATTTAGTGTCTACATTAGCCCCTTGTTGTCGTGTAGCTTGTCTTGTAAAGTTGCACTGACAATAATAAGAAGTGGTTACTCCCGTTAAGGGTATAGGTAATCCCCCTCAAATCTATCACAGATTGATGGTGACGTGAAATCAGGGATAGGGTTGATAAAGGGTGAATGATGATGAGATGATGGTAAGATGGGTGGTGTAAGTTCAAGGAAGAAGACACACGTTGAAATGCAGTAGTGTGACCAGGGTACATGATTTAAAGAGCAAATAAGCAATACATAGGCAAAGGTCGATAGTTTATCCAAACAAGGTTGATATAATCCTGGTATCCAAGACATAGGAAGTAGCTTGAGGGGATATAATGGGTAAGGTACAAGAATGTTTAGGCTGTGTTCGGCAGTACCAAATGGTTGGTTTGGTTGAGATAAACGTTAGGGTCTTGGTCTAGGAAAAGTTGGTCGACTGATCAAGTCAAGTATCCTAAACATGCTAAAAACACGAACATGTGGAGCTCAATTGAACAAAAAGCTACATGATGGGTGGATTAAATCGTAATTTGCAGGTCTTGGTCGAGGTACTTAATTGTTGTGACCCTTGGGTCAGGCCGATTGATTAGTGAGGGCCGTGGGTCGGGCTTGATTGGGTGGTTGTGGCCTTGGGTCAGGCCGGATTGGTTGGTTGTGGCCTTGGGTCGGGCCTGATTAGTTGGGTGCGGCCTTTGAGTCGGGCCTGATTGATTTGTTACATCCATGGGTCAGGCCTGATTGGTTGGGTGCGGCCTTGGATCAGGCTGGATTGAGTGGTTGTGGCCTTGGGTCGGGCCAAATGGTTGGTTGCGGCCGTGGGTCGGGCCGATTGAAGTCAAAATAAGGCTAGTCAGCAAAGCTAAGGGTAGGTGATGGGGGAAAAAGTGGAGATTGGTTGACAAGGGTAGGAGTTAGGTGAAGGAAGTATGTAACCGATATCGGCTATGTGTGACTGATATCGGTTAGAAGACCGATACCGGTATTCTAGGGCGCCAAATAACCGGTATCGGTTATAGGCCAAAACCTATAAAAATAAAAATATGACATGTCATTGTCACTTTGTGAATTTGAGTGCCCTATTTTGTCTTGTCTAAGGTGTGAAGTGATTGTGTTGAGTTTGTGGGCTGAGTTGGCATTATTTGAGTGGAGGAGTGAGTGATTGGTAGACCCCAGCGAGCAAGGAGGCATAGTTTGATTGGTTGAGGACTCAGCTGAGGAGATTTGGAGCCATGGCACAGCCAGGAGGAGTAGGAGGTGCCGGACCAGCTGGACCACTACCACCTATCCCACCACGATGATGTGTAGTCATACCAGTAGGCTCTGAGCTCCTACCTATGTGAATTTAATGAGTTTAACTTAGATGTGGGTTTTGGGTAGGAATCCTAAATTTAATAAAATAAGGAATGAATGGAGGTAATTTGTAAAATGGAGTGGGTAGGTAGGCTAGTTAGGCCAAAACTGCAGGGTGGGTAGGTTTTTAGGGTTTTCTTGTGGATAAATAGGGAGAAATAGGTAAAAAATGTGTTTTGCGGGCCGTTTTGGGTTCGTCCCCGCAATCAGACAATGACCGATGTCGGTCACTAGGCGATCGACATCAGTCACATAATATTGTGTATATATTCTTTGTTGATAGACCGGCGTCAGTCATAGGTCGACCGGCGTCAGCACATATCATTTACTGGGGGGGACCGATGGCGGTCGAGGGTGACCAGTACCGGTCAGCATGGGTAGAGTTGTGGTTTTTGTTTGTTGTTAGAATTTTGTCTTGTTGTTTTTTTTTTGTTTGGGGGGGAAGGGGGAGAGGGTAGAGTTGATAGGAAAGGTGATTGGGGTGGGGGGGGAAATGGGGTTGCTGGGGGACTGGTGTGGGTAGGATAGATTAGGTGTTGGGTATGAAGTAGAAGGTGTTAAATTGGCGGGGGTATAGTTAGATGGCTAGAGTAGATCGGGGTGGTTGGTAGGGTGTGAGATAAGTAAAGGGGATATCATAGGTGTATAGGGTAAGATAGGTGGGTGTAGATGTGTGTTGTAGAGTCGAGTTGTGGTTGGGTGGGTAAGTGGGTATAGAGGGTTAAGGTAGTTGTTTTTGTAAAGGGTAGGCCTAATGAAGTGGGTTGTTTTTGCAGGCACGCTAGCAGCTCACGATGCAGGATCAGATGCCCCCTCTATTGAGGCAGATGCGGCCACATGTGTCCGCAGCGCAGTGGGACATCATGCAAGAGGTTGGACTCAGCAAAGTCCAGCAGTATAGGGCTGTGGATAGGGACCACAACCTGATGGTTTCCCTCATCAAGAGATGGGATCTGACAACCAATGTCTTCCATCTCCCTACTGGAGAGATGATGATTACATTAGAGGATGTGTATTGCATCCTGAGACTATTGATCGTAGGTGAGGGAGTGTTCCAGGTGGATGCGGAGACAGCAATGGACAACATCCTATAGGTATGCGGGGATGCAGCCCCATTGATTACCTATCACAGCACAAGCATTACCTATGGTGACATGTATCACGCACATCGACAGGAGATACGGCTTTCCATGTTGATGATGATAGGTATCACCTGCTTCGCCCTCCCGGACTCAGAGGGAGCCCACTTCCCACAGGATTTGATGGGAGTTTTACACGAGATGGTGGAGGAGCATACATGCTATGTCTGGGCACCAGTGTATCTAGTGCAGCTATACAGAGAGCTGTGGGGTTATCGCCATATGAGGTGATTTGGTATTTACTTGAAATTTTTGTTACACTACTGGGCATACGAGCATATCATCTGTATATGACCAGTAGGGCTGCCCCAATAGCCAGGGCCACAGATAGTATACCGAATATGGATTTCAGAGGTGGTTGGGGGTCGTGGGCCAACCACGAGTGGTGCTCGTAGGATGAGATGTGACCTACTATAGTCATATGTTAGAGGGCTTGATCACACTGGAAATTATATGGAGGCCCTATAGAAGCCATCAGCCCCGAGGAGGAGCCCGAGCACAGATGCGCTGGATCCAGTATAGTTTTTGGATAGCTGGACGGAGGCCCAGGGAGTATGAGTGGATACCCTTAGAGAGGGTACGACGACAGTTGGGCCTACGACAGGATGAGCCACCTCCCTTCCCATAGTACCGGAGGGATGATGTAGAGGCACCACCGCCTGCACCGCAGCCAGTTGACCCCGACTGGGTAGTAGAGAGACTGACTGATGATAGAATGGATGATGTCAGAGTGACAGGGGCCTTTTTGGTTTGGTGGGCAGGGGAGAGAGTAGCCAGGAGAGCACAACCTACACAGCTAGAATTGGTGGCTGTTATAACAGAGAGGGACCAGCTCTTAGGATAGGTGCAGTTATTACAGGGGCAGCTTGCTACTGCACATGCATAGATTGGGGTGCTACAGGAGCAGTTAGCCCAGGCACAGGCTCAGGCACAGCCGCAGGCACTAGTACAGCCACAGGCACCGCCACATGCACAGGCACCACCGCAGGCACAGGTGCAGGTACAGGTGTAGGTATAGGTACCGCCACAGGCACAGGGTGTACCAGCAGGGTAGGGCCCACTACTATTAGGAGTCGGGGGACCAGCTCTAGCAGCCATGGTGGCACGGGCCCACTATATGGAGGTGAGAGCAGAGGCCTGGTATTATCAAGACGTCCTTGATGGTACCGGGGCTGACTATCAGCCATATGCGGTGCACAGAGCCGAGACATCCCGGAGTCAGAGATCTCAGGGGGCGCAGCCACAGCCGGTGGGTCTGTTACAGGGAGGAGGCAAGAGCCAGTACAAGGACCAGCAGGGAGATGGGACGAGGGTGGTGGAGAGAGCTGAGACATCCTGGGAGTGGCGATGGGTTTTTGATATTGGATATAGACACCGGTCTATGAACCATATATGTATATAGAGGCCTGCGTGCCCATATATGATTTATTTATTCATTTTTGTTGTATATATCGGCCTGCGAGCCGAGTACATTTTGTATATTTGATACCGGCCTGCGAGTCGAGTATATTTTTAACATGAGAGACCGGCCTACAAGTTGAGTTAAGATTTTGACAGAGACAGCGGCCTACGTGCCAACTTTGTATTCTTTAGATCATAGAGGCCCCATGCAGGGAAAGTTGTATATTTTGACATTGATATATGTAGATGATGATTTTGATCCACATGGTGTGTATAAAAATGTCTTATGTGTTTTGTCGATAGTTTTTGAAATTTAATGTATATAGATGATGAGTTTGATCCACATGGTGTGTATAATGATGGGTTTAATGTATATATTAAAATGTCGCATGTATTTTGTCGATGGTTTTTGAAATGTAATGTAGATAGATGATGTTAATGAAATTGTGATAGTATGTATATGTGTTCATGGGATTCTGATGACAAATATTGATAATGATGTCGTTATGTAGGAAAAAGAGGCGGGTGCTACCAAAAAATTGCAAAAACTAAAGAAAATGCCTAGGTTTAAGCAAAATGAGACATGGAACCGATGTCGGTAGATATATGACCGATACCGGTTAGGTAACCGATATCCGTTATGCTAAAACGAGCTTTTCTAAAAATAAAAAAGCTTGGGCGGCAACTTAAGTTCTTATTTTTAGAGGCATGCAACAAGTTAAATACGAGAATGGGACGTTGTTTGACGACTGATACAGGTAATTTCATGGGAGAATTGAGTGATAAGGAGGAAAGAGACAGGTAAAGTGATTGTGGATTGAGATTAAGAAGGTAAAAAGGTAAGTTATATTGAAGAGGGTGGTGAACATGGCTGAACAAGGAGAAGCATCTAGCGGGCAGAGATGAGAGGGAAGACAGGCTCCACCTCAAGCTGTTGCATCCCAAGAGGTAAAATTTTTTTGTTGTAATTCAATTCTTGCATGTTTTATGAATAGGATGATAGAAAGTAAGTGGGTAGAGATAAAAAAAGAAAAGGTGATAGGCAATGATTTGGGATGGGGTGAGTGTTATGGGGTAGGTAAGCAAGGGTTTCAGGTATGTTTGTAGGTACAGAGAGGGGTAAATGAGCAAATAATTATCATAGGTGGTGGTTTGAAGCATGCTGTAGAGGATAAACAGTGACCGATATCGTTTAGAGATAACCGGTATCAATTATATATAACCGATATTGGTTACTGTATATAATTCTAGAATGTGAGAAAAAACACTTGGGGATTTGATTTATTGAATGGTTGTGTGTTGTTTTGATGTATGCAGGTAGAGGCAGGGCTGAGGATGAATGATAGAGTGCCAGCTTTGTTGTCACGAGTCTGAGCGGATGTAACACCAACTGAATGGGCATTGATAAACCGTGTGGGGTTAAGTGGAATCCGCTATTATTCACGAATTGCACGCAATCATGCTATGTTGTAGGCATTGATTAAGAGATGGAATCCAGAAAAGAATACCTTCTATCTGCCAATAGGGGAGATGACAGTGACATTGGAAGATGTGTTTAGAATTTTGAGGCTCCCAATTACAGGAAGACTAGTGTATCAGGCAGGGCCTAGCGCGGCGTGGGGAGCGATAACAACAGTATTTGGTTCAGCTGCACGAGATTTGACACAGCGAGGTTTGACATTTACTTATGGTATAATGTTTGCAGCACAACCTGAGGCCACAAGGTTAGTAGTGGTATTAATGATAGCGGTGGGTTATTATACATTACCAAGGGCGGATGGGGGAAGATTTCCAAAAGCATTGATGTGTATTATTTGGGAAATGATAGAAAGGAGCGTGACTTTCGCATGGGCACCCACATATTTGGCAGAGCTATATAGGGGTTTATGGGCCTGCAGGTGAAATCACCAGACGACACTGGATTGTGCATACTTATGACATTGTTGGGCTTATGAGCACATTGTGTGTGTGCGACCAATAGGCCGACCAATCCAGGAAAGAGAGACAGGAGTGCAGAGGTTAGGATTCAGATGATGGGTCCAGAAAAAACAAGAGGTGAGATCCCAGGCCGTGACAGATGACATCGAGTATTATAGGCAGGTGTGGGAGATGGTGATGATTACGGATATCCGTTGGAGGCCTTACGGGAACTATATGGTGAAAGAGAACATAGTGGAGGATTTGAGGGGTGTAGAGCAATTGAGGTGGATCATGGGGCACAGGCCAGGTGAGTACAAGAGGATTCCTCTAGATCGCGTGTGGTGAAAATTTGGATTTGTTTAGGATATACCCATGGCTTATAGACCATACATGAGGATCGATGCCGAGGCATCATTCTCACCTCCCCGGCCGACACCTCCAAAAGGACCAGAAGAGATAGCAGCCGATCGCAGGGTAATGGATGTAGGAGCGATAAAGGCTTATAGATTATGGTGGGTAGCAGAGCTATGAGGTTCATGTGAGAGGGCCAATCATCCTGACATAGTTGTGATTACAGTGGAAAGAGATCACTTGCAGGGTTTAGTGCACCGGCTTCAAATGTGGGTGAATGAGACAATGGGATTGTTAGCGGTTGCAGAGTCATGAGTGGAGAGACTAGAGGCGAGATTCCTCCACGTGAGAGGGCATATTCATATGTTACAGGAGAGATTGGAAGATCAGTGGGAGGAACCAATAGCAGTGGCACCTTTGAGGATGGAGATGCCAGGTGAGCTGCGTTGACGATCACGATCATCACCTGGTTCGGGATGAGGTGCAAGGGTCTAAGTGAATTTCATAGATGTATAAGAATAAATAAGGATGCCGAATTGTGCGTCGATGATAGAGAATATGTATTTGTTTAACATTTAAATAAAACTGAATATGTATGTTGATTTGAGTTATGATAATAATAAGAATGGTTGTGTTTTGAATTTTTTTTTTTTTAAAAGGATAAAGATGAATGTGATCAAATAGAAATACACAAAAAGATTTATATTTACCACACATGATAGGTTATGGTAGGGGATGGTCGAGATAACCTTGGGAGACCCCATGTCTCCTAAGTGCTGCCTACATAGCCCATTGCACAAAGCAAGGAGGGGCCTCAGACCAATGTAGTTCTCCCTTAGGACCAGGGAGAGGTGAATTCGGGCAATTTGGTTGTGGTTAGGCAATTTTTTGGTTGGTAAAAATATTGATATTGGTAGGGTAATGTTGTTGGTGTTGGTAAGAGATTGGCGATGCTGGTGTAGGTATAGGTGAAGCGAAAGTTAGCTTACCCAAGTAGTAGGGAACCGTGTCCTGATTAAGGTCAACACATAATCCTAGATTTGAGTAAAAGAGGAAAAAGTGTCCCGTAGTTGAGAAGGGCTAAATAAACCACATATTAATGTAGGATGAGCTTTAATCCCTAGGTACCTTGCATAGGCGAGAAGTCGATAGGTAAAAAGAGTTGTATAATCACAATATATCAGATATACGTCACGTCCCTTGAGTTTTGTTGCTTTGACGAATGGTGAGGTGAGGTGGCTGGTATATATGGGGTGCAAAGAACTTGTTATAAGGTGATTATTTTGACGAAAGAGAACCAAACCTAAATAGACAAGTCCATGACTCAAAAGTGCTTTGGAATACTGCTTTTCACTTTTCTGGATATAGACTGATCGATGCAGGAAGTCCATAGGGGATATGCATTTTGTTGTTCTTGAGCTCTTCACGAAGCTAAGAAATGTGAGAAGCTTCTGATAAAGGTTGACTTTGTATAGCTGTCCTTCAAGGGAGCAGGCTATTTATAGTAGCAGATGCGGCTTTTGTGTATAGCTGTCCTTCGGGGGAGCAGTCTATTTATAGTAGCAAATGTGGCTTTGCACGTAGCTGTCCTTCAAGGGAGCAGTCTATGTATAACTTAGAGGTCTAGATGTCCGTTTGGCATGAAGCATCTAGTTTTGTAGGAAGTTTGACTCAGAAATATCTCATAAGCGTATAATTGAGAACGTGTTATTTTGATACTTTTAAGTCATGGACTAGACTAAAAAGGGGAAGGCATCTTTAAGAGGAGATGATGACCAAACCATGTGAGCTTAGTGTAGACACCAAATTTGTGTCTTACGACCCCTTGTGACCCGCATCCCATTTCGCAATATAACCTCATCACCTAAACCTTACACAATTATTTGTTAATTACCTTGTAATTGATAAATCCACATCACCTTACCTACCACCTCATTTTGCCACTTCATCATGACCTAGCCCTAACCCTAAAACTAACCTAATTAAGAACCATAACTTGGTCCACACCTCACACCCATAACTAATGACCTCCTTTCTCGCACCCAAAACCGATCTCCTAGTCACTTGACCAAGCCCGCAACTGATCTCTCGGGAGAAAAGCAGGGAAGGTGGGCTATTTTACTAAAAATAGCCTACTTTTTCCTGACCGATGCCGGTTCCTACTCGACCGCCGTCGGTTACGCAACCGCCATCGGTTCCCTGTAAATGGGCTCCCCAAACCAAAACAACGGATCGGAATTTCATTTTCGGAGATCAGTCGAAGGATTTCTGGATCAACAGAGAGCATTGCGAGCGAGGAACAGAGTCCAGATCTTCACTTGACCAAGCAGAGACGAGTGAAAATACTAGACGTGTTTACAGCAAAGGAGATCAACTTGCACCTTCATCAAAACCAGTAAGTTACATCTTGCATGTCCTCCATTATGACATTTCTTATGCTTTTGGAATTACAGTCCTCTTAAATCCGTTTCTGAATCCATTACCCAACGTGCCATTGCATCTAACTATTCATTCTTCTACCTCTTCTCATCTCATTTCCTAATATCATCCATAAACCAGCCTTACCAACACCACAAACAGCCCAGAAGATCCTAGAACCCACCGGTATCGGTTATCAGTAACCGGCATCGGTTATAAGTAACCGGCATCGGTTCCTTTGATCAAAACCAGGGAAAACCAGCCTTTCCCCTACCCAGTTCAACGAAACAATTTAATTGATACTTTACAGTATTTTGTGTTAATTCATATTAGCAGGGGAACTGACCACCTTCGAAAGGAAGTTTTATATTTCCTGGGCCCAAGGCAGTTTCCTCATTTATTGTTTAATCAAATCTTGTGGTCTTGTGTTCTTATTTGCAGGTAGTCCTTCCAAGACAAAAAGGAGTTCTCCGCAGTCAACCTGATCTTTCTCTACGGTACGCGCACATCATCTCGACATTCTACAGGTATTCCTCCTAACCCTAACCTTATCTGTTTCTAAAAGGAACGAAGCATTTCCGAGTGAAACATTTTGGCACGCCCGGTGGGACCCATTTTGGGTTTTTCTTTATTTCTCGCTTGCTTTCATATAGGGAGCATACTTGCTGTTTTCTTCTTCTAAAGATATTCACAAGGTATTTTATTATTCTGGTAAAAGAACTTGCTTTGTTTTTGCATCTTGCATTAGTAAAAGTCATCTCTTTTGCTTCATCGAATATCACTTTCGATTTGGGTTTTAAAACACATGCATTGCATTCCTGCCTGTTGTTTTTCAATTCTAGTGAACATAGATTAAGTAACAGGTCGTACACGTGGGGGTGATATCCACGGTATTGACAGGAAATTAATCTTACATTCACTGCACAACACATACCGAATCACTTCACAATTAACACAACAGCTCAAACATCCCCCCCTTTTCCGCGGTATTCCTCCGCCCGATTGAGGTAACCTTATAAGCCAAAACAACTTGACATTTCCCCTAAGTCTCTTGTTTAGGATTCTGACATCATTCTACGTCTAAAGGCATAAGCCCACAATAATTAAAATTAACCCTAGGGTTAATCTCTGGATTTGCGTGTGCATCTTGCTTGTTTGTTGTTCTGTTTTCTCTGTCATACTCTGTCTTCTGTGATCAATAAGTTGATAAATATACTCAACGTTGCTAAAAATCAAATTAGCAGCCCTTTGTATCTTCTTATCCTAGATTTTTGACACCGGCATCGGTTAAGGGACCGACGTCGTTTCCCCTGTGACCGACACCGGTTAGTAAACCGATATCGGTTACTGTCTCCATCAGCCCCTGACAAACCAGCAACTTGCCAAATTCATCATTCTGGGGTTGTTTTTGTTCTTGATAGATTGAAACTTTACCGTGAACTGCTGTCCATGGTTGTTATCACTCGAAAACAAGCCGCCGCCATGGTTTCACACGCTTGCTCTGTTTCTTTGCCTGAATCACCCCCTTCACCTTCTATGGGGAATCCTACTGATACCAGTGAGGTTCCTAAAATTCCTGTGGGAGATAAGGACTTTGCCAAGTTTCTGGATGCTAATTCCAGCGCTGTACAATACTATTTGTCTCATACCCCTGACCGTACACCTGATGGTCAGCTCCTTGTAGGTATGCCTATCAGTATAGCTGCTCATTTAGCTCCCACTCCACCTGATAATACCGCCTTGCTTCCTGCATCTCTAGCCCCGTCTCCCAATCCGACAGCTGCAGAGGTTCATACGACCCCGATTAGCTTTCCTTTTGTTAATCTTGGACCCCACGTTTCGTTACCACCAACTGCCCCTACCTCATCTCTTTTGCAGACTGCTCCATTCATGACTTGCTCTCTGCCACCTATCCACACGAGCTTTCCTTCTCAAGCTCCGCCTACCTTTTCATTCCCATACACGTATCCAGTAACCTCAACACCTTATATGGGACATCCCTATTCTGGTGCACCATCATCTCATCCAACCACTGATTTCATCAAACAAATGATGGACAAAATGCAAAATTTGGAGGCTTCGGTTTCGGGAAGTCGTAGCGCCTTGACATACGAACAAGTTTGTCGGGAGCCCATTCACCCTTCTGTCCCCCTTCATTCATATCCTCCTCAATGGGAGTTGCCGAAATTTACTCGTTTTAATAGTAAAGAGGATCCTCAACAACACTTGCGATCATTTAGACATGCTTGTTATTTGATTGCCCATAATGACGCCTTGTTACTCCGCACCTTCCCTATGTCCTTATCAGGACCCGCCTTGGAGTGGTACAGTGCTTTAACCCAGCACTCGATCTTCTCTTTTAACCAACTAGCCCAATCTTTCTTGGATCATTTCTCCATTAACATTGCTAAGAAAGTATCTATCACCGACCTTTATGCCATCCGACAATTTGAGGACGAATCTATCGCAGATTTCGTTGGACGATGGCGGGGCCTTATCAACCAACTTACGTATGCCTTGCCTCAAACCGAACTTATCGAACTCTTTACGCGGGCCTGCGCTAAGCACATCTCCCCTACCCTCCAAATTCAAACTTTCCGTACATTCGACGAGGCCTTTACTATGGCTCGAAAATTAGAAATTCGAGCCTTAGAGGAAGAGAAATTGCGGTTGCGCAACAAGAACTCCACTTTCCGAACTCCTGATTCTACCAATAAACCAAATACCACCACTCCTCACGCGTCCACCTCTTCTAAATCAAAAGGAGCTGTCCACGCGGTGATGGTCAAATCCCAACCACCGTCCAATACTCCACCAAAAACCACCTATAAATACAAAGCCGAGCCCATCAACTACACTCCCTTGGGAGAAACATATGGTGTGATATTGGAAAAATTGCTCAAAGCAGGAGCCATTACCTTACCTCCTGTTAAACCTCATTCCGGGTTTGATTCCACTCGCGCCATACCTTCCTGGTACAAAGAAAATGACTTTTGTAACTTCCACCGCGTGAAGGGACACAGTCATGAAAACTGCAAGATGTTGAAAAACATAGTGCAGGAAATGGTTGATGCGGGGGATATAGCCCTCGATAATCCTAACGCCCCTGCTAACCGAAATTTGAAAATTTTCAACAAGCCATTCCCGAATCACTCGTCCAACAGTAACATCAACCAGGATATCTTAGCCGAGGAGAGTGTTCATGAGATCCATGCAGTATTCGATACCCAGCCAAAAGCCTCTATCGAGAAAATTTTGAATCAAGCCTCTTCACTAACACAGGAGCCCGAACCTCCTTTACCACCATCAAGCCAAAGCGAAATCGTTCCTTTACCCATAGAAGAGTTAACTGCCTAGGCTTCCCTTCCCATCAATGAGTCTTCTTACACCACATCCCTACAAGATTGCGAGCGGATGTTGTCTAATCTATCCATTTCCCAGACGTCTCCTTCTACCGCTCTTGCCGCACAAGAGGAAGGTACGCCGCTCCTTTTGACATCCTTAGACGAGAAATCTCTTGCACCGACATCACTAAGTTCTTTAGCCATGACAGACCCTCTCAAACATGCCCTTCTGCCTATTAGTCCCTCATCACCTAAATCTTTTCAACAACCAGTCGACCTCTTAACATCTATTGATACAGTGCCTCATCTACCCCCTGTATCACACCCACAGTGGACTGGAATCACAACCCGTCTTTCTTCCGTACCAAAGTTCATATTCACACGTGAGGACTGTCATTCCACAGAAGATAGACAGGCCCTATGGGAATGTTTGAGTAGGCCATGTTCTACTCAAATGCAAATGACTGATCCTGATGTCTCCACCATATACCCGAAGTGCTTACAGAAGCTTAAAATGCCCATGTTCTCACCTTCACCCCCCCTCACCTCTACCAAATGCCCCTTCCACTTCTATTAACTTAGCCAAATCTTCCCCTACGCTTGGGACCTCACCAATGCCCAGTCTAACACACCCGCCTAAGCGACTCGATTTATCCAAAAATAAACCCGCCCCGCCACCTAGGAGACGAACGCAATCCGTGCCTCTATCACAATCAAAACCCTCATCGTCACACCCACCTTCCATATTGGGACCTCATCCCTCCACCTTACATCAATATATCATACCTCCTTCGTTTTCTTCAAAACGACCTACGCCTTCTACACCTATACAGAGATCAAAGGGTATAACAACATCGTTACCCCGCGTATCCGGTCCACCTATCAACCCTAAACCAATCCCATCATCAAAGGATTTATTTTCTGTCACTCCCCTTTCTCCGTGGTTGTTTCCCGCTACCACGTCATCTGTAGCCTCATCATCTAACCAGCCGAACGTAACTTCTGTGTCAAAGAAACCACGTTTAGTGAAAAACATGTGTCAGCACCCCTCGGCTAAACCACCACCTGTACGAACCAACCACGCCCAAACATTACCAAAACCCGCACAACCAATACCCTCAACCGATTTTGACCCCCTCAAAGGATCTTACGCCAAAATCCTTGCTATGTTGGTGGAGAATGCGACCATTTCCCTACCTCCACTTAGACCTTATGACCCGTCTAAACCCCGACCTATGGGTTACGATGAGTCTAAAATCTGCGCTTATCACCGCACACCAGGACATGATGTGGAGGGATGCAAAGCTCTAAAAACCATCCTTCGTCAGTCACCTCTCCCGGATAGAAAGATTAAGAAAGACAACTTACGAAGGGAGAGACCTCTAGCGTCAATTCCCTCTACTATATCATCTATCCCTGCCTCACCAAGATCTATCATTATTACAACCCCACCTCTTGAAGACCATGAATTATCCCAACCATCTTCCTCATCTCAGGTCTACGAGATTAATATGATTAGTGTCGCTACTCGAGGACAGAAAAACAATGGGAAAGCAAAAGAAAACACACCTGCGGCATCTCTTTCTCCTTCAACCATCCCGATTACACCACCACCTAAAGTGGTTATTCGCGGACCCGCCTATCCCGTCTCTAATGGAGTTGCCCACCGAACCATGATCAAACAGCTTCATCAATCGCCCGTAAAAATGACACTATATGATCTCATTCAGACTTCTGAATCTCATCGACAAGCTCTCGTTGAGATCCTTCAAGGGATAGAGGTTTTACCCAATGAAACCCTGCCCGTTGCCTCCATTCTAACACCCAATCATGTTGCCTCTCTCACCAAACAATCCATCTCCCCCACCACTTCTGTCTCAAAACAACAAGCCGCTGCAGTTAGTTTCTCGGAAGATGAAATTATCGACTTTGGTGCAGAAGATCCTGACCCTGCCCTTTTCATTTCCGCTTATGTCCGAGATATCCGGGTACGTCGTGTTATGATTGACGGGGGCGCCAGCCTAAACATCATCTCTTCAAAAGCCTTCCAACAAATGAACATCCCTTCTAGTTGCATGTGTGCCAACCCCATCATGTTGCGGTCGTTCAATGACGCTATTACTTCTACCTTAGGCACCGTGATCCTCAACATTCGCGTAGGACCACGTACTTTACCCGAACTCTTCTATGTCCTTGAGGGAGAGTTCCAATATAATATATTGCTGGGTCGTCCTTGGATCCGAGCCATGGGATGCGTTCCCTCAACATTACATAGATGCATAAAATTTGAGTACGAGGGGAAGTCCTACACTGTAAAAGCTGATCCTCCCCCCTTCAAAACTTGCAATATGTTATACCGCCCAAACGATGTGCTTATACCAATTAAGACACCCATACATTCAACCCAACCATCCTCTTCAAATGTACCTCAACCATCCACCTCAACTGCACCTACGCCTTCAACTGATGAAACCACCGTCGCACAAACCACTTCTCTTCCCGCAGCTAACATCCCAACCTCCGACCCCTTAGTAGATGTTTTTCATCGCCTCACGCTGGGGGAGTACCGCCTATATAACGTTAGTTCTTTCCCTACCCCGCAGGAGTACGGACAATTACATGCACATCCCACCTACGACCGTCGCGTGGGGGAGGTAATCTCTTACGGACCACCCCATTGCCGCACTAACCTAACGTATGGGGGTGTTGACGCATCCTCCATTACCCCTGAACCTCCTCTTGGTGTGGTTCCCTTCCAATCCGATTTTCAATACCTGACAAATCGTCGCTTCGCCCTCACCTTCTTGACTCGCTGTGCGTGGAAAGGCTTTGGTTTTGGCCTTTACGAACAAGGCCGACATACTCTCATCCCCATCACCACACGCAAACATAATGATCGTAGTGGTCTCGGTTTTTCCGAAACACCTACACAGGAGACACCTCCTGTCAGCTGTATCCTGGAAGAAGAAGACGTTGCCCCTACCGAACCATCATCACCCACTTTGCCATCATCACCCACAGAATCGATGGACCCTGAATCTATCCCTCCTAACTTTTTTTTTTCATAAATGCCATCTTCATAGGTCCTCTCACTTATCAACGCGATAATGAGGACCCATCCTCTCTTCCCCTTCTGTATCCAGACATGATCGAAGAGGATTCGCCTTCGATTAATGTTGTTGAGTGCCGGGATGACGACTCCATCCTCATTTACCTTGGGGCGGACGACTCCTATCTTCAACGCGCCTTACCATCTGAAACTCAAACCATGCTGAACGAATCTACTATAGAAATCAACATCCACACGGAGGAAGATCCTCACATAGTGAAGATCGGACAATCCCTTAACACATCAGAACAATCCGCCTTTACTACCTTTCTCCGTGCTCGCAACCAAGCTTTCGCATGGTCTTACGCTGAAATGCCAGGAATTGATCCTACCATTGCCGTCCATAACATCACCCTAAACCCCGATTCCAAACCAGTCAAACAGAAATTGAGAAAAATGCATCCACGCATTGCTCTCTTGGTCAAAGAGGAACTCCAACGACTCCTTTCTGTTTCCTTCATTCTGCCTATTGACTATCCTCAATGGATTTCTAACATCATACTTGTCACAAAAGCGACGGGGGGACTTCGGATATGCACGGATTTCTGGGATCTTAACCTCGCTTGCCCTAAGGACGACTTTCCCCTCCCCAGTATTGATCAACTTGTTGATCTCACTGCGGGTCATGAAATGCTTTCTCTCATGGATGGATTTTCAGGATACAACCAAATTTTGGTTGCCCCTGCCGATCAACACAAAACTGCCTTCATAAATCCTTGGGGAACCTTCTGTTACCGTGTAATGCCATTTGGCCTTAATAATGCTGGTGCGACCTATCAGCGGGCTATGACCTACATTTTTCATGACATTATGCACACTATCCTTGAAGATTACGTCGACGATCTTCTTCGCAAGTCTAAACATCGCAGTGAACATCTCGATGTTTTAACCATTATTTTTGATCGCCTGTTGCAATATTCTGTTCGTCTTCAACCAAAGAAATGTGTCTTTGGTGTCCTTTCGGGAAAACTTCTTGGCTTTATCATCTCTTTGCGTGGCATTGAGGTCGATCCATCTAAAGTAAAAGCTATCCTAGAAATGCCCCCACCCAAAAACCTCAAACAATTGCGTAGTTTGCAGGGTAAACTTCAATCCATCCGGCGTTTCATCTCCCAACTCTCAGATCGATGTCACCCTTTTCACCACCTTCTAAAAAAGGACGTTGCCTTTCAATGGAGTAAGGAGTGTCACCAAGCCTTCGAAGCTCTCAAAACGTATCTCTTGCAGCCACCCGTGCTTATCCCACCCCAGGACGACCGCCCTTTCTACCTTTATCTTTCCGCCACTGACCATGCTATAGGAGCCATGCTCGCACATCGAGACTCGGCACGCCGAGAGCAGGCCGTTTATTATATAAGTCGTACCCTTGTGGATTACGAGACTAGGTATACACATGTAGAAAAATTGTGCCTGGCCCTATCATTCGTCGCCACCAAACTCCGACATTACCTCCTGAATCACAAAACTTTCGTCATCACCAACACATACCCCATTCATTATATGTATGCCAAACCACACCTAAACCAACGCATCGCTCGATGGCTCATGCTCCTTGCCGACCTTGACCTTGAGTTTATACAACAGAAGTCAATCAAAGGACAAACTCTTGCAGACCAACTTGCGGAGGCCCCTCTACCTGGGGAACAATTTACCAATTTTACCTTCCCCGACGAACTCATCGCCACTCTTTCGCTCGGAGAAGAGTCGTATCAAATGACCCTCTTCTTCGATGGATCTAAGTGCCAGCGCGGCGGAGGAGCCGGCGTTGTCCTCATCCCTCTTGACGCTGAACCTATGCCTCTTTCATTCTGGCTTGATTTCCCCTGCACTAATAATACAGCGGAATACGAGGCCCTTGTTCTGGGTCTCCAAGTTGCGATACACTTAGGCATTAAATCTATCAATATCTTTGGTGACTCTCAATTGGTAGTCAATCAAGTTATGGGCATCTACCAATGTAAAAATGAGGAACTTCAGAAGTACAAACACCACGTGGAGTCACTTCTAGCCTTATTTACTCACTATTCTATCCAAACCATTCCCCGCTCCACTAACAAATTTGCGGATACTATGGCTTGCTTAGCCTCGTAGATTCCCTCCGCACCAACTGACTCTGAATTATTCGTTGTGGTCCAGCAACTTTTTGCACCATCCTATTCAACCCCGGTAGTTTGCATGATAAATACTGTGTCTACTAATTCGCAGGATACCTGGTACCACCAATTTCACGACTACCTTACAATCTCGGTTCTCCCACCTGACCTTACTAGTAACGGAAAACGTGCTTTTCTTAAAAGTGTTTCGCGTTATGTTGTCATGGGAGGACTCCTTTATAAACGTGGCTTTGATGGCATCCTCCTTCGCTGTCTAACCAGCGCAGAGGTCACCTATACCATCCAAAAAGTACACGATGGGATTTGTGGTGGACATTTTAGTGGCCTTGCGGTGGCTAAACGAATCCTTCACCTAGGTTATTATTGGCCTACTCTCAATAACGACTGCTACGAATATGTTAAGCGCTGTGTCATGTGTCAACAACATGCCAATCTTCAACATACTCCTAGCCACCCGCTACAAGTCGCTCGTGATCTTTGGCCTTTCTCACAATGGGGTTTAGACCTTATTGGTGAGATTCACCCGACCTCTTCACAACGTCACCGTTGGATAATCACAGCGACCGAATATTACACAAAATGGGTGGAGGCCATTCCACTCATTTCAATCAAAAAAGAAAAAATTGTCGAATTCATTAACCACCACATTATCTGTCGTTTTGGTATTCCTCATCGCCTAATAACAGATAATGGTAAATATTTCAAAAACAAGTTGTTACAAGACCTTTGTGACAACTTTGGTATCAAACTTAGCTTCTCATCACCTTACTATCCGCAGGCCAATGGTCAGGCTGAATCTTCTAATAAAACTCTAACCAAAATCCTCATGAAAGTTGTCAATGAATCCGGAAGAAATTGGCACGATCACATTCCCTTTTCCCTTTGGGCTTATCGTACTAGCATTCGTACCTCTACTAATGCCACACCTTTTTCTTTGGTATATGGTACCGAGGCTGTTTTGCCTCTCGAAATACAAATACCCTCCCTTAGAATATCTCTTCAGGATATTCTCACCAACGATGATTTCCGCCAAGAGCGGTTAGCCCAATTGGAGCTTCTTGACGAACGACGTCTTACAGCTCTCGATCACCTTCAAATCTATCAAAAACGCATCAAGCGTGCTTATGATAAGCGACTTCATGAGCGTACCTTTAAGGTTGGTGATCTTGTCCTCAAAGAGAATCAACATGTCACCAAACTAGAAAAGAGCAAACGTGGAAAATTTGCTCCCAATTGGATTGGGCCTTATATAATCACTCACACCTATGGATCAGGCACTTATCGTTTAGCTTCGCTTAATGGTAAACCTGAGCCTGAACCCCTTAATGCCTTGCATCTTCGACCATTCTACTGTTGAATCTAGTGTTATATCACTTCTTATCTACCTACTGCTCGTCCCTTGAGCTCATTTACCGCTACATACACTTTGTTTTCTATATCTCGAATAAAATCAAAATCACTTCGCACCTCCCCTTGATGATGCCTTCCCCTCTTTAGTCTAGTCCATGACTTCAAAGTATTAAAATAAGCCGTATTCTTATGGGATTTTCTTGAGTCAAACTTCCTACTAAACTAGATGCTTCACGCCAAAAGAACATCTAGTCATCTAAAATTAAATATAGACTGCTCCCTCGAAGGACAGCTATATGCCAAACTATTGCTGCTATTATAAATAGACTGCTCCCCTGAAGGACAGCTATGCACTAAAATCATATCTGCTACTATAAATAGACTGCTCCCTCGAAGGACAGCTATACACAGTCAGCCTTTATCAGAAGCTTCTCGCATTGATCAGCTTCGTGAAGACCTCAAGAATAAAACAATCAATATCCCTTGTAGACTTCCCGCATCGATCAGTCTACATTCAATAAAATAAAAGCCTCATTCAAAAGAAATTTTTGGGTCATGGACTTGTCTATTTAGGGTAGGTTCTCTTTCGTCGTTGTAACAAGTTCTTTGTACCTCAGCTATATCATCCACCTCACCTCACCATTTGTTTCAACTCAAGGGACGTAACGTACACCTGATATATTGTGATCATACAACTCTTTTCAACTATGGACTTCTCGTCTATGCACGGCACTTAGGGCTTCAGGCTCGTTCTACGTTGTGTGGTTTGTTTAGCTCTTTTCACCTACGGAGCACTCTTTCCGCTTTGCCTCGCATCTAGGATTGTGTGTTGATCTTAATCAGGACACTATTCCCTACTACTTGGGTATGCTAACCTTTGCTTTACCTATACCTACACCAACAACATTATCCTACCAGCACCAACAACATTACCCTACCAACATCAAATTTTTACCAAACGACCAATTGCCTAAACCATACCAAATTGCCTAAAATTCACCCCTCCCTGATCCTAAGGGAGAACTACATCGGTCTGAGGCCCTTCCTTGCTTTGTGCAATGGGCTATGTAGGCAGCACTTCGGAGACATGGGGTCTCCCAAGGTTAGCTCGACCATCCCCTACCATAACCTATCATGTGTGGTAAATATAAATATTTTTGTGTATTTCTATTTAATTACATTTCTCTTTGATCCTTTTTCAAAACACCGAAAGTCAAAACAACAACATTCTTATTATTATAACGCAAATCAACATACATATCTCGTTTTATTTAGATGTTAAACAAATACATCTTCTATATCATCGACACGCAGGTCGGTACTCTTATTTATTCTTATACCTTCCTAGCATTTATTTAGACCCTCACGCCTCATCCCGAACTAGGTGATGATCGTGATCGTCGACCCCTCTCGCCAGGCCTCTCTGTCCTCAAAGGTACCACGGCTATTGGTACCACCGCCCACTGATCTGCCAATCTCTCCTGTAACATATGAATATGCCCTCTCGCATGGAGGACTCCAGTCTCTAGTCTTGCTGTTCGTGACTCTGTAACCGCTAACAATCTTCGTGTATCATTCACCTGCGTTTGGAGCTGCCTAACCAAACGCTGCAGCCGATTCCTCTCTGCTATAATCATAGCTATGTCAGGGAGATCACGTACACCTCGCAACTCTGCTACCCACCATAACCTATAGGCCTCTGTCATTCCTGCGTCCATTACACTGCGATCGGATGCTATCTCCTCGGGCCCTTCTGAAGGTGTTGGCCGGGGAGGTGAGAATGCTGCCTCGGCATTGATCCTCATATATGGTCTATAAGCCTGTGGTATGTCCTGCACAAATCCAAATTGTCACCGCACGCGATCTATCGGAATCCTCTCATATTCACCTGGCCTGTGCCCCGCGATCCACCTCAATCGCTCTACACCTCTCAACTCCTCAGCTATGTTCTCGGTTACCATATAGTTCCCGTAGGGCCTCCAACAGATATCCGCAACCGTCACCCTCTCCCATACCTGCCTGTAATACTCAATGTCACCCGGCACGGCCTGAGATCTTGCCTCTTGTTCTGTCTGGACCCATCATCGGAATCCCAGCCTCTGTACTCCGGTCTCTCCTACCTGGATGGATCGGCCTATTGGTCGCACACAAACAATGTGCTCATAGGCCCAACAGTGTAATAAGTATGAACAATCCAACGTTGTCCTGTGATTTCGCCTACAAGCCCATAAACCCCTGTATAGCTCCGCCAAATATGCAGGTGCCCATGCAAAAGTCACGTTCCTTTCTATCATCTCCCAAATAACACCCATCAATGCCTTTGGAAATCTTCCCCCTTCTGCCCTCGATAACGCATAATACCCTACCGCTATCAATAAAATCACTGCTAACCTTGTCTCCTCAGGGTGTGCTGCATACATTACCCCATAGGTGAATGACAAACCTCGCTGTGTTAAGTCTCGTGCATATGGACCAAACACTTCTGTTATCGCTGCCCGCCCCGCGCTAGGTAGTGCCTGATATACTGGTTCTCCTGTAATAGGGAGTCTCAAAATACGGAACACATCTTCCAAAGTTACTGTCATTTCACCTGTTGGCAGATAGAAGGTATTTGTCTCAGGATTCCATCTCTTAATCAGCGCCTGTAACATACCATGGTTACGTGCGATTCGTGAATAATAACGGATTCCACTTAACCCCAAACGATTTATCAATGTCCATTCCGCTGGTGTTACATCCGCTCGGATTCGTGACAACAGCGCTGGCACACTATCATTCATCCTCAATCCTGCCTCTGCCTGCATACACCACAACAACAAACAACCATTCAATCTGTCAGGGTTTTTTCAAACATTCTGGAAATTTCTCCAGTAACCGGTACCGGTTATACATAACTGATATCGGTTGAATAACCAATACCGGTTCTCCCTAACCGCTACCGGTCACTGTCAATTTTATACACCTTCCCTAAAAACAACCACCTACGACAATAATTTGCTCGTTTATTCATTTTTATACATACAAACATACCTGAAACCCCTGATTGCCTACCCTGTAACACTTACCTCACCTGCAACCCTTGTTATCATGTTTTCTTTCTCATATCTACCCACCTACTCTCCCCCATCTTATTCACGAAACATGCAGTAGTCAAATCACAAACAACATAATACCTCTTGGGTTGCAGCAGCTTGAGGTGGCCCTTGTCTTCCCTCATGTCCTTGCCTGCTGGATGCTTCTCCTCGTTCTGCCATGATCACCACCCTTTTCAACTTTATCTTTCTGCCTTCTGAACCTCGGATCACATTTATTTTCCTTGTCTCTTTTCTCCTTCTCACCCAAATCTCTCATGCAAATACCTGTCTCAATCGTCAAAAAGCGTCGCGTTCGCGTATTTAACCTCTTGCATGGCTCTAAAATTAAAACTTAAGTTGCCACCCTAGCTTTTCTATTTTTAGAAAAGCTCATACCTAAATAACCGGTATCGGTTACCTAACCGATATCGGTCTATCAGCTACCGATATCGGTTCCTTAACCGATATCGGTTACACACCTATCTTTTCTCAACAGTGTTCTTTTCTTCATTTCTCACCTAAATTTTTGTCGTGCCCGCCTCTTTTCCTGCATAAACAACACAATTTACCACATTTTGTTCATCCACCACACATAGCATTACAATTTCATCAACATCATTTATTTTATAACAAATACACAAACCATCAACTACAGATATCAAAAAACTATCAATCTATACATCATTTGGATCCAACTCATCAGTTACATATATCACAATGTCACAAAACCACTAATTCATCACATAACATTACATTCATATATACGTACAAAAAAACAAAAACATCAGCATCATCCATCTATCAACATGTCAATTAAACTCATCACACATTCTATATATTACCAGCCATTAACCAAATATTTAAACACATTTTGAACACTGCATGTGGATCAAAACATCGTCTCTCTATATATATACCAGTTTTCAAAAATACAATGTGCCCTACATCAAGGCCTCTGTGATCTCATAATATACCAAAGCCGGCACGCAGGCCGCAATACCTACCAAAAATCTCGACTCGGCTCGCAGGCCGGTCTCTCATATCAAAAATATACTCGGCTCACAGGCCGGTATCAAATGTACAACCTGTACTCGGCTCGCAGGCCGGTATATAATAAATAAATGAATCAATGCAATGAATAAGTGTCGGCACGCAGGCCTCTATCAATACAACCGGTTCGCAGACTGGTGCCCATGTCCCTATATAAAACCATGTCGGGGATCTATCAGCTCTCCCCACCGCCCTCGGCACCTCTCCCCGCTGGTCCCTGTGGTGCCTCTTGCCTCCTGCCCGTCACGGACACGTCAGCTGTGGCTGCCCCTCCCTGAGATCTCTGACTGTGCGAGGTCTCTGCCCTATGCGTTGCATACGCCTGATACTCGACTCCAGTACTATCAAGAATATCCTGATAATATCGGACCTCTGCTCTAACCTCCATATAGTGATCTCGCGCCACTGACAGAACTGGAGCTGGTCCCCTGGCACCTAACACCAATACCCCCTGAGCCTGTACCTGCACCTATGGCTGTGGTGCTGGTGGTGGTGCTGCCTGTGCCTGTACCTGCACCTGTGGCCGTGGTGGTATCTGGGGCTGTGGCTGTGCTGCTGCTAGTACGGCTGCCTGTACCTGTATCTGGGGCTGTGGCTGTGCTGCTGCTGGTACGGCTGCCTGTACCTGTACCTGCACCTATGGCTGTGCTGGTGGTGGTGGTGCTGCCTGTGCCTGTGCCTGTACGTGAGCCTGGGCTAGCTGCCCCTATAAGACCCCTATCTGTGCCTGCGCAGCAGCTAGCTGCCCCTGTAAGAGCTGCACCTGACCCCTAAGCTGATCTCTCTCTGCCGTAACTGCAGCCAAGTCTGGCTGTGTAGGCGGTACAATCCTGGCTGCTCTCTGCCCAGCCCACCACACCTTGTATGCTCCCGTGCACCCAACATCATCTACACCCTCACCTGCGGGTCTCTCCGCTACCCAGTCTGGATCCAAAGGCTGTGGCGCTGGCAGTGGGGCCTCTACATCATCCCTCCGGTACTGAGGGAAGGGAGGTGGCTCGTCCTGTCGTAACCCCATCTGCCTGCGTACCCTCTCTAGGGGTATCCGCTCGTACTCTCCCGGCCTCCGTCCTGCTATCCAGAATGTATACTGGATCAGGCGCAGCTATATGTGGGCTCCTCTGCCAGGCTAATGACCTCTGTAGGGTCTCCATACAATGTCTACTGCTGTAAGGCCCTCTAGCAAGTGTCTATAATAGGCCACATCCCGACCTGCAACAACTGCTCGTGGCTGGCCCACGACCCCCAACCACCTCTGAAAGCCATATCGGTATACAACCTGTGGCCCTGGCTGCTGGGGTAGCCCTACTGTCCTGATGCATACGATGTGCTCGTATGCCCAACAGTGCAACAAAAAAGTAGAACAAATACCAAATCGCCTCCTCCGGCGATAGCCCCATAACTCCCTGTATAATTGCACCAGATATACTGGTGCCCAGGCATAACAGGTGTGCTCCTCCACCATCTCCAGCAGTACCCCCATCAATGCTCGTGGGAAGCGCCCTCCCTCTAAATCCGGGAGGGCGAAGCAGGTGATCCCTATCATCATCAACACGGCAAGCCGTGTCTCATGTCTGTGTGCGCGGTACATATCACCATATCCAATGCTCGCGCTATGATATGTAAGAAGCGCGGCTGCATCCCCAAAAACCTTCAGTATGCTATCAATGGCAATCTCTGAATCTACCTGGAAAACTGCCTCTCCCTCGATCGGTAGCCGAAGGATGCGATACACATCCTCTAATGTGACGGTCATCTCCCCAGTTGGGAGATGGAACACATTGGTCACCGGATCCCATCTCTCGATGAGGGCAACCATCAGGCTATGATCTCTCTCTATCGCTCTGTACCTCTGGACCCCGCCGAGCCCCACCTCGCGCATGATGGCCCAATGCGCCGCAGATACGTGTGGCCTCATCCGACTCAATAGTGGAGGCATCCTATCACGCATCGTCAACTGCTGACGTGCCTGCAAAACCAACCCACATTCTTAGACCTACTCTTTATTATAACATCTACTTTACCATCTAAACCACCTTTTCTAACACCCAAAACCTAACCCCACACCTAACCCTTCTCCACCCCACACCAACCCCCACACCAACCCAACCCAACAAACCCAAAACCTAACCCCACACCTAACCCTTCTCCACCCCACACCAACCCCCACACCAACCCAAAACCCAACCCAACCCAACAAACCCAAAATCTAACCCCACACCTAACCCTTTTCCACCCCTAAACCTAACCCCACACCTAACCCTTCTCCACCCTTAAACCAACCCCCACACCTAACCCTTCTCCACCCTTAAACCAACCCCCACACCTAACCCTTCTCCACCCTTAAACCAACCCCCACACCGACCCGCAACCCAACCCAAAAAACCCTAACCCAACCCCACTCCAACCACACCCCAACAAGCCACCCAACCCACCTTCAAACCTAAACCATAAACCCTAAATCCCATCCCAACTCCACCCTCAACCCATCCCTTCCCCACCGATACCGGCCGATACGCGACCGATGCCGGTCCCCCCATTTCAACCTCACCCTATGCTTTTGCGACCGATGCCGGTCGCCTAGTGACCGACATCGGTCACTGTCTCCTGCCCGAGCCGAACCCCCGCGCGGCCCCCAAAGACCATTTTTCACCTATTTTTACCCATCTACCCACCCAAACACCCCCAAATTTTACACACCTAGCCGCCTTACCCTATCTTACCTATCTACCCTCTCTCTTTTTCAAATTACGTCTATTTACTCCTCATTTCCTAAAACAACTAAATTCCTACCCAAACCCCCAATCTCACTTAATACAACCGAATGCATAAAATAAAGAGTTTAGAACCTACCGGTACGACGACACATCGTCATGGTGGGATGGGTGGTGGCGGTCCAGCTGGTCCAGCCCCTCCAGCTCCTCCTGCCTGTGCCATGGCTCCAATCCTGATCTGCTGGGTCCCCGGCCAATCACCTGCTGCCTCCTCCTTAATCGGGCCCACTATCAACTCTCTCCGCCAATCAAATAGCTCCACCTCACTCAATACCCCTCCAAATCAACTCTCCACGTCAGACAAGTCAATTTGGATTGCAAATAACAAAAGTGACAATGACAGGCCGTATTTTTCTTTTTATAGGTTTTTCGACCTTAACCGATGTCGGTTTCATTTTTTTTTTTGCCCTAAGAAACCGGTATCGGTCCCTTAACCGATATCGGTCATGCAGAATCGACATCGGTTTGATACCCAACTTTCACCCCATTCTTTGCCGTTCTTTACTCCTTGCCTCTTTTTCACCCAAGGCCTCGCCCTACCTATTTGGCCCAACCCAAGGCCTCGCCCTACCTATTTGGCCCGACCCAAGGCCTCAACCTACCAATTGGCCCGACCCAAGGCCTCGCCCTACCTATTTGGCCCGACCTAAGGCCTCAACCTACCACTTGGCCCGACCCAAGGCCTCACCCTAACCATTTGGCCCGACCCAAGGCCTCAACCTACCTATTTGGCCCGACCCAAGGCCTCGCCCTAATAATTTGGCCCGACCCAAGGCCTCACTCTACCCTTATGGTCTGACCCAAGGCCACAACCCAACAACTTGGCCCGACCCAAGGCCGTATCACTTCCATACCATACCCACAATCAACGTTTTATTTTATACATCCATCATGTACCTTGTGTTCAATCGAGCTCACCTGTTCGTGTTTTAGCATGATTAGGGTCCTTGACTTGATCTGTCGACCAGCTTTGCCCAGACCTAGACCGTGACGTTTATCTCAACCAAACCAACCTCTTGATACTACCGAACATGCCTAAACGTTCCGGTACCTTACCTGTTATATACCCTGGAGCTACTTCCTATGCCTTGGATACCAGGATTATATCACCCTTGTTTGGATAAACTATCGACCTTTGCCTATACATTGCTGGTTTGCTCGTCAAATCATGTACCCTAGTCATACTATTACATTTCAACATGCGTCTGCTTCCTTGGACCTACCCCACCACCTTACCATCCTCTCTACCACATATACCCTTTATCAACCCTATCCCTGATTTCCCGTTCACTCAATCTGTGATAGATTTGAGGGGGATTACCTATATCCTTAACATGAGAAACCACTTCATATTATTGTCCGCGCAGCTTTACAGAACAAGCTACACGACAATAAGGGGCTAATGTAGACACCAAATTCGTGTCTCACGACCCCTTGTGACCCGCATCCCATTTCGCAACCTAACCTCATTACCTAAAATTTACACAATTATTTATTAATTACCTTGTAATTGATAAATCCACATCACCTTACCCGCCACCTCACTTTGCCACCTCATCATGACCTAGCCCTAGCCCTAAACTAACCTAATTAGGACCCATGACTTGGTCTAGACTCACATCCATAACTAATGCCTCCTTACTCACACCAAAAGCCAACCTTCTAGCCACTTGACCAAGCCCGCAACTGATCCCTCGGGAGAAAAACAGGGAAGGTGGGCTATTTTACTAAAAATAGCCTACTTTTTTCTAACCGATGCCGGTTCCTACTCGACCGCTGTCGGTTACGCAACCGCCATCGGTTCCCTATAAATGGGCTCCCCAAACCAAAACAACGAATCGGAATTTCATTTCGGGAGATCAGTAAAAGGATTTCTGGATCAACAGAGAGCATTGCGAGCGAGGAACAGAGTCCAGATCTTCATTTGACAGAGTAGAGATGAGTGGAAATACCAGAAGCGTTTACAACCAAGGAGATCAACTTGCATCTTCTTCAAAATCAGTAAGTCACATCTCGCATGTCCTTCGGTATAGCATTTCTTATGCTTCTTGGATCTCAGTGCTCCTAAATCCGTTTCTGAATCCATTATCCAACGTACCATTGCCTCTAGCTGTCATTCTTTTGTTTCTAACCATCCCATTTCCTAAATACTATCCAAAAACCAGCCATTACAAACACCACAACCAGCCCAGAAGATCCTAGAACCCACTGGTATCGGTTATCAATAACCGGCATCGGTTATAGGTAACCGCCATCGGTTCCTTTGATCAAAACTAGGAAAAATAGCCTTTCCCCTACCCAGTTCAGCCAAGCAATTTAATTCATATTTTACAGTCTTTTGTGTTAATTCACGTTAGCAGGGAAACTGACCACCTTCGAAAGGAAGTTTTACATTTCCTGGGCCCAAGGCAGTTTCCTCATTTATTGTTTAATCAAATCTTGTGGTCTTGTGTTCTTATTTGCAGGTAGTCCTTCCCAGACAAAAAGGAGTTCTTCGTAGTCAACCTAATCTTTCTCTACGGTACGCGCACATCATCTCGACATTCTACAGGTATTCCTCCTAACCCTAACCTTATCTATTTCTAAAAGGAACGAAGCATTTCCGAGTGAAACAATAAGTGTGAGTGATAATGTAAGGCCCAATCCAATTTGGGGAAAATTTTCTACGTTTTCTTTTTTCTAGTTTGGTTACATGTTGATTCTCTTTGAGGACAAGATCACAAACCTTAAAGGTATGCTCATGAATTCACTTATCATAAGCATTCTTGATGCACTTTTGATAGATTTGAAAGTGGTCAAGAGCTGTAAGACGATGCTCGTCAAGAAGCTCCAATTGGGCTAACCGCTCTTGGCAGAAATCATCATTGGTGAGAATATCCTGAAGAGATATTCTTAAGGAGGGTATTTGTATTTTGAGAGGCAAGATAGCCTCGGTACCATATACCAAAGAAAATAAGGTGGCATTAGTGGAGGTATGAATGCTAGTTCGATAAGCCCAAAGGGCAAATGGGATGTGATTAGGCCAATTGCATCCAGAATCATTAACGACTTTCATGAGAATTTTGGTTAGGGTTTTGTTAGAAGATTTGGCTTGACCATTTACTTGTGGATAGTAAGGTGATGAGAAACTAAGTTTGATACCAAAGTGTTTCACTCGGATTGTTTCGGCTTGTGGGAATAGAGTTGCTTCTATCCTTTCATTCCTTTTAGAAACAGATAGGGTTAGGGCTAGGAGGAATACCTGTTAAATGTCGAGATGGTGTGCACGTACCGTAGAAAAAGATCAGGTTGACTGCGAAGAACTCCTTTTTGTCTTGGAAGGACTACCTGCAAATAAGAACACAAGACCACAAGATTTTGATTAGACAATAAATGAGGAAACTGCCTTGGGCCCAGGAAATATAAAACTTCCTTTCGAAGGTGGTCAGTTTCCCTGCTAATATGAATTAACACAAAAGACTGCAAAATATCAATTAAATTACTTGGTTGAAGCGGGTAAGAGAAGGCTGGTTTCTGGTTGTAGTCAGGGTAACCGATACCGGTCACTGGTAACCGATGTCGGTAGGTCTTAGGATCTGTAGGTTGGTTGTTTTTTGGGGTGTTTATGTTTTTTTGGTAGCTATGGTGTTTGTAAGGCTGGTTTATGGGTGATATTGGGAAATGAGATGATGAGAGGTAAAAGAATGATAGTTAGATGCAATGGCACATCAGGTAGTGGATTCAGAAATGGATTTAGGAGGACTGTGATTCAAAAATCATAAGAAATGTTATAACAGAGGACATGCAACATGTGACTTACTGGCTTTGATGAAGATGCAAGTTGATCTCCTTTGCTGCAAACTCTTCTGGTTTCTTCACTCGTCTCTGCTCGGTCAAGTGAAGATCTGGACTCTGTTTTCGCTCCTGATGATCTCTGTTGATTCAAAAATCATTTTTCCTTTGATTTTGGTTCGGGGAACCCATTTACAGGGAGCCAATGGCGGTTACGTAACCGACGGCGGTCGAGTAGGAACCGGCATCGGTAAGGAAAAAGTAGGCTATTTTTAGTAAAATAGCCCACCTTCCCTACTTTTCTCCTGAGAGATCAGTTGCGGGCTTGGTCAAGTGGCTAGAAGGTTGGTTTTGGGTGCGACTAAGGAGGCATTAGTTATGGATGTGAGTCTAGACCATGTCATAGTCTTAATTAGGTTAGTTTAGGGTTAGGGCTAGGTCATGATGAGGTGGCAAAATGAGATGGCAGGTAAGGTGATGTGGATTTATCAATTACAAGGTAATTAATAAATAATTGTGTAAGGTTTAGGTGATGAGGTTAGATTACGAGATGAGATGCTGGTCACAAGGGGTCGTGAGACACAAATTTGGTGTCTACATTAGCCCCTTATTGTCGTGTAGCTTGTTTTATAAAGCTGTACGGACAATAATATGAAGTGGTTTCTCCTGTTAAGGGTATAAGTAATCCCCCTCAAATCTATCACAGATTGAGAGAACAGGAAATCAGGGATAGGGTTGATAAAGGGTAAATGGTGTAGAGGGGATGGTAAGGTGGTGGGAAAGGTCCAAGTAAGCAAACGCATGTTGAAATGCAATAGTATGACTAGGGTACATTATTTGATGAGCAAACCAGCAGTGCATAGGCAAAGGTCGATAGTTTATCCAAACAAGGGTGATATAATCCTGGTATCCAAGGCATAGGAAGTAGCTCCAGGGTATATAACAGGTAAGGTACAGGAACGTTTTAGGCATGTCCGGCAGTACCAAATGGTTGGTTTGGTTGAGATAAACGTCATGGTCTAGGTCTGGGCAAAGTTGGTCGACAGATCAAGTCAAGGACCCTAATCATTCTAAAACACGAACAGGTGAGCTCGATTGAACAAAAAACTACAGGATGGGTGGATAAAAGTGTATGGTGTTGATTTTGGGTAAGGTATTAAAGTGGTACGGCCGTGGGTCAGGCCAA
Organism: Taxus chinensis; assembly: GCA_019776745.2. Classification (NCBI taxonomy): domain Eukaryota; kingdom Viridiplantae; phylum Streptophyta; class Pinopsida; order Cupressales; family Taxaceae; genus Taxus; species Taxus chinensis. Next base: position 937,899,746 of record CM034149.1, read on the forward strand.
GTTGTTGAGTTGCGGCCTTGGGTCGGGCCAGAAGGGTAGAGTGAGGCCTTGGGTCGGGCCAAATGGTTAGGTTGAGGCTTTGGGTCGGGCCGAATAGGTAGGTTGAGGCCTTGGGTTGGGCCAAAGAGGTAGGTTGAGGCCTTGGGTCGGGCCGGTAGGGTAGGGTGAGGCCTTGGGTCGGGCCGGTAGGGTAGGGCGAGGCCTTGGGTCGGGCCGGTTAGTTAGGGCGAGGCCTTGGGTCGGGCCGGTTGGTTAGGGCGAGGCCTTAGGTCAGGCCGGTTTGTTAGGGCGAGGCCTTGGGTCGGGCCGGTTTGTTAGGGCGAGGCCTTAGGTCGGGCCGGTTGGTTAGGGCGAGGCCTTGGGTCGGGCCGGTTTGTTAGGACGAGGCCTTGGGTCGGGCCGGTTTGTTAGGGCAAGGCCTTGGGTCGGGCCAAATGGGTAGGGCAAGGCCTTGGGTCGGGCCGAATAGGTAGGTTGAGGCCTTGGGTCGGGCCGAATAGGTAAACAAATGGTGTTCAGCAAAGGTGGATATAGGTGATATTTGGTGAAAAAGGAGAAAATGGTAAATAAGGGCAAAAATTAGGGGAAGGTTGGAAGAAAAACTGATGTCGATTCTACATGACCGATATCGGTTAAGGGAACGATACCGGTTCATTAGGGCAACATGAAACCGATATCGGTTAAGGGCGAAAAACCTATAAAAAGAAAAATACAGCTTGTCATTGTCACTTTTGTTATTTTGAAAACCAAATTGACTTGTCTGACGTGGAGAGTTGAGATTGGAGGTTTATTGATTAAGGTGGAGCTATTTTGCTGGAGGAGTGAGTTGTTTGCGGGCCCGAGTGAGGAGGAGGCAGCAGTTGATTGGCCGGGGACCCAGCAGATCAGGATTGGAGCTATGGCACAGGCAGGAAGAGCAGGAGGGGCTGGACCAGCTAGACCACCACCACCCATCCCACCACGACGACGTTTCGTCGTTCGGGTAGGTTCGGAACTCTTTATTTTGTGCATTTGAATGGTATTAAGCTAAATTGGGGGTTTGGGTAGGAATTTACATGTTTTAGGAAATAATGAGTAAATGGACGTAATTTGAAAAACGAAGAGGATAGATGGGTAAGATAGGGAAAGGCGGCTGGGTGGGTAGGTTTTTAGGGTGTTTGGGTGGGTAGATAAGTAGAAAAATGCAAAAATGTGGGTGGGGGGGCCGCGTGGGGGTTCGGATCCCGGTAATTACAGCGACTGATGTTGGTTGCTAAGCGACCGGCATCGGTCGCAAATTGTGTGGACAGGGTTCCTGGGGCTTGACCGGCATCGGTCGTATATCGGCCAGCGTCGGTTTGGGTTTGTGTGGGTTTGTTTTGTTTTGGGGTTGGGTGGGTTTGTATGGGTATGGGTTGGGCTGGGTTTTGGGTTGGGTGGTTGAAGGTAGGTTGCTAGAGGGGGGGTGGTAGAGAGTCGGGGTGTGGTCGGGGGGATAAAAGGGGGTTTAGAGGGTAAAGTAGATGTTGTGATAAAGAGTAGGTCTAAGGATGTGGGTTGGTTTTGCAGGCACGTCAGCAGTTGACGATGCGGGATAGGATGCCCCCGCTGTTGGTGCGGATGCGGCCACACGTATCTGCGGCACATTAGGCGATCATGCGCAAGGTGGGACTCGACGGAGTCTAGCGATACCGAGCTATTGATAGAGATCACAGCCTAATGGTCGCCCTCATCGAGAGATGGGATCCGGCGACCAATGTGTTCCATCTCCCGACTGGGGAGATGACTATCACGTTGGAGGACGTGTATCGCATCCTTCGACTGCCGATCGAGGGAGAGGCAGTCTTCCAAGTAGATTTAGAGACTGCCATGGACAGCATACTGCAGGTTTTTGGAGATGCAGCCGCGCTACTTACTTATCATAGCGCGAGTATCAAGTACGGTGACATGTACCGTGTGCATCGACACGAGACACGGCTGGCTGTGCTGATGATGATTGGGATCACCTGCTTCGCCCTCCCAGACTCAGAGGGAGGCTGCTTTCCATGGGCGCTGATGGGGGTGCTGTTTGAGATGGTGGAGGAGCACACCTGCTACGCTTGGGCACCAGTATACCTGGTGTAATTATACAGAGAGCTATGGGGCTATCGCCGGATGAGGCGATTCGGTATCTGTTCAACATTTTTTGCTGCATTGTTGGGCATATGAGCACATCATATGCATCAGGCCAGTAGGGTTACCCCAGTAGCCAGGGCCACAGGTCATATACAGATATGGCTTTCAAAGGTGGTTGGGGGTCGTGGGGCAGCCATGAGTAGTTATTGCAGGGTGAGATGTGGCGTATTATAGACATCTGTTAGAGGGCCTGACAGCAGTAGACATTGTATGGAGACCTTACAGAGGTCACCACCCTGGCAGAGGAGCCCGCTTACAGTTGCACCTGATCCAGTACACATTCTGGATAGCAGGACGGAGGCTGGGAGAGTACGAGAGGATACCCCTAGAGAGGGTACGCAGGCAGATGGGGCTGCGACAGGATGAGCCACCTCCCTTCCCTCAGTACAGGAGGGATGATGTAGAGGCCGCACTGCCTGTACCACAGCCTTTGGATCCAGATTGGGTGGCCGAGAGGCCAGCAGGTGAGGGTGTAGATGATGCTGGGTGTACAGGAGCATACATGGTTTGGTGGGTTAGTCAAAGAGCAGCCAGGATAGCACAGCCTGCACAGCCAGACTTGGCTGCAGTGATAGCAGAGCGAGATCAGCTCAGGGGCTAGGTGCAGCTATTACAGGGGCAGTTGGCTGCTGCACAGGCACATGTGGGTGTCCTACAGGGGCAGCTATCCCAGGCGCAGGGACAGGTACAGGCACAAGCACAGGTATAGATACCACCACCAGCAGCGGAACAGGCACAGGCACCACCAGCACAGGCACAGGGGGTACTGGCAGTAGGAGTTCGGGGACCAGCCCCAGTACCGACGGTGGCACGGGAGAGATACATGGAGGTGAGAGCAGAGGCCCGGTACTATCAGGATGTCCTTGATAGTACCGGAGCTGAGTATCAGCCATATGCGGCACACCGAGCGGAGACCTCGCATAGTCAGAGGTCGCAGGGAGGCGCAGCTACAGCCGGTGTGTTTGTGACAGGTAGGAGGTGAGAGGCACCTCAGGGACCAGCAGGGAGAGGTGCTGAGGGTGGTGGGGAGAGCTGAGGGATCCCCACATAGTTTTGTATATATGGACATGGGTACTGGTCTGCGAACCGGTTGTATTGATAGAGGCCTGCGTGCCTACATTTATTCATGTATTGATTCATTTATTCATTATATACCGGCCTGCGAGCCGAGTACGGGTTGTACAGTCGATACCGGCCTGCGAGCCAAGTATATTTTTGATATGAGGGACCGGCCTATGAGCCGAGTCGAGATTTTTGATAGTTATTGCGGCCTGCGTGCCGGCTTTATTGGATGATGAGATCATAGAGGCCCCGATGCAGGGCACATTGTATATTTTGAAAACTTGTATAGATATATAGAGATGATGTTTTGATCCACATGCAGTGTTCAAAATGTGTTTAAGTATTTCGTCAATGGTTTGTGATATAGAATGTATGATGTGTTTAGTTGACATGTTGATATATGGATGATGTTGATGTTTTTATTTTTGCACGTATATATGGATGACATGTTATATGATGAAATGTTGTATGTTTTGGGCTGGTTTTGTGACATTGTTATATATGTATCTGATGAGTTGGATCCAAATGATGTATAGATTGATATTTTTTTGATATCCTTAGTTGATGGCTTGTTTGTTTTTGTAAAATGGATGATGTTAATGAAATTGTAATGATATGTGGATTAGATGGAAAAATGTGGATAGTGGTGTTGTGATGCAGGAAAAGAGGCGGGCGCGATCGAAAATTAGGTAGAAAATGAAGAAAAGAACCATGTTGTAAAAAGATAGGTGTATAACCGATATCGGTTAGGGAACCGATGTCGGTAGCTACTAAACCGATATCGGTTACATGACTGATATCGGTTATTTAGGTATGAGCTTTTCTAAAAATAGAAAAGCTAGGGTGGCAACTTAAGTTCTTATTTTTAGAGCCATGCAAGAGGTTAAAAACGCGAATGCAATGCTTTTTGACGACTGAGACAGGTAATTGTATGAGAGATTTGAGTGATAAGAAAAGAGATAGGAAAAGTGAATGCGATCTGAGATTCAGAAAGTAGAAAGGTGAATTTGAAAAGAGTGGTGATAATGGCAGAACGAGGAGAAGCATCCAGCAGGCAGGGCCGAGAGGGAAGACAAGTGCCACTGCAAGCTGCTGCAACCCAAGAGGTAAACGTTTTGGTTGTGATTTGATTTTTGCATGTGTTATGAATAGGAGACTAAGTGGGGAGATATGAAAAAGAAGACATGATAACAAGGGTTATACTATATAGGTGAGGTAAGTGTTACGGGGTAGGTAATCGGGGGTTGCAGGGATGTGTGATTGTATAGAAAGGAATAAACGCTCAAATTATTGTCGTAGGCAGTGGGTTTAGGCAGGCTGTATGAAGGTGACAGTGACCGATATCGGTTAGGAATAACCGGCATCGGTTACCAACCGGTACCGGTTGACTAGAAACGATACTGGTTGCTGTAGGAATTTCTAGAATGTGAGAAAAAACCCGTGGGGATTTGATGGATTGAATGGTTGTTTGTTATTTTGATGTGTGTAGGCAGAGGCAGGGTTGGGGATGAATTATAGTGTGCCAATGCTGTTGTCACGAATCCGAGCGGATGTAACACCAGTGGAATGGACATTGATAAATCGTTTGGGGTTAAGTGGAATCCGCTATTATTCACGAATCACACGTAACCATGCTATGTTGTAGGCGTTGATTGAAAGATGGAATCCAGAGAAGAATACGTTCTATCTGCCAACAGGGGAAATGACAGTAACATTGGAAGATGTGTTCTGTATTTTGAGACTCCCAATTACAAGAAAACCAGTATATCAGGCATTACCTAGCGTGGCACGGGGAGCGATAACAGCAGTATTTGGTCCATACGCACGAGATTTGACACAGCGAGGTTTGACATTCACATATGGGGTAATGTATGCAGCACACCCTGAGGAGACAAGGTTAGCAGTGATATTAATGATAGCGGTAGGGTATTATGCATTACCGAGGGCGGAAGGGGGAAGATTTCCAAAAGCATTGATGTGTGTTATTTGGGAGATGATAGAAAGGAACATGATTTTCGCATGGGCACCTGCATATTTGGCGGAGCTATACAGGGGTCTCTGGGCTTGTAGGCGAAATCACAGGATGACATTGGATTGTTCATACTTATTACACTGTTGGGCCTATGAGCACATTGTTTGTGTGTGACCAATAGGCCGACCCATCTAGTCAGGAGAGACCGGAGTACAGAGATTGGGATTCAGACGATGGGTCCAGACAGAACAAGAGGAAAGATCTCAGGCCGTGACGGGTGACATTGAGTATTACAAGCAGGTATGGGAGAGGGTGATGATTGCAGATATCTGTTGGAGGCCTTACGGGAACTATATGGTAACAGAGAGCATAGCTGAGGAGTTGAGGGGTGTAGAGCGATTGAGGTGGATCGCGGGGCACAGGCCAGGTGAATATGAGAGGATTCCTAAAGATCACGTGCGGCGAAAATTTGGATTCGTGCAGGACATACCACAAGCTTATAGACCATATATGAGGACCGACACAGAGGCAGTATTCTCACCTCCCCAGCCAACACCTCCAGAAGGTCCTAAAGAAGTAGCAGCCGATCGCAGGGTAATGGACGCAGGAACAATAGAGGCCTATAGATTATGGTGGGTAGCAGAGCTGCAAGGTGTACGTGATCGTCCTGACATAGCGATGATTACAGTAGAGAGAGATCGTCTGCAGCATTTGGTTCAGCAGCTCCAAATGCAGGTGAATGAGACAAGAGGATTGTTAGCGGTTGCGGAGTCACGGGCGGAGAGACTAAAGGCTGGAGTCCTCCATGCGAGAGGGCATATTCATATGTTACAGGAGAGATTGGCAGATTAGTGGGCGGTACCAATAGCCATGGTACCTTTGAGGACAGAGAGGCCTGGCGAGAGGGGTCGATGATCACGATCATCACCTAGTTCGGGATGAGGCGCAAGGGTCTAAATAAATGTTAGCAAGTTATAAGGATAAATAAGGATGCCGACCTACGTGTCGATGATAGAGAAGATGTATTTGTTTAACATCCAAATAAAGCTGAATATGTATGTTGATTTGAGTTACGATGATAATGAGAATGTTTTTGTTTTGACTTTCGATGTTTTGAAAAAGGATAAAGAGGAATGTGATTAAATAGAAATACACAAAAATATTTATATTTACCACACATGATAGGTTATGGTAGGGGATGGTCGAGCTAACCTTGGGAGACCCCATGTCTCTGAAGTGTTGCCTACATAGCCCATTGCACAAAGCAAGGAGGGGCCTCAGACCGATGTAGTTCTCCCTTAAGATCAGGGAGAGGTGAAGTCAGGCAATTTAGGTATGGTTAGGCGATTGGTTGGTTGGTAAAGGTATTGATAGTAATATTGGTAAGGTAAGGTTAATGGTGTTGGTAACGAATTGGTGACGTTGTAAAAGGTACAAGAGAAGCGAAAGTTAGCCTACTCGAGTGGTAGGGAACCATGTCCTGATTAAGATCAACACACAATCCTAGATGCGAGGCAAAAAAAGGAAATATTGCTCCGTAGGTGAAAAGAGCAAAACAAACCACACAACATAGAATGCACTTGAAGCCCTAGGTACCGGTGCATAGACGAGAAGTCAATAGGTGAAAAGAGTTGTATGATCACAACCTATCAGGTGTACGACACGTCCCTTGAGTTGAAACAAATGGTGAGGTGAGGGGGATGGTATAGTTGAGGTACGGAGAACTCATTACAAAGTGAGTGTTCTGACAAAAGAGAACCTACCCTAAATAGACAAGTCCATGACTCAAAATTTCTTTTGAATGAGGCTTTTATTTTATTGAATGTAGACTGATCGATGCGGGAAGTCTACAAGGGATATTGATTATATTATTCTTGAGGTCTTCACGAAGCTGATCAATGTGAGAAGCTTCTGATAAAGGCTGACTATGTATAGCTGTCCTTCGAGGGAGCAGTCTATTTATAGTATTAGATATGATTTTAATGCATAACTGTCCTTCGGGGGAGCAGTCTATATATAATAGCAGCAATAGTTTGGCATATAGTTGTCCTTCGAGGGAGCAGTCTATATTTAATTTGGATGACTAGATGTTCTTTTGGCGTGAAGCATCTAGTTTGGTAGGAAGTTTGACTCAAGAAAATCCCATAAGAATACGACTTATTTTAAAAATTTGAAGTCCTGGACTAGACTAAAAAGGGGAAGGCATCGTTAAGAGGAGGTGAGAAGTGATCTTGATTTTATTTTGAGATCTAGGAAAAAAAAGTGTATGTAGCGGTAAATGAGCTCAAGGGACGAGCAGTAGGCGGATAAGAAGTGATATAACACTAATTTCAACAGTAGAATGGTCGAAGATGCAAGGCATTAAGGGGCTCAGGCTTAGGTGTACCATTAAGCGAAGCTAAACGATAAGTGCCTGATCCATAAGTGTGAGTGATTATATAAGGCCCAATCCAATTGGGAGCAAATTTTCCACGTTTGTTCTTTTCTAGTTTGGTTACATGTTGATTCTCTTTGAGGACAAGATTGCCAACCTTAAAGGTACGCTCATGAAGTCGCTTATCATAAGCACGCTTGATGCATTTTTGATAGATTTGAAGGTGATCGAGAGCTGTAAGACGACATTCGTCAAGAAGCTCCAATTGGGCTAACCGCTCTTGGCGGAAATCATCATTGGTGAGAATATCCTGAAGGGATATTCTGAGGGAGGGTATTTGTATTTCGAGAGGCAAGACAGCCTCGGTACCATATACCAAAGAAAAAGGTGTGGCATTAGTAGAGGTACGAATGCTAGTACGATAAGCCCAAAGGGCAAAAGGGATGTGATCGTGCCAATTTCGTCCGGACTCATTGACAACTTTCATGAGGATTTTGGTTAGGGTTTTATTAGAGGATTCAACTTGTCCATTGGCTTGTGGATAGTAGGGTGATGAGAAGCTGAGTTTGATACCAAAGTTGTCACAAAGGTCTTGCAACAACTTATTTTTGAAAGATTTGCCATTATCTGTAATTAGGCGATGAGGAACACCAAAACGACAGATAATGTGGTGGTTAATGAACTCTACAATTTTTTCTTTTTTAGTTGAAATGAGTGGGATAGCCTCCACCCATTTTGTGTAATATTCAGTTGCTGTGATTATCCATCGGTGATGGTGCGAAGAGGATGGATGAGTCTCACCAATAAGGTCTAAACCCCATTGTGAGAAGGGCCAAAGATCTCGAGCGACCTGGAGCGGGTGGCTAGGAGTATGTTGAAGGTTGGCATGTTGTTGACACATAACACAACGCTTAACATATTCGTAGCAGTCATTATTGAGAGTGGGCCAATAATAACCTAGGCGAAGGATTCGCTTGGCCACGGAAAGGCCACTAAAATGTCCGCCACAAATACCATCATGGACTTGTTGCATGGTATGGGTGACCTCCGCGCCGGTGAGACATCGAAGGAGGATTCCATCAAAGCCACATTTATAAAGGAGTCCCCCCATAACTACATAACGAGAAACGTGTTTAAGAAAAGCACGTTTACCAGTACTAGTAAGGTCAGAAGGGAGAACAGAGGTTGTAAGGTAGTCATGGAATTGGTGATACCAAGTATCCTGCGAGTTAGCAGACACAGTATTTATCGTACAAACAACCGGGGCTGAATAAGATGGGGCAAAGAGTTGTTGGACCAAAATGAAAATGTCAGAGTCAATTGATGAGGCTGGAATTTGCGAGGCTAAGAAAGCCATAGTATCCGCAAATTTGTTAGTGGAGCGGGGAATGGTTTGGATAGAATAGTGAGTAAATAAGGCTAGAAGCGAATCCACGTAGTGTTTGTATTTTTGAAGTTCCTCATTTTTGCATTGGTAGATGCCCATAACTTGATTGACTACCAATTGAGAGTCACCAAAAATATTGATAGATTTGATGCCTAGGTGCAGCACAACCTGGAGACCTAGAACAAGGGCCTCGTATTCCGCTGTATTATTAGTGCAAGGGAAATCGAGTCGGAATGAAAGAGGCATAGTCTCGGCATCGAGAGGAATGAGAACAATGCCGGCTCCTCCACCACGTTGGTATTTGGATCCATCGAAGAAGAGAGTCATTGGATATGACTCCTCCTTGAGAGAAAGAGTGGCGATGAGTTCGTCGGGGAATGCAAAATTGGTAAATTGTTCCCCAGGTAAAGGGGCTTCCGCAAGTTGGTCTGTGATGGTTTGTCCTTTGATTGATTTCTGGTGGACGAACTCAAGGTCGAGGTCGGCGAGGAGCATGAGCCAACGGGTGATGCGTTGGTTTAGATGAGGTTTGGCATACATGTAATGGATGGGGTCCGTGTTGGTGATGACGAAAGTTTTGTGATTCAGAAGGTAGTGTCAGAGTTTGGTAGCCATGAATGATAGGGCTAGGCACAACTTTTCTACATGTGTATACCTAGTCTCATAGTCCACCAAAGTACGACTTATATAATAAACGGCTAGTTCTCGATTTTTAGAGTCACGATGTGTGAACATGGCCCCTACAGCGTGGTCAGTGGCGGAAAGATAAAGGTAGAAAGGGCGGTCGTCTTGAGGTGGGATAAGCACGGGTGGCTGTAAGAGATAAGTTTTGAGAGCTTCAAAGGCTTGGTGGCACTCTTCGCTCCACTGAAAATCAATGTCCTTTTTAAGGAGGTGATGGAAAGGTTGACATCGATCCGAGAGTTGGGAGATGAAACGTCGGATAGATTGGAGCTTACCTTGTAAACTACGCAATTGTTTGAGATTGGTAGGTGGGGGCATTTCTAGGATAGCTTTGACTTTAGATGGGTCGACGTCAATGCCACGCAAAGAGACGATAAAGCCAAGAAGTTTTCCCGAAAGGACACCAAAGACGCATTTTTTTGGTTGAAGACAGACAGAATATTGTAACAAGCGATCAAAAATAATGGTTAAAACATTGAGATGTTTGCTGCGATGTTTAGACTTGCCAAGAAGATCGTCGACGTAATCTTCAAGGATAGTGTGCATAATGTCATGAAAAATGTAGGTCATAGCCCGCTGATAGGTTGCACCAGCATTCTTAAGGCCAAATGGCATTACACGGTAACAGAAGGTTCCCCAAGGAGTTATGAAGGCAGTTTTGTGTTGATCGGTAGGGGCAACCAAAATTTGGTTGTATCCTGAAAAGCCATCCATGAGAGAGAGCATCTCATGGCCTGCAGTGAGATCAACAAGTTGGTCAATGCTAGGTAAGGGAAATTCATCCTTAGGGCAAGAGAGGTTAAGATCCTAGAAATCCGTGCATATCCGAAGTCCCCCCGTCGCTTTAGTGACAGGTACGATGTTAGAAATCCATTGAGGATAGTCAATAGGTAGAATGAAGGAAACAGAAAGGAGTCGTTGAATCTCCTCTTTGACCAAGAGGGCAATGCGTGGATGCATTTTTCTCAATTTCTGTTTGATTGGCTTGGAATCGGGTTTTAGTGTAATGTTATGGACAGCAATGTCAGGATCAATTCCTGGCATGTCAGCGTAGGACCAAGCGAAAGCTTGGTTGCGAGCACGGAGAAAGGTAGTAAAGGAGACTTGTTCTGATGCGTTAAGGGATTTTCCGATCTTAACAATGTGAGGATCCTCCTCCATGTGGATGTTGATTTCTATAGTAGATTCATTCAGCATGGTTTGGGTTTCAGATGGTAAGGCTCGTTGAATATAAGAGTCATCCGCGCCAAGGTAAGTGAGGATGGAGTCATCATCCTAGCACTCAACAACATTAATTGAAGGTGAGTCCTCTTCAATCATGTCTGGATATAAAAGGGGAATAGAAGAGGGGTCCTCATTATCGCGTTGATAAGTGAGAGAACCTAGGAAGATAGCATTTATGAAAAAAAAAAGTTAGGAGGGATAGATTCGTGATCTATCGACTCAGTGGGTGACAATGGCAAAGTGGGTGATGATGGTTTGGTAGGGGTAACATCGTTCTCTTCTAGAAGGCAACTTTCACGAGGTTCTTTCGATGTAAGTGTTCCTGGAAATCTGAGACCACTACGATCATTGTGTTTGCGTGTGGTAATGGGGATGAGTGTATGTCGACCTTGTTCATAAAGACCAAAACCAAAGCCTTTCCAAGCACAGCGAGTCAAGAAGGTGAGGGTGAAGTGACGATTTGTCAGGTATTGAAAATCGGATTGGAAAGGAACCACACCAAGAGGAGGCTCAGGGGCAACGGAAGATGCGTCAACACCCCCATACGTTAGGTTAGTGCGGCAGTGCGGTGGTCCGTAGGGGATTACTTCCCCCACATGACGGTCATAGGTAGGATGTGCATGTACCTGTCCGTACTCCTGTGGGGTATGGAAAGAACTAACATTATATAGGCGATACTCCCCTAGCGTAAGGCGCTGAAAAACATCTACTAAGGGGTCCGTGGTTGGGATGTTAGCTGCGGGAAGGGAAATAGTTTTTGCGACGGTGGTTTCATCAGTTGAAGGCGTAAGTTTGGTTGGGGTGGATGGTTGAGGCACAGTTGAAGAAGATGGTTGGGTTGAATGAACGGGTGTCTTGATTAGTACAAGCACATCGTTTGGGCGGTATAACATATTGCAGGTTTTAAAGGGAGGAGGATCGGCTTTTACGGTGTAGGATTTCCCCTCGTACTCAAATTTTATGCATCTATGTAATGTTGAGGGAACGCATCCCATGGCCCGGATCCAAGGACGACCCAGCAATATATTATATTGGAACCCTCCTTCAAGGACATAGAAGAGTTCGGGTAAAGTACGTGGTCCTACCCGAATGTTGAGGATCACGGTGCCTAAGGTAGAGTTAATAGCGTCATTAAATGACCGCAACATGATGGGGTTGGCACACCTGTAGCTAGAAGGGATATTCATTTGTTGGAAGGCTTTTGAAGAGATGATGTTTAGGCTAGCACCCCCGTCAATCATAACACATCGTACCCAAATGTCCCGGACGTAAGCGGAGATGGAAAGGGCAGGGTCAGGGTCTTTTGTACCAAAGTCAACAATTTCATCTTCAGAGAAACTGACTGCAGTAGCTTGTGGTGCAGAGATAGAAGTGGTTGGGGTAGTGGGTTGTTTGGTGAAGCTTGTCGATGAGATTTAGAAGTCTGAATGAGATCATATAGTGTCATTTTGACGGGTGATTGGTGAAGCTGTTTGATCATGGCTCGATGGGAAACTCCATTAGAGACGGGGTAAGCGGGTCCACGAATAACCACTTTGGGTGGTGGTGCAATCGGGATGCTAGACGGAGAAAGAGAGGACGCAGGTGTGCTTTCTTTTGCTTTCTCGTTACTTTTCTGCGCTCGAGTAGCGACACTAATCATATTAATCTCGTAAACTTGAGATGAGGAAGATGGTTGGGGAAAATCATGGTCCTCAAGAGGTGGGGTTGTAATAATGATAGATCGTGGTGAGGCGGGGACAGATGGTATAGGAGAGGGAGTTGAAGCTAAAGGTCTCTCCCTTCGTAAGTTGTCTTTCTTAACCTTTCTGTCTGGGAGAGGTGACTGACGAAGGATGGTTTTTAAAGCTTTGCATCCCTCCACATCATGTCCTGGTGTGCAGTGATAAGCGCAGATCTTAGACTCATCGTAACCTACAGGCCGAGGTTTAGACGGGTCATAAGGTCTAAGTGGGGGTAGGGAAATGGTCGCATTCTCCACCAACATAGCAAGGATTTTGGTGTAAGATCCTTTGAGTGGGTCAAAATCGGAGGAGGATGAGGGTATTGGTTGTGTGGGTTTCGGTAATGTTTGGGCGTGGTTGGTTCGTACGGGTGGTGGTTTAGCCAAGGGGTGTTGACACGTGGTTTTCACTAAACGTGGTTTCTTCGGCGCAGGAGCTACATTCGGCTGGTTAAATGATGAGGCTATCGATGACATGGTAGTGGGAAACAACCACGGAGAAAGGGGAGTGACAGAAAATAAATCCTTTGATGATGGAGTTTGTTTAGGGTTGATGGGTGGACAAGATACGTGGGATGACAATGTTGATATCCCCTTAGATCTTTATATAGGTGCAGAAGGCGTAGGTCGTTTTGAAGAAAACGCATGAGGTATGATATATTGATGCAAGGTGGAAGGATGAGGTCCCAATATGGAAGGTAGGTGTGACGATGATGGTTTTGATTGTGATAGAGGCATGGATTGAGTTTGTTTCCTAGGTGGCGGGGCGGCTTTATTTTTGGATAAATCTAGTCGCTTAGGCGGGTGTGTTAGACTGGGTATTGGTAAGGTCCCAAGTGTAGGGGAAGATTTGGTTAGATTGATAGAGGTGGATGGGATACTTGTTATAGATACAGGGGGTGAAAATGAGGACATAGGAATTTTGATTTTCTGTAAACACTTTGGGTATATGGTAGAAGTGTCGGGATCGGTCATCTGCATTTGAGTGGAAAAAGGGGTACTCAAACGTTCCCATAGGATTTGTCTATCTTCTGGAGAATGACAGTCTTCAGGTTTGAATTGTAAATTTTGTACGGAAGAAAGGTGGGTTGTGATTCCAATCCACTGTGGGTGTGATACAGGGGGTAGATGAGGCACTGTATCAATAGATGTTAAGAGGTCAACAGGTCGCTGAAAATATTTAGGCGATGAAGAACTAATAGGTAAGAGGGCGTGTTCGAGAGTATCCGTCATGGTTAAAGGATTTGGTGATGTCGGTGCAAGAGATTTCTCGTCTAAGGATGTCAAAAGAAGTGGCGTACCTTCCTCTTGTGCAGCAAGAGTGGTAGAAGGGGAAGTCTGGGAAATAGATAGATTAGATAACATCCGTTCACAGTCTTGTAGGGATGTGGTATAAGAAGACTCATCGATGAGAAGAGGAGTCTGGGCAGTTAACTCTTTTATGGGTAAAGGAATGATTTCGCTTTGGCCTGATGGTGGTAAAGGAGGTTCGGGCTCCCGTGTTAGTGAAGAGGCTTGATTCAAAATTTTCTCGATAGAGGCTTTTGGCTGGGTATCGAAGACTGCATGGATCTCATGAACACTCTCCTCGGCTAAGATATCCTGGTTTGTGTTACTGTTGGAAGAGTGATTCGGGAATGGTTTGTTGAAGATTTTCAAATTTCGGTTGGCAGGGGCATTAGGATTATCGAGGGTTATATCCCCTGCGTCAACCATTTCCTGCACTATGTTTTTCAACATCTTGTAGTTTTCATGACTATGTCCTTTTACACGGTGAAAGTTACAGAAGTCATTTTCTTTGTACCAGGAAGGTATAGCGCGAGTGGAGTCAAACCCGGAGTGAGGTTTAACAGGAGGCAAGGTGATAGCTCCAGCCTTGAGCAATTTTTCCAAGATGACGCCATAGGTTTCTCCCAAGGGAGTGTAATTGATGGGCTCTGCCTTATACTTATAGGTGGTTTTTGGTGGGGTATTAGACGGTGTTTGAGATTTAACCATCACCGCATGGACAGCTCCTTTTGATTTAGAAGAAGTGGATGTGTGAGGAGTGGTGGTGTTTGGTTTATTGGTAGAATCAGGAGTTCAGAAATTGGGGTTTTTGTTGTGCAACTGCAATTTCTCTTCTTCTAAGGCTCGAATTTCTAGTTTTTGAGCCATGGTAAAGGCCTCATCAAATGTGCAGAAAGTTTGAATTTGAAGAGTAAGAGAAATATGCTTAGCACATGCCCGCGTAAAAAGTTCGATAAGTTCAGCCTGAGGCAAGGCATATGTAAGTTGGTTGATAAGGCCGCGCCATCGTCCGACGAAATCTGTGATAGATTCATCTTCGAATTGTCGGATGGCATAAAGGTCGGTGATGGATACTTTCTTAGCAATGTTAATGGAGAAATGATCCAAGAAAGATTGGGCTATTTGGTTAAAAGAGAAGATTGAGTGCTGGGTTAAAGCAATGTACCACTCCAAGGCGGGTCCTGATAAGGACATCGGAAATGTGCGGAGTAACAAGGCATCATCATGGGCGATCAAATAACAAGCATGTCTAAATGATCGCAGGTGTTGTTGAGGATCCTCTTTACTATTAAAACGAGTAAATTTCGGTAGTTCCCATTGAGGAGGATATGAGTGAAGGGGAACAGAAGGGTGAATAGGCTCCCGACAAACTTTCTCGTATGTCAAGGTGCTACGACTTCCCGACATAGAAGCCTCCAGATTTTGCATTTTGTCCATCATTTGTTTGATGAAATCTGTGGTTGGATGAGATGATGGTGCGGTGGTGGTAAACAGAGGCAAATTGGGCCAAGGGCCTCCGCTGGACAATGGTGGGGTTAAGTGTTGATAAGGTATGGAGGATGAATATGTTGAGGTGACCGAATAGGGATGTCCCATACAAGGTGTTGAGGTTACTGGATACGTGTATGGGAATGAAAAGGTAGGCGGAGCTTGAGAAGGAAAGCTCGTGTGGATAGGTGGCAGAGAGCAAGTCATGAATGGGGTAGTTTGCAAGAGAGATGAGGTAAGGGCAGTCGGTGGTAATGATATGTGGGGGCCAAGATTAGCCAAAGGAAAGCTAATATGAGTCGTATGAACCTCAGAAGCTGTCGGATTGGGAGATGGGGTTAAAGGTGCAGGAAGCAAGGCGGTGTTATCAGGCAGAGTGGGAGCTAAATGAGTAGCTATACTAATAGGCATGCCAACAAGGAGCTGACCATCAGGCGTATGGTCAGGGGCATGAGACAAATAGTATTGTACAACGCTAGGATTAGCATCCAGAAATTTGGCAAAGTCCTTGTCTCCTATAGGAACTTTGGGGATCTCACTGGTGTCCGTAGGGTTCCCTATAGAATGTGAAGGGGGTGATTCAGGCAAAGGCACAGAGTAGGCATGTGAAACCATGGCGACGGCTTGCTTCCAAGTGATGACAACCATGGACGAGAGTACACAGTAAGGTTTCAATCTATCAAGAACAGAAACAACCTCAGAATGATGAAATTGGCAGGTTGCTGGTTTGTCAGGGGTTGTAGAAGACGGTAACTGATATCGGTCTAGTAACCGATGTCGGTCAAAGAACAGACGACGTCGGTCAGTTAACCGATGCCAGTGTCAGAAGTCTAGGATAACAAGATATAAAAGGCTGCTAATTTGATTTTTTTAACAACGTTTAGTATATAAGTCAAATTATTCTGAGGTGATCACAGAAGACAGAGTATGACAGAGAAAACAGAACTGAAAACAAGCAAGATGCACACATAAATCTAGAGACTAACCCTAGGATTAATTTTAGTTATCATGGGCTTATGCCTTTAGACATAGAATGATGTCAGAATCCTAAACAACAAGACCTAGGGGAAATGTCAAGTTTGTTTTGGCTTATAAGGTTACCTCAATCGGGCAGAGGAATACCGCGGAAAAAAGGGGGGATGTTTGAGCTGTTGTGTTAATTGTGAAGTGATTCGGTATGTGTTGTGCAGTGAATGTAAGGTTAATTTCCTGTCAATACCGTGGATATCACCCCCACGTGTACGACCTGTTACTTAATCTATGTTCACTAGAATTGAAAACAACAAGCAAGGATGCAATGCACGTGTTTTAAACCCAAATCAAAAATGATATTCAATGAAGCAAAAGAGATGACTTTCACCAATGCAAGATGCAAAAACAAAGCAAGTTCTTTTACCAAAATAATACAAAACCTTGTGAATATCTTTAGAAGAAGAAAACAGCAAGTATGCTCCCTATATGAAAGCAAGCAAAAAATAAAGAAACCCAAGATGGGTCCCACCGGGCGTGCTAAAATGTTTCGCTCGGAATGTTTCGGCTTGTGGGAATAGAGTTGCTTCTATCCTTTCATTCCTTTTAGAAACAGATAGGGTTAGGGCTAGGAGGAATACCTGTTAAATGTTGAGATGGTGTGCGCGTACCGTAGAAAAAGATCAGGTTGACTGCGAAGAACTCCTTTTTGTCTTGGAAGGACTACCTGCAAATAAGAACACAAGACCACAAGATTTTGATTAGACAATAAATGAGGAAACTGCCTTGGGCCCAGGAAATATAAAACTTCCTTTTGAAGGTGGTCAGTTTCCCTGCTAATATGAATTAACACAAAAGATTGCAAAATATCAATTAAATTACTTGGTTGAAGCGGGTAAGAGAAGGCTGGTTTCTGGTTGTAGTTAGGGTAACCGATACCGGTCACTGGTAACCGATGTCGGTAGGTCTTAGGATCTGTAGGTTGGTTGTTTTGTGGGGTGTTTGTGTTTTTTTGGTAGCTATGGTGTTTGTAAGGCTGGTTTATGGGTGATATTGGGAAATGAGATGATGAGAGGTAAAAGAATGACAGTTAGATGCAATGGCACGTCGGGTAGTGGATTCAAAAATGGATTTAGGAGGACTATGATTCAAAAAGCATAAGAAATGTTATAACAGAGGACATGCAACATGTGACTTACTGGCTTTGACGAAGATGCAAGTTGATCTCCTTTGCTGCAAACTCTTCTGGTTTCTTCACTCGTCTCTGCTCGGTCAAGTGAAGATCTGGACTCTGTTTTCGCTCCTGATGATCTCTGTTGATTCAAAAATCATTTTTCCTTTGATTTTGGTTCGGGGAGCCCATTTACAGGGAGCCGATGGCGGTTATGTAACCGACGTCGGTCGAGTAGGAACCGGCATCGGTAAGGAAAAAGTAGGCTATTTTTAGTAAAATAGCCCACCTTTCCTGCTTTTCTCCCGAGAGATCAGTTGCGGGCTTGGTCAAGTGGCTAGAAGGTTGGTTTTGGGTGCAAGTAAGGAGGCATTAGTTATGGATGTGAGTCTAGACCAAGTCATAGGTCTTAATTAGGTTAGTTTAGGGTTAGGGCTAGGTAATGATGAGGTGGCAAAATGAGATGGCAGGTAAGGTGATGTGGATTTATCAATTACAAGGTAATTAATAAATAATTGTGTAAGGTTTAGGTGATGAGGTTAGATTGCGAGATGAAATGCGGGTCACAAGGGGTTGTGAGACACAAATTTGGTGTCTACACAAAGTTGTCACAAAGGTCTTGTAACAACTTATTTTTGAAAGATTTTCCATTATCTGTTATCAAGCAATGAGGAACACCAAAACAACAGATAATGTGATGGTTAATGAATTCTACGATTTTTTCTTTTTTGGTGGAAATGAGTGGAATGGCCTCCACCCATTTAGTGTAATATTCAGTTGCTGTGATTATCCAACGGTTATGTTGCAAAGAGGGTGGTTGAATCTCACCAATAAGGTCTAAACCCCATTGTGAGAGAGGCCAAAGATCTCGTGCGACCTGTAGCGGATGGCTAGGAGTATGTTGAAGGTTGGCATGTTGTTGAAACATAACACAACGCTTAACATATGCGTAGTATTCATTATTAAGTGTAGGCCAATAATAGCCTAGGCCAAGGATCCGTTTGGCCACTGCAAGGCCACTAAAATGTTCACCACAAATACCGTCATGGACTTGTTGAATGGTATAGGTGACCTCCGCACCGATTAGACATTGAAGGAGGATGCCATCAAAGCCACGTTTATAGAGGAGTCCCCCCTTGATGACATAACGAGAAAAAATTATAAGAAAAGCACATTTTCCGTTACTAGTAAGGTCAGGTTGGAGAACAGAGGTTGTAAGGTAGTCGTGAAATTGGTGATACCAGGTATCCTGCGAATTAGCAGACACATTATTTATCATACAAACATCCAGGGTTGAGTAAGATGGGGCAAAGAGTTGTTGGACCATGACAAATATGTCAGAGTCAGTTGGTGAGGAAGGAATTTGCAAGGCTAAGCAATCCATAGTATCCACAAATTTGTTAGTTGAGCAGGGAATGGTTTGGATAGAATAATGAGTAAATAAGGTCAAAAGTGAATCCATGTAATGTTTGTACTTTTGAAGTTCCTCATTTTTACATTGGTAGATGCCCATAACTTGATTGACAACAAATTGAGAGTCGCCGAAAATGTTAATAGATTTTACACCTAAGTGTAACGTAACTTTGAGACCCAAAACAAGGGCCTCGTATTCCACTGTATTATTAGTACAGGGGAAATCGAGCTAGAATGAAAGAGGCATAGGCTCAGCATCAAGAGGAATGAGAACAACACCAGCCCCTCCGCCACCCTGGAATTTGGATCCATCGAAGAAGATAGTCATTGGATATGACTCCTCACTGAGTGAAAGAGTGGTGATGAGTTCGTCAGGGAAAGTAAAATTGGTAAATTGTTCCCCAGGTAAAGGGGCTTCCGCAAGTTGGTCTGTGATAGTTTGTCCTTTGACTGATTTCTGGTGTATAAACTCAAGGTCAAGGTCGGTGAGGAGCATAATCCATCGGGCGATGCATTGGTTTAGATGAGGTTGGCATACATATAATGGATGCGGTCCGCGTTGGTGATGACAAAAGTTTTGTGATTTAGGAGGTAATGTCGGAGTTTGGTGGCCAAGAATGATAGGGCTAGGCACAACTTTTCTACATGTGTATACATAGTCTCGTAATCCACCAGAGTATGACTTATGTAATACACGACTTGTTCTCGATGCTCAGAGTTACGATGGGCTAGCATGGCTCCTATAGCATGGTTGGTGGCGGAAAGGTAAAGGTAGAAAGGGTGATCGTCCTGAGGTGGGATAAGCACAGGTGGCTGCAAGAGATAGGATTTAAGAGCCTCAAAGGCCTGGTGGCACTCTTCTCTCCATTGAAAGACAATGTCCTTTTTAAGGAGATGATGGAAAGGTTAACATTGATCTGAGAGTTGTGAGATGAAATGCCAGATAGATTAGAGTTTACCCTGCAAACTACGTAATTTTTTGAGGTTAGTGGGTGGGGGCATTTCTAGGATAGCTTTGACTTTAGCTGGATCGACCTCAATGCCACGCAAAGAGACTATAAAGCCAAGGATTTTTCCCGAAAGGACACCAAAGACACATTTCTTTGGTTGAAGACAAACACAATATTGTAATAGGAGATCGAAAATAATGGTTAAAACATCGAGATGTTCACTGCGATGTTTATATTTTCCAAGAATATCATTGACATAATCCTCAAGGATAGTGTGCATAATGTCATGAAAAATGTAAGTCATAGCCCGTTGATAGGTCACACCAGCATTCTTAAGGACAAACGGCATGACACGATAACAGAAGGTTCCCCAAGGAGTTATGAAGGTGGTTTTATGTTGATCAACTAGGGCTACCAAAATTTGATTGTATCCCGAGAAGCCATCCATGAGGGAAAGCATCTCATGGCTCACAGTGAGATCAACAAGTTGATCAATACTTGGTAGGGGGAAGTCATCCTTTGGGCAAGTGAGGTTAAGGTCCCAGAAATCCGTACATATCCGAAGTCCCCCCGTTGCTTTAGTAACAGGTACGATGTTAGAAATCCATTGAGGATAATCAATAGGTAAGATAAAGGAAACATAAAGGAGTCGTTGAAGCTCCTCTTTGACCAAGAGGGCAATGCATGGATGCATTTTTCTCAATTTCTGTTTAACTGGTTTGGAATCGGGTTTTAGGGTAATGTTATGGACAGCAATGTCAGGATCAATTCCTAGCATGTCAACGTAGGACCAAGCAAAAGCTTGGTTGCGGGAATGGAGGAAGGTAGTGAAGGTAGTTTGTTCTGATGTGTTAAGAGATTGTCCGATCTTCACAATGTGAGGATCGTCCTCTGTGTGGATGTCGATTTCTATAGTCGACTCATTCAACATGGTTTGAGTGTCACATGGTAAGGCGCGTTGAATATAAGAGTCGTCTGCACCAAGGTAAGTGAAGATGGAGTCATCATCTTGGAAATCAACAACATTAATTGAAGGCGAGTCCTCTTCGATCATGTCTAGATACAAAAGGGGAAGAGAAGATGGGTCTTCATTATCGCGTTGATAAGTGAGAGGACCCAGGAAGATAGCGTTTATGAAAAAAAAGTTAGGAGGGATAGATTCAGGGTCTATCGACTCTGTGGGTGACGATGGAAAAATGGGTGATGATGGTTAAGAAGGGGTGACTTCGTCGTCTTCCTGGATACAACGGATATGTGGTGTTTTCGGTGTAGGTGGTTCAGAGAATCCAAGACCACGATGATCTTTGTGTTTGCGTGTAGTTACGAAAATGATCGTATGTTGGCCTTGTTCATAAAGACCGAAACTGAAGCCCTTCCAAGCACAGCGCGTCAAGAAGGTGAGGGTGAAACGATGATTAATTAGATATTGAACATCAGATTGGAAGGGAACCACACCAAGGGGAGGTTCAGGGGTGACAGAGAATGTATCGACACCCCCATACGTTAGGTTGGTGCAGTAATTAGGTTGTCCATAGGATATTACTTCCCCCACACGACAGTCATAGGTAGGATGTGCATGTAACTATCTGTACTCCTGTGGGGTATGGAAAGTGCTAACATTATACAGGTGATACTCCCCCAGCATAAGGCGTTGAAAAACATCTACTAAGGGATCTGAGGTTGGGATGTTTTTTGCGGGAAAGGAAGTGGGATTTGCGGCGGTGGTATCATTGGTTGAAGGTGTAGGTGCGATTGAGATGGATGGTTGAGGTGTGGTTGAAGTAGATAGTTGGGGTGGATAAATGGGTGTCTTGACTGGTACAAGCACATCATTAGGGCGATATATCATATTGCAGGTTTTGAAGGGGGGAGCGTCAGCTTTTACGGTGTAGGATTTCCCCTCATACTCGAATTTTATGCATCTATGTAAGGTGGAGGGAACGCATCCCATAGCCCAGATCCAAGGGCGACCTAACACCATGTTGTATTGGAATTCTCCCTCAAGGACATAGAATATTTTAGGTAAAGTACGTAGCCCTACATGAATGTTAAGGATCACGGTGCCTAAGGTAGAAGTAATAACATCATTGAATGAATGCAACATGGTGGGGTTGGTACACATACAGCTAGAAGGGATATTCATTTATTGGAAGGCTTTGGAAGAGATGATGTTTAGGCTAGCACCTCCGTCAATCATAACACGACGTACCTGGATGTCCCGGACGTAAGCTGAGATGAAAAGAGTGGGGTCAGGATCTTCTGCACCAAAGTCAACAATTTTGTCTTCGGAGAAACTGACAGCAGCAGTTTGTTGTACAGGGACGGAAGTGGTAGATTGTTTGGTGAGAGAAGCAACTTGGTTGGGTGTTAAGATGGAGGTAATGGGAAAGGTTTCGTTAGGTAAGACCTCTATCCCTTGAAGGATTTCAACGAGAGATTTTCGATGAGATTCAGAGGTTTGAATGAGATCATACAGTGTCATTTTTACAGGTGATTGGTGAAGCTGTTTGATCATGGTTCGGTGGGAAACTCCATCAGAGACGGGGTAGGCAGGTCCACGAATAACCACTTTAGGTGGTGGTGTGATCAGGATGGTGGATGGAGAAAGAGAGGCCGCAGGTGTGCTTTCTTTAGCTTTTCCATTGTTTTTCTGCCCTCAAGTAGCAACACTAATCATGTTGATCTCATGAACATGAGAGGAGGAAGACAGTAGGGATAAGTCATTGTCTTCGAGAGGTGGGGTTGTAATAATGATAGATCTTGGTGAGGCGGGGACAGATGGTATAGGAGAGGGGATTGAAGCTAAAGGTTTCTCCCTTCGTAATTTGTCTTTCTTAACCTTTCTATCCGAGAGAGGTGACTGACAAAGTATGGCTCTCAAAGCTTTGCATCCCTCTACATCATGTCCTGGTGTGCGGTGGTAAGCGCAGATTTTAGACTCATCATAACCTATAGGTCGAGGTTTAGATGGATCATAGGGTCTAAGTGGGGGTAGGGAAATGGTCACATTCCCCACCAACATATCAAGGATCTTGGCATAAGATCCTTTGAGCGGGTCAAAATCAGAGGAAGATGAGGCTATTGATTGGGTGGGTTTTGGTAATGTTCGGGTATGTTCGGTTCGTACGGGTGGTGGTTTAGACAAGGGGTTTTGATAATTGAATTTAACTAAACGTGGATTATTTGGCGCAGAAGTTATGTTTAGCTGGTTAGATGATGAGGCCATAGATGACGTGGTGGTGGGAAAAAACCACGGATAGAGAGGAGTGATAGCAAACAAATCCTTTGATGATGGAGTTTGTTTAGGGTTGATAGGTGGACAGGATACTTTGGGTGATGGTGTTGATACACCCATGGATCTCTGTACGGGTGTAGAAGATGCAGGTCATTTTAAAGAAAATGTAGGAGGTATGATGTATTGAGGCAAGGTGGAGGGGTGAGGTCCTAATATAGAAGGTAGGTGTGATGGCAAGGGTTTTAGTTGTGACAGAGGCATAAATTGGACTTGAGGGGATTGGGTTTGTCTCCTAGGTTGATGGACGACTTTATTTTTGGATAAATCTAACCATTTAGGTGGGTGTGTTAGGATGGGTATTGGTGAAGTCCCAAGCATAGGGGAAGGTTTGGTTAGGTTAATAGAGGTGGATGAGGTATTCGGTAGAGATGAGGGGGGTGAAGATGAGGACATAGGCATTTTGAGCTTTTGTAAACACCTCGGGTATATGGTAGAGATGTCTGGATCGGTCATCTGCATTTGAGTAGAGCATGGTGTACTCAAACGCTCCCATAGGACTCGTCTATCTTCTGAGGTATGAAAATATTCACGTGTGAATAGGAAATTTGATATGGAAGAGAGGTGGGTTGTGATTGCGGTCCACTGTGGGTGTGATACAGGGGGTAAATGAGTCACTGTATCAATGGGTGTTAAGAGGTCAACCGGTCGCTGAAAAGATTTAGGCGATGAAGAACTAATAGATAGGAGGGCATGTTTGAGGGGATCTGTCATGATTAAAGAATTTGGTAATGTTGGTTTGAGGGGTTTCTCTTCTAAAGATGACAAAAACATTGGCGAGCCTTCCTCCTTTATAGCAAGAGTGACAGAAGGAGATGCTTGGGAAATAGATAAGTTGGATAACCTCCGCTCACAATCTTGCAGGGATGTGGTGTAAGAAGAATCATTCGTGAGAAGAGAACTCTGGGTGGTTAATTCCTTTATGGGTAAAGGAACGACAAGGTTATCATCTTTTCTTGATGGTGGTGAAGTGAGTGTTGATCTCTGCGTTAGTGACGAGGCTTGATTCAGAATTTCCTTGATAGAATCTTTTGGTTGGGAGTTGAAAAATGCATGGATTTCATGAACACTCTCCTTGGCTAAGATATCTTGGTTTATGTTACTATTAGAGGAGTGGTTTGGGAATGGTTTGTTGAATATTTTCAAATTTCTATTAACAGGGGCATTAGGATTATTGAGGGTTATATCCCCTGCATCAACCATTTCTTGCACTATGTTTTTCAACATCTTGCAGTTTTTGTGACTGTGTCCCTTCATGCGGTGGAAGTTACGGAAGTTATTTTCTTTGTACCAAGAAGGTATAGTATGGGTGGAATCAAATCCAGAGTGAGTTTTAACAGGAGGCAAGGTGATAGCTCCTTCTTTGAGAAATTTTTTCAAGATGACACCATAAGTTCCTCCCAAGGGAGTGTAATTGATGGGTTCGTCTTTATACTTATAAGTGGTTTTTGGCGGGGTATTAGATGGTGCTTGGGATTTGACCATCACCGCGTGTACAGCTTCTTTTGATTTCAAAGCAGTCAATTCATGAGAATTGGTGGTGTTGGATTTGTTGGTGGAGTCTTGGGTTCAGAAATTAGGGTTTTTGTTGCGCAACCGCAATTTCTCTTCCTCTAAGGCTCGAATTTCTAGTTTTTGAGCCATAGTAAAGGCCTCATCAAAGGTGTAGAAAGTTTGAATTTGGAGGGCAGGAGAAATGTTCTTAGCGCAGGCCCGCGTAAAGAGTTCGATGATTTCAGCTTGAGGTAAGGCATAAGTAAGTTGGTTGATGAGGCCCCGCCATCGTCCAACGAAATATGCGATAGATTCGTCTTCAAATTGTCAGACGGCATAGAGGTCGGTGATAGATACTTTCTTAGCAATATTAATGGAGAAATGATCCAAGAAAGATTGGGATAATTGGTTAAAAGAGAAGATTGAGTGCTGGGTTAAAGCACTATACCACTCCAAGGCGGGTCCTGATAAAGACATGGGAAAGGTGTGGAGTAGTAAGGCATCGTCATGAGCAATCAGATAGTAGGCATGTCTAAATGATCGCAAGTGTTGTTGAGGATCCTCCTTACTATTAAAACGAGTAAATTTTGGTAATTCCCATTGAGGAGGATATGAATGAAGGGGGACAAAAGGATGAATAGGCTCCCGATAAACTTGCTTGTATGTCAGGGTGTTACAGCTTCTTGAAACAGAAGCCTCCAGATTTTGCATCTTGTCCATCATTTGTTTGATGAAATCAGTGGTTGGATGAGATGATGATGCAGTTGTTGTAAATGGAGGAGGATTGGGCCAAGAGCCACCACTAGACAATGGTGGGGTTAAATGTTGATAAGGTATTGAGGATGAATACATTGAGGCGACTGAATAGGGATGTCCTATATAAGGTGTTGAAGCCACCGGATAAGTGTGTGGAAATGAAAAAGTGGGTGGAGCTTGAGAAGGAAAGCTTGTGTGGATAGGTGGCAGAGAGAAAGTTAAGAAAGGGGCAGTTTGTGAGAGAGACGAGGTAGGAGCAGTCGGTGGTAATGATATGTGGGGCCCCAGATTAACCAAAGGAAATCCAATCTGTTCTGTATGAACCTCTGAAGCCACTGAGTTGGGAGACGGGTCTAAGGATGAAGAAGGTAAGGAAAAGTTATTAGGTGGAGAAGGAGCTAAATGAGCAGCTATACTAATAGGCATACCAACAAGGAGTTGACCGTCGGGTGTACGGTCAGGGGTATGAGACAAATAGTACTGTATAGCGCTAGGATTAGCATCCAAATTTTTTGCAAATTCCTTATCTCCTACAGGGATTTTGGGAACCTCACTGGTGTCCGTAGGATTCCCCATAGGATGTGAAGGGGTGATTCAGGCAAAGGCACAAAATATGCATGTGAAACCATGGCTGCGGCTTGTTTCCGAGTGATAACAACCATGTAGAAGAGTACATAGTAGGGATTCAATCTATCAGGAACAGAAACAACAACAAAATGTTGGAATTGGTAGGTTACTGGTTTGTCGGGAACTGTGAAAGAAAGTAACTGATATAGGTCTGATAACCGATGTCGGTTAGAATGTATCTGGCCTTGGTCAGTTAATCGATGTCAGTATAATAGGACCGGTGTAAGAAGCTGTAAGAAGCTGCTGATTTGGGGTTAACAATGCTTAGTATATCTACCAAACTATTCTGAAGTGATCACTGAAACAGTGTATGACAGAGAAACAAAACTAAAAACAAGCAAGATGCACATTGAAATCAAGAGACTAACCCTAGGATTAGTTTTAATTATTGTGAGCTTATGCCTTAGACGCAAGATGATGTCAATCCTAAACAAAAGACTTAAGGGAAATGTCAAGTTTGTTTTGGCTTATAAGGTTACCTCATTCAGGCGGAGGAATACCGTGGAAAAGGGGGGATGTTTGAGCTATTGTGTTGATTATGATGTGATTTGGTATGTGTTGTGTAGTGAAAGTAAGATTAATTTCTTGTCAATACTGTGGATATCACCCCCATGTGTACGACCTGTTACTTAATCTATGTTCACTAGAATTAAAAACAGCAAACAAACATGTGATGCATGTGTTTTAAAACCTAAATCGAAAATGATATTCGATGAAGCAAAGGAGATGACTTCCACTAAAGAAAAGATAAAGAAGAAAGACAAATTCTTTTACCAAAATAACAAAATATCTTGTGAATATTTAGAAGAAGAAAATAGCAAGTGTGCTCCCTATTGGAAGCAAGCAAGAATGAAAGAAACCCAAGAAAGGGTCCCACCGGGCGTGCCAAAATGTTTCACTTAGAATGTTTGTAACATCCTTATTTTAGACAATAGAACAAGTCAATTTTTTTTTATTTTTTTTTTGATAATTGCATACTGGTTCTAAATACATAATTTAGAACTCACAATTCAAATAACCATTTATATAACAGACAACCATATGCAGCTGTAATGACTCGGAATACCTCCGATCTATTCATTCCATGACTCGGTAATCTACCGATCTATTCATGAGTAAAAAGAGTTAGTGTTTTTATTTAACACAACACTCTGGAGGTTCTCTTCCCTAATCTGGGATTCAGAATGCTCTGTCCAAGGAATCTAACTGAATAACTGTTACCATTATTCATCGGCATCTCATCCCTTAGACTAGGTGAATTAGGACAACGCAATCAGCAGCTTGCGATACTTTGGCCAAAGATTTGAAACATACTGTTCATGTCTCGTATTCCTTAACGGCATACTCGTCAATCTGGAATACGTCCTTCACCCCATTCATATGTTATATAGAATGTCTTATACTGACTACTGTCAGTCCTTCCTTTCACAGCTGAATCACTCGGAGGCAGATTAACAAGGTGATAATGTTATATGGATGCCCACGAGGATTAGGGATATGATGACATACTGGTTCAACCTTACAGTTCAACCAGTGTGTCATGATACCCCAAATCTCCGAGGCAGTCTTATAACATGGCCACGTTCTTAATCGGTCCCAAGGTAACTCGTGCGAAATCAAGTGTAAATCTTAGCGATCAATGCAAAGGGTGTCGCCATAAGTCACCTGCATTGTTGTAACTTCGAGAAGATCCTAATCTTCTCGGAGGTACAGCCTTGCAGTCGACTTTATGTCGTCATCCTTTTAATCCGCCTCGAGAAGATCTACCCAAAAACAAGCGTTACGCACTAGAGATTAAATTACTTTTAAAGACTTTTCCCTAAGGTTAGCCTTTCCAAATCCCTGGATTCTTTGTCTTAAGACGACCCTCCTCTAAAAGACTCATTACTGGTAGAGGTATTAAGGTCTAGCTTCTATCAAGGAGTCATTAGAATACATCTGATTCTAAGCAACAGATTCAGACAATATCTCATAACCTATGCTTGAGATTGCCACCTGAACTCCATTGATTGCCTATCAGTTCTCTTAACTGAATTTATATCATACTTTTTAGTTTAAAGATATAAATGATTTAGAATCCAATTTACTATTGTCCTGTTATACTTAGGACTAGGGATTAGTAATTCAATCCAACTTGTTTAGCGTTATCTTTTAGGCTCAATTTTAACCTATCCTCTAGAGAGACAATAATTAAATTACAATATTGCATTATCTAGATCAAATTAGAACTACTAAATACTCATAAGAATTTAGTCTAATTACTTACAAGCTTTCATTGTCAATCACAAAAGCATCCATATTATACAAAGATAACTATGCCTCTTCGTTACGTAAACCGAATAAGTTCATCATTCATAATAGAATACAACACATAAGTATCAAACACTTATTTTCATTCCTTTCGAAACTCATACAATTACATTTTATGCAACAGCATACTTAATATAATGCGAACGGAAAAGAAAACATCTTTTCTCATATAGTACATCCATAAAATCAAGCTGTAATTCATAATAAATCAAATAAACTATCTGATCGGACTGCCAGATCTGCATTGTATTTACCTCTTACGGAAACCATCTACAAAAATAGTCAACATGAGTCAGTTCAATGAACTGAGCATGATAAGCACTAACTTTTAAAACAATTGCAATCCATCAATTGTTTTCATTAAACACCCTGTTTAAATGAAATCAGATATTCACATAAGTAAACATGATTAGGACTATGCCCTTGTAATACTGAATGATTACAATTATGTAACTCTATCATTGTTACAATTAGTCTTAATCATTTTCTAATATTTCATCAAATATTAAGAAACAAGGAACGAATGCACACAACAATCATTAAACCCAAAATCACAACATTGGTCAGATTGTTTCATTCTCCAAAAAAAGGAAATAACATAACAATTCGGGATTCCACCAATATGTTACAAACAATTTCCTACTGATAGTTCAATTATCAATAATATTTAAATAAAGGAAGAGAAAGAATCAAACCATTCATACTTCCTTTCTCATAAGTTCATCACTGTACTGCCTTCACATATGAAAACAGTCAACCAGTATATAAATGAACAAGTTAGACAGGCCGAAATCAAGATCACTGTTCTAAATCACGAAAACAGAAACACAGCAAATCTCTTGTACAGCAACTAACACATCAACAAAACATGTATCAACCATAAGCCTAATGCAAGTTCCTTTTGCACTGTAAAGCCTTGATCACCAGTTGTAAACAAGAAATACAAACTTATCACTGAAAACAACAACCTCAATGTACCAAGCAATCGAGGGTTTCCCAATGGACTATGCTATGTTGCCCACACGGTACTTCCAAATCATGCACAGTCAAATCGGACAGATCAAAATGGAAGGAGAACATAGCATACATATTCTTGCTCAGTCAAAAATCGGACTGAAGTGAAGGAAAGGAATTCAACCAAACGATCCTTACCTTGCAGCATACAAGTCTTGGTGCGTTATTCGCAACTTACCCTAACAAGGTCAAAACACGAAACAGTCATCCAAACACAAGGACCCTCAAAAAGTAAAAAAGGACAGTCCAAGGTCAAGCTCAAAAGGAGACAGTAGTACAAGTTACCTTCCCTGAATTTCCAATGATTCAAACGGAGGTATCAATTCATGCAAATGCATAAGAATTCATACAGACAATCCTCAACAAAGCATAACAATAGTCAGACAACAAAATACTCTCTGCCAATCATTTTACACTAATTTGCACAGGTCGAAGGACATACATGTCCACCCTAAGAATCTGTACCTCAAAATCCCAAAAACACGAAGGAGTTCCAAATTGCAATAACAAAATCGAAATACATGTTATTCCATTAAGTCGCTGGCACTTAAAATACCAACACTTAACTTTATTCAGCTCATGAATAAAATGAATCATTCATTCGACTCCTCAGAGTCGTCCAAGTCGTAATAGCATAAATCTATATATTCACACATGTGACTGATAAAGGTTATGCACGCATAACCACTGAACCCTACAGCAACGTACAATGACATAGATTGATAAAATCCATATATGCTATTCATGGATAACATTCAGAATGAACAAGCGAAGACAAATCGAATATCCATTTTCTAGCAAGGAAAAGCAATTAAGCCGCTTCGAACTTTCTAACACCTTTCACATAGAAAGGAAAATGCATATACAGGAAGTCTTTATCTTTTAACTACTTCCAAATATACAGTAGACAAAAGCCCTGTTTCTTCTTATCAGGCTTTTACAAGAATCCAATCACAAAACTTGCGGATGAATCTACATTTCCAGCAATAGAAAGCAATACGATTCAGTCATCGACTCCACTGAGTCGATACAACAAAGTACAGGTGTATTTATATTATACACAGTGCGCAAATAATCCTGCTAACCTAATAACAGGGAAAACAACTCCCGCTAGGTCGAAAAGACTATGGTAACACTACAGTTGCCTGTTCCAAGCTAAAAAATTGAAAACAAAATGAAACCCGAAAGTATCACTAGTCGTTGTCAACAAATCCCATGACCGAGTTTTCAAAGAAACGATAATACCAATCATTCTTACAGTAATCACTTCAAATCATTTAATTACAGTTTCTATATCAAGAAACAGCGACCACGAATCAAAGACATACAGTGGTCCTCATACTACTCATAGGTATATTCCAAGGGGCTCACGCCAAACAGGCCGAACACTCGCATACCTTGTTAATAAATACCTCTCATGCATAATCCAGGATGAATACTCAAACAAGTAGAGTTAAAATTTGATTTCCACAAACACCCAACAAGACGGAATTTGAAGAAAAATCGAACCAGAAGAAATACAGTGCCAGAATAATCAAACTAGATCTCATAGAAAATTCATCCAATCTTCACAGAACATTTGAACAGAGTTGTTTTAATGAAAGCACTTGAAAAACAACAAGATATTTAAAGGTTAGGGCCTAGCATGCCTGTTTGTTGATCAAATTTCCGAAGCAGACCACAGGAAGAGACTCAGACTCCCCTTTTCTTTTTCCCACGATACAGTGACCAACAAAATTTCGCTGTCCTCATTTACATATATATCCTCCATGGCAGAGAAAAGAGCCATGAGAATTTCATTCATCGCCATGCAACTCAAAGAGAACTGGTGCTGATGAACCAGTAAACTAGCAGAGAAAGAGAGAGAAGAAGACCGAAAAATTGCGATACAGCCAAACAAACCCTTCCAACTTCTCCGTTTGCATGCTGTTCTCGCGAGCTCTGAGCTCGACTCCCTAGAGTATTGAAGTGCCATTAAACCAATTTTCCCGCTTAATCTCAACTCCCACCGACCTGCCGAGAATTGGCGACAGTCCATCCAAAAACTCAAGTTCATTTCCAAACTTAGTAATTGCCAAGTCTGCACAAGGTTAGCCGCCGCACTTAAGCCTCCGCCATATGACCTGTCCCTCATCCTTATCCCTTCCCATTTATTGCCATAGAGAATAGCGCCCATGGTTCGCCACCCTTCAAAGGCCCCTTCCCAAAAACTCCTCCAGTTAGCTAGGTTAGTATCTTAGGTTAGAGTTTAGGGTAATTCCCACACTAACAAATTTATACAAAGATACTAACTTAGGATATTAACAAATAGCCTAGGTCTAGGTTAGACTAACAATAATCTAACCCCTAGGTTAGGTTTTAGTTTTAGGTTACTAACCCTTAATAACTTCGTTTGGTCCTCGTCCTGAAAACTCGGAAAGACCTGTATCATACCTTCTAGAGTGGAGTTAGCTCCTGTTCTTAATGCAGAATTGTATGTCAACGAATTATTACCTGGTCTACAATCGAGACCTTCCAGATATACTTTGATATCGGGAACCATTTCATTTCCCAAGATCAGATTAATATTCAGACACAAAAATGAAATAAATAAAAGAGTCTATTCATATTTTGACTCAGTCGAGATCTGCAATCTGCCAGAAATTCAGTACAGATTTAAAGCATTACTTGGATCAATTCCACTGATCCAAGTCTAGATATTATAGAAGAATATCTCTATAATTCATTCCGTGATCAGATTAATATTCAGACACAAAATGAAATAAATAAAAGAGTCTATTCATATTTTGACTCAGTCAAGATCTGCAATCTGCAAGAAATTCAGTACATATCAAGCATGATTTCTGAATCGAGGAACACATCCTTTTACAAGAAATCACATATCAACACTTGAATGCTAAGGAGAAAGTAACAACAGTTCAGGGTGTTACAATGTTTCAATTCCTAGAATAGAGTTTCTTCTATCCTTTCATTCTCTTAAGAAACAGATAAGGGTTAGGGCTAGGAGGAATACCTGTTGAATGTTGGAAGGGTGCGTGCGTACCGTAGAAAGAGATCAGATCAATTGCGAAGAACTCCTTTTTTTCTAGGAAGGACTACCTACAAGTAAGAATATAAGACCACCAGATTTTAGTTAGACAATAAATAAGGGAACTGCCCTGGGCCCAGGAAATATTAGACTTCCTTTCGAAGGTGGTTAGTTCCCCTCTTAATACGAATTAACACAAATTCTAACAAAGAAGTTATTACAAAATTACAATTTAATTACCTCGTTAAAAGCAATAGAGGAAAGGCTAGTTTTGGTTATTGTCACAATGACTGACGCTGGTCACTATACAACCGACTGCGGTTATACACCGGTACCGGTTGCTGATAATCGATATCGGTAGGGGCAGTGATTTAGGGGGCTTTTAATGAAGGTTGGCTATAAGGTGGCTATGGTGTTTATAAGGCTGGTAAATGATTAGGGATAGGCAATGGGGTGATGGAGAAGACTCAGAGAGTATGGGGGTTGTTCTTGGGGCAATATAAGGGTAGAGGAATGACAGTTAGATGTAGGGTGTTACTGGGTAGTAGATCTAAGAGTAGACTTATAATTACTGTGATTCAGAATTTCAAGAAATGTTATTAAAAGAACGTACAAGACACTACTTACTAGTTCCTGATGAAGATATAGGTCCAAGGACTGTGATGATGAATGTAGGGCTTAGGTGGGATGATCTGACAATCAAAGATGAGCTATCTTCTCTCCCAATTCTTGGATGAGTGTCGTTGTACTCTAGTTACTCAGTTGCAGTCTTGGGTTTGATGTCCTTCTCTGTAAACTCTTCTCTTTTCTTCACTTGTCTCTTCTCTGCCAAGTGAATTCTAGATCTTTCAAATGAATTTTGATCCTTTTTTTTGGTTGGGGGAGGTCATTTATAAGGAACCGATGGCGGTTACGTGACCGATGGCGGTCGAGTAGGAACCGATGTCGGTTAAGTCAAAGTGGGCTATTTTTAGTAAAATAGCCAACTTTCCCTCCTTTTCTCCCAAGGGATTAGTTGTGGGCTTGGTCAAGTCATTATTAGGTTGGTTTTGGTGTGGGTGAGGAGTAATTAGTCATGGGTGTGGATGTACACCAAGTTATAGGTCTTAATTAGGTTAGCTTAGGGTTAGGGCTAGGTCATGATGAGGTGTTGAAATGAGGTGGCAGGTTTGGGGATGTGGATTTATTAATTATAAAGTAATTAATAAATAATTGTGTAAGGTTTAGGTGGTGAGGTTAGGTTGCGAAATGAAATGTGGGGCATAGGATTTCGTAAGACACAAATTTGGTGTCTACATTCACCACACCATGGTGAAAGAAATCTTATCAGAGATGGAGATCTCAAGAAAAATATGTAGATGAGTGATCAAACTGTAAGAGTATGATATAGACATCTAGACCACAAAGTTAGTACGAGGTTTGGGTCTTGCTAAGCTAATGGTTGAGAGATACTTACAGAATGTAGAAGTGAATAAAGTAGAGGAAGAAAAGGTAGATATTTTTGAGAAGTTGATAAGTTCTGAGTGGTACAAGGATGTGATATTTTACCTCATACACCTATGCTGTTCTGATCACTTAAATAACAATTAGAAAATATCCCTCAAGATGGCTTCTCAAAAATACATTATCATAGACCTTGGGCTCACTTGGAAGAACCTTAAAGGTGTTCTCTTGAAATGTATAACTAAAGATGAAGCTCCCAGAATAGTTGCTGATTTCCATGGGGGAGTTTTTGGAGGACACTTTGCTAGAAGGGTAACATCACATAAGATCTTGAGAGCTAGTTATTGGTGGCCTACTCTCTTCAAGGATGCAACCCTGCTGGTTAGAAAATGTGATAGTTTCAGATCCTTCTAGTGTTGGCCATAAGTGGATTCTTGTAGCCACTGATTATTTTACAAAGTGGGTAGAAGCAATCCCATCTAAGAAGGAAACACACCAAGTAGATATAGACTTCTTGTTGAATCACATCATATGCAGATTTGGAGTCCTAGTCAAGATTGTAGCTGATAATGCCATGTGCTTTAGAGCCAAACCTCTAATGGCAATGTGCAAAGAATATGGAATCAATCTGACTTATTCTTCAAACTATAATCCATAAGGAAATGGACAAGCTGAGTCCAGTAATAAGAACTTGATGAAGATTATCAGAAAAACCTTGGAATAAAACAAGAAGACGTGGGGAGAACAACTGAAATTTGTAGTTTGGTATGATAGGATAACTCCTAAAAGAGATACTAGTAAAATCCCATTTGACTTGGTGTATGGAACTCAGGCTTTTCTGCCCTTACATCTGCAATTGTCTTCATTTCAGTTTGTTCAACAGTTGGAAGATCAAGAGCTCAATTCATATGAATCAAGGATTAATTAGATTTTTGAGCTTGATGACGAGAGAAGAGCATCCCACCAAAGGCATGTCAAATTTAGGGAAAATTTGAAGAGGTTGTTTGATAAGAAGGTCACTCCTAGAGCCTTCAATGTTAGAGACCTAGTTTTGTTATGGGATAACAGGCATAAGGACAAGGGCAAGCATGGTAAATTTGATGCATTGTGGATGGGACCTTTTAGAGTAGGTATTTACCTTAGCTCATGTTCACCTAGGTACATTATTTACCTTTATTGTATTTATCCTCACCCACTTATGTGTGTGGATATTTCTTTTTATTTATTTAGATATTAGGAGATAATATCTAGTTGTTAGGTATAGTTCTTTCCTTGATCTATGGTATTGACTAGTTCTTTCCTAAATCTATGGTATTGACTAGATCCTTGATGTCTAGTTCTCTCATAAATCTATGGACTTGACTAGTTCTTTGATGACTAGTTCTTTCCATGATTTATGGCTTGATCTACGACCTTGACTAGTTCTTAGATTGTTATTCCTTGCCTATATAAGCAAGGCCCATTCTCATTGTATTTCATTGAGTTCCATAATAATATATGATATTGTTTCTCATTTGTTTGCAAAAGTTTATGTAAATTCATTCTGGTGAATTGCTTTCCTCTTATTGATCGTGATGTTTGATTAGCATCTGTGTTCTTGGCTTGGCACGATCTCGTTATCGTTCCTTTTATGGTATCAGAGCAGGAGATTGCTATTGAAATTCGTCTGTAAGTTTTATTTTGCAAATAATTTTGTATATATTCATATATTTTGGTATTTGCTTGTATTTTTTTGCTGCATGTATTTTTTATGCAAAACAGAGGTTTCCATTGGATCTGAAAGGTGGAAAAACCCTAAGATGAACTGTAAACTTGACCATTTCGGGAGGCAGTCATTTTTTTGTTGTGCAGCTGGATTCACCTCGGGATTCGATCTATACAGAAAAGGAAAGAAAAAAAATTGTGGGTTTCTAGAGATCCGATCTGGGTTTTTTTTGTTGCGGCATAGCATTTTTGGTTTGCGTGCAGGAGGTCTTTTTTCGAAAAGACGTTTCTTTCCTCTTTTGGTAGGGGTCCACAGATGACGACGCACTTTTTGCTATTTTGGGAAAATCTGCACCCATTGAAATCCTTAGCCCCTAGTCATATGAGGGCTTAAAACTGGTGATTCCTACAAATAGGTGCTTAACTCCAGCCCCCTTTCATTTTATTTTTGTGGTGAAGGAAAGAGCATTTTATTCCCTTGTTTGGATAAAACTATCGACCTTTGCCTATGCATTGCTGGTTTGCTCGTCAAATCATGTACCCATAGTTGTACTATTGCATTTCAACATGCGTCTACTTCCTTGGACCTACCCCCACCACCTTACCATCCTCTCTACAACATTTACCCTTTATCAACCCTATCCCTGATTTCCCGTTCACTCAATCTGTGATAGATTTGAGGGGGATTACCTATATTCTTAACAGGAGAAACCACTTCATATTATTGTCCGCGCAGCTTTACAAAACAAGCTACATGACAATAAGGGGCTAATGTAGACACCAAATTTGTGTCTTACGACCCCTTGTAAACCCGCATCTCATCTCGCAACCTAACCTCATCACCTAAACCTTACACAATTATTTATTAATTACCTTGTAATTGACAAATCCACATCACCTTACCTGCCACCCTCATTTTGCCACCTCATCATGACCTAGCCCTAACCCTAAAACTAAACCTAATTAAGACCTATAACTTGGTCCACATCTACACCCATGACTAATGACCCCTTTCTCGCACCCAAAACCGACCTTCTAGTCACTTGACCAAGCCCGCAACTGATCTCTAGGGAGAAAAGTAGGGAAGGTGGGCTATTTTACTAAAAATAGCCTACTTTTTCCTCACCGATGCCGGTTCCTACTCGACCGCCGTCGGTTACGTAACCGCCATCGGTTCCCTGTAAAATGGGCTCCCCGAACCAAAATCAAGGGTGGAAGGATTTTGGAATCAACAGAGAACATTGGGAGTGATCAAGAGAGTCCAGATCTTCACTTGACCGAGCAGAGATGAGTGAAGAAACCAGAAGAGTTGCAGCAAAAGGAGATCAAGCCCAAAACTGCAACAGAACAACCAGAGTTCTCAGATACTTAGCTGATCATCGGGAGGGAGATATCTCATCTTCTGTTTATCCAGCCATCCTACCTAGAGTTCTGCCTTTGTCATCAGAGTTCCTGGATCTACATCTTCATCAGTAACCAGTAAGTTACATCTTGCATGTCCTCTTTAGTAACATTTCTTAGACTTTTTGAAGCACAATCCTCACAAATCCATTCCTAGATCCACTACCCAGCAACACATTACATCTAACTATCATTCATCTACCTCTCATCACCTTATTACATAATATCACCCATATACCAGCCTTACAAACAACATAGCTACCATACAACACAACCACTCCACAAAACAACCAATCTACAGATCCTGAACCTAACCGCTATCGGTTATCAGTAACCGGTATCGGTTACTGTGATTCAAAACCAGAAATCAGCCTTTCCCCTATCCGTTCCAACGAAGTAATTTGATTGATATTTTACGGTCTTTTGTGTTAATTCATATTAGCAGGGAAACTGACCACCTTCGAAAGGAAGTTTTATATTTCCTGGGCCCAAGGCAGAGTTTCCTCATTTATTGTCTAATCAAAATCTTGTGGTCTTGTGTTCTTATTTGCAGGTAGTCCTTCCAAGACAAAAAGGAGTTCTTCGCAGTCAACCCGATCTTTCTCTACGGTACGCGCACACCATCTCGACATTCTACAGGTATTCCTCCTAGCCCTAACCTTATCTGTTTCTAAAAGGAATGAAAGGATAGAAGCAACTCTATTCCCAGACACCTAAACATTCCGAGCGAAACATTTTGGCATGCCCGGTGGGACCCATTTTGGGTTTCTTTCTTTCTTGCTTGCTTTCATATAGTAAACATATCTACTATTTTCTTCTTCTAAAGATATTCACAAGGTTTTGTATTATTTTGGTAAAAGAACTTGCTTTGTTTTTGCATCTTGCATTAGTGAAAGTCATCTCTTTTGCTTCATCAAATATCATTTTCGATTTGGTTTTAGAACACATGCATTGCATTCCTGCTTGTTGTTTTCAATTCTAGTGAACATAGATTAAGTAACAGGTCGTACACGTGGGGGTGATATCCACGGTATTGACAAGAAATTAATCTTACATTCACTGCACAACACATACCGAATCACTTCACAATTAACACAACAGCTCAAACATCCCCCCTTTTTCCGCGGTATTCCTCCGCCCGATTGAGGTAACCTTATAAGCCAAAACAAACTTGACATTTCCCCTAGGTCTTGTTGTTTAGGATTCTGACATCATTCTACGTCTAAAGGCATAAGCCCACGATAATTAAAATTAACCCTAGGGTTAGTCTTTGGATTTGTGTGTGCATCTTGCTTGTTTTCAGTTCTGTTTTTTTGTCTTCTGTGATCAATAATTTGACAAATATACTAAACGTTGTTAAAAATCAAATTAGCAGCCTTTTATATCTTGTTATCCTAGACTTCTGACACCGGCATCGGTTAACTGACCGACGTCGTCTGTTCTATGACCGACATCGGTTATTAGACCGATATCGGTTACTGTCTTTTAAGCACCTGACAAACCAGCAACCTGCCAAATTCATCATTCTGAGGTTGTTTCTGTTCTTGATAGATTTAAACCGTACTGTGTACTCTTGTCCATGGTTGTAATCACTAGGAAGCAAGCCGCCGCCATGGTTTCACATGCCTGCTCTGTGCCTTTTCCTGAATCACCCCCTTCACATTCTATAGGGAACCCTACGGACACCAGTGAGATCCCCAAAATTCCTGTAGGAGATAAGGACTTTGCCAAATTTCTGGATGCTAATCCTAGCGCTGTGCAATACTATTTGTCTCATACCCCTGACTGTATGCCTGATGGTCAGCTCCTTGTTGGTATGCCTATTAGTATAGCTGCTCATTTAGCTCCTACTCCGCATGATAACACCGCCTTGCTTCCTGCACCTTTAGCTCCGTCTCCCAATCTGACAGCTTCAGAGGTTCATACGACTCAGATTGGCTTTCCTTTGGCTAATCTTGGACCCCACATATCATTACCACCGACTGCCCCTACCTTGTCTCTCTTGCAGACTACTCCATTCATGACTTTCTCTCTACCACCTATCCACACGAGCTTTACTTCTCAAGCTCCGCCTACCTTTTCATTCCCATACACGTATCTAGTAAACCTCAACATCTTATATGGGACATCCCTATTCGGTCGCCCCAACATATTCATCCTCCATACCTTATCAACACTTAACCCCACCATTGTCTAGCGGAGGCCCTTTGCCTAATTTTCCTCCATTTACCACAACCACACCATCATCTCATCCAACCACGGATTTCATCAAACAAATGATGGACAAAATGAAAAATCTAGAGGCTTCTATTTCAGGAAGTCGTAGCACCTTGACATACGAGCAAGTTTTTTTGGGAGCCTATTCACCCTTCTGTCCCCCTTCACTCATATCCTTCTCAATGGGAATTGCCAAAATTTACTCGTTTTAATAGTAAAGAGGATCCTCAACAACACTTGCGATCATTTAGACATGCTTGTTATTTGATTGCCCATGATGATGCCTTGTTACTCCGCACATTTCCCATGTCCTTATCAGGACCCACCTTGGAGTGGTACAGTGCTTTAACCCAGCACTCAATCTTCTCTTTTAACCAACTAGCCCAATCTTTCTTGGATCATTTCTCCATTAACATTTCTAAGAAAGTATCCGTCACCGACCTTTATGCCATCCGACAATTCGAAGATGAATCTATCGCAGATTTCGTCGGACGATGGCGTGGTCTTATCAACCAACTTACATATGCCTTGCCTCAGGCTGAACTTATCGAACTTTTTACGCGGGCATTTGCTAAGCACATTTCTCCTACTCTTCAAATTCAAACTTTGCACACATTTGATGAGGCCTTTACCATGGCTCGGAAACTAGAAATTCGAGCCTTAGAAGAAGAGAAATTGTGGTTGCGCGACAAAAACCCCAATTTCCGAACTCCTGATTCTACCAATAAACCAAACACCACCACTCCTCACGCGTCCACTTCTTCTAAATCAAAAGGAGCTGTCCACGCGGGGTGATGGTTAAATCTCAAGCACCATCTAATACCCCACCAAAAAACCACCTATAAGTATAAAGCTGAGCCCATTAATTACACTCCCTTGGGAGAAACCTATGGTGTCATCTTGGAAAAATTTATTAAAGCCGGAGCTATCACCTTGCCTCCTGTTAAACCTCACTCCGGGTTTGACTCCACTTGCTCTATACCTTCCTGGTACAAAGAAAATGACTTCTATAACTTTCACCGCGTAAAGGGACATAGTCATGAAAACTGCAAGATGTTGAAAAACATAGTGCATGAAATGGTTGACACAGGTGATATAACCCTCGATAATCCTAATGCCCCTGCCAACTGGAAT
The DNA here is from genome assembly GCA_019776745.2 of Taxus chinensis. Taxonomy (NCBI): domain Eukaryota; kingdom Viridiplantae; phylum Streptophyta; class Pinopsida; order Cupressales; family Taxaceae; genus Taxus; species Taxus chinensis. Next base: position 937,940,027 of record CM034149.1, read on the forward strand.
TTGAAAATCTTCAACAAACCATTCCCGAATCACCCTTCCAACAGTAACACAAACTAGGATATCTTAGCCGAGGAGAGTGTTCATGAGATCCATGCAGTCTTCGATATTCAGCCAAAAACCTCTATCGAGAAAATTTTAAATCAAGCCTCTTCACTAACACAGGAGCCCAAACCTCCTTTACCGCCATCAAGCCAAAGAGAAATCATTCCTTTACCCATAAAGGAATTAACTGCCTAGACTTCTCTTCCCATCAATGAGTCTTCTTATACCACATCCCTATAAGACTGCGAACGGATGTTATCTAATCTATCTATTTCCCAAACTTCCCCTTTCTACCGCTCTTACTGCACAAGAGGAAGGTACGCCACTCCTTTTGACATCCTTAGACAAGAAATCTCTTGCACCGACATCACCAAATTCTTTAACCATGATGGATCCTCTCGAACATTCCCTCTTACCTATTAGTTCTTCATCGCCTAAATATTTTCAACGACCGGTTGACCTCTTAACATCTATTGATACAGTGCCTCATTTACCCCCTGTATCACACCCCACGGTGGACCGGAATCACAACCCACCTTTCTTCCATACAAAATTTACAATTCAAACCTGAAGACTGTCATTCTCCATAAGATAGACAAATCCTATGGGAACGGTTTGAGTACCCCCTATTCTACTCAAATGCAGATGACCGATCCCGACACCTCTACCATATACCCTAAGTGTTTACAGAAACTCAAAATGCCTATGTCCTCATTCTCACCCCCCCGTATCTATACCCAGTATCCCATCCACCTCTATTAACCCAACTAAATCTTCCCCTACACTTGGGACCTCACCAATACCCAGTCTCACACACCCGCCTAAGCGACTAGATTTATCCAAAAATAAAGCCGCCCCGCCACCTAGGAGACAAACTCAACCCGTGCCTCTATCACAATCAAAACCATCATCGTCACACCTACCTTCCATATTGGGACCTCATCCTTCCACCTTGCATCAATATATCATACCTCCTGCGTTTTCTTCAAAACAACCTACGCCTTCTGCACCTATATAGAGATCTAAGGGTATATCAACATTATCACCCCACGTATCCTGTCTACCCATCAACCCTAAACAAACTCCATCATCAAAGGATTTATTTTCTATCACTACCCTTTCTCCGTGGTTGTTTCCCGCTACCATGTCATATGTAGCCTTATCATCTAACCAGCCGAACATAGCTCCTGCGCCAAAGAAACCACGTTTAGTGAAAACCACGTGTCAACACCCCTTGGCTAAACCACCACCCGTACAAACGAACCACGCCCAAACATTACCAAAACCCGCACAACCAATACCCTCATCCTCCTTTGATTTTAACCCACTCAAAGGATCTTACGCCAAAATCCTTGCTATGTTGGTGGAGAATGCGACCATTTCTCTACCCCCACTTAGACCTTATGACCCGTCTAAACCTCGGCCTATAGGTTACGATGAGTCTAAAATCTGCGCTTATCACCGCACACCAGGACATGATGTGGAGGGATGCAAAGTTTTTAAAACCATCCTTCATCAGTCACCTCTCCCAGCTAGAAAGGTTAAGAAAGAAAACTTACGAAGGGAGAGATCTTTAGCTTTCATTCCCTCTCCTGTACCATCTGTCCCCGCCTCACCAAGGTCTATCATTATTACAACCCCACCTCTTGAAAACCATGATTTATCCCAACCATCTTCCTCATCTCAGGTCTACGAGATTAATATGATTAGTGTTGCTACTCGAGCGCAGAAAAACAATGAGAAAGTGAAAGAAAGCACACCTGCGTCCCTCTCCTTCTCCTGTCTAGCATCCCGATTGCACCACCACCCAAATGTGGTTATTCGTGGACCCACTTACCCCATCTCTAATGGAGCTACCCATCGAGCCATTGATCAAACAGCTTCACCAATCACCTGTAAAAATGACACTATATGATCTCATTCAGACTTCTGAATCTCATCGACAAGCTCTCGTTGAAATTCTTCAAGGGATCGAGGTCTTGCCTAATGAAACCCTGCCCATTACCTCCATTCTAACACCCAATCACGTTGCCTCTCTCACCAAACAACCCACTTCCCCAACCACTTCTGTCTCTGTACCACAAGCTGCAGCAGTCAGTTTCTCTGAAGATGAAATTGTTGACTTTGGTATAAAAGACCCTGACCCTGCCCTTTTCATCTCCGCTTACGTCCGGGACATTTCGGGTATGTCGTGTTATGATTGACGGGGGCACTAGCCTAAACATCATCTCTTCAAAAGCCTTCCAACAAATGAATATCCCTTCTAGCTACATGTGTGCCAACCCCATCATGTTGCGGTCATTTAATGACGCTATTACCTCTACCTTAGGCACCGTGATCCTCAACATTCTGGGTAGGACCAACGTACTTTACCTGAACTCTTCTATGTCCTTGAGGGAGAGTTCCAATATAATATATTGCTGGGTCGTCCTTGGATCCGGGCCATGGGATGCGTTCCCTCAACATTACATAGATGCATAAAATTTGAGTACGAGGGGGAAGTCCTACACCGTAAAAGCTAATCCTCCCCCCTTAAAACCTGCAATATGTTATACCGCCCAAATGATGTGCTTGTACCAATCAAAACACCCGTTCATTCACCCAACCATCCTCTTCAACTGTGCCTCAACAATCCACCTCAACCGCACCTACGCCTTCAATTGATGAAACCACCGTCGCAAAAACCACTTCCCTTCCCGCAGCTAACATCCCAACCGCGGACCCCTTAGTAGATGTTTTTCAGTGCCTTACGCTGGGGGAGTATCGCCTATATAACGTTAGTTCTTTCCATACCCCACAGGAGTATGGATAGGTACATGCACATCCTACCTATGATCGTCGTGTGTGGGAAGTAATCTCCTACGGACCACCTCACTGCCACACTAACCTGTTGTATGGGGGTGTTGACGCATCTTCCATTGCCCCTGAGCCTCCTCTTGGTGTGGTTCCTTTCTAATCCAATTTTCAATACCTTACCAATCGTCATTTTTCCCTCACCTTCTTGACTCGCTGTGCTTGGAAAGGCTTTGGTTTTGGTCTTTATGAACAAGGCCAACATACGCTCATCCCCATCACCACACACAAACATAATGATCGTAGTGGTCTCGGATTTCCGGGAACACTTACATCAATGGAACCTCGTGTCAGTTGTCTTCTAGAAGACGATGACATCACCCCTACCGAACCATCATCACCCATTTTGCCTTCGTCTCCCACAGAATCGATAGATCCTAAATCTATCCCTCCTAACTTTTTTTTTCATAAATGCTATCTTCCTAGGTCCTCTCATTTATCAACGCGATAATGAGGACCCCTCTTCTATTCCCCTTCTATATCCAGACATGATTGAAGAGGACTCACCTTCAATTAAAGTTGTTGAGTTCCAGGATGATGACTCCATCCTCACTTACCTTGGCGCGGATGACTCTTATATTCAACGAGCCTTACCATCTGAAACCCAAACCATGCTGAACGAATCTACTATAGAAATCAACATCCACACGGAGGAGGATCCTAACATTGTGAAGATCGGACAATCCCTTAATGCATCAGAACAAGTCTCCTTTACTACCTTTCTCCGTGCTCGCAACCAAGCTTTCGCTTGGTCCTACGCTGACATGCCAGGAATTGATCCTGACATTGCTGTCCATAACATTACACTGAAACCCGATTCCAAGCCAATTAAACAGAAATTGAGAAAAATGCATCCATGCATTGCCCTCTTGGTCAAAGAGGAGCTCCAACGACTCCTTTCTGTTTCCTTCATTCTGCCTATTTACTATCCTCAATGGATTTCTAACATCGTACCTGTTACTAAAGCGACGGGGGGACTTTGGATATGCACAGACTTCCGGGATCTTAACCTCGATACCCTAAGAATGACTTCCCCCTACCAAGTATTGACCAACTTGTTGATCTCACTGCAGGCCATGAGATGCTCTCTCTCATGGATGGCTTTTTAGGATACAACCAAATTTTGGTTGCCCCTGCCGATCAACACAAAACTACCTTCATAACTCCTTGGGGAACCTTCTGTTATCATGTAATGCCATTTGGCCTTAAGAATGCTGGTGCAACCTATCAGCAGGCTATGACCTACATTTTTCATGACATTATGCACACTATCCTTGAAGATTACGTCGACGATCTTCTTGGCAAGTCTAAACATCGCAGTGAACATCTCGATGTCTTAACCATTATTTTTGATCACCTGTTACAATATTCTATCCGTCTTCAACCAAAAAAATGTGTCTTTGGTGTCCTTTCGGGAAAACTTCTTGGCTTTATCGTCTCTTTGCGTGGGATTGAGGTCGACCCATCTAAAGTCAAGGCTATCCTAGAAATGCCCCCACCTGCCAATCTCAAACAATTGTGTAGTTTACAAGGTAAGCTCCAATCTATCCGACGTTTCATCTCCCAACTCTCAGATCAATGTCAACCTTTCCATCACCTCCTTAAGAAGGACATTGATTTTCAATGGAGCAAAGAGTGCCACCAAGCCTTTGAAGCTCTCAAAACTTATCTCTTACAGCCACCCGTGCTTATCCCACCTCAAGACGACCACCCTTTCTACCTTTACCTTTCCGCCACTGACCACGCTGTAGGGGCCATGCTTGCACATCATAACTCTGATAATCGAGAACAAGCCATTTATTATATAAGTCGTACTTTGGTGGACTATGAGACTAGGTATACACATGTAGAAAAGTTGTGCCTAGCCCTATCATTCGTGGCCACCAAACTCCGACACTACCTTCTGAATCACAAAACTTTCGTCATCACCAACATAGATCCCATCCATTACATGTATGCCAAACCTCATCTAAACCAACACATCGCTCGATGGCTCATGCTCCTCGCCGACCTCGACCTTGAGTTCGTCCACCAGAAATCAATCAAAGGACAAACCATCGCAGACCAACTTGCGGAAGCCCCTTTACCTGGGGAACAATTTACCAATTTTACATTCCCCGATGAACTCATCGCCACTCTTTCACTCAAGGAGGAGTCATATCCAATGACTCTCTTCTTCGATGGATCCAAATGCCAACGCGGTGGAGGAGCCAGCGTTGTTCTCATTCCTCTCGACATCGAGCCTATGCCTCTTTTATTCCGACTCGATTTCCCTTGCACTAATAATACAACGGAATATGAAGCCCTTGTTCTGGGTCTTCAGGTGGCGCTGCACTTAGGTATCAAATCTATCAATATTTTTGGCGACTCTCAATTGGTAGTCAATCAAATTATGGGCATCTACCAATGTAAAAATGAGGAACTTCAAAAGTAAAAACACTACGTGGACTCACTTCTAGCCTTATTTACTCACTATTCTATCCAAACCATTCCCCGCTCCACTAACAAATTTGCAGATACTATGGCTTGCTTAGCCTCGCAAATTCCAGCCTCATCAACTGACTCTGACATTTTCGTCTTGGTCCAACAACTCTTTGCCCCATCTGATTCAGCCCCGGTTTTTTGTACGATAAATATTGTGTCTGCTAACTCGCAGGATACTTGGTATCACCAATTCCACGACTACCTTACAACCTCTGTTCTCCCTTCTGACCTTACTAGTACTGGTAAACGCGCTTTTCTTAAACACATTTCTCATTATGTAGTTATGGGGGGACTCCTTTATAAACGTGGCTTTGATGGCATTCTCCTTCGATGTCTCACCGGCGCGGAGGTCACCCATACCATCCAACAGGTCCATGACGGTATCTGTGGTGGACATTTTAGTGGCCTTGCCATGGCCAAGCGAATCCTTCGCCTAGGTTATTATTGGCCTACTCTCAATAACTACTGCTACGAATATGTTAAGCGTTGTGTTATGTGTCAACAACATGCCAATCTTCAACATACTCCTAGCCACCCACTACAGGTCGCCCGAGATCTTTGGCCTTTCTCACAATGGGGTCTAGACCTTATTGGTGAGATTCACCCGTCCTCTTCACAACGTCACCGATGGATTATCACAGCAACTGAATATTACACAAAATGGGTGGAGGCTATCCCACACATTTCAACTAAAAAAGAAAAAATTGTCGAGTTCATTAACCACCACATTATCTGTCGTTTTGGTGTTCCTCATCGCCTGATTACAGATAATGGCAAATCTTTCAAAAATAAGTTGTTGCAAGACCTTTGTGACAACTTTGGTATCAAACTTATCTTCTCATCACCCTACTATCCACAAGCCAATGGACAAGCCGAATCCTCTAATAAAACCCTAACCAAAATCCTCATGAAAGTTGTCAATGAGTCCGGACGAAATTGGCACGATCACATCCCCTTTGCCCTTTAGGCTTATCATACTAGCATTCGTACCTCTACTAATGCCACACCTTTTTCTTTGGTATATGGTACCGAGGCTGTCTTGCCTCTCGAAATACAAATACCCTCCCTCAGGATATCTCTTCAGGATATTCTCACCAATGATGATTTCCGCCAAGAGTGGTTAGCCCAATTGGAGCTTCTTGACGAACGTCGTCTTACAGCTCTCGATCACCTTCAAAATCTATCAAAAACGCATCAAACGTGCTTATGATAAGTGACTTCATAAGCGTACCTTTAAGGTTGGTGATCTTGTCCTCAAAGAGAATCAACATGTAACCAAACTAGAAAAGAGCAAACGTGAAAAATTTTCTCCCAATTGGATTGGGCCTTATATAATCACTCACACTTATGGATCAGGCACTTATCGTTTAGCTTCCCTTAATGGTAAACCTGAGCCTGAGCCCCTTAATGCCTTGCATCTTCGACCATTCTACTATTGAATTTAGTGTTATATCACTTCTTATCTACCTACTGCTCATCCCTTAAGCTCATTTACCGCTACATACACTTTGTTTTCCTACATCTCAAAATAAAATCAAGCTCACTTCTCACCTCCCCTTAACGATTCCTTCCCCTTTTTTAGTCTAGTCCATGACTTCAAAGTATTAAAATAAGCCGTATTCTTATGGGATTTTCTTGAGTCAAACTTCCTACCAAACTAGATGCTTCACACCAAAAGAACATCTAGTCATCTAAATTAAATATAGACTGTTCCCTCAAAGGACAGCTATATGCCAAACTATTGCTGCTATTGTATATAGACTGCTCCCCCAAAGGACAGCTATGCACTAAAATCACAGCTGTTACTATAAATAGACTGCTCCCTCGAAGGACAGCTATACACAGTTAGCCTTTATCAGAAGCTTCTCACATTGATCAGCTTCGTGAAGACCTCAAGAATAATACAATCAATATCCCTTGTAGACTTCCCGCATCGGTCAGTCTACATTCAATAAAATAAAAGCCTCATTCAAAAGAACTTTTGAGTCATGGACTTGTCTATTTAGGGTAGGTTCTATTTCGTCAGAACACTCACTTTGTAATAAGTCCTCCGTACCTTAACTATACCATCCACCTCACCTCACCATTTGTTTCACCTCAATGGATGTGATGTACACCTGATAGGTCGTGATCATACAACTCTTTTCACCTATTGATTTCTCGTCTATGCACCGGTACCTAGGGCTTCAAGTTCATTCTATGTTGTGTGGTTTTTTTTACTCTTTTCGCCTACAGATCAATCTTTCCTCTTTACCTCGCATCTAGGATTGTGTGTTGATCTTAATCAGGACATGGTTCCCTACCACTTGGGTAGGCTAACTTTCGCTTCCCTTATACCTTTTACAACATCACCAATTCGTTACCAACACCATCAACCTTACCTTACAAATATTACTATCAATACTTTTACCAACCAACCAATCGTCTAACCATACCTAAATTGCCTAAATTCACCTCTCCCTGGTCCTAAGGGAGAACTACATCGGTCTGAGGCCCCTCCTTGCTTTGTGCAAAGGGCTATGTAGGCAGCACTTCGGAGACATGGGGTCTCCCAAGGTTAGCTTGACCATCCCCTACCATAACCTATCATGTGTAGTAAATATAAATATTTTTTGTATTTCTATTTCATCACATCCCTCTTTATCCTTTTTTCAAAAACACCGAAAATCAAAACACAAACATTCTTATTATTATCGTAACTCAAGCCAACATACATATTCAGCTTTATTTAGATGTTAAACAAATACATCTTCTCTATCATCGACACGCAGGTCGGCATCCTTATTTATTCTTATAACTAGCTAACATTTATTTAGACCCTTACGCCTCATCCCGAACCAGGTGATGATCGTGATCGTCGACCCCTCTCGCCAGGCCTCTCTGTCCTCAAAGGTACCACGGCTATTGGTACCGCCCACTGATCTTCCAATCTCTCCTGTAACATATGAATATGCTCCCTCGCATGGAGGTATCTTGCCTCTAGTCCCTCCGCTCGTGACTCCGCAACAGCTAACAATCCTCTTGTCTCATTCACCTGCGTTTGGAGCTGCTGAACTAAACGCTGCAGATGATCCCTCTCTGCTGTAATCACCGCTATGCCAGGATGATCACATACACCTTGCAGCTCTACTACCCACCATAATCTATAGGCCTCTGTCATTCCTGCATCCATTACCCTGCGATCGGCTGCTACTTCTTCAGGACCTTCTGGAGGTGTTGGCCGGGGAGGTGAGAATGCTGCCTGTGCGTCGATCCTCATATATGGTCTATAAGCCTGCGGTATGTCTTACACCAATCCAAATTGTCACCGCACGCGATCTATAGGAATCCTCTCATATTCACCTGGCCTGTGCCCCGCGATCCACCTCAATCACTCTACACCCCTCAACTCCTCAGTTATACTCTCTGTTACCATATAGTTCTCGTAAGGCCTCCAATAGATATCCGTGATCGTCACCCTCTCCCATACCTACCTGTAATACTCAATGTCACCCGTCACGGCCTGAGATCTTGCCTCTTGTTCTGTTTGGACTCATCGTCTGAATCCCAACCTCTGTACTCTGGTCTCTCCTGCCTGGATGGGTCGGCCTATTGGTCGCACACAAACAATGTGCTCATAGGCCCAACAGTGTAATAAGTATGAACAATCCAGTGTCTTCCTGTGATTTCGCCTACAAGCCCATAAACCCCTGTATCGCTCCGTCAAATATGCAGGTGCCCATGCAAAATTCACGTTCCTTTCCATCATCTCCCAAATAACACACATCAATGCCTTTGGAAATCTTCCCCCTTTCACCCCCGGTAATGCATAATACCCTACCGCTATCATTAATATCACTGCTAACCTTGTCTCCTCAGGGTGTGCTGCATACATTACCCCATATGTGAATGTCAAACCTCGCTGTGTCAGATCTCGTGCGTATGGACCAAATACTGCTGTTATCGCTGCCCGCCCCGCGCTAGGCATTTCCTGATATACTGGTGTTCCTATAATCGGGAGTCTCAAAATACAGAACACATCTTCCAATGTCACTGTCATCTCCCCTGTTGGCAGATAGAAGGTATTTTTCTCAGGATTCCATCTCTCAATCAACGCCTGTAACATAGCATGGTTACGTGCGATTCGTGAGTAATAGCGGATTCCACTTAACCCCAAACGATTTATCAATGTCCATTCAACTGGCGTTACATCCACTCGGATTCATGACAACAGCGCTGGTACACTATCATTCATCCTCAACCCTGCCTCTGCCTGCATACATCAAAATAACAAACAACCATTCAATCCATCAAATCCCCACGGGTTTTTTCTCACATTCTAGAAATTCCTACAGCAACCGGTATCGTTTATAGCTAACCGGTACCGGTTCAGTAACCGATACCGGTTATCCCTAACCGATATCGGTCACTGTCACCTTCATACAGCCTGCCTAAACACACCACCTATGACAATAATTTGAGCGTTTATTCCTTTCTGTACATACAAACATTCCTGAAACCCCTGATTGCCTACCCCGTAACACTCACCTCATCTATAACCCTTGCTATTATATCTACCCACTTAATCTCCCTCCTCCTATTCACAAAACATGAAAAAATCAAATCACAACCAAAACGTTTACCTCTTGGGTTGCAGCAGCTTGTGGTGGCACCTGTCTTCCCTCTCGTCCCTGCCTGCTGGATGCTTCTCCTCGTTCTGCCATGATCACCACTCTGTTCAAATTCACCTTTCTACTTTCTGAATCTCAAATCGCATTCACTTTTCCTGTCTCTTTTCTTCTTATCACCCAAATCTCTCATGCAAATACCTGTCTGAGTTGTCAAAAAGCGTCGCGTTCGCGTATTTAACTTCTTGCATGGCTCTCAAAATTAGAACTTAAGTTGCAACCCTAGCTTTTCTATTTTTAGAAAAGCTCATACCTAAATAACCGGTATCGGTTATATAACCGATATCGGTCTATCAGCTACCGCCATCGGTTTCCTAACCGACATCGGTTACACACCTACCTTTTTAAAACATGGTTCTTTTCTTCATTTTCTACCTAATTTTTGTCGCGCCCGCCTCTTTTCCTGCATCACAACACCATTATTCATGTTTGTCCATCCACCACACATATCATTACAATTTCATTAACATCATCTATTTTACAAAAACAAACAAGCCATCAACTAAGGATATCAAAACAAAACAAAAAACTATCAATCTATACATCATTTGGATCCAACTCATCAGATACATATATAACAATGTCCCAAAACCAGCAACGAAATATGCAACATTTCATCATATAACATGTCATCCATATATACGTGCAAAAGACATCAACATCATCCATATATCAACATGTCAATTAAACTCATCATACATTCTATATCACAAACCATTGACGAAATACTTAAAAACATTTTGAACACTGCATGTGGATCAAAACATCATCTCTATATATATATACAAGTTTCAAATGTACAATGTGCCCTGCATCGGGTCCTCTGTGATCTCATAATACAATAACAAAGCTAGTACGCAGGCCGCAATAAATATCAATAACCTCCACTCGGCTCACAGGCCGGTCCCTCATATCAAAAATATACTCGGCTCGCAGGCCGGTATCAACTGTACAATCCATACTCGGCTCACAGGCCGGTCTATAATGAATGAATGAATCAATAAATGAATAAATATAGGCACGCAGGCCTCTATCAACACAACCAGTTCGCAGACCGGTGCCCATGTCCAATATACAAATGTGCAGGGACCCCTCAGCTCTCTCCACCTCCCTCTGCCTGTCTGCCTGTTGGTCCCTATCTTGCCTCCCGCCTCCTGCCTGTAACAGACACACCGGCTATGGCTGCACCTCCCTGCGATCTCTGACTATGCGAGGTCTCCACTTGGTGTGCCGCATATGGCTGATACTCAGCTCCGGTACTATCAAGAACATCCTGATAGTACCGGGCCTCCACTCTCGCCTCCATATATCTGTCCCATGCCACCGTAGGTACTGGGGCTGGTCCCCGAACTCCTACTGCCAGTACCCCCTGTGCCTGGGGCTGTGGCTGTGCCACTGCTGGTGGTGGTATCTATACCTATGCCTGGGGCTATGGCTGTGCCGCTGCTGGTGGTGGTGCCTGTGCCTGTGCCTATACCTACGCATGGGCTAGCTGCCCCTGTAGGACACCTATCTGTGCCTGTGCAACAGCCAACTGCCCCTGTAATAGTTGCACCTGGCCCCTGAGCTGATCTCGCTCTGTTATCACTGCAGCCAAGTCTGGCTGTGCCGGCGGTGCTATCCTAGCTACTCTCTGACCAGCCCACCAAACCATGAATGCCCCCGTACACCCAGCATCATCTACCGCGTCACCTGCTGGCCTCTCTGCAACCCAATATGGGTCCAAGGGCTGTGGTGCAGGCAGTGGGGCCTCTACATCATCCTTCCTGTACTGAGGGAAGGGAGGTGGCTCGTCCTGTCGCAGCCCCATCTGCCTGCGTACCCTCTCTAGGGGTATCCGCTCGTACTCTCCCGGCCTCCGTCCTGCTATCCAGAATGTGTACTGGATCAGGCGCAACTGTAATCGGGCTCCTCTGTGAGGGTGATGACCTCTGTAAGGTCTCCATATGATATCTACCGCTGTCAGGCCCTCTAACAAATGTCTATAATAGGCGACATCTCACCCTGCAAGCACTGCTCGTGGCTGCCCCACGACCCCCAACCACCTCTGAAAGCCGTATCTGTATATGACCTGTGGCCCTGGCTGCTGGGGTAACCCTACTAGCCTGATGCATATGATGTGCTCATATGCCCAACAGTGAAGTAAAAATGTAGAGCAAATCCCAAATCACCTCATCCGGTGATAGCCCCATAGCTCTCTGTATAACTGCACCAGGTATACTAGTGCCCAAGCGTAACAGGTGTGCTCCTCCACCATCTCAAGCAGCACCCCCATCAATGCATGTGGAAAGCGGCCTCCCTCTGAGTCCAGGAGGGTGAAGCAGGTGATCCTGATCATCATCAGCATGGCAAGCCGTGTCTCATGTCGGTGCGCACGGTACATGTCACCATACCCGATACTCGCGCTGTGATAGGTAAGTAGCGCGGCTGCATCTCCAAAAACCTGTAGGATGCTGTCCATCGCTGTCTCAAAGTCTACCTGGAAGACTGCCTCTCCCTCGATCGGCAGTCGAAGGATGCGATACACATCCTCCAATGTGATAGTCATCTCCCTAGTCGGGAGATGGAACACATTGGTCGCCGGATCCCATCTCTTGATGAGGGAAACCATCAAGCTATGATCTGTGTCGATCGCTCTATATCGCTGGACTTCGCCGAGTCCCACCTCGCGCATGATAGCCCAGTGCGCTGCAGACACATGTGGTCGCATCCGCACCAACAGTCGGGGCATCCTGTCCCGCATCGTCAGCTGCTGATGTGCCTGCAAAACCCACCCACTACATTAGCCCTACTCTTTATCACGATATCTACCTGTACCCTCTTTTATCGCCCTGACCACATCCCGACTCTCTAACCCACCCCTCTACTCTCTATCTTCTCCACTATCCCCCTCCCTCTTCACACCCAAAAAAAAAAAAAACCCCGCAACCAACACAAAAAAAAAAAAAAAAAAACCAAAAACAAACTACAACACCCACCGACGCCGGCCGATATACGACCGACGCTGGTCAAGCCCAACCCACCCTGCCCACAAATTTCGCGACCGATGCCGATCGCTTGGCAACCGACATCGGTCGCTGTCATCGCCCGGAGCCGAACCCCCGCGTGGCCCCCCGCCTCCATTTTTTCATTTTTTTTACCTACATACCCACCCAAACACCCTAAAAACCTACCCACCTAGCCGCCTTAGCCTATTTAGCCTATCTACCCTCTCCCTTTTTTAAATTATTTCCATTTTCTACTTATTTCCTAAAAAATGTAAATTCCTACCCAAACCCCACATTTAACATAATAACTTCAAATCAACACAATAAGGGGTTTCAAACCTACCGGTACGACGACATGTCGTCGTAGTGGGATGGGTGGTGGTGGTCTAGCTCCTCCTGCTCCTCCTGGCTGTGCCATGGCTCCAAATGTCCTCTTCTGGGTCCTCAACCAATCACCTACTGCCTCCTCATCACTCGGGCCCGCTAACAACTCACTCCTCCAGTCAAATAACGCCACCTCACGCACCAAATGCACCAATGTCAATATTCCACCTCAGAAAACTTAATTTGATTTCCAAATTGACAAAGTGACAATGACCGGCCGTATTTTTCTTTTTATAGGTTTTTCACATCGAACCGATACCGGTCTGTTATCCCGTAAAATTGACTAGGAAAATTTTACCGATAACCATACCGAAAATTTTGTTTCGATCCCTCGTTAGGGATCCCTCGCGTTCGAAACGTTGTAAAATCCCTTCCCGGGAAATCTAGTTTTCGAACTTAGTCTTTTTTAGCCTTTTTTTGCTGGGCGCATGAAATCTCCTTGTAACACTAACTTTTGGTGCGCCCCCCCTTAAAAGCCTTTGGCGCATGGTTTTCAATGTCAACATGTTTTTCGGTGCGCCAAAGGATGTTGAGTCTCTCTTGCGTGCGCCAAGGCGCATGCGCCTTATTGTTGACACAACTTTTGTTGCGCCACTTTTTGGTGCACCTAAGGGCGCACATAATCTTATTGCAACACCATGTTTTGGTGCGCCAAAGGGCACACATAACTTCATGTCGACAATGCTTTTGATGCGCCAAGGCACACTTTGTCTCCTGTTGTCAAAAAATTTCGTGCGCCAAAGGGCGCACGCTTTCTCCTGTCGACAACAAATCTCATGCGCCTTCAAAAAGTGGTTGGCGCATTTATGACCAGTTTTCCTATATATATAAGTGCGCGCCCAAATGTCATTTTCACCTTTTGCGAAGCATGTGATTTTTCTGAGCTTTTCAGCCTCTGCTCCATCGTTTTCAACGTATTATGGACCCGTTCTCAAAATTTTTGCTATTTATCAGGTAAGAGGTTCTCCCTCTTCTCCGTTTTGTGTTTTCGGTTCTTGATGTGTTATTGGTCTGGTGTTTAGCTTGTCAGTTGGTTTTGAAATAGAAATAGGTTGAGATTTTCCCCCCCTGTGCTGTCTTGTCTTATTTCTTCTTTTCCTCCTCCCTTCCCCCCTCTTTCCAGATCTGCTAGTAGAGGGCGTTATTTCGAAAAAGCTTGGTCTGAAAACCTCTTTTTGGTCTGAAACCTCATGTCTCCCCAAGCAGTCTTAGAAATGAAGGAAAGAAAGAAAAAGAGTTAGAAACCCCATTAAGAAAGCTCTGTTTTTCACTTAGGCACACTGGCGCGTCTTGTTACACTAAGAACAGTTGCACCCCTTTGGCGCATCTACCCGCCCTGTTACATGAGCAAAACCCGCGCCAATGGCGCGCCTCTTTCACGTGCTACAAGTGCTGAACCTGCGCCCCTTTGGCGCACCATCCGTCTATGTTGCATCCCTTTTTCATGCGCCAATGGCGCACTCAGCTTCTATGTTACACAAGTTATATTTGCGCAAGTATGAAGCTATAGAGGCATAGGTGCATCCCTGATTACAACAACATCATGTTGTGTAAACCCTTCGTGCACCGCGCCATATCCCTTTGGTGCATGAAAATTCAATGTTACACGATCCATCCATGCGCCAAAGGGCGCACCAAATCCTAATGCAACATGAAAATTGCATGCGCCAAAGGGCGCATCCTGTCCCAATGTAACACACAATTCTCGTGCGCCCTCCTATAAAATGTAGTATGCAACATCCATGCGCCATGCGCCTTTAGCGCAAGTTTAGCCTCTGCAACACTCCTTTTCTATGCGCCTTATCTATTTGGCCTGCTAATTGCATTTTTCATGCGCCCTGCGCCCTAAGCCTTAAAATATCTAACTCTTTCTTCTGCTAGCATTCCAATGGAAGATCAAATGGCTAATTCAACCTTTTTGGATTGGGTCTCACTTCTTCTTCATGCAGATCAATAGATAAACCTTGAAGAACATATGTCTACATCCAGCAAGAAACCCACCAAACCAAGAGGAAAGGCTAAGCTTACAAAGGAAGAAATGAAGTACAAATATCAAAGGGTCAGGATGCCCGAATCACAGGCTGAGTGCAGTATGGATGTCAGAGACTCAGAATTGGGTCACATTGACATGGAAGAATTCTGGGTTAGAACTCAGAAGGTTACAAGAAGTCTGTGAATGGAAAAATTGATAGACAGTGCCCTACACTTCACCGGAGGAATCCCCGTCAGTGCCGTCAATAACGAATTCATGATGGTGATTGCCCAATGTTACAACAAAGACACAAGGTGTGTCGAAAATAGCAAGGGCGAGGTAGTCATAAACCTCACTTCCTGTCATTTTGAAATAATGCTCGGCATTCGTCACCACCGGCACTTTGTGGCCGTCAGCCAAGAAGAGTGTATCAAGGCCTGGGAAGACAATGAAGACCAGTGTACGCAAATGATGAATGAGGTATACCTGAAGAACAAGAAGGTGGTAACCTGGTGGCCCCAGACCATCCATCGCAGCGATTTCTTAAAAGAACTTAGTGATACTATCACTTTCCTGAGCAGAGTCTTCGGGCTTTCTGACGCCCACTACTTCCATAAATGGATGCTGAGGTACTTGGAGACAATGAATAAAAACTTACCTGATCAGCGCTTTTACTGGGGAGAGATAATAAGTAGCACCATCTCTGAGCAGCTACAACATTTCGCCACAACGGGAGTGTTCCATATGAACTCCTACGTAGTCTACGCTGCAGCGTCGGAGAGAGATTATCTAGGGCTAAACCGAAGTGGAATTTTGCCTCAGGTCAAGATATATGAATATTATCCAGAGCTGAGACTGGAGAACAGCATCCCTCAATTTTCCAAAATTAATGATGCTTTCTTCTATCACATCATTTTCCTGTTGAGGCCAAATCTAACTCATGGTCGCACAACCAAGAACATTGTGTCAACTGTGGAGAAATGGGGGGCCCTGTTCACCCAGTTTCCCACATTCACCTATCTGAGGGCGGTCAACTTCTTGGGTGAACCAACCAGGCTACCGAGATATGCTGGACCTAAGCTGATTCTACTAGAATTATCAAGGCAGCTGGTCACATACCATGAGAAATGCCTCAAGAGAAAGAAGGGCGGAACTCCTTTCCCCCTCACAGTGGGCCGATACACATGCTCCACCCATCACAAGGCAAGGGAAATTTTCGCAGATCTGGAGCTGCTCAATTTAAAACATGACTTCCCAGCCAGGCCTACCTTTGACCCAAGGGGCTGCCTGCCGAGAGCTAAGATTGATCTGATCCATGTCCCTCAAATTGAGGAT
This sequence comes from Taxus chinensis, assembly GCA_019776745.2. NCBI lineage: Eukaryota > Viridiplantae > Streptophyta > Pinopsida > Cupressales > Taxaceae > Taxus > Taxus chinensis. The sequence goes on from CM034149.1 coordinate 937,956,751, forward strand.
ATTTACATTGACGTCATCCATGAGGTAGAACTCAGAAGAAAGGATCATTCTCACTTAGCATTGGCAGAAATTATCCAATACGGAGTGGCCATTGTCCCCGAAGGCTTCCAAACTGCGGAAGATGAAACGGACAAGGTGTATAATGACACGGAAGGGGATGATTGGCCCTTCCCGGCCATTGACAGAAGCAAGGCTCCTCAAACAATTGAGGAGAGGGTCAAGGAGACTATGCGGAGAACGGAGCACTGGTGCCGCATGAACGGGCTGATCTACCTCGGGGTAGATTTCACAACTTCCCCATTGGGCAGCGCACCTCCAAGGTCCAAGAAATAGCTAAAGGGCAAAGGCATAGAGGGTGGGTCTAGTACCACCCAAGAGGAAACTCCTGAAAGTCCTCCTTCCACAGCGTGAGAACAGGTTATAACTCTGGAAGAAGAAACAATGGAGGATGTTCCCATGGGCCCATCCACTTAGGATGTCGGCATCGCTACAGCAACCGAGGTCCCTTCTGTCCCTTCTTCCTCTCTCCCTCCCCTTCCTCAGGTGTCTCAAACGACCACCCCTTTGGTCGTGTCCTCTGTCCCTTCTTCTACTCTTTCCCCTGCTTCTTCGTCTATCTTTTCTTCCCTCGCTGATCTACCCTCCTCTATTTTCTCTCTCATCTCCGAGCTCCCTTCCCTTCCTATGTCTTCTGCAGCTACGGTTTCCCTTCCTTCCGTGGGCACGTCTTCGGCTATTCTTTCAATGCCGCCGCCGCGTGTTTCCACATTTTTCCCCTCTTCTACTGTAGCTCCCTCCTCCTCTGTCTTTTGTCCTTCTTCTATAGGACCAGCCTGGATCTCTCAGCAGCTGAGCCAGCAAAAGAGGAAAGTTCCCATCGCTCCGATGGACTTTTCCGTAATTCCAGCCAAAGGGGCAAAGAGGCAGAAGCCTGTGACACGCTTCTCCCAAAGTGCTGCAGGTGAGAGAGTTATGGAAATAGCATACCCTGACCCCCTCAAGGAGAAAAAAGATCTGTCTCCGACAGATTTTACTGTGACCCAAGTCACAATGGGGACGTCTTCTGAAAGTCTCCAGGGGGAAGCTATTTCCGCAGTTGATGCCCTCTGCAAAAAGCTTTAGGAAATGAAAGAAGATAAAAGGCTACTGAAGGAGCAGAACAGACATCTGCTTCAAGCCTTGCAGAAGATGGGCAGTGCACCTCCTACAACTGCCGCCGAGACTTCTGAGCTTCTCAGCTAGGAGAAAATCAATGAATATTCAAAGATCGACAAACAGGGTATGGTCATTTCTACTTGGAGGAGTCAGATCCTCAAGGATAGTGAAAGAGTAATCGCCGAGTATATCAGTTTATACCTAAACATCGAAAAGGTGAATAAAGAACTCCAAGCATTAGCAGTTCCCATATCAGAAGAGTTGGAGCATGCTAGACTCCAGCACGAGACCTTTCAACAAATGTTCGACTGTTCAGTCGAAGATCTGGTCAAGTTCGGAGTCTTCGGCCATCCAAGGGCCCTCAACAAAACCATGTCCACTCTGGACTATCGGATAGATCAGCTGGAATTCGTTCTAGAAAAAAATAGACAAGGTAAAGGAAGAGGCCCTGGATGCAATACATCAAATGGAGAAAATTGTTCTCGCCATGACTCCAGGGTTGCTCACCTCTTCCCTTACCTGAGATCAGCTGATGACACTATCCGGATCTTCAAGGAGATCGCTTCTCAAGGGACAGGGCCAGAGGTCACATTCGACAATGAATCTATCAACAACCTACTGGCCTGTAGGGACTTCATCGGGTTCCTCATCGAGGCAGAGAAAGATTATTCCAAACTCCCAGAAAATCTCATAGACGAGCGGGAGACTTGCGAAGCAATCAGCGAACGGCACCAAGGATCCATCGCAGGATCAATTTGGGCCGATGATTAACAAGTTTTTGGAATACCGCGCTCAGTTCCACATATCATCTCCTGAGCAGCATCAGAAACAGGCAACCCCCTTTTGGCCGCAGGACGATGATGACGAGTAGCTGCTTCTTCTTCTTCTTCTTCTTCTCTCTATTCTCTGACTTTCTCGTTGAAATGTCTAAAATGTGTTGGCACAAATGATGACATCATCCATGTTGCATCATGGGATGATGTCATCGATCAAGTTGTCAAAAGTCAACATGACTTTTAGATATTTTGTAAATATCTTTGTAAATAGGTGGTTGGCTCCTTTTTGTCTTCTTTTCCTCCTCTTCTTCTATAAATACTGGAATACTTGTGGTATTCAAGGTGAACATTTTTTAGATAGAAATAGAGGTGAGGAGAGAAAGACTTTGTTCTTTCTTGTAACAGAAGAAAACAGTAATACAATTATTAAGACTTTGTGCTCAATAGCTGTGTTATGCATTAGATCTTTCTTACATTAGATCCGTAGGTGTTTAATCTGTTGGATTCATATCTACTTTTTCCGTCACTTTCTCATCAGTATTGCTTTGTTTATTTATGCAAGTAGGTTTGGCTCTGTTTACTACCAAACTAAAAACATAAATCTTCTGACCTTTCTGCTTTGGAATTCATTTCTTTTCTCCCTTCGGATCTGTTCTTTCTCTTCTCCCTCTTTTATTCCTTTCTTTTCGCAGCCTGGAACACTCTACTGGGATGAGATCCCAACCCCCGAAGGTAGAATATGTGAGACTTGCATAGATTCCTGCTAGTAGAAATAGCAATAAACCAGTTTCGCTTTGCTGTCTCAAAGAGGGGCTAAGCCCTGCACACTGTTGGCTCGTCTATCCATAGATCTGTCCATGCGACAGATTTCAGACCAACAGTTTTTGGCGACTCCGCTGGGGAATGAATAGATCCGTCAGATCTATGATGGTGGTAAGATGAAAAAATCAGATAAATAAGAAAATTGTTGCCTGTTTGCAAATCTGAACTTTTGATAAAAATCCCAAAAATTGCAAAAGTGCCCAAAATTGAAAATTTTCTTCTGAGAGCCATAGATCGGGCCTAGTTATAAATCTTTAATTCGCTGAGTTTTTATAAAAATCAATATTTTGCCATAAATCTGATTTTGACTATTTTCCAAAAAGTTTTAAACCCTCTGAAAAAGTAAAAATCAGATCCGAAAATCAGCCTGCTATTCTTCCCTGCCTTCTTATCCTCGTTATTACTTGTCATTAACCGCAATCGGTTTTTCGAAGGGGGTAGTTTTTAAATATTTAGAAAAGTGCATGCTGCTGGTTTTTGTCAGAAAAACCAGAAAATCAGCAAGTACAACCAAAAAGAAAGTTTGAATCTGTGCCATAATATCGCAGATCTGGAAGGTACACTGGCGAGTGAACCTTTTACGCGCAGCAGGAGAGCCCGTGGAGAAGCTGATCCCACTTTCGATCTGCTTCAAAGGCACAATTTCAGCGTGACACCGGCGTGTTTTTCAGCGCTAAGCTCGGCTAGCCGGTCATCTAGGAGTGTCTCACCTCCATGAAGAAAAAGTCTTTTACAAAGTGCATCTACGTCCCTTTGTAGTGCCTTGCTGCTCAGTGGAACCACACTTCCCGCCCGTGTTCTCTTTCCGGCCATTCAAATGGTAGTACCATGGGGAAATGCTATGGGTCCTCTAGCACTGCCACATCCAGTTCATGCACTCCCTCACGGAAATCGAAAGAATTTTCCCAGATTCGACGGGAGCGGAAATCAAAGCACGGATTCCCACATATCTGCATTCATTATGTCATGCAGTATCTTGGATGTGACTCACAAATATGTGTCGGTTCACCTTTTTCTAGAAACTCTACAAGGGCCCGCAGCCGAATGGTTTCAGCATTTGCCTTCCGGATCTATCACCAGTTGGGCCACCTTACGGGAAGCTTTTGAAGACAGATACAAGCCTTCAGAGGATGCATTAGCATTACTATCATGAATCACTCACCTGAAGAAAGAGGCCAATGAGACCATACACGATTTCATCACCCGGTTCAATGCACTAATCAATCGTGTCCCTGTTGCCATGCTTCCAACACTGGAGAATCAGAAGTGTTTCTTCGTGAATTCCATGAGCTCAAAAGTCATCTTCTTGCTCCTTCAAGAGCGAGTAGCTACCCTACCTCTCGCTCAGGGTGCTGCCATTCGGATAGAAGACAATTTGATAATATCTGGTGAGTTGAAAAAGGAATCATCCAAATCCAAATCTTCAGATACCTCGCCTGCTACTTTGTCTGATCCAGCATTCCAAAAGATGGCGAATGATTTGCTCACATTAAAGAAGCAGTTGGCCCAGGCTCTTAGTTCCTCATACCGGGATGTTCCACGAAGGAGTTTCGTTCCCAATAATGTTTCACAAAGGCCGCGCCTACCTGCAACTGCTCCACGGCTGGCGCTTGAAGCCCCCCGGTCAATGTTCTGGCCGAGATTGAAGAAGAAGAGCAGTACTATGAAGAACCTTCGTCTCAAGGTGAAGATGATCAAGATGTCGGTGAGCCGACTGGCGACTCTACTATTGGATACATGGAATTTGACGAGGAAGAATCTGATGAAGAGGAGGGTACTCAAGGCTATGCAAGTGGACAATCATATGCTGTTTTTACCCGCTCGCAAGGAAAAGAAGCAGAAGTTGCTGCCCATGTGCAGAAGGAGAAGGCCGTATCAAACACACCTCCGACCATTGCTAAAAGAGGTAATCCTCTTCCTACTCAACTCCCTGGCAAGTATTTTACAAAGAAATCTTTTCCCCCCGATCTCTCCTCCAAATCAGCCCCCTCATATTCCTATCAAGATCAGTAACCCTGTTCCACCACCGCGAAGCGAGGGACTCATTCCCTCACCAGCGCAACCCTTGGCCGCATTTGATATCATAGATCATGCCAAAAATACCAAGATCCAAATGTCTGAAGCTGAGTACCTTCAGTCGAATCCTGAACAGCTTGTCAGATTGACCAAATATATTCAGATTCAAGCTGTTATACCTAAGCAGGTTTCCCCTAAAGGAATCCTTTCCACCCCCCCTGAATCCCACATAAATGTTGCTTCAACATCTGCATCAGGAAAGATAGAGCCTTTCTATCTTTCTCTCCTAATCAACGGGCACAAGTTGAGCAACTGCATAATTGATTCCGGAGCTTCTGATAATGTCATTCCGGGTAAAAGTCACCCATGCTTTGGGCCTCACTCTTACCAAACCCTTCGGCAGATGTTATTCATTGGAAACCAAGCAGGTTCCATTGGTTGGCCAAATCAAAGACGCGCAATTTGCGTATTGCGGCCTTCCCGGATAAAAGAGTAAAAATGACAGTCCTTTTCGCTGACATTCCGGTGGCCTATGGGATTCTGCTGGGAAGGAGTTTCTGCAGCGAAGTTGGTGGGGAAATTCACATGGATTGGTCTAAGGCTAGAATTCCAGTCAGAGGCGTAATGCAAACTTTGGAACCAGAATCACAAAAGAAATATTTGGTTACCAGCTCTGAAGACCCCAAGGCCCAAATCCTTTTTTGAATCATCTGGGATGGGGAACTATTTCTTGTCTACTAAAGACAGACAAAGTAGGTGTTCTTGTTCAGGAAAAGGATCTTAATGAGATCTGGACCTTGCAGTTTGATGGCAGCTGTGCAACTAGTGGATGTGGCACTGGGGCCGTGCTGATATCTCCCGAGGAAGAGATCATTCCTCTCTCTTTCAAATTGCAGTTTTTCAATACCGACAATACTGCTAAGTATGAGTCTCTGTTACTCAGTATGCAAGCTGCGAAGGAAAGAGGAATTAAAAATCTGAAAGTCCAAGGTGATGCAGAACTGGTTGTAAATCAAGTCAAAAGGATTTACCAAGTAAAAAATGAGAGGCTCAGGCACTACCGTAACGCAGTGTGGGATAGCATCAAATAGTTTAATGCCTTTTCAATAGGAGAAATTCCAAGAACTCAAAATGATATGGCCGATTCATTGGCCGTTTCGGCATCTCTCATGCTCCCACACCCAGGTTTGAACACAAACAAATACACCATTGAAGTAGTTTTCTGCCCGAGCGTGCCAGATAACTCTCAGCATTGGCAAGTATTCAACGACGACAATCAGCTCATTGCTTTTCTGGAAAAATCAGAAAATTTTGACGAGTTGTATTTTGAAGGATCCACCTCTACATGCCGCGAATCAATCAACAGTTAAAACCACGAATCAAAGGAGAACGACGGCATATGTCAGCTCAAAGGAAATAAAATTCCGAAAGGCCTGGTTTCTCTGGAGCACCTGTTTGATAGGCATGACCGTTTTGTGAAAAAGAAGAAGTGGGATGATCCTGACTCATCCCCAGAAACCGAACCAGTCAATTTAGGTTCGGAGGCACATCCGCAATTTGTAAACATCAGCAAATGTTGCACTCCAGAAGAAAAGTGAAAATTTTTCAAGATGCTAAAAAAATACATAGATGTATTGGCATGGTCCTATGCCGATCTAAAATATTTTAAGCCAAAGGACGTTCAACATGACATACCGCTGAAAGAAGATGTCAAAGCCTTTCGCCAGAAGCAAAGGCATTATAACCCTAAGATCTCGAGTACCATCCAAGCCGAAATTTAGAAGATGCTAGATGCAAGAATCATCTTCCCTGTCCATCGCAATACTTGGGTAGCGAATATTGCGCCAGTGCGTAAGAAAAACGGTGAGATACGCATCTGCGTGGACTTTCAAAATTTGAATCAAGCTTCGCTGAAAGACAACTACCCACTTCCAATAATGGATCAAGTTCTGCAAGCAGTAACTAGATTAGAGATGATGTCTATGCTTGACGGTTTTTCGGGTTACAATCAGATTGAAGTTTCACCTGAGGATCAGTTTAAAATAGCATTCACTACTCCTTGGGGTACATTTTCCTACAACAAGATGCCTTTTGGCCCAACTAATGCTGGTGCCACTTATCAGCGGGCCATGGAATTTTCATTCAAAGGTATGATGGGGAAGGTCATCGTGGTTTATTTAGATCACCTGACAGTGTTCTCCAAACAACGAAGTGATCATTGTGATCACTTGGAGCAAGTGTTGGCCAGATGCCGAGAACATGGAAACTCCCTAAATCCCAAAAAAGTCTATTTTTGGAGTCACGGAAGGGAAGTTTCTAGGGCACGTGGTTAGCAAAGAAGGGACAAAGATAGATCCCGAAAGAGTTAAGGCTATTCAAAGCCTTACTCTGCCTACAAGTAAGACTGGTGTTCATTCTTTCTTCGGAAAGGTGAAATTTCTTAGGCGCTTTGTTCTTGACTTTGCCGAGAAGACCCGTCACATATTGAACATGATGAAATGATCACCAAATTTCAAATGGGGTGAAGAGGGGGAAAAGGTCATTTGAAGAAATAAAAGCTTCTGTTGCCAATGCACCAATTTTGGTATGTCCCAATTTCTCCAAAGACTTCATCATGTACAGTTACGCATCTGAGCATACTGTGTCCGCCATCTTAATGCAAAAGAATTCAGAGGACATTGAATCCCCGATTGCATTCATGAGTTCTCCCCTCAAGCCTCACGAACTAAAGATGACTCAATTGGAAAAGCACGCTTTTGCTGTTGTTAAAGCAGTGAAAAAATTCAGGTATTACATCCTAAACTCGCATACAGTGGTACTGGTCCCCGACACAGCGGTTAAATCAATTCTAACTCAACAAGAGTTAGGAAGCTTGAGAGGAAATTGGATCACAAAGGTCCAGGAGTACGATCTGGATATTAAACCAACCAAGCTGGTAAGAGGCAGGGGCCTATGTCAGCTAATGGCTGAAAATAAAGATTCAGAAAACCCTGATGAAAGGGGTGACTACACCGAAGAAAGCGCAGGGCTGGCTAGGAGAAGCCTGATTCTCTGCCCCTGGTTCTATTTGTTGCAACTAGTGATGAGTGGTACTCCGACATCACTTTCTTCCTTACCTACGGTGAATTCCCAATGCACCTAACTGCAAAGGAGAAGTGCACTATAAAGCTCAAAACAGCTAAATATGTCATTTGGGATGACGGTTTGTATAAGCACGGGATAGATAGCGCCTTTCTGCGATGTGTCGACAAGCCACAACAAGTAAAACTGCTGGAAAGTTTTCATAATTCAGCCTGTGGAGGCCATTTTTCTTCTTCCATGACAGCACATAAGATCATTCGAGCCAGGTACTATTGGCCGACGCTCTTTCAAGATGCAGCCACCTGGGTGGCAAAGTGTGAACCCTATCAACAATTCGTCGGCAAGTCCAAGTTAGCTGCCTTTCCCCTAAGGCCGGTCATTATCAATGAACCATTCAGGCAATGGAGAATCGATTTTATTGGCACACTCAATCCTCAATCGAGTGCTGGGCATAACTATGTCCTTACAGCAACGGATTACTTCACCAAGTGGGTGGAAGCTATCCCTGTCAAGCATGCCACTTCTGAGGTGGTTTGCAGTTTCATTAAAGAAAATATCATTGTCAGGTTCGGTGTTCCAAATAAAATCGTTGTTGATAATGCTTCTAACTTCTCCTCTTGGGAAGTTATTAATTTTTGCTGTGAGTATGGAATAACCTTAGCACATGCCTCATATTATTACCCTTAGGGAAATGGCCAGGTGGAATCCGAGTAACAAGAACTTGGTGACCATCATACAGAAGTTAGTAGATGAAAATCAGTGGATGTGGCATAAGTCTTTGTACGACGCTTTGTGGGCGGACCGCATTACTCCTAAGAGGTCTCTCGGCATGTCACCTTTTCAAGTGTTATATGGCACTGATGCCGAACTGCCCATTTCTGCGGAACTTCCTGCTCTGCGCTTGGCACAAGCAATTGAAGATCAAACTTTCCAGAATTCTCTAGAAAAGAGAATTATGTATCTAGCAGAACTTGAAGAAAAGAGAGTAAGAGTGGTCGACAGAATCACTGAACATCAGAATCAAGTTAAGAGGCTTTTTGATAAGAAATCCAAGCGGAGAAATTTTCAATTGGGAGACCTTGTCCTCTTGTGGGACAAGCGAAGAGAGCCAAAGGGCATGCACGGAAAGTTTTATTCCCTGTGGAGAGGACACTTCAAAATCAAACAACTTAATGGAGAGAATAGTTTCTATCTCTCATATCTGGATGGAGCTGAGCTCCCGCTTCCCTATAGCGAGCAGCATCTGAAGATCTTCAGGAAGTAGAGCTTGCTCTCTTCTTTGTATAGTTTGCTTTAAGTTGTGTGTTTTCTTTCGTCGTGTGTTTGCTTTCGGTTTGTCGTGTGTTTCTTTTGTTCTCCCTCTGGTCCCCCTTGTTTTTGACTCTGTCACCCAATGGATAGGCACAAGTGGTCTGGGATTCTCTATCCCCGGGTTCGCTTAGGGATAGTCCCCAGAAAGAGCCAGCTATTATCTCATAAAATTGACAAGGGCAATTTTACCGATAACCGTACCGAAAATTTTGTTTTGATCCCTCGATAGGGATCCCTCGCGTTCGAAACGTTGTAAAGTCCCTTCTCGGGAAATCTAGTTTTCGAACTTAGTCTTTTTGAACCTTTTTTGGCTGGGCGCATGAAATCTCCTTGTAACACTAGATTTTGGTGCACCCCCTTAAAAGCCTTTGGCGCATGGTTTTCCATGTTAACACATCTTTCGGTGCGCCAAAGGATGTTGAGTCTCTCTTGCGTGAGCCGAGGCGCATGCGCCTTATTGTTGACACAACTTTTGTTGCGCCACTTTTTGGTGCGCCAAAGGGCGCACATAACCTCGCTGCAATATAAGATTTTGGTGCGCCAAAGGGCGCACATAACTTCATGTCGACAATGCTTTTGGCGCGCCAAGGCGCGCTTTGTCTCCTGTTGTCAAAAACTTTCGTGCGCCGAAGGGCGCACGCTTTCTCCTGTCGACAACACATCTCATGCGCCTTTAAAAAAGTGGTTGGCGCATTGATGGCTGGTTTTTCTATATATATAAGTGCGCGCCCAAATGTCATTTTCACTTTTTGTTGAGCACGTGATCGTTCTGAACTTGTCAGCCTCTGCTCCGTCATTTTCATCGCCCTGTGGACCCGTTGCAACTTTTGCTATATATCCAAGGTAAGAGGTGTTATTTCTCTCTTATGCGTTCTGTGTTTTCAGTTCCTGGTGTGTTCTTGCTTTGGTTTTGGCTTGTTGGTCGGTTTTGAAATGAAACATGTTGGCCTAGCCTCCTCCATTTGCTGTCTGTCCCCCCATGATATCCTTCCTCTTTCCAGATCTGCTGAAAAGGGTCATTTTCTTGAAACCGTGGTTGTAATCCTCTTGGTTTTAACCGTTTCATTTGCCCACTAAGCATGGTAAAAAGAAAAAAGGAGAAGAAATCTAAGAATCAGTTAGAAACCCCTTTGAGAATTTAGTTATGTCTGTTTTTCCCTTGGCGCATCGGCACGTCCTGCAACACTAAGAACAGTTGCGCCCCTTCGGCGCATCTACCCACCCTGTTACATGAGCAAAATCCGCGCCAATGGTGCACCCTTTTTGTCCTGCTGCATCAAGAACTCATGCGCCCTCAAGGCGCGCCTCTTTCGCATGCTACAAGTGCTGATCCCGCGCCCCTTTGGCGCACCGTTCATCCATGTTGCATCCCTTTTTCATGCGCCAAGGGCGCACCCAACTTCCATGTTACACAAGTTATATCTGCGCTAAGTATGAAGCCATAAAGGCGCAGGCGCATCCCCGATTGCAACAACATCATGTTGTGTAAACCCTTCGTGCGCCGCGCCATATCCCTTTGGCGCACGAAAAGTCAATGTTACACGATCCATCCATGCGCCAAAGGGCGCACCAAATCCTAATGCAACATGAAAATTGCATGCGCCAAAGGGCGCATCCTGTCCCAATGTAACACACAATTTTCATGCGCCCTTCTATAAAATGCACTCTGCACCCTCCATGCGCCATGCGCCTTTGGCGCCAGTTTAACCCCTGCAGCATTCCTTTTCTGTGCACCTTATCTATTTGGCCTGCAAATTGCATTTTTCATGCGCCCTGAGCCTTAAAATCTCTAACTCTTTCTTCTGATGTCTTTCCAATGGAAGATCAAATGGCTAATTCAACCTTTTTGGATTGGGTCTCGCTTCTTCTTCATGCAGATCAGCAACTGAGTTCGAAAGAACACATGTCTACGTCAAGCAAGAAACCCACCAAACCAAGAGGAAAGGCTAAGCTTACAAGGAAGAGATGAAGTACAAATATCAAAGGGTCAGGATGCCCGAATCACAGGCTGAGTGCAGTATGGATGTCAGAGACTCAGAATTGGGTCACATTGACATGGAAGAATTCTGGGTTAGAGCTCAGAAGGTTACAAGAAGTCCATGGATGGACAAATTGATAGGCAGTGCCCTGCACTTCGCCGGAGGAATCCCCGTCAGTGCCGTCAACAACGAATTCATGATGGTGATTGCCCAGTGTTACAACAAAGACACAAGATGTGTCGAAAACAGTAAGGGCGAGGTAGTCATAAACCTCACTGCCCGGCATTTTGAGATGATACTCGGCATCCCTCACCACCGGCACTTTGTGGCCGTCAGCCAAGAAGAATGCACCAAGGCCTGGGAAGACAACGAAGACCAATGCATGCAACTGATGAATGAGGTATACTTGAAGAACAAGAAGGTGGTAACCCGGTGGCCCCAGACCATCCACCGCAGCGATTTCTCAGAAGAACTAAGTGATACTATCACTTTCCTGAGCAGAGTCTTCGGGATTTCTGACGCCCACTACTTCCATAAATGGATGCTGAGGTACTTGGAGACAGTGAATAAAAACTTTACTCCGATCAGCACTTTTGCTGGGGGGAGATAATAAGCAACGCCATCTCTGAGCAGCTACGATAGTTCGCCACAATGGGAGTGTTGCATATGAACTTCCTACGTAGTCTACGCTGTAGCGTCGGAGAGGGATTATCCTGGGCTAAGCCAAAGTGGAATTTGGACTCAGGTCAAAATATATGAATATTATCTAGAACTAAGGTTGGAGAACAACATCCCTTAATTTTCCAAAATTAATGATGCTTTCTTCTATCACATTATTTGCCTGTTAAGGCCAAATCTAACTCATGGTCGCACAACTAATAACATTGTATCAACTGTGGAGAAATGGGGGGCCCTGTTCACCCAATTTCCCACGTTCACCTATCTGAGGGCGGTCAACTTCTTGGGTGAACCAACCAAGCTACCGGAGGTATGCTGGACCCAAGCTGATTTTTACTAGAACTATCAAGGTAGCTGGTCACGTACCATGGGAAAGTTCCTCAAAAGAAAGAAGGGCGAAACTCCTTTCCCCCCTCACAGTGGGCCGATACACATGCTCCACCCACCATAAGGTAAAGGAAATGTTCGCAGAGATGGAGCTACTCAACTTGAAGCATGATTTCCCAGCCAGGGCCTACATTTGACCCAAGGGGCTGCCTGCCAAGAGCAAAGCTCGACCCGATCCACGTCCCTCAAATTGAGGACATTTATATCGATGTTCATCCACGAGGTGGAAATCAGAAGAAAGGATCACTCTCGCTTGGCATTGGCGGAAATCATCCAATACAGAGTGGCCATTGTCCTCGAAGGCTTCTAGACTACGGAAGATGAAGTAGACAAGGTGTATAATGACACAGAAGGGGGATGATTGGCCCTTCCCGGCCATCGACAGGAAGCAAGGCTCCTCAAACAATTGAGGAAAGGACCAAGGAAACTCTGTGCAGAACAGAGCACTGGTGCCGCATTAATGGGTTGATCTACCTCGGGGTAGATTTCACAACTTACCCATTAGGCAATGCACCTCCAAGGTCCAAGAAGCAGTTGAAAGGCAAAGGTGCAGAAGGTGAATCTAGCACCATTCAGGAAGAAGCCCCTGAAAGTCCTCCTTCCTCAGTGCGCCAGAACAGGTTATAACTTTGGAGGAAGAATTGACAATGGAGGATAGTTCCCATACGCCCATCCACTCAGGATGTCAGCACCAGCAATAACTATACCGAGGTCCCTTCTATCCCTTCTTCTTCTCTTCCTTCCCCTTCCTCGAGGTGACTCACACCGACCACCCCTTTGGTCGTGTCCTCTGCCCCTTCTTCTACTCTTTCCCCCGCCTCTTCGTCTGTCTTCTCCTCCCTTGCTGATTTGTCTTCTTCCATTTCTCTCCCTCATCTCTGAGCTCCCTTCTCTTCCTATCTCTTCTGCAGCCTACGGTTTCCCTTCCTCCCTGTGGACACTTCTTTGGCTATTCTTTCGATGCCGCCGCCGCGTGTTTCCACTTTTTCCCCCTCTTCTACTGTAGCTCCCTCCTCCTCTGTCTCTGGTCCTTCTTCTATAGGACCAGCCTGGATCTCTCAGCAGCTGAGCCAGCAAAAGAGGAAAGTTCCCATCGCTCCTATGGGCTTTTCCGTAATTCCAGCCAAAGGGGCAAAGAAGTAGAAGCCTGTGACACGCTTCTCTCAAAGTGTTGCAGGTGAGAGAGTTATGGAAATTGCATACCCCAATCCCCTCAAGGAGAAAAAAAGATCTGTCTCCAATAGATTTTACTGTGACCTAAGTCACAATGGGGACGTCTTCTGAAAGTCTCCAGGGGGAAGCTATTTCCACAGTCGATGCCCTCTGCAAGAAGCTTCGAGAAATGAAAGAAGAGAAAAGGCTACTGAAGGAACAGAACAAACATTTTCTTCAAGCCTTACAGAAGATGGATAGTGCACCTCCCACAACTGCCGCCGGAACTTCTGAGCTTCTTAGCCAGGAGAAAATCAATGAATATTCAAAGATCGGTGAGCAGGGTATGGCCGTTTCTGCTTGGAGGAGCCAGATCCTCAAGGACAGTGAAAGAGTAATCGCCGAATATGTCCAATTTATATGTAAACATCGGAAAGGCGAAACAAGGAACTCTAAGCATTAGCGGTTCCCATATCAGAAGAGCTAGAACATGCTAGACTCCAACACGAGACCTTCCAACAAATGTTCGACTGTTTAGTCAAAGATCTAGTCAAGTTTGGTGTCTTCGGCCATCCAAGGGCCCCTCAACAAAACTATGTCCACTCTGGACTATCGGATAGATCAGCTGGAATTCGTTCTAGAAAAAATAGACAAGGTAAAGGAAGAGGCCCTGGATGCAATACATCAAATGGAGAAAATTGTTCTCGCCATGACTCCAGGGTTGTTCACTCCTTCCCTTACCTTGAGATCAGCTGATGAAACTATCCGGATCTTCAAGGAGATCGCTTCTCAAGGAACAGGGCCAGAGGTCACGTTTGACAATGAATCTATCAACAACCTACTGGCCTGTAGGGACTTCGTCGGGTTCCTCATCGAGGCAGAGAAAGATTATTCCAAACTCCCAGAAAAATCTCATAGACGAGCGGGGAGACTTGGGAAGAAATCAGCGAACGGCACAAGGATCCATCGCAGGATCAATTTGGGCCCATGATTAACAAGTTTTTGGAATACCGCGCTCAGTTCCACATATCATCTCCTGAGCAGCATCAGAAACAAGCAACCCCCCTTTCAGCCGTAGGACGATGATGACGAGTAGCTTCTTCTTCTACTTCCTTCTTCTTCTCTCTATTCTTCGACTTTCTCATTGAAATGTCTAAAATGTGTTGGCACAAATGATGACATCATCCATGTTGCATCATGGGATGATGTCATCGATCAAGTTGTCAAAATTCAACATGACTTTTAGATATTTTGTAAATATCTTTGTAAATAGCTGGTTGGCTCCTTTTTGTCTTCTTTTCCTCCTCTTCTTCTATAAATACTGGAATACTTGTGGTATTCAGGGAGTGAACATTTTTTAGATAGAAAATAGAGGTGAGGAGAGAAAGACTTTGTGCTTTCTTGTAATAGAAGAGAACAGTAATACAATTATTAAGACTTTGTGCTCAATAGATGTGTTATACATTAGATCTTTCTTACATTAGATCTATATGTGTTTAATCTGTTAGATTCATATCTACTTTTTCGTCACTTGCTCATCAGTATTGCTTTGTTTATTTATGCAAGTAGGTTTGGCTCTGTTTACTACCAAACTAAAAACATAAATCTTCTGACCTTTCTGCTTTGGAATTCATTTCTTTTCTCCCTTCGGATCTGTTCTTTCTCTTCTCCCTCTTTCGTTCCTTTCTTTTCGCAGCCTGGAACACTCTACTGGGATGAGATCCCAACCCCCGAAGGTAGAATCTGTGAGACTTGCATAGATTCCTGCCGGTAGAAATAGCAATAAACCAGTTTCGCTTTGCTGTCTCAAAGAGGGACTAAGCCCTGCACACTGTTGGCTCGTCTATCCATAGATCTGTCCACGCGACAGATTTTCGGACCAACACGGTCTAATCGTGCCCTAAGGAACCGGCGTCGGTTATCTAACCGGTACCGGTCATAGATAACCGATATCGGTTTTATGCTTTTTAACCCATCATTTTTCCCTTATTTACTATTTTCCCTTTTCCACCAACATCGCCTATATCAGGATTTGATGCAAACATTTTAACCATTTGGCCCGACCTAAGGCCTCACCCTACCCATCCGGCCCAACCCAAGGCCTCGCCCTAACCATTTGGCCCAACCCAAGGCCACAACCCTAACCATTTGGCCCGACCCAAGGCCGCAACCCTAACCATTTGGCCCGACCCAAGGCCTCGCCCTAATCATTTGGCCCGACCCAAGGCCGCAACCCTAACCATTTGGCCCGACCCAAGGCCTCGCCCTAATCATTTGGCCCGACCTAAGGCCGCAACCCTAACGATTTGGCCTGACCCAAGGCCTCACCCTACCCATCCGGCCCAACCCAAGGCCTCGCCCTAACCATTTGGCCTGACCCAAGGCCTCACCCTACCCATCTGGCCTGACCCAAGGCCCCACCCTACCCATTTGGCACGACCCAAGGTCCCACCCTACCCATTTGGCCCGACCCAAGGCCTCACCCTACCCATTTGGCCCGACCCAAGGCCGCAACCCAACAACTTGGCCCGACCCATGGCCGTACCACTTCAATACCTAACCCAAAATCAACACCATACACTTTTATCCACTCATCCTGTAGTTTTTTGTTCAATCGAGCTCACCTGTTCGTGTTTTAGCATGATTAGGGTCCTTGACTTGATCTGTTGACCAACTTTGCCCAGACCTAGACCGTGACGTTTATCTCAACCAAACCAACCATTTGGTACTACCGAACATGCCTAAACGTTCCTGTACCTTACCTGTTATATACCCTGGAGCTACTTCCTATGCCTTGGATACCAGGATTATATCACCCTTGTTTGGATAAAATATCGACCTTTTCCTATGCATTGCTGGTTTGCTCGTCAAATCATGTACGCTAGTTGTACTATTGCATTTCAACATGCGTCTGCTTCCTTGGACCTACCCCACCACCTTACCATCCCCTCTACGCCATTTACCCTTTATCAACCCTATCCCTGATTTCCCGTTCACTCAATCTGTGATAGATTTGAGGGGGATTACCTATATCCTTAACAGGAGAAACCACTTCATATTATTGTCCGTGCAGCTTTACAAAACAAGCTACATGACAATAAGGGGCTAATGTAGACACCAAATTTGTGTCTTACGACCCCTTGTGGCCCGCATCTCATTTCGCAACCTAACCTCATCACCTAAACCTTACACAATTATTTATTAATTACCTTGTAATTGATAAATCCACATCACCTTACCTGCCACCTCATTTTGCCACCTCATCATGACCTAGTCCTAACCCTAAACTAACCTAATTGAGACCTATAACTTGGTATACACCTACACCCATGACTAATGACCCCTTTCTCGCACCCAAAACCGACCTTCTAGTCACTTGACCAAGCCCGCAACTAATCCCTCGAGAGAAAAGCAGGGAAGGTGGGCTATTTTACTAAAAATAGCCTACTTTTTCCTTACCGATGCCGGTTCCTACTCGACCGCCGTCGGTTACGTAACCGCCATCGGTTCCCTGTAAATGGGCTCCCCGAACCAAAATCAAAGGTGGAAGGATTTTTGAATCGACAGAGATCATTGGGAGTGATCAACAGAGTCCAGATCTTCACTTGACTGAGCAGAGACGAGTGAATAAACCAGAAGAGTTGCAGCAAAAAGGAGATCAAGCCCAAAACTGCAACAGAACAGCCAGAGTTCTCAGATACTCAGTTGATCATCGGGAGGGAGATATCTCATCTTCTGTTTGTCCAGCCATCCTACCTAGAGTTCTGCCTTTGCATCAGAGTTCTTGGATCTACATCTTCATCAGTAACCAATAAGTTACATCTTGCATGTCCTCTTTAGTAACATTTCTTAGACTTTTTGAAGCACAGTCCTCACAAATCCATTCCTAGATCCACTACCCAGCAACACATTACATCTAACTATCATTCTTTTACCTCTCATCAGCTCATTTCCTAATATCACCCATATACCAGCCTTACAAACAACATAGCTACCCTACAACACAACCACTCCGCAAAACAACCAATCTATAGATCCTGAACCTAACCGGTATCGGTTATCAGCAACCGGTATCGGTTACTGTGATTCAAAACCAGAAATCATCCTTTCCCCTATCCATTCCAATGAAGTAATTTGATTGATATTTTACAGTCTTTTATGTTAATTCATATTAGCAGGGAAACTGACCACCTTCGAAAGGAAGTTTTATATTTCCTGGGCCCAAGGCATTTTCCTCATTTATTGTCTAATCAAAATCTTGTGGTCTTGTGTTCTTATTTGCAGGTAGTCCTTCCAAGACAAAAAGGAGTTCTTCGCAGTCAACCTGATCTTTCTCTACGGTACGCGCACACCATCTCGACATTCCACAGGTATTCCTCCTAGCCCTAACCTTATCTGTTTCTAAAAGGAATGAAAGGATAGAAGCAACTCTATTCCCAGACACCTAAACATTCCGAGCGAAACATCTACATTAACTCATGTTGAGCCATTAACAACACATAATTACCACATATGGAAACCAAGAATGGAAACAATAATTAAGCAGAAAGGATTATGGGCTTTAACTTCTAAAGAACAACTAGTGTTCACTAAATAATATGAGAAATTTTAGTACCAGTGCAAATTTGATGAGTGTATGGGTTTGATAGGAACTTATGTAAGTGACAGTATTTTATTTCATTTGGAAAAGTGTGACTCTCCTTTCAAAATATGGGAGAAATTTGAGGATTTATTTGGTAAGGTGGATCATATGAGAGCTATGCAACTTGAAATTGAGATCACCTCTCTTAATCCTGAATATTTTCCAACAATTATAGACTATCTTACCAAGTTCAAGCATTTGTTGACATAGTTGAAGGGGAGTGGAAGAGATAAGAAAGATGAAGAGTGTGTTTACTTGATTTTATCTAAGTTGAGAGGACCATTCCAAATTTTTGCTTCTACCTTTTTCTCTAGCATGGATGCCTTAGGTTACACCTTCAAAATCCCTAACTTAGAAATATTTTGTGAAAGAATTACTAGGGAAGAATATAAATTATCTCACCTTGAGTCTTCCACCTCTTAAAAGGCATTAGTTGCATCTAATCCTAAGGGCAAGGGAAAACCAAATAGTAAAACCAAATCCACACCTTATCCATCTCAAAATGATCCTAAACCCAAAGAAAACAACTCAAAACCCAAGGAGTCTTCTAAATCTAAGAATAAGTCTAGCCGTTCATGCTCTTTTTGTGGGGGTAGTAATCATGAATAAAATAGGTGTTATAAGTGAATGCAAGCCTTAGAGGATGTAGTCAAGAAACACAAAAATTCTCTCTCCACTCCACCTCCTTCTAATCAACATGGAAAAGTAATTAATGTTGTTGTAAGATCTTAGTCACCACTTACAGACAATTGGGTTATAGATTCTGGTGCTTCTCATCACATGACTTCTTCCAAGGAGTCTTTTGTTTCTCTAGGTTTGAGTTCTACTTCCAAAATTGAGGTTGGAGATTCTTCCTTTCAATCTTTTGAGGGAAAAGGTGATATACAACTTGATGGTGGCAATATCCAAGATGCACTATATGTTCCTAACATCACTACAAATTTTCTTTCTGTATTTCAAATTTGTTATTCTGGTCAAGGGAAAACAGTGACTTTTATGCCACATGGGGCAGAAGTAAGAAATTTGTTGGAGCCTTTTTCACTTGTTGCTCAGGGTATTGTTGATCATAGTTCAAGACTATATCACTTTGAAGTTTTTGATGAAACTTCTTCTATAGGGACATGATTGGTTTCTCATTCAAATTCAAAGAGTAAGCTTTGGCATGAAAGATTTGGACATCTCAATTACAGATATTTGAAGGAGTTGAGCACTCATGGTATGGTAGATGGTCTTCCTAGAGTTTCTTGTCTTGAGGGAGTTTGTCATGGTTGTGCATTAGGGAAACAACACCAAGATCCTTTTCCTAAGAATTTGTCTAAGAGAACTTCTTAACCACTTGAGCTTGTGCATAGTGACTTGATGGTTTTTCCTACCCCATCTTTCAATGGAGCTAATTATGCACTTACATTTATTGATAATTTCTCGAGGCGTACTTGGGTTTATTTTCTCAAGTACAAAAGTGACGTTTTTTCACACTTTAAAGTCTTCAAGGCTTTGGTCGAGAAACAATCTTCTAGTAGCATAAAGAACCTTCACACTGGGGGGAGTACTTCAACAATGAGTTTTTTGAGTTTTTGGCAACTCAAGGCATTATTCACCATCATTGTGTTCCTCATACTCCACAACAAAATGGATTAGCAGAAAGGAAGAATAGAACTTAAAAGGAAATGGCTAACTATATGATGCATTCTAGAGATATACCTCCTATCTATTGGGAAGAAGCAGTTAATTGTGCTAACTATATTTAGAATCGCACACCACATAGAGAACTTGAGCATTTGAATCTAGAGGAATCTTGGTCCAACACTAAGCCAGATGTCTCATTTTCTTGAGTCTTTGGGATCCATGCTTGGACCTTTGTGCCAAAGAAGAAAAGGAAAGCTTTGGATAAGAAGAGTAAACCATTGATTTTTATATGGTATTGTGAGGACATGAGAGCTTATCATCTTTTAGATCCTGATACACATGATGTTCTATTTGAACACATGTTCTGTTTGATGAGAGTTTCACTCCTCATGATTCTTCATCTTCTTCCATTCTTTCTTCTTCTTCATCTCATCTTGAGGATCCTTTCTTTGAGGAGATTGATGAGGAGGTTATATATGTCATTGAGGATATTATTCCCATTGATGTTGTCACTATGCCTAAGTGGTCTCGTACTACAATTTATGAGGCAACACCTTTCATAGAGCATCTTCTACCCACTAGGAATCATCACGCACATTCTACCGGTTCTGAAATTTTGTGTCAAGTAGTTTTTGAGGATCCACAGTCTTTTTCAAAGGCTCATGGGATACAAGAGTGGGATGATGTGATGACAGCTGAGTATTCTTCTTTGATAAAGAATCATACTTGGTATTTGGTATCTCTTCCTAAAGGAAGAAATATGGTTAGGTGTAAGTGGGTATACCAAACCAAGTACGCAGCTGATGGGTCCATCGACAAGTATAAGGATCGTCTTGTTGCAAAGGGTTTTTCACAAGTTGAGGGTATTGATTACTCTGAGACTTTTACACTCATTGCCAAGATGGATTTTATATGCCTTGTACCTGTTATTGCTGCATCACAGGGGTGGCCCATATACCAGATGGATGTGAAGAGTGCCTTCTTACATGGAGATCTACAAGAGGAAATATACATGGAGCAGCCAGCTAGATTTATTCAAGATTCTTCTCTTGTTTATAGGCTCCGAAGGTCTCTCTACGGTCTCAAACAAGCCCCTCGGGATTGGTATGAGAAGATGGATTCTTTTCTTCTATCTACTAGTTTTGTTTGTTGCCATTCTGATCATACAGTGTATCTCCAACATGTCAGTGAGGATATTGTGATACTTGTATTATATGTTGATGATCTGTTACTTACTGGAAGCTCTTCTTCCCACGTTCAGGGTATTCAGAGGGCTCTTTCTATACAATTTGACATGACAGATCTTGGGCTATTGCATTATTTCCTTGGTTTACATATTTCTCAAATAGGTTCAGGGATTCATTTGAGTCAGCAAAAGTACACCCATGATCTTCTTCAGTTCTTTGATATGGATGATTGCAAGCCAAGTCCATCTCCTTTTCAGTCTGGGGTTACTCTTACATCCACATGTACTACACCACTTTGTGATCCTACATTGTATAGGCAGTTGGTTGGGATTCTCATGTACTTGACCCATACTCGCCCTGATATTTCATTTGCAGTAGGGCTTGTATATCGGTTTGCACATTCACCTCATAGTAGTCACTGACAGGCTGCTAAAAGGATTTTGTGCTATTTGCATGGCACTTCCCACTTTGGCCTACACTACACTAGGGGCTCTACTCAATTGGTTGGGTATACAGATTCAGATTGGGCAGGTTCTATTGATGACAGGCGTTCCACTTCTGGCTATATTTTTTTTCTTGGTTCTTCTCCAGTTGGTTGGGCATGTAAAAAGCAATAGGCTATTGCACTTTCATCTTCATAGGCAGAGTACATGACAGTAGTTACAGTGAGTCAGTAGATTCTTTGGCTTCGTTAGTTATTGACAGAGTTTGGATTCCCACAGGATTCACTGACTATACTTTGGTGTGACAACCAAAGTGCAATTCACATTTCTTGCAACCCAGTTGAGCACCAGCAGACCAAGCATATCGAGATACACATCCAATTCATTCGGTATAACATTCATGATGGAGTTATTTGCTTGAAGTACCTTCTGACTCAGTAGCAGGTTGCATACATCTTTATGAAGCCTTTTTCATCACCTCACTACCTTGAGTTGCATGGAATTCTTGGGGTTTTGGAAATTACTCTTGGGGGGTGTTCGTGAGAACATCTTCCTTCTTATTCTTTCTCTTTCCTTATAGCAGAATTCTTTCCTTATTTTGGTTCGAGATTTCTTCATGGATATATTGTACATGAGCACCTCATTAGGCCTAGTTTTCAGGACTCATACTGTGGACATGCCACTTCTATTTTTGCCCCTAGCTTCACTTGAGGGGGGGTGTTAGAGTAGGTATTTACCTTATCTCATGTTCACCTAGGTACATTATTTACCTTTATTGTATTTATCCTCACCCACTTATGTGTGTGGATATTTCTTTTTATTTATTTAGATATTAGGAGATAATATCTAGTTGTTAGGTATAGTTCTTTCCTTGATCTATGGTATTGACTACATCCTTGATGTCTAGTTCTCTCATAAATATATGGACTTGACTAGTTCTTTGATGGCTAGTTCTTTACATGATTTATGGCTTGATCTACGACCTTGACTGGTTCTTAGATTGTTATTCCTTGCCTATATAAGCAAGGCCCATTCTCATTGTATTTCATTGAGTTCCATAGTAATATATGATATTTCTGCTCATTTGTTTGCAAAGGTTTATGTAAAGTCATTCTGGTGAATTACTTTCATCTTATTGACCGTGATGTTTGATTAGCATCTGTGTTCTTGGCTTGGCACGATCTGGTTATCGTTCCTTTTAGGACCTTATGCCATTGATATCAAAATTGGTGAACATACCTTTTTTCTCAAAGAATTAGATGGGGAATTGCTTGAACTACCTATTAATGGAAGACATCTGAAGCATTTCTTGGATTAATCCCCAAATTTGAGGTATGCATAACTTGTACACTGTATAATTTTTGTTTTTCCCTTTGGGGTGCTCTGGTTTTGGTGTTTTGTCGGTGTGTGGTTTGACCTGGTTCTTGGAAGACATTTTTGTCAGTTTTCTCAGGTGTTTCTCTACTCTTTTGGATCGTGACTCCATTACCTAATGGATATCTTGGCACCTAGTCTACTTTTGTTCTTGTGGCACTCACCGTGAGTGCCCATCCCCAAGCTGGAGCCGATGTTAATTTCCATTTTGATCTTACATTGCCTTTGCCTTAATTTTCATTTCACTCTACATTTCCTGAAAAGTTTTTTACAATTTGAATGGGTGAGATGAAGTTTCTTCCTTTGTTTCCATGCCTTAGTCCATTTGAAAATCATTTTCCATGCCTCATTTATGAAGAAATACCCAAGTTTTCCATTTTTTGTGCTCTAAATTCTTCAAATCTACAAGCTATGTCGTTTTTTTCCCATTTTCCCGATCATGGAAGGATAAAATTGGTTGTTTTTTACTCATATGCCTTTGAAAATCAATATCCATGGTCAATAAATACTCATAATTATGTTTTGTATAGTTCCAATTTGAAAATTTTCCATCCTTGGCAAAAAAAATCAAATTTTGGGTATGTCTAGAGAATTCTGTGTTTTTTGAAGATCAGACAGGCATTTTTTGGCCATCAAATTATTACTAAGAAGTTAGAGGGTACGTGGCTGCTTCTAATTGGCCAAGGAGAAGTGGAGAAATGTTATAACTTAAGATTTTTTCCCTTTTGGCAAAAGGGGCATTTTCGGGCCAAAAACTCTACTTTTTTTCAAATTTTCCTACGTGACAGCTTATCATTGGTCGAGGATTATCGGCCGGTTGGATTTTCTTAGAGTTTTTTTACTTTATTTTGCAAAACTTTTAAAGTAAAAAAATGGCCTAAAACCCCGCCACCAATCAAGAGTGGACACGTGTCCTAAAAAATCAAAATAGGAAGAGTGGGCCGATGGAGGACTTAGAGTTTTTTAGTTCTATTTTTCTAAGGTTAAAAAATCAGTTTCAGCCCCACTCCAATTAGAGGAGGACACGTGGAAAAATTTTGGGTAGAGGGGATGCAGATGGCGGAAAAACTTAGTGCATTTTTGTGTTTTTGGGTGAAAAAGTTAAAGTGAAATTTTGAAGCATGACCCCGTGGCCAATCACAGGTGGACATGTGTCCATGAAAAGTCAGAATGGGGGGGTGGATTTTTTTGTGACTTTGAAGTTTTAACTTCAAATGGATCAAAGTTAAAAAATGGGTTGAAGTTCCACAACCAATCAGGAGGGGAAAAGTGTCCAAAAAATCAAAAATGGAGGAGGGGGCTGATGGAAAACTTAATGACTTTTTAGCTTTATTTTCAAAAGGTTAAAAATGGGATGCAGCTCAGCTCCAATCAAATGCAGACATGTGTCCAAAATTTTGAAAAGTCAAAGGGGATCGCGGGCCACCAGTGGAATTTTAAAATTTTCAATTTTTGCAAATGAGGTATGAAGGAGAAAAGAGAGACATAGCCCCACAGTGAATTAGAGAGTGCCACATGGCAGAGATGAATTCGGAGGTGTGGGCCCATGGAGATTTTTTGGAAAAATTTCCTTTTTCAAAAAAAGGAGGTAAATGTGCAGAATTCTCCCACATTTTCATTAGGACCCATAGTTTGGACACGTGGCAGGCCCGGGAAGGTGGAGGGGAAAAATGGAGAAATTTTCCAAATTTTCAAAAAGTTATAAAGAGATAATTTTTTCCCCTGGGCCTGAACCAATCATATTGCGCCTCCTGTTTGGTTTTATCTAAAAATTAAAAAAGTAAGCCAATCTTATTTTTAAGTCCACATTTTCCACATGGAGGGCCAGGATTAAAAGTTGGATTAGATCAATGGTTCCTGTATGTTGCACCATTTTGGCTGCCATGGAAGCTCCAGAAAGCTTAGAATCACGAATTTTACATCAAATTTCATCAATTTTTTGGTGATTCTATGTCGTTTTGTCCTTCCATGATTATTGGGATCACTTTCATGGCTTAATCTTTTGATCTAGGGTGTTTCTGAAGTAATGTTTTCTTAGGCTCGAGTAAAAACGTAAAATTTAGATCTGAAAGTTGTAGGAGTAAAATTGGAAAGGTAAAAAGGTGAAATGATGAGTGAAAAATTGTTTGCATGCCTTGATGATGAAAAATGTGCCTCCAGGAAGGATAATGATCTGAATTTTTGTAATGATTCAACCTTTTGATACACCTGGCATCCTTCGAATGTTTTTCTATTTAATGTCCCTTTCTATAAATCATGAGGATTTTTTGTAACAAACTTGATCCCTTGGCATATTCGTTGCTTGGGAAAGAAGGCTCCAATGTGACAAGAGATATATAATGCATTTTTGAGAAATGCAAGAGGTCAGAGATTGAAATTCATGAGAATTTTTTTTTAGAGAATTCCATCTTCTAAGAAACCCTCCAAGAAACCTGGTTAATGTCTTATGTGTTAGTTCTTCATTATTTTGAAGTGGTTACAAGTGTATAGCCATCACACAGCTCTGAGATTGTTCAGGAAACACTCCCCTACTGATGAATCTAACAATATTTTGAGTTAATTTGTGTTTTTCTAGGCAATATGATGTCTGTTATCATTTTTAAATACCCGTAAATAGTTTTCCTTGTTCTTGTTGCAATATTGCATTGAAAGTCTTTAAAAAATCACACAAATCTCATCCTTATTGATAGTTTGGTGGTACTTGCATTTTTTTGTCAGAAGAGCTTTCATCTGGCATTGAAAATAAGCAGTTTAAAATCACTTCACCTTCATTTGTTAATTGAGATTGCTTGTAAGCCTTTGGGGGTACCACGTGGTTTGATCAAATATTTTTGTGTTTAATTGAGTTCTTCAAGATTTTGTGGTGAGGTCTCAAATATTGTGTGAAGGATACAAACCTGGGCTTCCATTTGTGAATTTCTTCTAGTTGAAAGAACATCCTCACCATTTTGAAGTAGTTTATCTTATAGTTGTTCAAATATTGTAGAGGTTGTCAAAGATCTGACATAGTTAAGTTTTTCTTGTTAATATCCCACCACAAAATCATCTAAACAACAGATCCTACCTTATACTACCCCTGATTTGCATTTGTGTACCCACAAAAGATCAAAATCCATTTGCAAAAGTATGTAGAACAGGTTAGGATTTCAATGTCTATAGTAACCTTTGCCTTGTTTTGAAATCATACCCATATTCTGGAAGTGACAAATCGTGAGAGTTAGATCTGGGGTGTTGATCATGTTTTCATCAAGGTCTTCCTCATATAATTCGAGCAAAAGGAAGGATATCTTCATCTCCTTCACCATTACAAGGTTACAAATTAGGTTCTCTTACCTTGGTTGCAAGGTACAACCTAAAATAGTTAGGACAACATCAAGTCCTATTAGAGTGCTATTCATCTCTCCACAATTCTGAGTGCCAGTTAGATCATACCCCCAACTACTAGAGACATACAACATGGTCTATCTATCAATAAGCTTCATGTTATTTCCTTGATGTTGATCAGCTTGAAAAGGAGAACAAATTTGGGTACTAACACACCCACTTATTTTGTAATTCTCTTTTTCCTTCGAGCAGCTTCACCAAATCCCATGTCTGATTCTCCATGAGATCTTGATGCTCCTCATCCATGGCTTGCTCCCACTTCTTCTGGGCATCTACCTGCATTGCTTCATTAAAGCTCTCTGGCTCTCCACTATCAGTAAGTAATAAATAATAAAGAGAAGGAGAAAAAATTTTAGGTTCTCTTCTTACCCTAGAAGACCTCCTCAATGTAGGAGTTTGGGGTTCCTATTGAGGAGGTTCCTTAACTGATTCATGTGTTACTTTCCCATCTAGAAGATCCTCTACCGCTACATATTATTTATTGGATTCTTCCCTATTTTCTTGCAACTTCTGCTTATACGTGACTTTCTCATTAAAAACCACATCCCTAGATCAAATGATTTTCTTGTCCTTAATACTCCAACATTTATATCCAAAGTCATCACCACCATAACAAATGAAAGTACATTTTTCTGATTTAGCCTCTACTTTGGTCCTATCATCCTTGTCTATATGGAAAAACACCTCACATCTAAAGACTCTAAGAAATGAATAATAAAATTTCTTACCATACTAATCCTCCTCAGGTATGCCTCCATCTAAGGCACTTGAGGGTCCTCTATTTATCAAGTACATAGTTGTGCTCACCGCTTCTACCGAAAAAGAAAAGGTAGTCCTGCACTGCAATACTCCCCTCCATTAACCTGAGACATTTTAGCCTAAGACCTGTTTCATTCTCTACTAAGGCTTTCCATTTAATAAAAGTGTCAAATACATTAAACTTGTTTCTAATACAATAAACCCAAACTTCCCTTGTTGCATCATAAATAAAAGCTTGAAACCCCATTCCATTATTGTTCTGTTCATCCTTTCTGTCACCACATTTTTTGTGGAGTTCTTGGAACTATCTTTCTCCTGTGGATTCCAACCTTTTTAACCTCTTTCCACCAAAAGAACAACTTTCTAAGATCATTGTAAATATCATAGTATAACCATCATTTCCCAACTTAATGCCAAATTTCATCTTAATGTAGGCACATGATGGCATTATTCAATAACCATGTACATTCTGCAATACTCCCCTCCATTACCTAGGCTATTCCAACTCTCACATAAAGAGCACAAAATTAATAAATCCCTAACATCTTCATCAAATTCTATTGTAATTGAAGCTAGCATGTATATAACCATATTAAGAGGTTTTTGTTCACATTTCCTCATTTAGAATCATGTATATAACCATATTAAAATTCATCTTTTAAATGTTTTGCTACTAAACAATTCTAAGACATCTTCATATTAAATAAATTTTTCATTAAAAATATCTTATTAGAGGTAGAGGGTTTTTCATACAACTTCCCTAATGCATCCATTAATTCTTTTGTAGTTTTTTCCTTTAAAACATTAAATAATACTGAATATGCAAGACACAGCCAGATTGTCCCAAGTTCCTTCCTATCCAAAAAATCCCATTTTGCATCTGTTATGCTCAATGGTTTGTTCACCTTCTCAGACAGTGGAATATAAATATCCTTCTGATAAAGGTAATCTTCCATCTTCATCTTCCAAAGAATGAAATTTTTCCCGTTGAATTTATCAACCCTTGATCTTCCATCATCTTCCATAGCTCCCACTCAAGCTAAAAATTTCCCTGCGATTCAACACTTCAGTAAACTAGACCAGGCTCTGATACTAATTGTTAGGAAATAGGGGATAAAATATGCGGAACAATCCCTTACAAAATTGCAACAGTAGAAACTAATATGCAGAAAATATTACAGAGCTCAAATAAAAGTGTAGAATAAAATACCAAAACACAAAGAGACATTATTTAACATGGTTCACCCAATTTGGGCTACGTCCACCAAGAATCACTTGCTCATATTTTATTACAAGCCACTGCTCTCTCAATACAATACCCATATTTGTTTGGAGTTATGCTCAACAAACTCTACAAAATTCACACCCGAATTCATACACATCTACAATGTTACATTATACCTACCATATGCACAAAAATACATAAGTAGACAACTGGTTAAGTATTTTTACAAAATCATGGGTATCAAAATCATGGGCCAAAACCATCCCATAAACCTATGGGTCAAAAATCCCACCCATATGAGAAAAGCATGTTTCCCAGTATATCAGGAACGTTTAAAGACCAAACAAAACTATGGAAAGTGTATAATAATCTTATTGTATAGTATTTAACACTTTCACACATGAAAATAGGCTCCACAACCTAACACTCTTCCCCCAATAAATCATTTTTTTGAAATGTTGCAATTTCCAAAGTATTGAAAAAAATTCCCTTGTATTTCATATTTTGGGTTCACGAAACAATTTGCAACAAACATGTAAATTGCTCCTCAAGATCTGAAACCAAGAATACAAGGATTTAATATACTTTAGGTTTTGGGTTTAAAAAATATAATTTTCATGTAAATTAAAAAATGAAATCCTTAAAACCTAACATCCCAAGTGTATTTTGGGCTTTGGTTCCGATTTGTAATTTACATGTAAACTGCAAATTGATACTGAATTTCTAGGGGAGATTGACAAGTGGGATGAGATAGGTTCCTCTTTCGGTGGAGAGGGAGGTGAGCACGACTCTCCCGTGGGTAGGAGAGTTAACACCAAAGGATTTTCATTAGGTTTCGAGGTGAGTGATAAAATGGCATCAAAAGATATTGTGAACTCCTCTGTGGGTAAAGGGGAAGATGAAGGGGACTCCTATGTGGGTGAAGGAGTAGATGAAATAGGACCCTCCATGGGTAAAGGAGCTCGTGCTATAATATCCTCGATGGAGGGGATAGGAGGAAATTGAGGAAGGGTTGGTGTGATATTAAAAATAACATGGACTTCATGGACATTATTGTCGTTATTCGAAGGTTCACCAATTCAGTTAGATAAAGGGGTTTTGTTAGGGAATGGATTCTTGAAGATATGCAAGTTATGATTAGCCGGTGTGTTTAGGTTGTCAAAGACAAGATCTCCATTATCTAAATATTGGCGAGAAAAAAATTTTGGTGGAAAAACTTGTGGATTTCTTGCCAACTCTCTAGGAATATAAGTCCCTCTACTTAACTGGTGCAACTATCGTATATGTATGTGTGAGTAAAGGTGGATTTTCTGGTGGCCTTATGGCCAGGGATCCAACAGAGGAACTCCACTTACCCAGCGGAAAATCTAGCAATTTCTTGCTAGAGAAGACTTTTTCTAAAGAGTGGGAAAGGGGAGTGAGAAAAGAGAAAAGGGGATTAATGTCATGGGTAGAAAATCAGATTCCCACACCAATTAACCAAAAATTTCACACATGCATTAAATTTAAGAAGAAAACAATCCTGCAAATAACAATAAAATGAGTAAATATTGAGAACTCAAAGTTTCTAAAATCTCCTCATCAAATAAGGCATGAAAAATCCTTCTTCTTGCATTGATGCTTAAGCAAAAGTTGTACATAGTGTGGGAGTTGAAGAAATTTGAAATTGGAGGAAAGTAGAAGAAAATGGCTATCTTATTTTCTTTCTCTAAGTACAATGCACTCTTGAGTTTACAAGATCAATTGCCAACCATTTGAGATGGGAATGGATTTACAATTTAGAGAGTAGACTTGAATCCTCATCTTCTTCATGACCCTTCATATGCCTTATTTCTAACTTTTGACTATTCATATTCCTACAAAATATTTAATTTCCTTTTATAAAATCAAGGTGACTTAATTTACCTTATGTTTCTAAAGTAACTTTTAGGTGACTTAAAGGCATATCAAAAAGTGTGAACCCCAACAAATAATTAGAACATTTGAAGGGAGAGAAAGTTGGGGTAGAGGGAAGAGAAATAAGTTGAGAATATTTTTCCCCTAATCAAGTCTGATGATCCTCGTTGATGGAAAGCTATGATGTGACGAAGTTCTGAATGTCACATTGTGTCCAAACTACTCTTCGAGTGTGACTTACTATTTTTAGTAAATGCCCAGATGGGAGACTTACTATTCTTAGTAAGATGTGATTATTTCTTCTTCTTGATCATCTTTATGTCATGAAAATCTTCATTCAATGCTACCCACACTTCCTTTGCTTTGACCACTTCTTGGGGTGACTTGCTATTTTTAATAAGAACCCATATAGGGGACTTACTATTTTTAGTAATAGTCATTTTAACTATTTTCTGCTCCGGATAACCATTCTAGCTTCTAAGAGATCTTTAGTGCACAATGTCTTTTCCATAGCCATTTTTAATGAAGACTTACCAAAAATAGAAAGCATGTGTAGGAAATATTACTATTTTTAGAAAGTGGATTTCCAGTGATCAGTTTATGACAGAGTATATTTTTTCTGGATTCATCTCATTGTTGCAGTCACATCATCATAATTTCACTTGATTTCACCCACTAGAATGATTGGAAATAAAATTTGAAATTTTAACCTAGCAGTGGGTTTGGGCATAGAGCTGCCATGGTGGCCATTAATGGAGCTCAAAATTTACAGCTTTGGTTTTTGTCTCCGTTTGTGAAGAAAAAAATCCATTTAGAGCTTGTGTGCAAGT
Source organism: Taxus chinensis (assembly GCA_019776745.2). Classification (NCBI taxonomy): domain Eukaryota; kingdom Viridiplantae; phylum Streptophyta; class Pinopsida; order Cupressales; family Taxaceae; genus Taxus; species Taxus chinensis. The sequence continues at coordinate 937,987,474 of CM034149.1, forward strand.
TTTTATCTTGTTTCCATTACTAGAATGATGGGAAATCCGATGAATGTGAGCTGGCACATGAAGTGAGGATTTTGTTGGAAAAAATGATTCTGTGCACCATTTTATGTCATCTTTATTGCCTTGAGAAATGTGGCAGCATTTAAAGGATGTAATCTCGATTCAGCTTGTATTTTACAAGATATGATGATTTTTCGATTGGGTGACTTTGTAGTCATCTGGTGAAAAATCTTTGTTTTCTCTTCGTTCTTCATCATTTCAATCCATTTTTCTCTTAGTCCTGCATATTTTTAGGGATTGGAGGATTATTGAGTCATGCTAGTGCTAGTTTGGAGCAGAAATGGTTGACTGGGTGTCTGGATAAGCAAGAACAAAGCCATGGCATGGTCAGGAGCTGTGAAGGAGAAATGAGGGGGGAAAACGACTAAGTGCCAGATTTAAATATTGAAAAAATGAATGGAAAGGGGATTGGTGCATTTTTATTTCCTTGATTTCCCTCACCTTAAAGGGATGTGAGGGAAATCAGTTTCCACAGAGATCCTGGAGGCGACACGTGGTATTGATCTGACGGCAGGGAATGAGTACTCCAAAATCAACTTTAAAGCACTGAGGGGTTGGAACTGGGTCACATGGGTAAACAAAAATATCTCCTAGAGGTATGGGAACATTTTTCAACGTTTATGTCCCTAAAATATGAGGGAAATGAGGGACATAAAATTCCTTGGTGGTCCTGGAGCTGAGACGTGGCGGAGATCTGACGATAGTGAATTTGAGCTCTAAATTACACCTGGTGGTTGAACTTGGAATCCTGATGGTCGTATGGGGTTCCAAAGGTCACATTAGGGCTGGGTAAATTTTTCCAAGGTTGACATACATGACCCTTAGGGACATCAGGGACATAAAATCTTTCTAGGATCTTGGAGCTGACATGTGTCCTCCAAAAATTTGGCTAAGTCTCAAACTTTCTCCGAGAGGACAACTTATGACGATGATATCTTGAGCTCTGGATGGATTTTTTCAGAAAAAAATTTCATGACCCTAACTAGAAATGTCCTTTTGAATCCAATGGTGGGAGTTTCATGTCTTGTTTAATCCATTTCATCCCTAAAAATGTGGAGTTTTGTTTTGGTACTCCACTTATGCCTGAGAAAATCTTCCTGCAGACCTAATGCGCAAAAGCGTTGTGAAAAAATAGATTTCACCATCTTGTAGGGATTGGAATTATATTTTTTTTGATGTTTTGTTTTTCTCATAAATCTCTCTGAATCTCCTGGAATCACCTTTCGAAGCGCAGCGGTTGTTTTAGCCTATGCACTGACTAGGCCTGGAACCCTAATTCTAGTGAAACTGCCCCAACTTATCTAATCCCTTCCAGAATCTTCAAAAATCATCTCCATGATGTCTCAAGACCTTTTAATCACCTCCACATCCACTTAGGATGTTTTTATCTGGTCTGTGGGGTTGTTCCAGTCCTAAGAAGGCTAGTGATAACCCTTCCCACAGCTAACTATAGCTTTGTAAATGAACTCCTAAAATCACCTAGGGGGAATGAATGGAATTTCCTAAATCACCTCTGAGGATGAAATTATGTTAATCAGGAGGTCACTTGGACTGAATTGGTAGGCCCAACGTGTCTTGGAATGATAGGACTTGAAAACATTAATATAGATGTATAGTTTTCATGCTCAGAAATGATTAATTTCCTTGTTGCATATTTGTATGAAAATACCTGGCTCTATCTTGTGGACATGAAATGGAATGAGTGTAGTGAAAACATGGCATGAGAAATCTAGAATCTCAATTTTAGACCATATAATCCATTGACCAGTGCCTTATCCATTGGTCCTTACAGAGTCATGTATAATTATGAGAGAGAAGGATAACGAAGAAGGACACACAGAAACACACACAATGAAGGAAATGAAACACATGACACACAACAAAAATGGAAACACACCTAAAAATCACCTATGATATAAGGTGGGGGACAACCCGATTTCACTAAAGCATTTTTTATTCCTCAAAATTTACCCTTGAATAAGAAACACCGAATGATGATGTTTTGTGAAGCCATTGACTGGTTCAGAAAAGTAGCATCCTCTCCTCAGTTACTTATGAAATACATGTGCTTTCACATTTGTATGTACACTTTGTAGGAGTGAGCCTAAATGATCTTCTTGATGCTCAAGCCTTTACTTATATATTCCATTACCCCTTCATGTTCTTTGAATTTGGTTTCATAGTGACAGTTGCCTTTCGTATTTATCCACATAAATGATTCTTCATTAGAGCATGCTATCGATTCCCCAGGGCTGATTTTTGTTCAAATTAATTGAGCAATCCCAGATTATTTTATTTCCTAGGTCTATGCTCGTTGACCCCTATTTTTCATGAGAGACCTTAGACTTATCCTTTTTCTCTAGTCCACTGTGAGTTTATTGAGTACTAATGGATCCAAAGGATTGAATGTGACCTCATAAATTATTTGTATGGCCACGACACGAGTTAAGATATTAAGAATCAGCTCGGGGCCTTTCACAACTTCCACTACATCTAATAGTCCTTGCACAAAGATCTCCTTTGTTACTTCTTGCATCTCATCTTTGTATGTCTTCGAAGAATATTTATTTTTCATCTCAAGGAAAATATCCAGAGGGATTACTTCATTATCTTGGGAATCACTTCATTCTATCAATCCTTCATCAAGAGGAGATTCAACTTCAAAGGCCTCAAAACTCCTTATTTCAATTTCTTCATCATGAAAAAATTATTCTTCTTCAAATGGGAAAGAAAATATCTCCATTTCATCATTGAATTCATCAATCATTGGCTGAGTGGGCATCATATTTCTTATCTTGATTTGTTTCAACATGTCCAAACTTCACATTGATTGAATATTTCAAACCAGATTCACGCTTATCTTCTAAGTTCATGGATTGCATCAGGATTTCCAAACTGAGATTAGGATCTTTAGTTTCTTATGTGGCTCTAAGTAGTTCTTGTACATGTAGTTATTTCAAACCTTTCACGGGTTCTTCGCAATATGGTCTTGTCTCTCCATAGATAGTCTGGTTGAGTCATCTTCATCCCCAAATGGGAATAATAATAACTCCTCATCATGGATAAGCATATAAGCTGATTTTTCTGCTTGAAAACCATGAAGAACCATTTCCTCTTCTTCATGGTTTGAATCATCGGGGCTGCCCTCTTTTAACTAAAATCTTCTCAATTATTATTCAAGGTCCATGGATCTCTAGGAAGGCATGTATGTCCCTATCAAGATGGGAATATCTTCTTCCTCATCATTTTTCACAAAGTGATTCATCCGCCTACTATCTTGGTACAAAATGTTAGCTTCTGAGATTCTAAACTTTCATACCGTGTACCTCATCTTCTTCTCAGGAAGAAATTTTTCCATGTATCCCTTCATGGGTATGGTTTCAGATGAACAATTAATCTAAATTTTCCCTCCCAAGTTTCGGCAGAAAACTTCTACTCAGCAACATTCTGAACAAGGTTGTGACATTTACTACCAAAATCATCACTAAAACTTTCTTGTTTGGAAATTTGGTGAGAGACACTTGTGCATATTTGACCTTTCCTACAAGTGGTACCTCTTTTGACTTAAAAAAGTAACATGATCCACCTGTTGGAGTCATGGTAAGTTTTAGATCCTTGGTGACCTTCAAAGGCATCATGTTTTCTGAGGCACAAAAATATATTATGTAATTGTTCAGGACATATTCTCCAACAAGAAGGGAGATGTAGAAAGGATCGACCTTGTCAGTTTTGGATGTGCTTAAGGAAAGAATGTTTTGTGAGGGAGGCATAGGTGGGTTTGGAAACATGTATTTGGAACTAGAAGTTACAACAATAGGTTTTAGACTACCACTCCTAATATATCAGACAAACCTCTCAAATATGTTTAGGATGAGTCTGTAAATATTCAGTTTCAGTAATTTGGACTTTGGATTTGTTCGCATAATATATGAAATTAAAAGGAGAAGATGAGGAAAAATATGATGAAGGGACCACTTTTGCATTTAGGACAGGTTTTGGAAGTAAGAGTAGGTTTTTGGGGAAATGGAGATTATTTTGAAAGATATACTAGGAGATTTCAAAGTACTAGATTTTACAGGAGAATATTTAGACAATTAGAATTGGAAGAGGCATATGAATACTTACTTGAATTGTGGGAGCCTTCTTACCTCGCTATCGGATCAGGATTCAACAATGCAGACTCCATGGAGGTTGGGAGTGGATATCCTTGACTGATTATTTTTTTTTATGGAGTCAACACAAGAGAATCATCAACTGTATTTTATTTTTAGCAGTGGAGGGACGTGTTCCTTTCTCATACTAAGAATGAGTGAATATCGCACATGAGAAACTAGGTACATATTCTTCGTCTTCTTCATCACCTCCAAAATACTCAAATAATATGATTTGTGTATCGCTCTCAAACTCATCACTTTCTAGGAAATCACCACCTTCACTTTCTGGTTCAATATCCTCTTCATTTCCCTTACTATTCTAAAATTTGCATTGATAGGTGGGGCCTCTAAGGGAAAGCTGTTTGGGTACTCTTGCAATCTGATTTCCATGCTTATTTGAGAAGAAACTCGTTCAAACATTTTCCTCTTCAATGACGTCATCTCATTCACCAATTTTTGTAGAAATGGATCTATTCTCTCATCCTCTAGGATGTTGTGTCTTTCCCTTTGATGGAAGTTCTTGATCTTTCCAAAGATGATGAGATCATCATCAAGTTCTATGGCCATCCTTTGTGCTTCTACAATGTTCCTTGGTTGAACTCTTTGTCGGAGAAATCCTACCTCCTGTGATTGAGCATTGATGAAGAATATCTTGACATTTTTTTTAAGATGGTGAATCCTCTTCAAGTATCATGTGAATCAACCTGGTCAAAATGACCCATGAAGTCTCTCTTAGTTTTGATTTAACCTTTCTTTATTTGTACCAATTGAACCAAGGAGGTCTTGACAATCCTCAGTAGAATTTGAATCTTTCCTCGAACTTCCACTTTTGATTTCATTCCAGTAAGTGATGGATCGGGAAGGTAGAGAGGTAGACCATTCCAATGATTTTCCTTGGAGAGACTCCATGAACAATATTATAGTGACATCTTCATGTTGGACACCAAGAATCCCACATGATGTGGTATAGGCTGATTATGTGCTCTTAAGGGAGTTTTGTGCCATCACCTTTGGAAATTTGGAAAGTTCTTGTGGGAAATTATTGTTATATCATGAAGAGGAGGTTCAAGAGCAAGCGAGCCTTTATTTATTCCCCATGGAACAATGGGTTGTGGTATTTCTACTTCATCTTCCCATTGTCATTTTTGCTTCTTCTTTCAGCTCTTGCTTCTATAAATCCTACTTCAAATTATTCTTTCTTTTGGGAACTCAATGCTCTAAGGGTGATTGACAAAATGAGAGAATTTGAAGGGGGGGGGTAGCAACAAGAGTTTGGATAGGGTTTCTAGGTGAACTTCTTGAAGAGCCATATGGAGAGGAGGCTTGAGAGAAGAAGTATGGATTATCTCTAATTTGTTTCTTTCTGATTTGTAAAGCCTCGGAATTGGAATCAACACCACCTCTCGACCTGTTCAACCTAATGTATCTTTCTTCAGCCAACTTTTGAAAATTATTGAAGTGATAGTATGAAAAGAAACTGTGGAATATGAAATCTCGCATGCAGGAATTGAAAATGTATCTTTCAGCAATGTATTTTCATGAACTATTTTTTTGTTTTTTTTTTTCAATTTTTGGACCTTGCGGTCATATTTTGGGTGCAGATGTTGCACACAATCAACATTCATGGTGGGTGCCAAAAACTATTGGCAAGAAAATTTATCAAGTGGAAAAACTTATGGATTTATTTCCAACACTCTGGAAATTTAAGTCCCTCTAATTAACCGATGCAGCTACCATATATGCATGTGCGAGTAAAGGTGGATTTTTTGCTGGATTTTTGGCCAAGGATCCAATAGGGGCACTCCACTAACCCTGTGGAAAATATAGAAATTTCTTGATAGAGATGACTTTTTCTGAATAGTGGGAAAGGGAGTGAGAAAAAGAGAAAAGGGGATTAATGTCATGGGTATAAAATTAGAGTCCCACACCCATTAACCAGAAATTTCACACAAGCAATAAAATTAAGAAGAAAATAATCTTGAAAATTGCCACACCGACGAGTTAATATTGAAAACTCAAAGTTTCTAAAATCTCCTCATCAATAAAGGCATGAAACTCCTCCTTGTATTGATGCTTAAACATAATTTTTACAAAGTGTGGGAGTTGCAGAAATTTGAGAGTGGAGGAAAGTAAAAGATCGATTGCCAAGATATAATTTGATTTCTCTAAGTACAATGCACTCTTGAGTTTACAAGATCAATTGCCAAATGTTTGAGATGGGAATGGAGTTACAATTTATAGATTAGACTCAACTCCTCATCTTCATCGTGACTATTCATATTCCTACAAAATAGTTAAGTCCCTTTTATAAAATCAAGGTGAATTAATTTACATTATGTTTCTAAACTCACTTTTATGTGACTTAAAGCCATATAAAAAAGTGCCAACCCCAACAAAGAATTAGAAAATTTGAAGCGAGATAAATTTGGGGGAGAGGAGAGATAAAGAAGAGGAGAATGTGTTTCCCATAATGGATTCCGATGATCCTTGTTTATGGAAATCTCTGATGCAACAAAGTTCTAAATGTCCCATTGTACCAAAACTACTATTTGAGTGTGACTTACTATTTTTAGTAAATGCCCAGATGGGAGACTTACTATTTTTAGTAAGAGGCAATTCTTGCTTCTTCTTGATCATCTTGATTGTGATGAAAATATTCATTCAATTCTATGCACACTACCTTTGCTTTGACCACTTCTTGGGGTGACTTACTTGTAGACACCCAAATTGTGTCTTACGACCCCTTGTGACCCGCATCTCATTTCGCAACCTAACCTCATTACCTAAACCTTACACAAGTATTTATTAATTGCCTCATAATTAATAAATCCACATCGCTCTACCCACCACCTCACTTGGCCACCTCACCATGACCTAGCCCTAACCCTAAAACTAACCTAATTAGGACCCATGACTTGGTCTAGACTCACATCCATAACTAATGCCTCCTTACTCGCACCCAAAGCCGACCTTCTAGCCACTTGACCAAGCCCGCAACTGATCTCTCGGGAGAAAAAGCAGGGAAGGTGGGCTATTTTACTAAAAATAGCCTACTTTTTCCTAACCGATGCCAGTTCCTACTCGACCGCCGTCGGTTACGCAACCGCCATCGGTTCCCTGTAAATGGGCTTCCCAAACCAAAACAACGGATCGGAATTTCATTTTCGGGAGATCAGTCGAAGGATTTTTGAATCAACAGGAGAGTCCAATTGCGATTAGGAACAGGGTCCAGATCTTCACTTGACCAAGCAGAGACGAGTGAAGAATACTAGAAGAGTTGGGCAGCAAAGGAGATCAACTTGCACCTTCATCAAAAAAACCAGTAAGTTATATCTTGCATGTCCTCCATTATAACATTTCTTGTGCTTTTGGAATTACAATCTTCCCAAATCCGTTCCCTGAACCCATTATCTAACGTACCATTGCCTCTAACTATCATTCCTTAGCTTCTAACCATCCCATTTCTCAATACTATCCAAAAACCAGCCATTACAAACACCACAACCAGCCCAGAAGATCCTAGAACCAACCGGTATCGGTTATCAGTGACCGCCATCGGTTATAGGTAACCGGCATCGGTTCCTTTGATCAAAACCAGGAAAAACAGCCTTTCCCCTACCCAGTTCAACGAAGCAATTTAATTGATACTTTACCAGTATTTTGTGTTAATTCATATTAGCAGGGAAACTGACCACCTTCGAAGGGAAGTTTTACATTTCCTGGGCCCAAGGCAGTTTCCTCATTTATTGTTTAATCAAATCTTGTGGTCTTGTGTTCTTATTTGCAGGTAGTCCTTCCCAGACAAAAAGGAGCTCTCCGCAGTCAGCCTGATCTTTCTCTACGGTACGCGCACACCATCTCGACATTCTACAGGTATTCCTCCTAACCCTAACCTTATCTGTTTCTAAAAGGAACGAAGCATTTCCGAGTGAAACATTTTGGCACGCCCGGTGGGACCCATTTTGGGTTTTTCTTTATTTCTTGCTTGCTTTTATTATAGGGAGCATACTTGCTGTTTTCTTCTTCTAGAGATATTCACAGGGTATTTTATTATTCTGGTAAAAGAACTTGCTTTGTTTTTGCATCTTGCATTAGTAAAAGTCATCTCTTTTGCTTCATCGAATATCACTTTCGATTTGGGTTTTTAAAACACATGCATTGCATTCCTGCCTGTTGTTTTTTTTCAATTCTAGTGAACATAGATTAAGTAACAGGTCGTACACGTGGGGGTGATATCCACGGTATTGACAGGAAATTAACCCTAGTTTCACTGCACAACACATACCGAATCACTTCACAATTAACACAACAGCTCAAACATCCCCCCTTTTTTCCGCGGTATTCCTCCGCCCGATTGAGGTAACCTTATAAGCCAAAACAACTTGACATTTCCCCTAAGTCTCTTGTTTAGGATTCTGACATCATTCTACGTCTAAAGGCATAAGCCCACAATAATTAAAATTAACCCTAAGGTTAATCTCTGGATTTGCGTGTGCATCTTGCTTGTTTGCTGTTCTGTTTTCTCTGTCATACTCTGTTTTCTGTGATCAATAAGTTGATAAAACTACTCAACGTTGCTAAAAATCCAATTAGCAGCCCCTTTGTATCTTCTTATTCTAGATTTTTGACACCGGCATCGGTTAAGGGACCGACGTCGTTTTCCCCTGTGACCGACACCGGTTAGTAAACCGATATCGGTTACTGTCTCTCTCAGCCCCTGACAAACCAGCAACTTGCCAAATTCATCATTCTGGGTTTGTTTTTGTTCTTGATAGATTGAAACTTTCCTGTGTGTTCTTGTCCATGGTTGTTATCACTCGAAAACAAGCCGCCGCCATGGTTTCACACGCTTGCTCTGTTTCTTTGCCTGAATCACCCCCTTCACCTTCTATGGGGAATCCTACTGATACCAGTGAAGTTCCTAAAATCCCGGTGGGAGATAAGGACTTTGCCAAGTTTCTGGATGCTAATTCCCAGCGCTGTACAATACTATTTGTCTCATACCCCTGACCGTACACCTGATGGTCAGCTCCTTGTAGGTATGCCTATCAGTATAGCTGCTCATTTAGTTCCCACTCCTCCTGATAATACCGCCTTGCTTCCTGCATCTCTAGCCCCGTCTCCCAATCCGACAGCTGCAGAGGTTCATACAACCCCGATTAGCTTTCCTTTTGTTAATCTTGGACCCCACGTTTCGTTACCACCAACTGCCCCTACCTCATCTCTTTTGCAGACTGCTCCATTCATGACTTGCTCTCTGCCACCTATCCACACGAGCTTTCCTTCTCAAGCTCCGCCTACCTTTTCATTCCCATATACATATCCAGTAACCTCAACGCCTTATATGGGACATCCCTATTCTGGTGCACCATCATCTCATCCAACCACTGATTTCATCAAACAAATGATGGATAAAATGCAAAATTTGGAGGCTTCGGTTTCGGGAAGTCGTAGCGCCTTGACATACGAACAAGTTTGTCGGGAGCCCATTCACCCTTCTGTCCCCCTTCATTCGTATCCTCCTCAATGGGAGTTGCCGAAATTTACTCGTTTTAATAGTAAAGAGGATCCTCAACAACATTTGCGATCATTTAGACATGCTTGTTATTTGATTGCCCATAATGACGCCTTGTTACTCCGCACCTTCCCTATGTCCTTATCAGGACCCGCCTTGGAGTGGTACAGTGCTTTAACCCAGCACTCGATCTTCTCTTTTAATCAACTAGCCCAGTCTTTCTTGGATCATTTCTCCATTAACATTGCTAAGAAAGTATCTATCACCGACCTTTATGCCATCCGACAATTCGAAGACGAATCTATCGCAGATTTCGTTGGACGATGGCGGGGGCCTTATCAACCAACTTACGTATGCCTTGCCTCAAACCGAACTTATCGAACTGTTTTACGCGGGCCTGCGCTAAGCACATCTCCCCAACCCTCCAAATTCAAACTTTCCGAACATTCGACGAGGCCTTTACTATGGCTCGAAAATTAGAAATTCGAGCCTTAGAGGAAGAGAAATTGCGGTTGCGCAACAAGAACTCCACTTTCCGAACTCCTGATTCTACCAATAAACCAAATACCACCACTCCTCACGCGTCAACCTCTTCTAAATCAAAAGGAGCTGTCCACGCGGTGATGGTCAAATCCCAACCACCGTCCAATACTCCACCAAAAACCACCTATAAATACAAAGCTGAGCCCATCAATTACACTCCCTTGGGAGAAACTTATGGCGTCATCCTAGAGAAATTGCTCAAAGCTGGGGCTATCACCTTGCCCCCGGTAAAACCTCACTCCGGGTTTGACTCCACCCGCGCAATACCTTCCTGGTACAAAGAAAATGACTTTTGTAACTTTCACCGCGTAAAAGGACATAGTCATGAAAACTGCAAGATGTTGAAAAACATAGTGCAGGAAATGGTCGATGCAGGGGATATAACACTCGATAATCCTAACGCCCCTGCTAACCGAAATTTGAAAATTTTCAACAAGCCATTCCCGAATCACTCGTCCAGCAGCAACGTAAACCAAGATATCTTAGCTGAGGAGAGTGTTCATGAGATCCATGCAGTCTTCGATTCTCAGCCAAAAGCCTCTATCGAGAAAATTTTGAATCAAGCCTCTTCACTAACACAGGAGCCCGAACCTCCTTTACCACCATCAAGTCAAGGAGAAATCGTTCCTTTACCCATAGAAGAGTTAACTGCCCAGGCTTCTCTTCTCATCAATGAGTCTTCTTACACCACGTCCCTACAAGACTGTGAGCGGATGCTATCTAATTTATCTATTTCCCAAACGTCCCCTTCTACCACTCTTGCTACACAAGAGGAAGGCTCACCACTCCTTTTGACATCCTTAGACGAGAAATCTCTTACATTAACATCACCACATTCTTTTAACATGACAGATCTCCTCGAACACGCCCTCCTACCTATTAGTCCCTCATCGCCTAAATCTTTTCAACGACCGGTTGACCTCCTAACATCTATTGATACAGTGCCTCATCCGCCTCCTGTGTCACACCCGCAATGGACTGGAATTACAACTCACTTTTCTTCTGTACCAAAATTACAAATTACCCCTGGAGACTGTCATTCCACAGAAGATAGACAGGCCCTATGGGAACGTTTGAGTACTCCTGTTTCTACTCAAATGCAAATGACTGATCTTGATGTCTCCACCATTTACCCGAAGTGCTTACAGAAGCTTAAAATGCCCCTGTTCTCGCCTTCACCTCTACCAAATTCCCCATCCACTTCTATCAACTTAACCAAATCTTCCCCTACGCTTGGGACCTCACCAATGCCCAGTCTAACACACCCGCCTAAGCGACTCGATCTATCCAAAAATAAATCCGTTCCGCCACCTAGGAGACGAACGCAATCCGGGCCTCTATCACAATTAAAACCCTCATCGTCACACCCACCTTCCATATTAGGACCTCATCCCTCCACATTACACCAATATATCATACCTCCGTTGTTTTCTGCAAAACACCCTACGCCTTCTACACCTATACAGAGATCAAAGGATATCACAACATCGTTACCCCGCGTATCCGGTCCACCTATCAACCCTAAACCAATCCCATCATCAAAGGATTTATTTTCTGTCACTCCCCTTTCTCCATGGTTGTTTCCTGCTACCATGCCATCTGTAGCCTCATCATCTAACCAGCTGAACGTAACTTCTGTGTCCAAGACACCACGTTTGGTGAAAAACATGTGTCAGCACCCCTCGGCTAAACCACCACCTATACGAACTAAACACGCCCAAACATTACCACAACCCACACGATCAATACCCTCGTCTTCTTCTGATTTTGACCCACTCAAAGGATCTTACGCCAAAATCCTTGCTATGTTGGTAGAGAATGCGACCATCTCCCTACCTCCACTTAGACCTTATGACCCGTCTAAGCCCCGACCTGTGGATTATGATGAGTCTAAAATCTGCGCCTATCACCGCACACCTGGACATGATGTAGAAGGATGCAAAGCTCTAAAAACCATCCTTCGCCAGTCACCTCTTCCAGATCGAAAGATTAAGAAAGACAACTTACGAAGGGAGAGACCTCTAGCGTCAATTCCCTCTACTATACCATCTGTCCCCGCCTCACCAAGATCGATCATTATTACAACCCCACCTCTTGAAGACCATGAATTATCCCAACCATCTTCTTCATCTCAGGTCTACGAGATTAATATGATTAGTGTCGCTACTCGAGGACAGAAAAACAATGGGAAAGCGAAAGAAAACACACCTGCGGCATCTCTTTCTCCTTCAACCATCCCGATTACACCACCACCTAAAGTGGTTATTCGCGGACCCGCCTATCCCGTCTCTAATGGAGTTGCCCACCGAACCATGATCAAACAACTTCATCAATCGCCCGTAAAAATGACACTATATGATCTCATTCAGACTTCTGAATCTCATCGACAAGCTCTCGTTGAGATCCTTCAAGGGATAGAGGTTTTACCCAACGAAACCCTGCCCGTTACCTCCATTCTAACACCCAATCACGTCGCCTCTCTCACCAAACAATCCATCTCCCCCACCACTTCTGTCTCAAAACAACAAGCCGCTGCGGTTAGTTTCTCGGAAGATGAAATTATCGACTTTGGTACAGACGACCCTGACCCTGCCCTTTTCATTTCCGCTTACGTCCGAGACATTCGAGTACGTCGGGTTATGATTGACGGGGGCGCTAGCCTAAACATCATCTCTTCAAAAGCCTTCCAACAAATGAACATCCCTTCTAGTTGCATGTGTGCCAACCCCATCATGTTGCGATCATTCAATGACGCTATTACTTCTACCTTAGGCACCGTGATCCTCAACATTCGCGTAGGCCCACGTACTTTGCCCGAACTCTTCTATGTCCTTGAAGGAGAGTTCCAATATAATATATTGCTGGGTCGTCCTTGGATCCGGGCCATGGGATGCGTTCCCTCAACATTACATCGATGTATAAAATTTGAGTACGAGGGGAAGTCCTACACTGTAAAAGCTGATCCTCCCCCCTTCAAAACTTGCAATATGTTATACCGCCCAAACGATGTGCTTATACCAATTAAGACACCCATACATTCAACCCAACCATCCTCTTCAAATATACCTCAACCGTCCACCTCAACTGCACCTACGCCTTCAACTGATGAAACCACCGTCGCACAAACCACTTCTCTTCCCGCAGCTAACATCCCAACCTCCGACCCCTTAGTAGATGTTTTTCATCGCCTCACGCTGGGGGAGTACCGCCTATATAACGTTAGTTCTTTCCCTACCCCGCAGGAGTACGGACAATTACATGCGCATCCCACCTACGACCGTCGCGTGGGGGAGGTAATCTCTTACGGACCACCCCATTGTCGCACTAACCTGACGTATGGGGGTGTTGATGCATCCTCCATTACCCCTGAACCTCCTCTTGGTGTGGTTCCCTTCCAATCCGATTTTCAATACTTGACAAATCGTCGTTTCGCCCTCACCTTCTTGACTCGCTGTGCGTGGAAAGGCTTTGGTTTTGGCCTTTACGAACAAGGCCGACATACACTTATTCCCATGACCACACGCAAACATAATGATCGCAGTGGTCTCGGTTTTTCCGAAACACATACACAAGAGACACCTCCTGTCAGCTGTATCCTGGAAGAGGAAGACGTTGCCCCTACCGAAACATCATCACCCACTTTGCCATCATCTCCCACAGAATCGATAGACCCTGAATTTATCCCTCCTAACTTTTTTTTTTCATAAATGCTATCTTCATAGGTCCTCTCACTTATCAACGCGATAATGAGGACCCATCTTCTCTTCCCCTTCTGTATCCAGACATGATCGAAGAGGATTCGCCTTTGATTAATGTTGTTGAATGCCAGGATGACGACTCCATCCTCACTTACCTGGGCGCGGATGATTCTTATATTCAACGTGCCTTACCATCTGAAACCCAAACTATGCTGAACGAATCTACTATAGAAATCAACATCCACACGGAGGAAGATCCTCACATAGTGAAGATTGGACAATCCCTTAACACATCAGAACAAGCCGCCTTTACTACCTTTCTCCGTGCTCGCAACCAAGCTTTCGCATGGTCTTACGCTGACATGCCAGGAATTGATCCTACCATTGCCGTCCATAACATCACCCTAAACCCCGATTCCAAACCAGTCAAACAGAAATTGAGAAAAATGCATCCACGCATTGCTCTCTTGGTCAAAGAGGAACTCCAACGACTCCTTTCTGTTTCCTTCATTCTACCTATTGACTATCCTCAATGGATTTCCAACATCGTACCTGTCACGAAAGCGACGGGGGGACTTCGGATATGCACGGATTTCCGGGATCTTAACCTCGCTTGCCCTAAGGATGACTTCCCCCTCCCAAGTATTGATCAACTTGTTGATCTCACTGCGGGTCATGAAATGCTTTCTCTCATGGATGGCTTTTCAGGATACAACCAAATTTTGGTTGCCCCTGCCGATCAACACAAAAGACTGCCTTCATAACTCCTTGGGGAACCTTTCTGTTATCGTGTCATGCCATTCGGCCTTAAAAATGCTGGTGCTACCTATCAGCGGGCTATGACCTACATTTTTCATGACATTATGCACACTATCCTTGAAGGACTATGTCGACGATCTTCTCGGCAAGTCCAAACATCGTAATGAACATCTCGATGTTTTAACCATTATTTTTTGATCGCCTGTTACAATATTCTGTCCGCCTTCAACCGAAGAAAATTTGTTTTTGGTGTTCTTTCGGGAAAACTTCTTGGCTTTATCGTCTCTTTGCGTGGCATTGAGGTCGACCCATCAAAAGTCAAAGCTATCCTAGGAATGCCCCCACCCAAAAATCTCAAACAATTGCGTAGTTTACAAGGTAAGCTCCAATCTATCCAACGTTT
The DNA here is from genome assembly GCA_019776745.2 of Taxus chinensis. NCBI lineage: Eukaryota > Viridiplantae > Streptophyta > Pinopsida > Cupressales > Taxaceae > Taxus > Taxus chinensis. Next base: position 938,002,603 of record CM034149.1, read on the forward strand.
CATCTCCCAACTCTCGGATCGGTGTCAACCTTTCCACCACCTCCTTAAAAAGGACGTTGCCTTTCAATGGAATGAGGAGTGTCACCAAGCCTTCGAAGCTCTCAAAACATATCTCTTGTAGCCACCTGTGCTTATCCCACCCCAGGACGACCGTCCTTTCTACCTTTATCTTTCCGCCACTGACCATGCTATAGGAGCTATGCTCGCCCATCGAGACCCGGCACGCCGAGAGGCAGGCCGTTTACTATATAAGTCATACCCTCGTGGATTACGAGACTAGGTATACACATGTAGAAAAATTGTACCTTGCCCTATCATTCGTTGCCACCAAACTCCGACACTACCTTCTAAATCACAAGACTTTCGTCATCACCAATACGGACCCCATCCATTACATGTACGCCAAACCTCATCTGAACCAACGCATTGCTAGATGGCTCATGCTTCTCGCCGACCTCGATCTTGAGTTTATCCACCAGAAATCAATCAAGGGACAAACCATCGCAGACCAACTTGCGGACGCTCCTGTACCGGGGGAACAATTTACCAATTTCACATTTCCCGACGAACTCATCGCTACTCTTTCCCTCACAGAGGAGTCGTACCCAATGACCCTCTTCTTCGATGGATCTAAATGCCAGCGCGGCGGAGGAGCTGGCGTTGTTCTCATTCCTCTCAACGCTGAACCTATGCCTCTTTCATTCCGACTTGATTTCCCTTGCACTAATAATACAGCGGAATACGAGGCCCTTGTTCTAGGTCTCCAAGTTGTGTTACACTTAGGTATCAAATCTATCAACATTTTTGGCGACTCTCAATTGGTAGTCAATCAAGTTAGGGGGCGTCTACCAATGCAAAAATGAGGAACTTCAAAAATACAAACACTATGTGGATTCACTTCTAGCTTTATTTACCCACTATTCTATACAAACCATTCCCCGCTCCACTAACAAATTTGCGGATACTATGGCTTGCTTAGCCTCGCAAATTCCCGCCGCGCCAACTGACTCTGAATTATTCGTCGTGGTCCAACAACTTTTTGCCCCATCCTATTCAACCCCGGTAGTTTGTATGATAAATACTGTGTCTACTAAGTCACAGGATACCTGGTACCACCAATTTCATGACTACCTTACAATCTCTGTCCTCCCACCTGATCTTACTAGTAACGGAAAACGTGCTTTTCTTAAAAGTGTTTCGCGTTATGTTGTCATGGGGGGACTCCTCTATAAACGTGGCTTTGATGGTATCCTCCTTCGCTGTCTAACTAGCATGGAGGCCACTCATACCATCCAACAGGTCCATGACGGCATTTGTGGTGGACATTTTAGTGGCCTTGCCGTGGCCAAACAAATCCTTCGCCTTGGTTATTATTGGCCTACACTCAATAACGACTGCTATGAATATGTTAAGCGTTGTGTTATGTGCCAGCAACACGCCAACCTTCAACATACTCCTAGCCACCCGCTCCAGATCGCTCGAGATCTTTGGCCTTTCTCACAATGGGGTTTAGACCTTATTGGTGAGATTCACCCAACCTCTTCACAACGTCACCGTTGGATACTCACAGCGACCGAATATTACACAAAATGGGTGGAGGCTATTCCACTCATTTCAATCAAAAAAGAAAAAATTGTCGAGTTCATTAACCACCACATTATCTGTCGTTTTGGTGTTCCTCACCGCCTGATAACAGATAATGGAAAATCTTTCAAAAACAAGTTGTTGCGAGACCTTTGTGACAACTTTGGTATCAAACTTAGTTTCTCGTCACCTTACTATCCACAAGCCAATGGGCAAGCCGAGTCTTCTAATAAAACACTAACCAAAATCCTCATGAAAGTTGTCAATGAATCTGGAAGAAATTGGCACGATCACATTCCCTTTGCCCTTTGGGCTTATCGTACTAGCATTCGTACCTCCACTAATGCCACACCTTTTTCATTGGTATATGGCACCGAGGCTGTTTTGCCTCTCGAAATACAAATACCCTCCCTTAGAATATCTCTTCAGGATATTCTCACTAACGATGATTTCCGCCAAGAGCGGTTAGCCCAATTAGAGCTTCTTGACGAACGTCGTCTTACAGCTCTTGATCATCTTCAAATCTATCAAAAACGCATCAAGCGTGCTTATGATAAGCGACTTCATGAGCGTACCTTTAAGGTTGGCGATCTCGTCCTCAAAGAGAATCAACATGTAACCAAACTGGAAAAGAGCAAACGTGGAAAATTTGCTCCCAATTGGATTGGGCCTTATATAATCACTCACACCTATGGATCAGGCACTTATCGTTTAGCTTCGCTTAATGGTAAACCTGAGCCTGAACCCCTTAATTCCTTGCATCTTCGACCATTCTACTGTTGAATCTAGTGTTATATCACTTCTTATCCGCCTACTGCTCGTCCCTTGAGCTCACATACCCCCACATACACTTGTCTCTTACATCTCGAAATAAAATCAAGCTCACCCCTCACCTCCCCTTACGATGCCTTCCCCTTCTTAGTCTAGTCCATGACTTCAAAGTATTAAAATAAGCCGTATTCTTATGGGATTTTCTTGAGTCAAACTTCCTACTAAACTAGATGCTTCACGCCAAAAGAACATCTAGTTATCTAAAATTCAATATAGACTGCTCCCTCGAAGGACAGCTATATGCCAAACTATTGCTGCTACTATAAATAGACTGCTCCCCTGAATGACAGCTATGCACTAAAATCATATCTGCTACTATAAATAGACTACTCCCTCGAAGGACAGCTATACACAGTCAGCCTCTAGCAGAAGCTTCTCGCATCGATCAGCTTCGTGAAGACCTCAAGAATAATACAATCAATATCCCTTGTAGACTTCCCGCATCGATCAGTCTACATTCAATAAAATAAAAGCCTCATTCAAAAGAACTTTTGAGTCATAGACTTGTCTATTTAGGGTAGGTTCTCTTTCGGTCAGAACACTCACTTTGTAATACGTTCTCTGCACTTCAGCTATACCATCCACCTCACCTCACCATTTGTTTCCACTCAAGGGACGTAACGTACACCTGATATATTGTGATCATACCACTCTTTTCAACTATGGACTTCTCGTCTATGCACGGCACTTAGGGCTTCAGGCTCGTTCTACGTTGTGTGGTTTGTTTAGCTCTTTTCACCTACGGAGCACTCTTTCCGCTTTGCCTCACATCTAGGATTGTGTGTTGATCTTAATCAGGACATTATTCCCTCCTACTTGGGTATGCTCACCTTTGCTTTACCTATACCTACACCAACAACATTACCCTACCAACATCAAATTTTTACCAAACGACAAATTGCCTAAACCGTACCAAATTCGCCTGAATTCACCTCTCCCTGATCCTAAGGGAGAACTACATCGGTCTGAGGCCCTTCCTTGCTTTGTGCAATGGGCTATGTAGGCAGCACTTCGGAGACATGGGGTCTCCCAAGGTTAGCTCGACCATCCCCTACCATAACCTATCATGTGTGGTAAATATAAATATTTTGTGTATTTCTATTTAATCACATTCCTCTTTGATCCTTTTTTCAAAACACTGAAAGACACATTGACAACATTATTATTATCATAACTCAAATCAACATACATACTCAATTTTATTTAGATGTTAAACAAATACATCTTCTCTATCATCGACACGCAGGTCGGTACTCTTATTTATCCTTATACCTTGCTAACATTTATTTTAGACCCTCACGCTTCATCCCGAACTAGGTGATGATCGTGATCGTCGACCCCTCTCGCCAGGCCTCTCTGTCCTCAAAGGTACCGCGGCTATTGGTACCGCCCACTGATCGACCAATCGCTCCTGTAACATGTGAATACGCCCTCTCGCGTGGAGGACTCCAGTCTCTAGTCTCGCTGCTCGTGACTCTGCAACCGCTAACAATCTTCGTGTATCATTCACCTGCGTTTGAAGCTGCCTAACCAAACGCTGCAGCCGATTCCTCTCTGCTGTAATCATAGCTATGTCAGGGCGATCGCGTACACCTCGCAGCTCTGCTACCCACCATAACCTATAGGCCTCTGTCATTCCTGCGTCCATTACACTGCGATCGGCTGCTATCTCCTCGGGCCCTTCTGGAGGTGTTGGCCGGGGAGGTGAGAATGCTGCCTCGGCATCGATCCTCATATATGGTCTACAAGCCTGTGGTATGTCCTGCACAAATCCAAATTGTCGCCGCACGCGATCTATCGGAATCCTCTCATACTCACCTGGCCTGTGCCCCGCGATCCACCTCAATCGCTCTACACCTCTCAACTCCTCAGCTATGTTCTCGGTTACCATATAGTTCCCGTAGGGCCTCCAACAGATATCCGCAACTGTCACTCTCTCCCATACCTGCCTATAATACTCAATGTCACCCGGCACGGCCTGAGCTCTTGCCTCTTGGTTCTGTCTGGACCCATCGTCGGAATCCCAACCTCTGTACTCCGGTCTCTCCTACTCGGAAGGATTGGCCTATTGGTCCGCACACAAACAATGTGCTCATAGGCCCAACAGTGTAATAAGTATGCGCAATCCAACGTTGTCCTGTGACTTCGCCTACAAGCCCATAAACCCCTGTATAGCTCTGCCAAATATGCAGGTGCCCATGCAAAAGTCACGTTCCTCTCTATCATCTCCCAAATAACACCCATCAATGCCTTTGGAAATCTTCCCCCCTTCTGCCCTTGGTAACGCATAATACCCTACCGCCATCAATAAAAGCACTGCTAACCTTGTCTCCTGAGGGTGTGCTGCATACATTACTCCATATGTGAATGACAAACCTCGCTGTGTTAAGTCTCGTGCATATGGACCAAACACTTCTGTTATCGCTGCCCGCCCCCGCGCTAGGTAGTGCCTGGTAAACTGGTTATCCTGTAATAGGGGAGTCTCAAAATCCGAAACACATCTTCCAAAGTTACTGTCATTTCACCTGTTGGCAGATAGAAGGTATTTGTCTCAGGATTCCATCTCTCAATCAGCGCCTGTAACATACCATGGTTACGTGCGATTCGTGAATAATAATGGATTCCACTTAACCCCAAACGATTTATCAATGGTCCATTCCGCTGGTGTTACATCCGCTCGGATTCGCGACAATAGCCGCTGGCACACTATCATTCATCCTCAACCCTGTCTCTGCCTGCATACACCAAAACGACAAACAACCATGCAATCCATTAGGGTCTTTTTCAAACATTCTGGAAATTCCTCCAGTAACCGGTATCGGTTATACATAACCGCTATCGGTTTAGTAACCGATACCGGTTCTCCCTAACCGCTACCGGTCACTGTCAATTTCATACACCTTCCCTAAAAACAACCACCTACGACAATAAATTTGCTCGTTTATTCGTTTTTATACATACAAACATACCGGAAACCCCTGACTTGCCTACCTGGTAACACTTACCTCACCTGCAACCCTTGTTATCATGTTTTCTTTCTCATATCTACCCACCTATTCTACCCCATCTTCTTCACAAAACCATGCAGAAATAAAATCACAACCAAAATGTTTACCTCTTGGGTTGCAGTAGCTTGAGGTGGCCCTTGTCTTCTCTCTTGTCCCTGCCTGCTGGATGTTTCTCCTCGTCCTGCCATTATCACCACCTTTTTTTCAAACCCTGCCTTGCTATCTTCTGAATCTTAGATCACAATTCCCTTTTCTTGTCTCTTCTCTCCTTATCACTCAGGATTTCTCATGCAAAAACCTGTCGCAGTCGTCAAAACGCATCGCGTTCGCACTTTTAACCTCTTGCATGGCTCTAAAATTACAACTTAAGTTGCCACCCTAGCTTTTTTATTTTTAGAAAAGCCCATACCTAAATAACCGGTATCGGTTGCCTAACCGATATCGGTCTGTCAGCTACCGACATCGGTTACCTAACCGATACCGGTTACACACCTTCCTTTTTGAAACAGGGTTCTTTTCTTCATTTCTCATCTAAATTTTTGTCGCGCCCGCCTCTTTGCCTGCATAAACAACACAATTTACCACATTTTGTTCATCCACCACATATAATATTACATTTTCATTAAACATCATTTATTTTACACAGATACACAAACCATCAACTACAGATACCAAAAAACTATCACTCTATACATCATTTCGATCCAACTCATCAGTTACATATATCACACTGTCACAAAACCACCAATTTATCACATAACCTGACAATCATATATACGCACAAACAAACAAAAACATCAGCATCATCTACCTATCAACATGTCAATTAAACTCATCACACATTCTATATATTACCAACCATTTGTTTCAACACATTTTACACACAGCATGTGGATCAAAACATCATCTATATATATATCCCAGTTTTCAAAAATACAATGCGCCCTACATCGGGGGCCTCTGTGATCTCATAATATACCAAAGCCGGCACGCAGGCCGCAATACCTACCAAAAATATCGACTCGGCTCGCAGACCGGTCTCTCATATCAAAAATATCGACTCGGCTCGCAGGCCGGTATCAAATGTACAACCCGTACTCGGCTCGCAGGCCGGTATATAATAAATAAATGAATCAAAACAATGAATACATATAGGCACGCAGGCCTCTATCAATACAACCGGTTCGCAGACCGGTGCCCATGTCCCTATACAAAACCATGTCGGGGATCTATCAGCTCTCCCCACCGCCCTCGGCACCTCTCCCCGCTGGTCCCTGTGGTGCCTCTCGCCTCCTGCCCGTCACGGACACGCCAGCTGTGGCTGCCCCTCCCTGAGATCTCTGGCTGTGCGAGGTCTCTGCTCTATGAGCTGCATATGCCTGATACTCGACCCCGGTACTATCAAGAATATCCTGATAATAACGGGCCTCTGCTCTAACCTCCATATAACGATCTCTCGCCACTGAAGGAACTGGGGCTGGTCCCCTGGCACCTAACACCAGTATCCCCTGAGCCTGTACCTGCACCTGTGGCTGTGGTGCTGGTGGAGGTGCTGCCTGTGCCTGTACCTGCACCTGTGGCCGTGGTGGTATCTGGGGGCTGTGGCTGTGCTGCTGCTGGTACGGCTGCCTGAACCTGTACCTGCACCTGTGGCTGTGCTGGTGGTGGTGGTGCTGCCTGTGCCTGTACCTGAGCCTGGGCTAGCTGCCCCTGTAAAACCCCTATCTGTGCCAGTGCAGCAGCCAACTGTCCCTGTAATAACTGCACCTGCCCCTGGAGCTGATCTCTCTCTGCAGTAACTGCAGCCAAGTCTGGCTGCGCAGGCGGTACTATCCTCGCTGCTCTCTGCCCAGCCCACCAGACCCTGTATGCTGCCGTGCACCCGGCATCATCCACACCCTCACCTGCTGGTCTCTCCGCTACCCAGTCTGGATCCCAAGGCTGTGGTGCTGGCAGTGGGGCCTCTACATCATCCCTCCTGTACTGAGGGAAGGGCGGTGGCTCGTCCTGTGGCAGCCCCATCTGCCTGCGTACCCTCTCTAAGGGTATCCGCTCGTACTCTCCCGGCCTACGTCCTGCTATCCAGAATGTATACTGGATCAGGCGCAGCTGTACGCGGGCTCCTCTGCCAGGCTGGTGACCTCTGTAGGGTCTCCATATAATGTCTACTGCTGTAAGGCCCTCTAGCATATGTCTATAGTAGGCCACATCTCGACCTGCAACAACTGCTCGTGGCTGGCCCACGATCCCCAACCACCTCTGAAATCCATATCGGTACACGACCTGTGGCCCTGGCTGCTGGGGGTAGCCCTACCGGCCTGATGCATACGATGTGCTCGTATGCCCAACAGTGCAACAAAAAGGTCGAACAAATACCAAATCGCCTCCTCCGGCGATAGCCCCATAACTCCCGGGTATAGTTGCACCAGATATACTGGTGCCCATGCAAAACAGGTATGCTCCTCCACCATCTCCAGTAGCACCCCCATCAATGCCCGTGGGAAGCGGGCCTCCCTCTGAATCCGGGAGGGCGAAGCAGGTGACCCCTATCATCATCAACACGGCAAGCCGTGTCTCATGTCTGTGTGCGCGGTACATGTCCCCGTATCCAATGCTCGCGCTATGATATGTAAGAAGCGCGGCTGCATCCCCAAACACCTGCAGTATGCTATCCATGGCAGTCTCTGAATCCACCTGGAAAACTGGCCTCTCCCTCGATCGGTAACCGAAGGATGCGGTACACATCCTCTAATGTGACGGTCATCTCCCCAGTCGGGAAATGGAACACATTGGTCGCCGGATCCCATCTCTCGATGAGGGCGACCATCAGGCTGTGATCTCTGTCGATCGCTCTGTACCTCTGGACCCCGCCGAGCCCCACCTCGCGCATGATGGCCCAATGCGCCGCCGATATGTGTGGCCTCATCCGACTCAATAGTGGAGGCATCCTATCACGCATCGTCAACTGCTGACGTGCCTGCAAAATCAGCCCACATTCTTAGACCCACTCGTTATAATAACATCTACTTTACCATCTAACCCCCTTTTGTAACACCCCAAAATCTAACCCCACACCTCACCCTTCTCCAACCCCACCCCACCCATACCCCGACTCTCTACCTACCCAACCCAACTCAACCCAACCCAACACAACCCACCCCACCAATGCCAACCCAACCCACCTTCAAACCAAAAAACCCTAAACCCTAAAACCCCAACCCTACTAACCCAACTAAAACCTTAACCCAACCCACCCCAACACGCCCTAACCCAACCCTAAACCCTAAACCCACTCACCCAAACTCAACCCAACCCACCTTCAAACCTAAACCCTAAACCCACCCAACACTCAACCCAAACCCACTCACCCTAACCCAACCCAACCCACTCACCCAAACTCAACCCAACCCACTCACCCAAAACCCACCCAACCACCCAAAACCCAACCCAAAACCCCATCAACCCTAAAACCCTAAACCCCTAACCCTATCCCCTTCCCCAAAACAAACAAACCAAACCATCCCCAACCCAACCCCACACCATACACCCCAACCCAACCCCTACATAAACCCACAACCGGCGCCGGGTCGATACATCACCGACGCCGGTCACCAACAACTGTACCCTTCCCTAAACTTTAGCGACCGATAACCGGTCGCTTAGTGACCGACATCGGTCACTGTTCTCTTCCCGGAGCCGAACCCCCCGCGCGGCCCCCAAACTCTTTTTTTTACCTATTTCTACCCATCTACCCACCCAAAAACCCTAAAAACTTACCCACCTACCCACCTTAGCCTATCTAACCTATCTACCCTCTCCCTTTCTCAAATTACCCCCATTTACTCATTCTTTCCTACAAAATACAAATTCCTACCCAAATCCCAAAAACACCATAAATCAACCAAATCACCAAATTAAAGAGTTTAGAACCTACCGGTACGACGACACGTCGTCGTGGTGGGATGGGTGGTGGCGGTCCAGCTGGTCCAGCCCCTCCAGCTCCTCCTGCCTGTGCCATGGCTCCAATCCTGATCTGCTGGGTCCCCGGCCAATCACCTGCCGCCTCCTCAACTATTGGGCCCCACTATCAACTCTCTCCGCCAATCAAATAGCTCCACCTCACTCAATACCCCTCCAACTCAACTCTCCACGTCAGACAAGTTAATTTGGATTGCAAATAACCAAAGTGACAATGACAGGCCGTATTTTTCTTTTTATAGGTTTTTTCGACCTTAACCGATGTCGGTTTCCTTTTTGCCCTAAAAAACCGGTATCGGTCCCTTAACCGATATCGGTCATGTAGAATCGACATCGGTGTTAATCCCAACTTTCCCCCAATTTTATCTTTTTGCCCCTGTTTACCACTTGCCTCTTTTTTAACCACATATCGCCTATATCCACCTTTGCTGAACACCATTTGTTTACCTATTTGGCCTGACCTAAGGCCTCAACCTACCAATCGGCCCGACCCAAGGCCGCAACCTACCTATTCGGCCCGACCTAAGGCCTCAACCTACCATTGGCCTGACCCGACCTAAGGCCTCAACCTACCAATTCGGGCCCGACCTAAGGCCTCAACCTACCTACCATTGGCCCGACCCAAAGGCCTCAACCTACCAATTCGGCCCGACCCGACCCAAATTCGGCCTCAACCTACCTACCATTCGGCCCGACCTGCAACCAAAGGCCTCAACCTACCAATTGGCCCGACCCAAGGCCGCAACCAACCCATTTGGCCCGACCCAAGGCCGACCCAACCAACCAACCCATTTGGCCCGACCCAAGGCCTCAACCTACCATTTGGCCCGACCCAAGGCCGCAACCAACCCATTTGGCCCGACCCAAGGCCGCACCTAACCATTTGGCCCGACCTAAGGCCCCACCAATTAACCATACCATACCCACAATCACCGTTTTAATTTATCCATCCATCATGTAGCTTTTTGTTCAATCGAGCTCACCTGTTCGTGTTTTAGCATGATTAGGGTCCTTGACTTGATCTGTTGACCAACTTTGCCTAGACCTAGACCGTGACGTTTATCTCAACCAAACCAACCATTTGGTACTGCCGAACATGCCTAAACGTTCCTGTACCTTACCTGTTATATACCCTGGAGCTACTTCCTATGCCTTGGATACCAGGATTATATCACCCTTGTTTGGATAAACTATCGACCTTTGCCTATACATTGCTGGTTTGCTTGTCAAATCATGTACCCTAGTCGTACTATTGCATTTCAACATGCGTCTGCTTCCTTGGACCTACCCCACCACCTTACCATCCTCTCTACAACATATACCCTTTATCAACCCTATCCCTGATTTCCCGTTCACTCAATCTGTGATAGATTTGAGGGGGATTACCTATATCCTTAACAGGAGAAACCACTTCATATTATTGTCCGCGCAGCTTTACAGAACAAGCTACACGACAATAAGGGGCTAATGTAGACACCAAAATTGTGTCTTACGACCCCTTGTGACCCGCATCTCATTTCGCAACCTAACCTCATTACCTAAACCTTACACAAGTATTTATTAATTGCCTTGTAATTGATAAATCCACATCACCTCTACCTACCACCTCACTTTGCCACCTCATCATGACCTAGCCCTAACCCTAAAACTAACCTAATTAGGACCCATGACTTGGTCTAGACTCACATCCATAACTAATGCCTCCTTACTCGCACCCAAAGCCGACCTTCTAGCCACTTGACCAAGCCCGCAACTGATCTCTCGGGAGAAAAAAGCAGGGAAGGTGGGCTATTTTACTAAAAATAGCCTACTTTTTCCTAACCGATGCCGGAGGTTCCTACTCGACCGCCGTCGGTTACGCAACCGCCATCGGTTCCCTGTAAATGGGCTTCCCAAACCAAAACAAGGGATCGGAATTTCATTTTTGGAGGTCAGTCGAAGGATTTTTGAATCAAAAGGAGAGTCCAAATCGATTAAGCAGGGTCCAGAGCTTCACTTGACCAAGCAGAGACGAGTGAAGAAACCAGAAGAGTTGGCAGCCAAGGAGATCAACTTGCACCTTCATCAAAAAACCAGTAAGTTATATCTTGCATGTCCTCCATTATAACATTTCTTGTGCTTTTGGAATTGTAATCTTCCCAAATCCGTTCCTGAACCCATTATCTAACGTACCATTGCCTCTAACCATCATTCCTTAGCTTCTAACCATCCCATTTCTCAATACTATCCAAAAAACCAGCCATTACAAACACCACAACCAGCCCAGAAGATCCTAGAACCAACCGGTATCGGTTATCAGTGACCGCCATCGGTTATAGATAACCGGCATCGGTTCCTTTGATCAAAACAAGGAAAAACAGCCTTTTCCCTACCCAGTCCCACGAAACAATTTAATTGATACTTTACCAGTATTTTGTGTTAATTCATATTAGCAGGGAAACTGACCACCTTCGAAGGGAAGTTTTACATTTCCTGGGCCCAAGGCAGTTTCCTCATTTATTGTTTAATCAAATCTTGTGGTCTTGTGTTCTTATTTGCAGGTAGTCCTTCCCAGACAAAAAGGAGCTCTCCGCAGTCAACCTGATCTTTCTCTACGGTACGCGCACACCATCTCGACATTCTACAGGTATTCCTCCTAACCCTAACCTTATCTGTTTCTAAAAGGAACGAAGCATTTCCGAGTGAAACATTTTGGCACGCCCGGTGGGACCCATTTTGGGTTTTTCTTTATTTCTTGCTTGCTTTTATTATAGGAAGCATACTTGCTGTTTTCTTCTTCTAGAGGTATTCACAGGGTATTTTATTATTCTGGTAAAAGAACTTGCTTTGTTTTTGCATCTTGCATTAGTAAAAGTCATCTCTTTTGCTTCATCGAATATCATTTTCGATTTGGGTTTTAAAACACATGCATTGCATTCCTGCCTGTTGTTTTTCAATTCTAGTGAACATAGATTAAGTAACAGGTCATACACGTGGGGGTGATATCCATGGTATTGACAGGAAATTAACCTTAGTTTCACTGCACAACACATACCGAATCACTTTACAATTAACACAACAGCTCAAACATCCCCCCTTTTTCCGCGGTATTCCTCCGCCCGATTGAGGTAATCTTATAAGCCAAAACAACTTGACATTTCCCCTAAGTCTCTTGTTTAGGATTCTGACATCATTCTACGTCTAAAGGCATAAGCCCACAATAATTAAAATTAACCCTAGGGTTAATCTCTGGATTTGCGTGTGCATCTTGCTTGTTTGCTGTTCTGTTTTCTCTGTCATACTCTGTTTTCTGTGATCAATAAGTTGATAAAAATACTCAACCATGCATTTTTTTCTCACCTAATTTCTGTATTCCCCCCATGCACGTCACACACACTTTTATTCACACTCCTTCACATGCATCATGCACACTTTCCTTCACTCTCCTCCGTGCGCATTCTTACACGCCATTCTTTGTGCCCTTCTGTGCTAGGTCATCCTCTAACCTATCAAAGCATTCCAATAGGGAACTGAATCCTTGTAGCAAACCAGTAGGTGACATGTGGCAAAAAGTGAAAAAACAGCTACACAGTTGGCCTTTATTTCAACCAATGCACACATGCCATGTGTCTTTCATGCGCCGCCAACTCTGACTGAATTATGACACATGTATCTTCTACTACAAGTCTCTGATCAGTGTGCACCGGAAATTATCAGAGAGATGTTGACATCCACAGCAGTTCTAGCTATTCAAATTCAAATTCTTGGTGGATCTAGTAGGTGAGAAATGAGAAAATGGCTCTCTGAGCATTGATGAGTAGATCTGATTTCTTCAACCACTTGATTTGATCTGATTTGCCCTCCACTCCTTTGACAGATTAGTAGGCAAAATTTATAGACATTGAATGCCTCTTGTTGGTGGTTGCATTTCAAAATCAAATTTTCCCTCCACTTCTTATTCCCCGTATTTATCTATAAATATAAGAGCAAGGCTCATTTGTTATGTTGGATACACTAGATCCTTACACCTTATGATAAGGACTCCATATTTTATGTATTTTGAGTTGCAGACCTCTAGATCTGGCTCTTGCATGTGGATATCGGCCTCCTTCACCATTGTAACAACATTGTACATTTTTAGAAGCAATATAAGCATTGTTTTGTGACTATCTTCTATCCTTACGTGTTTGCATTTCTTCTACTTGCCTTTCCTCTTGCATTGCGTGATGGTTGTGTCATTCAAGGCCCTCGCAGTTCCTTATTTAAGTTGTGTTTCATGAAGATGATTTTTTAAATATGTTCTAAGCTATGCTAGATGTGCCTAGCCTCCTTTCACACATTTCCTCTCACTTTCACTCATAACAGATAATGTCCATCCCTCTTTTTTCTGGTGCTATCACCTTTCTAGTGTAGATTTTCTTCATGTTATCCTTCTATCCCTGGTCCCTTGGAATTATTATCTTAGTTTCCCTTTATGGCATTAGGAGTAATAGTAGTAGTAGAAATAGATAGAGGAATCAACCTTCTCTGGAGATCTGTCCCAAGCATGCAATGTCCCACAACTTGGTGATGGTTCCATTGTTTTCTCAAACGCCTCGATCCTTCCAGATCCGAGAGATGGTTGCATGTTTGAATGACCAAAATTTTCTGAAAGACTCGGTAGGAGAGGTATTGAAAGCTTAAATTTCTTATTTGCAAATTTCTAGTGTGTGGACTTAGTATTTCAGCCTTTGGAGGCTTAGTTCAAGAAATCTGGTGACTCCCAAACCTTTGCAGATCTCTGTTCTAGTAGACCTGAGTGCCTTTCATGTGAAGAGTGCACATGAGGAAAAGTGCAGCAGTTAAATATTCTTTCAAGTACCTCCAACTATCGCCAAGGAGATTTTATTCCAGAAAGTGTGCGTGCACATCTCTATCTCCCCGCGCACCATGCCCCATTCAACTCCTCCCCAAAACAGGCAAATTTCCATCCCCATAATGGCGCATCTGCAACTTCCTCCACCTAGGAACTTTGTTAATTTCTCTGGAGGAAGTCCTCCAGTCTTAGTTGTGCAGCATGATATGCCAAATGGCATGCTCAAAAATATTTTGTACTTTACTTGTGAGAATCAAGTCACCCCCTCAGGAGCATATCCAGGATGTGGAAAATGTGTGTTCACTCTACTTGATCACACGTGACAATGTAGCGGTTATGCTTCTTGCAGCCTCCCTTAAAGGTAGGGTGCTCCAATGGTATAGAGGCTTGAGACTTGGATCCATAGCCACCTAGGATGAGCTAAGAATAGCTCTCTACAATTATTTTGAAGACAAGTTAGATCACATGTCTTTTGTGGAGAAACTAATAACAACAAGGAGGGTTCCCAGTGAATACATGACTAATTTCAATATCATATTTAAGAAAAATTGGGAGAGTATCCCTCTGGTGGTAAGACCTACACCTCAGCATACTTTTTTGTATTATCTAAAGGCACTGAACAGAGTTGGTTATCCATTAGGTAACCAAAAAATTCTAAGAAAAAAATAATCTTCTCAAATATTATAAGAATAGAGTCTGAGACCTTCTTGAGAGCTTTGATGCTTTGAATTTTTAGGTACTACTGTGTAAAATGAACAAGAAGGCGGTCCAGATGGTTGCGCTTTGTTCACATTTCTCTCCTACTGAGGAATTTTTCAATGGAAACACTCAGCACATTAAGATGGTCATGAGACCATCCATTCAAGATAATAACATCAGCTGGCAAGTGTTTGATAGTGACACTCAGATCGCCTAGTTCATCCAGAATGAATCTAAATTTTAATCAAGCATGCAAGCTGAGTTGCATGATAGCTATGGTGACCAAGTTATTCAATTAAATACAAACAAGTTGCCTATAGGGTTGGTCACCTTAGAGAAAATGTTTATCCCTAATGATGAGTTAAAGGGGGAGGAAAGATACATGTATGCCGCGCAAGAAGACTACTCCCCAGTCACCATTGCACATAAAAAGGAGTTGATGCTCAGTAAAGATTACACGCATGAGGAAAAGCACGCCTTCATTTCTCTCTGTTAGAAATATAGTGACATCTTTTCATGGTAATATGATGACCTCAAAGATTTTGATCCAAGTGTTTCTCAACACTCCATTGACCTTGATCCTGGTATCAAGCCCATCAGAAAAAAGTAGCATCCAGTCAATCCAAGGATAGAGCCCCTCATGAGAAAGGAGTTGTCCAAACTCATTGAGGCAAAAATTATCTTTCCTATCAAATACTCTACCTGGGTCACAAATTTAGATCCAGTGTGTAAAAAGAATGGTGAAATCAAACTTTGTTTTGATTTCAGAGACTTAAACAAGGCATCTCTGAAGGATCATTATCCTTTTCCTTCAATGGAACATATTCTATAGACCATGGCTGGCACACAAATATTTTGAATGCTGGATGGGTACTCAAGTTTCAATCAGATCCTAGTCAAGGAAGAAGATCAATTCAAAATATTATTTACAACCAAGTGGGGAACATATGCATATCATAAGATTCCCTTTGGTTTGTCCAACATAGCCACAACATTTCAGCATGCTATGGATATTTCCTTCAAAGGTTACATTAATGAATTCATCTTGGTTTACCTCGATGACATAACGGTCTTCTCAAAGCAGAGAATGGACCATATGACACACCTGGAAAAAGTCTTTGAAAGATGCAGAGATGTAGGTAGATTACAGAGGATGCACAGAAGGAATCAAAAACTTCATTATTTTTGGAGGAGACTCTTCAACATGTAGAAATTAATCAGAACGTAGATCTTGGCATGCATGGTTAAATGAAGGACATGATCACATTCCTTTCCAAGGGCGCATACCCTCCCAATTTGAACAAAGCAAAGAGAAGGAATATAAGGTTGTAATCTATCCCTTATGTCTTGATTGATGGACTTCTCTTCAAAATGAGTCTAGATGGCATGTTGTTAAGTATGTATCAATGACGTGAAAACTAAAAAAAGTGTTAGCAGAATTTCATGGTGGATTCTCTAGTGGACACTTCTCTGCCAAGACTTCAGCAATGAAGATCATAATGGCAGGTATATTTTGGCCTACCCTTTTTTCATATTCACACAAGTGGGTCACCAAATCCAAAGAATATGCTTTCTTTGTAGGAAAGAAAAGGTTAGCAGTGCTTCCTCTCTGACTTATTCTAGGTAGATCAACCTTTTACCCCGTAATGGGGTCTTGACTTCATAGGCATGATCAATCTACCTTAAAACACTGGGACATAAGTGGGTGATGACAGCTACATATTATTTCACCAGATGGACAGAAGCTATCATTCTCAAGGAATCAACTGATTCAGTAATTCTTGACTTTCTCGAAGATATAATCACAAGGTTTGACATTCCCCAGACCATTATCTCTAATAATGCAAAGTCCTTCCTTAGGACCAAAGTTACTGATTAGGCTCTAAGTCTGGGCATCTACCTGAATACTTATTCTAAATATTATCCCCAACGTAATGCTCTGGTAGAATCAACAAATAAGAATGTGATCAGAATTACGAAGTGCACAATGAACATCAGTCAAACATAGTGGCATACAAAGGTCTCACGTGCACTCTGGGAAGATAGAATAACAGTAAAAAAGGCAATAGGGACTTCACCTTACAAAGCTTGTCTATGGAAAGGAGGCTACCCTTCCCTTGATGTTAGAGTTTAACTCACTGGTGCTCGTCCAACAATTGGAATTCAAAGGCATGGACCAAGGAGAAATTAGAAATGGTAGAACTAGTTAGTCTTGAAGAATCAAGGAAATCTACCATGATCAAGCTAGAACATCATCAACAAGCAACTAAGAAATGGTTTGACAGAAATGCTAGGCCTGAGGATTTCAAAGTTGGGGACTTAGTTCTGAAATGGGATGTTGATAGAGCTAAACCAGGGTACTATTCAAAGTTTGATGCACTTTGGAGTGGCCCATACATAATCAGTTTATGCAAAGAGGCTAACTCTTTTGAGTTAACTTATCTTGATGGAAGTGCACTACAAATCCCAATAAATGGGATCTATCTTAAATCCTTCTATTAAGTTTGCTACACTCATTTTGTATATATTAGAATAGTTTCAATTCCTCCAAGTATGTTACATGCACATTATTTTCTTGTATATAGTTTCTTTCTTCCTGCATGCTTCGTGCGTGTTCTCTTCTATTTCTTCTAGGATGTAAAGCTTCTTTGAGCAATTACAGGATTCACAACAGATTTGAGAAGCAATCTTCAAATGCCTTCTAGGAGGTTCTTCAAAGTTACAAAACATATTTCATGATTACATAACAGACTCCATCCCCAATGGATGCTCTAGGCTACTGATCTCTTTCATCTAATAGGCAGATGGCCCCAAAAGTTACCAAAAAAGTTATCCAAATAACTCTCCTAGTAATTTGGGTACCTCACATACACATTCCATCTCCAAGTCATCTATCACAAGGTTATGCACACTCACACTTACTTGGCATATTCCCTTTCCTGTAGATTTTTTGAAGCACCCCATCCTTCCTCTCGTGTTCCCTTCCTTGTGCACTTCCTCTTCTTGTTATTATTTCCCTATTTTTCCTTTTCCTCTCTATTTCCATCTTCTCCCAAGTGCCACCTCGCATTTGCTTCAAAAAATATAAGTTCTTGCCCCCTCACATGCCGTGCCTATTACCTTCTAATAGTTACACCTGTAGACATAAAAATTAGGTCCACGCTCCCCTTAGCCCCTTGTTAATTAATCGACTCAAAATAATTCACCTAACCATGGCCCCCCTTTCACCCACATTAATATTAATTTAATTATATTAATTAAATTAATCCTTATGTTTCATACAAAATTTTGTTCCAGAATAGAGTTAGTTCTATCTTTTCATTCTCTTGAGAAATAGATAAGGGTTAGGGCTAGAAGGAATACCTGTTGAGTGTTGGGAAGGTGTGCGTGTACTGTAGAGAGATCAGACTGATTGTGAAGAGCTCCTTTTTGTCTGGGAAGGACTACCTGTAAATAAGAATGCAAGACATCATATTTTTGTTAAACAATAAGTGAGGGAACTACCTTGGGCCCAGGAAATATTAGACTTCCTTTCGAAGGTGGTCAGTTCCCTTTTAATACAAATTAATGCAAATGATAATAAAGAAGCTATTGCGAAATCATGATTTAGGTACCTCGTTACTAAAAGCAATAGAGACTAAACTACCAATAATAAAATGTCATGTTGTTTGTTTGGTCACTGGTTATTGATACATTTAGATCAATTTACAGGGATAGACAAGGCTGGATATGAGATTTTTTGGAGGTAAATAGGTGAAAAGGTTGGTTTTTGGTATAAGTCACAGTGACCGACGCCGGTCACTGGATAACCGACCGTGGTTATAAAATCGGTACCGGTAAGGGGATAACCGATATCGGTAGGGAGTTCAATTCTGTGGATAACCGACCACAGTTATAAAACTGGTACCAGTAGGGGATAACTGATATCGGTAGGGGCAGTGATTTAGGGGCTTTTAAATGGAGGTTGGTTGTAATGTGGTCATGGGTGTAGACACCAAATTTGTGTCTTACGACCCCTTTGTGACCCGCATCTCATTTCGCAACCTAACCTCATCACCTAAACCTTACACAATTATTTATTAATTACCTTATAATTGATAAATCCACATCACCTCACCTGCCACCTCATTTTTCCACCTCATCGTGACCTAGTCCTAACCCTAAACTAACCTAATTAAGACCTATAACTTGGTCCACATCTACACCCATGACTAAGGACCCCTTTCTCGCACCCAAAACTAACCTTCTAGTCACTTGACCAAGCCCGCAACTAATCTCTCGGGAGAAAAGAAGGGAACGTGGGCTATTTTACTAAAAATAGCCTACTTTTTCCTTACCGATACCAGTTCCTACTCGACCGCCGTCGGTTACGAAACCGCCATCGGTTCCCTGTAAATGGGCTCCCCTAACCAGAAACAAAGGTCGAAGGATTTTTGGATCAAGGGAGATCATCAGAAGTGATCAAGAGAATCCAGATCTTTACTTGGACGAGCAGAGACAAGTGAAGAGACAAGAAGAGTTTGCAGCAAAAGGAGATCAAGCCCAAGACTGCAACTGGATAACCAGAGCCCTGTGATACTCAGCTGATCATCAGGAGGGAGATATCTCATCTTCTGTGTGTCAGGCCACCCTACCTGAGTTCTGCCTTTGTCATCAGAGTTCTTGGACCTACATATTCGTCAATAACCAGTAAGTTAATCTTGCATGTCCTCTTTAATAACATTTCTTAGACTTTTTGAATCGCAGTCCTCATAAAATCCATTCCTAGATCCACTACCCAGCGTGCCATTGCATCTAACTATCATTCATTTACCTCTAATCACCTCATTACCTAATATCATCCATATACTAGCCTTACAAATAACACAGCTACCCTATAACAGAACCACCCCACAACACAACCAACCTACAGATCCTAGACCCTACCGATATCGGTTATCAGTAACTGGTATCGGTTATTGTGATTCAAAACCAGAAATCAGCCTTTCCCCTACCTGTTTCAACGAAGCAATTTAATTGATATTTTACAGTCTTTGGTGTTAATTCATATTAGTAGGGAAAATAACCACCTTTGAAAGGAAGTTTTATATTTCCTGGGCCCAAGGCAGTTTCCTCATTTATTGTCTAATCAAAATCTTTTGGTCTTGTGTTCTTATTTGCAGGTAGTCCTTCCAAGACAAAAAGGAGTTCTTCGCAGTCAACCTGATCTTTCTCTACGGTACGCACACACCATATCGACATTAAACAGGTATTCCTCCTAACCCTAACCCTTATCTATTTCTAAAAGGAATGAAAGGATAGAAGAAACTCTATTCCCAGAAGCCGAAACATTCCGAACGAAACATTTTGGCACCCCGGTGGGACCCATTTGGGTTTCTTTCTTTCTTGCTTGCTTTCATATAGGGAGCATACTTGCTGTTTTCTTCTTCTAAATATATTCACAAGGTTTTGAATTATTTCGGTAAAAGAACTTGCTTTGCTTTTACATCTTTGCATTAGTGAAAGTCATCTCTTTTGCTTCATCGAATATCATTTTCTATTTGGGTTTAAAAACACGTGCATTACATTCCTGCTTGCTGTTTTCAATTCTAGTGAACATAGATTAAGTAACAGGTCGTACACGTGGGGGTGATATCCATGGTATTGACAAGAAATTAATCTTACTTTCACTGCACAAACACATACCGAATCACTTCACAATTAACACAACAGCTCAAACATCCCCCCTTTTCCGCGGTATTCCTCCGCCCGATTGAGGTAACCTTATAAGCCAAAACAAACTTGACATTTCCCTAGGTATTTTGTTTAGGATTCTGACATCGTTCTACGTCTAAAGGCATAAGCTCAAAATAATTAAAATTAACCCTAGGGTTAGTCTCTGGATTTGCGTGTGCATCTTGCTTGTTTTCAGTTCTGTTTTCTCTGTCATACTCTGTCTTCTGTGATCAATAATTTGACAAGTGTACTAAATGTTGTTAAAAATCAAATTAGTAGCCTTTTATATCTTGTTATTCCAGACCTCTTACACCGGCATTGGTTAACTGACCAGTGTCGGCTAAACTGTGACCGACATCGGTTATCAGACCGATATCGGTTACTATCTTTTACAGTCCCTGACAAACCAGCAACCTGCCAATTTCACCATTCTGAGGCTGTTTTCTATTCCTGATAGATTGAAACTCTACTGTGTACTCTTGTCCATGGTTGTTATCACTCGAAAGCAAGCCGCCGCCATGGTTTCATGCCTGCTCTGTGCCTTTTCCTGACTCACCCCCTTCACATTCTATAGGGAACCCTATGGACACCAGTGAGGTCCCCAAAATTCCTGTAGGAGATAAGGAATTTGTCAAATTTGGATGGATGCTAATCCTAGTGCTGTACAATACTATTTGTCTCATACCCCTGACCGTACGCCTGATGGTCAGCTCCTTGTTGGTATGCCTATTAGTATAGCTGCTCATTTAGCTCCCACTCCGCCTGATAACACCACCTTGCTTCCCACATCTTTAGCCCCGTCTCCCAATCCGATGGCTTCAGAGGTTCATACGACACAGATTGGCTTTCCTTTGGTTAATCTGGGACCCCACATATCATTACCACCGACTGCCCCTACCTCATCTCTCTTGCAGACTGCTCCGTTCATGACTTGCTCTCTGCCACCTATCCACACGAGCTTTCCTTCTCAAGCTCTGCCTACCTTTTCATTCCCATACACGTATCCAGTAACCTCAACATCTTATATGGGACATCCCTATTCTGTCACCTCAACACATATTCATCCTCCATACCTATCAACACTTAACCCCATCATTTTCTAACGAAGGACCTTGGCCCAATTTACCTCCGTTTACCACAACCGCACCCTCATCTCATCCAACCACAGATTTCATCAAACAAATGATGGACAAAATGCAAAATATGGAGGCTTCTGTTTTGGGAAGTCATAGCGCCTTGACATATGAGCAAGTTTGTCGAGAGCCTATTCACCCTTCTGTCCCCCTTCATTCATATCCTCCTCAATGGGTCAGGGAATTTGAGATTCTTTTGATTTCTCCATTCTCTTGATCCTTGCTATATTACTCGGGGGAGGAAGAGATATACAACACTAAAACCTTGGGAGACCCATGTTAAGAAGTGATGGCGTACAAGCCCCTGCACAAGCAAGGAGTAGGAGGGTGCCTCCGACTGATGTAGTATCTCCCTCGGATCAGGGGGCGGGCGAATTCAGGCAATTTGGTAACGGTTTAGGCCAATTGGTTGGTGGTAAAATATTTAAGATTGTAAAGGTAAGGTTGTGGTGTTGGTTAATACTGGGATTTGTAAACCAGGTATAAAGGGAGTGAACAATTTAGCCGACCCAAGTAGTAGAAGGGAAACCAGGTCCTGATTACGGTCAACACACAATCCTAGATGGAGGCAAAGAAAAAAGAGTGGCGCCGTAGGTGGAAAAGAGCTTAAACACCCACACAACGTTAGAACGAGCTTGGAGCCATAGGGTACGTGCATAGAAGAGAAGTCAAAGGGAAAAGAGTTGTGTGATCACAATATATCGATGCATACCTCCTTTCCTCCTTTCGTTGAAACAAATGGTTGAGGTGAGGTGGTGGTATAGTGAGGTGCAGAGAACTTATTTATAAAGTGAGGGTTCGGGCGAAAGAGAACCCACCAAAACCACCTAGAAGTACAAATCGAACCCATCAATTACAACTCCCTTGGGAGAAGAAGAAATTATGGGGCCATCTTGGAAAAATTGGACTCAAAGCGGAGCTATCCACCTTGCCTTGTTAAACCCAATCAAGGTTGATCCACCCTAGCTATCCTTCCTGGTACAAACAAATGACCTTCTGTAAACTTCACGCGTTAAAAGGACATCAGTCAGAAAACTGCAAGATGTTGAAAAAAATAGTGCAGGAATGGGTGATGCAGGGGATATAACCCTCGATACTACTATTTTCCCTTGCCAACGAAATTTGAAATCTCAACACAACCATTCATGAATCACTCTTCTAACGGTACATAAACAGGATATCTAGCCAAGGAAAGTGTTCATGAAGATCCATGCAGTCTTCGACTCCCAGCCAAAGCCTCTATCGAGGAAAAATTTTGAATCAAGACCTCTTCACTAATGCCAGGGGCCCGAACTCCTTCACCACCCATAAAACCAAGTAAATATTCCGTTACCCATAAAGGAGTAGTTAAAATGCCCAGACTTCTCTTCTCATCGATGAGTATTCTTACACCACATCCCGACAAGACGCAAACAGATGTTATCTAACTTATCTATTCCAAACGTCTCCTCCTACCACTATTGTGCACAAGAGGAAGGGGGACACCAAATTCGTGTCTTACAACCCCTTGTGGGAACCCCCCCCCCGCACCATTCGCAACCTAACATCTTCCTAAACCTTGCACAATTATTATTAATTACTTGTAAGTGATAAATCCACATAACCTCACCTGCCACCTCATTTTGCCACCTCATCATGACATAGCCCTGATCCTAACTAACCTAATTAAGACCATAACTTGGTCCAGACCTACACCCATGACTAATGCCTCCTTACTCGCACCCAAACTGACCCTTCTAGCCACTTGACCAAGCTCGCAACTAATCTCTCGGGAGAAAAGCAGGGAAGGTGGGCTATTTTACTAAAATAGCCTACTTTTTCCTTACCGATGCCGGTTCCTACTCGACCGCCGTCGGTTACGCAACCGCCATCGGTTCCCTGTAAATGGGCTCCCCAAACAAAACAACGGATCAGAATTTCATTTGAGAGATCAGTCAAGGATTTCTGGATCAACAGAGAGCATTGCGAGCGAGGAACAGAGTCCAGATCTTCACTTGACAGAGCAGAGACGAGTGGAAATACCAGAAGTGTTTACAAACCAAGGAGATCAACTTGCATCTTTGTCAAAACCAGTAAGTCACATCTTGCATGTCCTCTGTTATAACATTTCTTATGCTTGTGAATTTCAGTCCTCCTAAATCCGTCTCTGAATCTACTACCCAACGTGCCATTGCATCTAACTGTTATTCTTTTGCTTCTAATCATCCCATTTCCTAATATCATCCATAACCAGCCTTACAAAACACCATAGCTACTAAGAAGATCCTAGAACCCACCGGTATCGGTTATCAGTAACCGGGCATCGGCTATCAGTAACGGCCATCGGTTCCTCTGATCAAAACCAGAAAACCAACCTTTCCCCTACCCAGTTCAACGAAACAATTTAATTGATACTTTACGTCTTTTGCGTTAATTCATATTAGCAGGGAAACTGACCACCTTCAAAAGGAATTTTTATATTTCTGGGCCCAAGGCAGTTCCTCATTTATTGTTTAAAATCAAATCTTGTGGTCTTGTGTTCTTTTTTGCAGGTAGTCCTTCCAAGACAAAAAGGAGTTCTTCGCCAATCAGCCTGATCTTTCTCTACGGTACGCGCACACCATCTCAACATTCTAAAGGTATTCCTCCTAGCACCTAACTCTTATCTGTTTCTATAGGAACGAGTCATTCCGAGTGAAAATGTTTCACTCGGAATGACTCGTTCCTATAGAAACAGATAAGCAGTAGGTGCTAGAGGAATACCTGTAGAATTGTTGAGATGGTGTGCGCGTACCGTAGAGAAAGATCAGGCTGATTTCGAAGAGAACTCCTTTTTTGTCTTGGAAGGAACTACCTGCAAATAAAGAACACAACACCCACAAGATTTGATTAAACAATAAATGATGGAAACTGCCTTGGGCCCAGGAAATATAAAAATTCCTTTTGAAGGTGGTCAATTTCCCTGCTAATATGAATTAACGCAAAAAGACTGTAAAGATCAATTAATTGTTTCGTTGAACTGGGTAGGGGAAAGGTTGGTTTTCGGGTTTGATCAGAGAAACCGATGGCCGTTATGATAGCCGATGCCGGTTACTGATAACCGATACCGGTGGGTTCTAGGATCTTCTTAGTAGCTATGGTGTTTTGTAAGGCTGGTTATGGATGATATTAGGAAATGGGTATGATTAGAAGCCAAAAGAATAACAGTTAGATGCAATGGCACGTTGGGTACTAGATTTAGAGACGGATTTAGGAGGACTGAAATTCACAGAGCATAAGAAATGTTATAACAGAGGACATGCAAGATGTGACTTACTGGTTTTGACAAAGATGCAAGTTGATCTCCTTGGTTTGTAAACACTTCTGGTATTTTCCACTCGTCTCTGCTCTGTCAAGTGAAGATCTGGACTCTGTTCCTCGCTCGCAATGCTCTCTGTTGATCCAGAAATCCTTTGACTGATCTCTCAAAATGAAATTCTGATCCGTTGTTTTGGTTTGGGGAGCCCATTTACAGGGAACCGATGGCGGTTGTGTAACCGACGGCGGTCGAGTAGGAACCGGCATCGGTTAAGGAAAAAGTAGGCTATTTTTAGTAAAATAGCCCACCTTCCCTGCTTTTCTCCCGAGAGATCAGTTGCGGGCTTGGTCAAGTGGCTAGAAGGGTCGGTTTTGGGTTGCGAGTAAGGAGGCTGCATTAGTCATGGGTGTAGGTGTGGACCAAGTTATAGGTCTTAATTAGGTTAGGTTTAGGATCAGGGCTATGTCATGATGAGGTGGGAAAATGAGGGGTGGCAGGTGAGGTGATGTGGATTTATCACTTACAAGGTAATTAATAAATAATTGTGCAAGGTTAGGAATGAGGTTAGGTTGCAAAATGGGATGCGGGTCACAAGGGGTCGTAAGACACGAATTGGTGTCTACATTAGCCCTTATTGTTGTGTAGCTTGTTTTGTAAGCTTGCACGGACAATAATATGAAGTGGTTTTTCCTGTTAAGGGTATAGGTAATTCCCTCAAATCTATCACAGATGAGTGAACGGGAAATTAGGGATAGGGTTGATAAAGGTTAAATGGGGGGTAGAGGGGAATTGTAAGAGGTGGGGGTAGGTCCAAGGAGCAACCACGCACGTTGAAATGCAATAGTGCGACTAGGGTACATGATTTGATGAGCAAACCAGTAGTGCATAGGTAAAGGTCGATAGTTTATCCAAACAAGGGTGATATAATCTTGGTATCCAAGGCATAGGAATTAGCTCCAGGGTATATAACAGGTAAGGTACAGGAACGTTTAGGCATGTCCGGTAGTACCAAATGGTTGGTTTGGTTGAGATAAACGTCACGGTCTAGGTCTGGGCAAAGTTGGTCGACAGATCAAGTCAAGGACCCTAATCATGCTAAAACACGAACAGGTGAGCTCAATTGAACAAAAATACAGGATGGGTGGATAAAAGTGTATGGTTTTGATTTGGGTAAGGTATTAAAGTGATACGGCTGTGGGTCGGCCGAGTTAGTGTTGGGTTGTAGCTTGGGTCGGGCCAAAGGGTGGTAGGGCGAGGCGTGGGTCGCTGACGGTTGGTTAGGGCGAGGCCTTGGGTCGGGCCGGTGAGGGTAGGGGGAAAGGCTGGGGTCGAGGCGAAGAATACGGTAGGTTGAGCCTTGGGTCGAGGCCGACTAGGTAGGTTGGAGGCCTTGGTAAGGCCAAATGGTTAGGGTTGAGGCCTTGGGTCGGGCCAAATGTAGGGTTGAGGCCTACTGGGTCGGGCCGGGGATGGGCTAGGGTGAGGCCTTGGGTCGGGCCAAATGGTTAGGGTGAGGCCTTGGGTCGGGCCAAATGGTTAGGGTGAGGCCTGGGGTCGAGCCGGATGGCTTAAGGTGAGGCTTGGTCGGCCAAAGGTTCGGGTTGAGCTTGGGTCGGGCCAAAATTGTTAGGTGAGGGCCTCATGGGTCCGGGGCCGGCCGGGAATGGTTAGGGTGAGGCCTTGGGTCGGGACGGCTGATTAAGGTGAGGCCTTGGGTCGGGCCCAAAGGTTAGGGGGGAGGCCTGGGTCGGGCCAAATGGTTAGGGTGAGGCCTTGGGTCGGGCCGGATGGTTAGGGTGTGAGGCCTTGGGTCGGGCCAAAGGGTCGGGTGAGGCCTTGGGTCGGGACGGATGGGTAGGGTTGAGGCTTGGTGGGCCAAATGGTTAGGGTGAGGACTTGGTCGGGACAAATGGTTAGGGTGAGGTGATGTCCTGGGTCGGTTCAAATGGGTCGGGTGAGGCCTTGCTTTTTTTTGGGTAGGGTGGATGGATGGGTAGGGTGAGGACCTTGGGTCGGGCCAAATTGACCACACATGCTAGGTTATGGTAGGGGGCTTGGTCGACAACTGGTTGATGTGATTATCAACAGCACCCCTGGGACTCTGTAAACTCGAGGGTTGAGATTCAGTATGATTGCATAACATGGAGCTTTTCCCAAGTGTGGGACCTTGCGAATCGGAAAAAGATATCGGATGAAAGGGCCGGTTCCTATCCTCTGTTTCAGATGCACACGTTTAAAAAATGCATAGGGTGTTTACAAAACACTAATCTAAGTTCCAAGGAGATAGGGGTAAGAAAATGCATAAAATAAACTAAACTACAGAGGTGATGCACCGAGGAAAATGAAGAACACTGTTTGCAATAAACCATCAGACCATAAAAATTTATGCAAGATCATGCAAAGATAACAATTTAAGTGAAAAAGATCAAGAAGATGCAAATAAACACGGAGAGGGTTGATTAATCATCCATAGACATGCATTTAATTGCTCCAAAGATTGATACAACACACTACAAAACTGCCAAGAGGCAAAGCTTGTGGATGCATTTTCTCAATTTCTGTTTGACTGGTTTGGAATCGGGGTTTAGGGTGATGTTATAGATGGCAATGGTAGGATCAATTCCTAGCATGTCAGCGTAAGACCATGCGAAAGCTTGGTTGCAAGCACGGAGAAAGGTAGTAAAGGCGGCTTGTTCTGATGTATTAAGGGATTGTCCAATCTTCATAATGTGAGGATCCTCCTCCATGTGGATGTTGATTTCTATAGTAGATTCGTTCAGCATGGTTTGGGTTTCAGATGGTAAGGCTCGTTGAATATAAGAATCATCCGCACCATGGTAAGTGAGGATGGAGTCATCATCCTGGGATTCAACAACATTAATCAAAGGTGAATCCTCTTCGATCATGTCTGGATACAGAAGGGGAAGAGAAGATGGGTCCTCATTATCGCGTTGATAAGTGAGAGGACCTATGAAGATAGCATTTATGAAAAAAAAAGTTAGGAGGGATGGATTCAGGGTCTATAGATTCTGTGGGGTGATGATGGCAAAGTGGGTGATGATGGTTTGGTAGGGGCGACGTCTTCTTCTTCCAGGATACAGCTGACAAGAGGTGTCTCCTGTGTAGGTGTTTCGGGAAAACTGAGACCACTGCGATCATTATGTTTACGGGTAGTCACGGGAATGAGTGTATGTCGGCCTTGTTCGTAAAGGCCAAAACCAAAGCCTTTCCATGCACAGTGAGTCAAGAAGGTGAGGGCGAAACGACGATTTGTCAAGTATTGAAAATCGGATTGGAAGGGAACCACACCAAGAGGAGGTTCAGGGGTAATGGAGGATGTGTCAACACCCCCATACGTTAGGTTAGTGCGGAAATGGGGTGGTCCGTAAGAGATTACCTCCCCCACGCGATGATCGTAGGTGGGATGTGCATGTAATTGTCCGTACTCCTGCGGGGTAGGGAAAGAACTAACGTTATATAGGCGGACTCCCCCAGCGTAAGGCGCTGAAAAAAATCTACTAAGGGGTCAGAGGTTGGAATGTTAGCTGCGGGAAGGGAAGTGGTTTTTGCGATGGTGGTTTCATCATTTGAAGGCGTAGGCGCGCTTGAGGTGGATGGTTGAGGTACATTTGAAGAGGATGGTTGGGTTGAATGTATGGGTGTCTTGATTGGTATAAGCACATCGTTAGGGCGGTATAACATATTGCAGGTTTTAAAGGGGGGAGGGTCAGCTTTTACGGTGTAGGACTTCCCCTCGTACTCAAATTTTATACATCTATGTAATGTTGAGGGAACGCATCCCATGGCTCGGATCCAAGGACGACCCAACAATATATTATATTGGAACTCTTCCTCCAAGACATAGAAGAGTTCGGGTAAAAGTACGTGGTCCTACCTGAATGTTGAGGATCACGGTGCCTAAGGTAGAAGTAATAGCGTCATTAAATGACCGCAACATGATGGGGTTGGCACACATGCAACTAGAAGGGATATTCATTTGTTGGAAGTATTTTGAAGAGATGATGTTTAGGCTAGCACCCCCGTCAATCATAACATGACGTACCCGAATGTCCCGGATGTAAGCTGAGATGAAAAGAGCAGGGTCAGGATCTTCTGTACCAAAGTCAACAATTTCGTCTTCGGAGAAACTGACTGCAGCAGCTTGTTGTACAGAGACAGAAGTGGTTGGGGCATTGGGTTGTTTGGTGAGAGAAGCAACGTGATTAGGTGTTAGAATGGAGGCAACAGGCAGGGTTTCATTAGGTAAAAACCTCTATCCCCTGAAGGATATCAACGAGAGCTTGTTGATGAGATTCAGAAGTCTGAATGAGATCATACAGTGTCATTTTTACGGGTGATTGGTGAAGCTATTTAATCATATTTCGGTGGGCAATGCCATTAGAGACGGGATAGGCGGGTCCGTGAATAACCACTTTGGGTGGTGGTGTAATCGGGATGCTGGTCGGAGAAAGGGAGGACGCAGGTGTACTTCCTTTAGCTTTCTCGTTGTTTTTTTGCGCTCGGGTAGCAACACTAATCATGTTAATCTCGTAGACTTGAGATGAGGAAGATGGTTGGGATAAATCATGTTCCTCCGGAGGTGGGGTTGTAATGATGATAGATCTTGGTGACGTGGGGACAGATGGTATAGGAGAGGGAATCGGAGCTAACGGTCTCTCCCTTCGTAAGTTGTCTTTCTTAACCTGTTATCTGAGAGAGGTGACTGACGAAGGATGATTTTTAGAGCTTTGCATCCCTCCACATCATGTCCTGGTGTGCGGTGATAAGCTCATATTTGAGACTCATCGTAACCCATAGGTCGGGGTTTAGACGGGTCATAAGGTCTAAGTGGAGGTAGGGAAATGGTCGCATTCTCCACCAACATAGCAAGGATTTTGGCGTAAGATCCTTTGAGTGGGTCAAAATCGGAAGAGGATGAGGGTATTGGTTGTGCGGGTTTTGGTAATGTTTGGGCATGGTTGGTTCGCACGGGTGGTGGTTTAGCCGAGGGGTGTTGATACGTGGTTTTCACTAAACGTGATTTCTTTGGCACAGAAGCTATGTTGGATGATGAGGCCGCAGATGATGTGATATTAGAAAACAACCACGGGGAAATAGGAGTGACCGAAAACAAATATTTTGATGATGGAATTTGTTTAGGGTTGATAGGTGGACAGGATACGCGGAGTGACGGTGTTGCTATACCCTGGAATTTTTGTATGGGTGTGGAAGGCATAGGTTGTTTTGAAGAAAACACAGGAGGTATGATATATTGATGTAAGGTAGAGGGATTGGGTCCCAATATGGAAGGGTAAGTATGACGATGATGGTTTTGATTGTGATAGGGGCACGGATTGAGTTTGTCTCCTAGGTGGCGGGACGAATTTATTTTTGGATAGATTGAGTCGCTTAGGCGGGTGCGTTAGACTAGGCATTGGTGAGGTCCCAAGCGTAGGGGAAGATCTGGTTAAGTTGATAGAAGTGGACGGGGCATTTGGTAGAGGTGAGGGGGGTGAAGGTGAGAACAGGGGCATTTTAAGCTTCTGTAAACACTTCGGGTATATGGTGGAGACATCAGGATCAGTCATTTGCATTTGAGTAGAAAAAGGGGTACTCAAACGTTCCCATAGGGCCTGTCTATCTTCTGTGGAATGACAGTCCTCACGTGTGAATATGAAATTTTGTACAGAAGAACGACGGGTTGTGATTCCAGTCCACTGTGGGTGTGACACATGAGGTAGATGAGGCACTGTATCAATAGATGTTAAGAGTTCAACTGGTCGTTGAAAAGATTTAGGCGATGAGGGACTAATAGGTAGGAGGGCGTGTTTGAGGGGATCTGTCATGTTTAAAGAATGTGGTGATGTCAGTGTAAGAGATTTCTCGTCTAAGGATGTCAAAAGGAGTGGTGAGCCTTCCTCTTGTGCAGCAAGAGCGGTAGAAGGGGACGTTTGGGAAATAGATAAATTAGATAACATCCGCTCACAGTCTTGTAGGGATGTGGTGTAAGAAGACTCATCGATGAGAAGAGAAGTCCGGGCAGTTAACTCTTTTATGGGTAAAGGAATGATTTCACTTTGGCTTGATGATGGTGGTGAAGGAGGTTCAGACTCCTGTGTTGGTGGAGAGGCTTGATTCAAAAAAATTTCAATAGAGGCTTTTGGCTGAGAATTGAAGACTGCATGGATCTCATGAACACTCTCCTTGGCTAAGATATCTTGGTTTACGTTACCGTTGGACGAGTGATTCGGGAATGGCTTGTTGAAAATTTTCAGATTTCGGTTAGCAGGGGCGTTAGGATTATCGAGGGCTATATCCCCCGCATCAACCATTTCCTGCACTATGTTTTTCAACATCTTGCAGTTCTCATGACTGTGTCCCTTCACGCGGTGGAAGTTACAGAAGTCATTTTCTTTGTACTAGGAAGGTATGGCGCGAGTGGAATCAAACCCGAAATGAGGTTTAACAGGAGGTAAGGTAATGGCTCCTGCTTTGAGAAATTTTTCCAATATCACACCATATGTTTCTCCCAAGGGAGTGTAGTTGATGGATTGTGCTTTATACTTATAAGTGGTTTTTGCTGGGTATTAGACGGTGGTTGGGATTTGACCATCACCGCGTGGACAGCTCCTTTTGATTTAGAAGAAGTGAATGTGTGAGGAGTGGCGGTATTTGGTTTATTGATAGAATCAGGAGTTTGGAAATTGGGGTTTTTGTTACGCAACCGCAATTTCTCCTCTTCTAAGGCTCGAATTTCTAATTTTCGGGCCATAGTAAAGGCCTCGTCGAATGTACGGAAAGTTTGAATTTGGAGGGTGGGGGAGATGTGCTTAGCGCAGTCCCACGTAAACAGTTCGATAAGTTCGGTTTGAGGTAAGGCATACGTAAGTTGGTTGATAAGGCCCCGCCATCGTCCAATGAAATCTGTGATAGATTCATCCTCAAATTGTCGGATGGCATAGAGGTCGGTGATAGATACTTTCTTGGCAATGTTAATGGAGAAATGATCCAAGAAAGATTGGGCTAGCTGGTTAAAAGAAAAGATCAAGTGCTGGGTTAAAGCACTGTACCATTCCAAGGCGGGTCCTGATAAGGACATGGGAAAGGTGCGGAGTAGCAAGGCATCATCATGGGCGATCAAATAACAAGCGTGTCTAAATGATCGCAAGTGTTGTTGAGGATCCTCTTTACTGTTAAAACAAGTAAATTTTGGCAACTCCCATTGAGGAGGATATGAATGAAGGGGGACAAAAGGGTGAATGGGCTCCCGACAAACTTGCTCGTATGTCAAGGCGTTACGACTTCCCGAAACAGAAGCCTCCAGGTTTTGCATTTTGTCCATCATTTGTTTAATTAGATCAGTAGTTGGATGAGATGATGGTGGGATTGTGGTAAACGGAGGCAAATTGGGCCAAGGACCACCGCTAGACACTGGTGGGGTTAAGTGTTGGTAAGGTGTGGAGGATGAATATGTTGAGGCAACTGAATAGGGATGTCCCATATAGGATGTTGAGGTCACTGGATACGTGTATGGGAGTGAGAAGGTAGGCGGAGCTTGAGAAGGAAAGCTCGTGTGGATAGGTGGCAGAGAGCAAGTCATGAACGGAGCAGTCTGCAAGAGAGATGAGGTATGGGCATTCGGTGGTATTGATATGTGGGGTCCAAGATTAACCAAAGGAAAGCTAATCGGGGTCATATGAACCTCTGAAGCCATCGGATTGGGAGACGGGGCTAGAGATGCAGGAAGTAAGGCGGTGTTATCAGGAGGAGTGGGAGCTAAATGAGCAGCTATACTAATAGGCATGCCAACAAGGAGCTGACCATCACGCGTACGGTCAGGGGCATGAGACAAATAGTATTGTACAGTGCTGGGATTAGCATCCAGAAATTTGGCAAAGTCCTTGTCTCCTACAGGAATTTGGGGGATCTCACTGGTGTCCGTAGGGTTCCCTATAGAATGTGAAGGGGGTGATTCAGGCAAAGACACAGAGCAGGCATGTGAAACCATGGCGGTGGCTTTCTTCTGAGTGATGACAACCATGGACAAGAACACACAGGAAAGTTTCAATCTATCAAGAACAAAAACAACCTCAGAATGATGAATTTGGTAGGTTGCTGGTTTGTCAGAGGCTGATGAAGATAGTAACCGATATCGGTTTAATAACCGGTGTCGGTAAGAGAGAAGACGACGTCGGTCAGTTAACCGATGCCGGTGTCAAAAGTCTAGGATAAGAAGATATAAAAGGCTGCTAATTTGATTTTTAGCAACGTTGAGTATATTTGTCAACTTATTGATCACAGAAGACAAAGTATGACAGAGAAAACAGAATTTGAAAACAAGCAAGATGCACACGCAAATCTAGAGACTAACCCTAGGGTTAATTTTAGTTATCGTGGGCTTATGCCTTTAGACGTAAGATGATGTCAGAATCCTAAACAACAAGACCTAGGGGAAATGTCAAGTTTGTTTTGGCTTATAAGGTTACCTCAATCGGGCAGAGGAATACCACGGAAAAGGGGGGATGTTTGAGCTGTTGTGTTAATTGTGAAGTGATTCGGTATGTGTTGTGTAGTGAAACTAGGGTTAATTTCCTGTCAATACCATGGATATCACCCCCATGTGTACGACCTGTTACTTAATCTATGTTCACTAGAATTGAAGAACAACAAGCAGGAATGCAATGCATGTGTTTTAAACCCAAATCGAAAATTATGTTCGATGAAGAAAGAGAGATGACTTTCACTAATGCGAAACTAGGAAAGCAAGACAAATTCTTTACGAAATATATAACAAAAGCAGCAACAGCAAGTATGCTTCCTAAAATGAAAATAAGCAAGAGAAAGAAACCCAAAATCTTCAACAAACCATTCCTGAATCACTCTTCTAACAGTAACATAAACCAGGATATCTTAGCCAAGGAAAGTGTTCATGAGATCCATGCAGTCTTCGACTCCCAGCCAAAAGCCTCTATCGAGAAAATTTTGAATCAAGCCTCTTCACTAACGCAGGGGCCCGAACCTCCTTCACCACCATCAAACCAAGGCGAAATCATTCCTTTAACCATAAAGGAGTTAACTGCCCAGACTTCTCTTCTCATCGATGAGTCTTCTTACACCACATCCCTACAAGACTGCGAATGGATGTTATCTAACTTATCTATTTCCCAAACGTCTCCTCCTACCGCTCTTGTTGCACAAGAGGAAGGCTCGCCACTCCTTTTGTCATCCTTAGACGAGAAATATCTTACACCGACATCACCAAATTCTTTAACCATGACAGATCCTATCAAACATGCCCTCCTATCTATTAGTTCTTCATCGCCTAAATCTTTTCAACGACCGGTCGACCTCTTAACACATATCGATACAGTGCCTCATCTACCCCCTGTGTCACACCCACAGTGGACCAGAATCACAACCCATCTTTCTTCCATACAAAATATACAATTCACACCTGAAGACTGCCATTCTTCAGAAGATAGACGAGTCCTATGGGAACATTTGAGTACCCCCTATTCTACTCAAATGCAGATGATCGATCCAGACACCTCTACCATATACCCTAAGTGTTTACAGAAACTCAAAATGCCTATGTCCTCATTCTCACCCCCCGCATCTATACCAAGTATCCCATCCACCTCTATTAACCTAACCAAATCTTCCCCTACACTTGGGACCTCACCAATACCCAGTCTAACACACCCACCTAAGTGACTAGATTTATCCAAAAATAAAGCCGCCCCGCCACTTAGGAGACAAACTCAATCCGTGCCTCTATCACAATCAAAACCATCATCATCACACCTACCTTCCATATTGGGACCTCATCCCTCCACCTTGCATCAATATATCATACCTCCTGCGTTTTCTTCAAAACGACCTACGCCTTCTGCACCCATACAGAGATCAAAGGGTATATCAACATTATCACCCCACGTATCCTATCCACCCATCAACCCTAAACAAGCTCCATCATCAAAGGATTTATTTTCTATCACTCCCCTTTCTCCGTGGTTGTTTCCCGCTACCACGTCATCTGTAGCCTCATCATCTAACCAGCTGAACGTAGCTCATGCGCCAAAGAAACCACGTTTAGTGAAAACCACGTGTCAACACCCCTTGGCTAAACCACCACCCGTACGAACCAACCACGCCCAAGCATTACCAAAACCCGCACAACCAATACCCTCATCCTCCTCCAATTTTGACCCACTCAAAGGATCTTACGCCAAAATCCTTGCTATGTTGGTGGAGAATGCGACCATTTCCCTACCCCCACTTAGACCTTATGACTCGTCTAAACCTCGACCTATAGGTTATGATGAGTCTAAAATCTGTGCTTATCACCGCACACCAGGACATGATGTGGAAGGATGCAAAGCTTTAAAAACCATCCTTCGTCAGTCACCTCTCCCAGATAGAAAGGTTAAGAAAAACAACTTATGAAGGGAGAGACCTTTAGCTTCAATCCCCTCTCCTATACCATCTGTCCCCGCCTCACCAAGATCTATCACTATTACAACCCCACCTCTCGAAGACCATGATTTATCCCAACCATTTTCCTCATCTCAGGTCTATGAGATTAATATGATTAGTGTTGCTACTCGAGCGCAGAAGAACAACAAGAAAGCGAAAGAAAGCACACCTACATCCTCTCTTTCTCCGTCCACCATCCCGATCGCACCACCACCCAAAGTGATTATTCGTGGACCCGCTTACCCCATCTCTAATGGAGTTTCCCATCGAGCCATGATCAAACAGCTTCACCAATCACCCGTAAAAATGACACTATATGATCTCATTCAGACTTCTGAATCTCATCGACAAGCTCTCGTTGAAATTCTTCAAGGGATCGAGGTCTTACCTAATGAAACCCTGCCTGTTGCCTCCATTCTAACACCCAATCATGTTGCTTCTCTCACCAAACAACCCACTACCACAACCACTTCTATCTCTGTACAACAAGCTATTGCAGTCAATTTCTCCGAAGACAAAATTGTTGACTTTGGTACAGAAGATCCTGACCCTGCTCTTTTCATCTCAGCTTACGTCCGGGACATTCGGGTACGTCGTGTTACGATTGACGGGGGCACTAGCCTAAACATCATCTCTTCAAAAGCCTTCCAACAAATGAATATCCCTTCTAGCTACATGTGTGCCAATCCCATCATGTTGCGGTCATTCAATGATGCTATTACCTCTACCTTAGGCACCGTGATCCTTAACATTCGTGTAGGACCACATACTTTACCCGAACTCTTCTATGTCCTTGAGGGAGAGTTCCAATACAATATATTGCTAGGTCGCCCTTGGATCCGGGCTATGGGATGCGTTCCCTCAACCTTACATAGATGCATAAAATTTTAAGTACGAGGGGAAGTCTTACACCGTAAAAGCTGATCCTCCCCCCCTTCAAAACCTGTAATATGTTATACCGCCCTAATGATGTGCTTGTACCAATCAAGACACCCATTCATTCAACCCAACCATCCTCTTCAAATGTGCCTCAACCATCCCCCTCAACCACACCTACACCTTCAAATGAAACAACTATCGCAAAAAACCACTTCCCTTCCTGCAGCTAATATCCCAACCGCAGACCCCTTAGTAGATGTTTTTCAATGCCTTACACTGGGGGAGTATCGCCTATATAACGTTAGTTCTTTCCATACCCCACAGGAGTACAGACAGGTACATGCACATCCTACCTATGACCGTCGTGTGGGGGAAGTAATCCCCTACGGACCACCTCACTGCCACACTAACCTAACATATGGGGGTGTCGATGCATCTTCTGTTTCCCCTGAGCCTCCTCTTGGTGTGGTTCCTTTCCAATCCAATTTTCAATACCTGACAAATCGTCATTTCGCCCTCACCTTCTTGACTCACTGTGCTTGGAAAGGCTTTGGTTTTGGTCTTTATGAACAAGGCCGACATACAATCATCCCCGTAACTACACGCAAGCACAATGATCGTAGTGGTCTCGGATTTCCGGGAACACTTACATCGAAGGAACCTCGTGTCAGTTGTCTTCTAGAAGACAATGATGTCACCCCTACCGAACCATCATCACCCATTTTTCCTTCGTCACCCACAGAGTCGATAGATCCCGAATCTATCCCTCCTAACTTTTTTTTTTCATAAATGCTATCTTCCTAGGTCCTCTCACTTATCAACGCGATAATGAGGACCCCTCTTCTATCCCCCTTCTGTATCCAGACATGATTGAATAGGACTCACCTTCAATTAATGTTTTTGAGTGTCAGGATGATGACTCCATCCTCACTTACCTTGGCGCGGATGACTCTTATATTCAACGCGCCTTACCATCTGAAAATCAAACCATTCTGAACAAATCTACTATAGAAATCAACATCCACACGGAGGAGGATCCTCACATTGTGAAGATCGGACAATCCCTTAACGCATCAGAACAAGTCACCTTTACTACCTTTCTCCGTGCTCGCAACCAAGCTTTCGCTTGGTCCTATGCTGACATGCCAGGAATTGATCCTGACATTGCTGTCCATAAAATTACACTGAAACCCGATTCCAAGACAATTAAATAGAAATTGAGAAAAATGCATCCACGCATTGCCCTCTTGGTCAAAGAGGAGATTCAACAACTCCTTTCTGTTTCCTTCATTTTTCCTATTGACTATCCTCAATGGATTTCTAACATTGTACCTATTACTAAAGTGACAGGGGACTTCGGATATGCACGGATTTCTAGAATCTTAACCTCGCTTGCCCTAAGGATGACTTCCCCCTACCTAGCATTGACCAACTTGTTGATCTCACTACAGGCCATGAGATGCTCTCTCTCATGGATGGCTTTTCAGGATACAACCAAATTTTGGTGTCCCCTGCCGATCAACATAAAACTGCCTTCATAACTCATTGGGGAACCTTCTGTTATCGTGTAATGCCATTTGGCCTTAAGAATGCGGGTGCAACCTATCAGCGGGCTATGACCTACATTTTTCATGACATTATGCACACTATCCTTGAAGATTACGTCATTGATCTTCTTGGCAAATCTAAACATCGCAGTGAACATCTCGATGTTTTAACCATTATTTTTGATCGTCTGTTACAATATTCTGTCCGTCTTCAACCAAAGAAATGTGTCTTTGGTGTCCTTTCGGGAAAACTTCTTGGCTTTATCTTCTCTTTGCATGGCATTGAGGTCAACCCATCTAAAGTCAAAGCTATTCTAGAAATGCCCCCACCTACCAATCTTAAACAATTGCGTAGTTTACAAGGTAAGCTCCAATCTATCCGATGTTTCATCTCCCAACTCTCGGATCGATGTCAACCTTTCCATCACCTCCTTAAAAAGGACATTGATTTTCAATGGAGCGAAGAGTGCCACCAAGCCTTTGAAGCTCTCAAAGCTTATCTCTTGCAGCCACCCGTTCTTATCCCACCCCAGGATGACTGCCCTTTCTACCTTTACCTTTCCGCCACCGACCAAGCTGTAGGGGCCATGCTTGCACATCGTGACTCTGAGAATCGAGAACAAGCTGTTTATTATATAAGTCGTACTTTGGTGGACTATGAGACTAGGTATACATGTTGTCGCAAAATCACTGCACCCCTCGAATGGCCAGGATGTGAATAGGATGTTCGGTGTGATTGGGACACATGGGATCACCTCTCAAGCTATGGGACTTGGGCTCGAGGTGAACCTCCGGAGAAGGCCGGCTTCCTCTTCCTAAACTAAGTGCGGTACTACTCCTAGTGTAACAAAAACGATTATCTAGTCCTATGCTAACATTTTCATGGGGTTTTAGGGAAAGAGAGTTACAGAAATGAAACTATACTAGGGATGGTGATGCACCGAATAAAGGGTGTATTCAGATTCAGGAAGGGTTAATTTGAAGAGGGTGTGTGCACCACAGGTCAACTTCACCTACTACAACTTAGAGAGGGTACATGATACCACAGGCTAAGAGACATGCGTTCCTTTTGTTAAACTTTATCAGACCGAGAAATATACCAGTTTCCCAGTGAAGAAGGATGAACTCAAGAAGGGTGAATAGACACCACAACTCAACTGCATGCAATACTTCACCACTCGATAAGCACAGAACTCCAAGAACCTACAATAGAAACTTAAACTTGCACAGTGTACCTGCAAGTATGAGAAAGGCACAAAGAAGCATAGAAGGATGAAAGGACCGAGATTAGTCACAAAACACACACTTTTATTGCTTCAATAACATGCACAATGCATCATACATTCAGAAGAGGCAATAGTTGCCATTACAGTCTTGAAGAGGAGGCTTGAAAGTTCTCTCAACACACAAGAACAACTTGCAGAAGAGAGAGGACCCTTGAAAAGTATACACTCTTGCCTGAGATATCTAACTGTCCAACTTGTCTGAACTGTTGGAACCCTTTGAAATGAGCTTCCAACTTACATTTATAGAAAAATATGTGAGAAAGAAGAGGAAATGGTCATAATTACATTCCTAAAATGAAGGCCCATGATGTATTTATTGCAGTTAGTTGAACTACCTGAGAAGGTTCCATCATGGGTCATTAATTCCCTGATGACCTAGTCTTCTCAATTAATTAAAAGAATATTTAAATAAAAATATTAATTTAATTAATATAATGTTGGGACCCCCCCGTTGACTCGTTTGACTTGAGGAGGAGGGGGGTCCATGTGGATAGAGTCTGCACAAATCTCAACTTGGTGAGCTTCGAATCCGCTAACTCGGTGTTGCAATCGATTTTTGACCCTGCACTAACTCTTTCCTTGCTTTGGTAATCACGCCCTTTTGCATTGAGTCCTCTGAATGGTGGGCTATCAAACTTGATTCTTACCGTTTTGCTCTATTAACTCGAGGCCATTCTGAATTACCAAGCCACCTATATGCATCGTGAACATGAAGCTTTAAGCTCGAAATTGAAAGCCTCTACAAATACATTAAACTTCGACACCCGTGAGCTTATTCTTTATCTTGACTTGGTACCAACGTTTCCACAATATGAAAAGTTTGACTCTAAATCATACTTAGTGGATTTGACCCATGATACATTGCTTGTACTCACAGAGGTTAAACAATTTAATGAATTTAAATTATTTCACTCCTGCATGTTGCGCCATTTAGAAATGATTTTCAAGCTATGAAAATTGTTAGGGATCACGTTACGTGGCCCTGTCAACACTCAATCGATTGATTTCTCTGTGATAACTCTAGTTTGACAGATAGAGTTATTTCTTCTTGTTTTGGACCACATATTCACATGCATTCCACGTTCAAACTCCATGAAACAACACCACGAGCTCTTCAACTGATTCGACCTGGCTTTGTATCTGCGGGAAATATTAAGATTTGTTCGATCATGTTCACATTTTCACGCCTCTAAGAATGGTTTTACCACAATGCTCACGGTTCTTCCTTATCATATAACACTTGTAGTAAGAATGTTTAGCTTTGCCATAATAAGCGCAATTGTACCCTCCAAACAATGAGAAAATGCCATTACCAATAAAGACCTAATGCTGCCATGATGATGACACAGGCTCATGCCCATAACATGTCGATAGACATCCTTGAGACTGAATTTTGGCCAAAGAGACCTTCGGTATTTTGGCAGTGCATTCTGCAATCTCGGCTCTAATCAATAATTATGCCACTATTGGGATTATGGCATAGGTAGCCGTGAGCTACACAATATACTCATTTTTCCAGAAACTAAAAAGATCCTTCATGTTACAATTTGCAACACATAACAGAAGCCCTTCAAAAAATACATTGAACAACTGGGGCAGCCAAGAGGACCTTGGAAAAATGTATAGGTAACAACCATATGAATTCTCCCTTAGTCGTGGATCAAAGCTGATAGAAATGAGCTAGATAAAAACAGCTTGAAACTACAGTATAATCGTCCATCAAAACGAGCTTCTCTGAACCTGGTAAAAGAATACTTTTATTGTCTGATTGGACGTACATAATGGAAGGGTATAAATGTTGCGTACTGCGCCCCTCGGAGTTTTTTCAAAGAGACCATTTACACATAACAAGGATGCAGCATGTAAAACGGCCGACCGGGTATTTTCATAACTGAACTTCACATTTAATTTGCTTCTAGGAGAAAGAATGCTAAGCAATATGAATCGTTTCATTCTGCGCCGTTTTAAACCTTCATCTCTTGGTTCGGGCAAATTTTATGAAGCCTTGAACAGCGTGACTCCAATCCATTGTACACGGCAGTGAATATTTGTTTTCTGCAACTGCTTGCCGATCTGAGTTTAGAATAAGGATAAGCCTACAAATTTGAGGGTGCGTTCGATGCTGAACAGATAACAACACAGTTGGACAACCTGTTTGCTGGAAGCGTTCAAAAGGAAGGCTTCTACTGTACTGCAACGTGCCTGCTGCCTGTATGATGATTTTGTCTCGCGGCCACCGATCTGGACGAGTTTTGAGCACTGCTTTCCTGTTACTCGATATCATTTGACAAATATCTGCATAATAGACGAGCGGCCTGTAGCCTCCGCTGAAATCGGTATCACATCGCGTTGTTTTCTCCATGACCCATTCCAATTCACAACTATCTTATTAACCTCCTGGCGACCCGCACAAAGACTCGGATCACGTTTAAACGGCTCATGCAAAATTTTGATCACGGTTTGCCATCTTCAATCTCTACTTGGCAGTGCTGCTCCAAATCTCCCCCGCGCGGAGTGAACAGCTTGGAATGCCATCTTAATATTTCCCATTTGGCATACTAGCTCCGAATTCCCACATAACGGCTTGGCCACACCAATCCACGGGCCCCGGCCTCAGCTTTGCCGCGCAAACTCGGCAATTTGACCCGATTTCTCCACTCCACGGAAGTCTGACCATGGCTTTCCATCCCAAATTTTCCCATTGGCATTACTTGCATTATTTCCCACGTCCTTGGCAAGATGAAACTCGGGACCCCCTTTACGTGAAAACCTGGTGTTGGCTTTCCGCTGCAAATTTTCCACCATGGAAATCGGGATGAAGATATCCTATGTGGGGAAATACTGATTTGGCCTGCCATCATCAAATTTATGACCTTGGCAATATACTGAAATATTTCCCATGTGGATCTTACAATGGCTTGCCATCATCAAAGTCCAACCCAACAAAAGGGATGAAATTCTCCCAAGCCAAATGCCTTAGCACGGATTCGAACCCCAACTTTTCCTTCTCGACTTACAATCGAACCAAACAAAACTCTGGATGCTCACGACCTTGTCAGGCTCGACTGAGTGAGCCAATGCTACCACGTCTGAGCTCCATCCTCAACTGATCGATTCTTTTCCATTGGCCAGGCTATACACGAATGTTTAGGTGATCGGGGTGGTCAGGTGTTCGTTACATTTCATGAAATAGTTTGAATGCATATATAGGATGTCCATGCCTTCTATAAGCTACAATTACCATATTCCATGAGAAGAGATCTGGATCAGTCATGCAGTTGAAGACTTTACGAGCATCCATCAAACTTTCACACTTGTCATACATGTAGATAAGTTTATTTGGTAATAGCGTGAGTCTTCCAAATGTGTGTCCCCTATTATTGATGTGAGAGTGGATTTGCTTGGCCTCCGCAAGGGCTTTCTTAGTAATGCAAGCCTGTAGTAGATGAAGATATGTTAAAGAATTTACAGATGGATTATGTGTTGTAAGAAGAACGTGTACTGCCTCCTTCAAGCGACCCTCTCCATAGAGTGCTACGAGATTTTAATTGAGATGTATTTGGTTGCTTGGTTGCAAGCATTTTTTTTTTTGTTCAAACACTACCAGATGACCTCATCGTCATATCTGCATAATCTCATATCATCTTGGTCAAACAAGATAATTTTCCCAAGTGATTGGTCGAGCACTGTCTTAGTGGATTAAACCTGGCCTCATGTTAACTTAGCTTTCCTTGACTCGGCCTTCAGTTATTTTTGCATCAATCTCCACCGGGATCCTTGTACAGTTCCTTTCATTCGTCAATTTTCAACGAGCTATATTTTGCATTAACAAGACCATCGTCGAGCTCTTACAACTGAGAGTCTCTACTGAGATGATTTCCGAGATGACTATCAATTTGACACCGGATTCTCTATCAACTCGACCCCGAACTCTTCACTGAGTCGAGATCAACTGGGTGCCTTTCGA
Source organism: Taxus chinensis (assembly GCA_019776745.2). Lineage (NCBI taxonomy): Eukaryota > Viridiplantae > Streptophyta > Pinopsida > Cupressales > Taxaceae > Taxus > Taxus chinensis. The sequence goes on from CM034149.1 coordinate 938,045,817, forward strand.
TGCTAGGTGATCTCTTCATATGCAATTTAGGAATTATTTTTAATTATTGCATTTCGATAATAACCGAAGGTGGGTTCCAGGGACTATTATTTTATTTTGAACGTGATAGGACCCCGTTGTCCAATCTTGCCAGGTGTGCAAAATTGGATAACATTTTTGGCGACCTCTCGGGGATGATTTCCTGCTAAGCATGATTCCAGTAGCCTTAAGTCATCCATTGGGCATGGAGTCTATGTTGGAATCCTGAAAGTAGTATGATTTTCTTTGACACATCCCGAAATCTCCTTGAACATTTCTGATATCCTGGGCCTCCCTGGAATGCTTAGCATGAAGTATATTGAATCTGTTGAATGCTTGACATCCATGGAACACTGAAAAAATTCTAATGAAGCAGATTTTGAAACTCTTATGGAAACCTTGAACCTTTCCTCTCCTTGACACCTTCCAATGATGAAACAATGTGCAGAACAACACAAAACACAACAACGAGGAAAGCAAAACAACAACAGACAACAATGTGCATAAGCACTTGGAGGAAAACACCTAATTTAACTGTACAGGGGGTGGAACGCTTCTCAAAAACAAGCTTTGAGATGTATCCCATTCACATGAATGGGTAGTTCTTCTCCATTGAGCCTAGATAGACGAAATGAATTTGCCTCTTTGCAACTTGTGATGATGTATGGTCCACTCCAGAGAGCGTCAAACTTGGCATGCTTGCCTGGTTTGGCCCTGTCTTCATCCCATTTGAGAACTAAATCTCCCTCTTGAAAATGTCTGTCGGACGCCTTCTTGTCAAAAGATTTCTTAACTTGAGCCTGATGCTGCTCCAAAGTTTTCATAGCCTTATCTCGTACTTCCTCTAACTCCATGAGTTCAGCAAACCTTACTGTCAGAGGATCACTCTCTATAACTTCAAGTTGATGAGCTAACTCCAATGAGAGTGGGAGCTTTGCCTCTCTTCCATATACAAGAACGAAAGGAGAATTTCCAATGGCCCTTTTGGGTGTGATCCGATCTGCCCATAAGGCAGTCTTAAGCTGTGTATGCCAAGTCCTCTTGTTAGTCTCCATTGTGCGCTTAATAATCCTTATGAGGTTTTTGTTGCTAGACTCAGCCAATCCATTTCCTTGCGGATAGTAATTGGATGAAGTTTTGAGGTATACCCCATTTTTACAGCCCATTCAACTCAATTTCATACCAAGAAAAGCCAGCGCGTTGTCTGAAATGACTGTAAATGGAACACCGAACCTCGTCATTATACCCTCCAAAAAATCTAGAACTGCCTTTCATTGCTCTCTTTTAATGCTACCGCCTCTGTCCATCGAGTAAAATAGTCTGTTGCGGTAAGGACCCACTTATGTCCGTCACTGGATGGAGGATTAATCATTCCGATGAAGTCCAACCCCCATTGAACAAAGGGTTGATCCACTTGAACTGGATGCAGCGGAAGAGCTGCCAACTTCTGCTTACCTGTGAAAAAGGCACATTCCTTACATTTCCTTACCCAGAGATGGGCATCCTTGAATAAATCCGGCCAATAGTAGCCGGCTCGCATGATCTTGGTAGCTGTTGTTCGTGCGGAATAATGTCCTCCAGATAGGCCATTATGAAATCTTCTAGTATCTTACTTACCTGTTCTGGTCCTATGCACCGAAGGAGAATGCCGTTCAAATCTTTTCGAAAGAGAATGCTATCTACCAAAACATATGGGATAGATTGAAGACGGAAAGTTCGTCTTTGGTTTTTATCCATGTTTGCTGGGTATGCTCCTGAGAAGATGAAATTCTTCATTTTGGATAACCAGTCAGCTTGATCAACATCCTCATCAGTATTTAGGAGTGTCACGTCCTCATTACCGGTTTTTGTTTTCCATGTCTCAGCAAGTTGCTCACATAAACCCTTACCTCCCATCCTCCCCCTAGAATTAAACGGACTCAGTCCTACTCCATTATAAACAACTCAAGGGGATTAGGTTTAAAAGGGGGTAATGGCAAAGGTTTTGGGGTTGGGGGGGGCGGAATGCCAGTAAAAGGACAAGAAAGGTGAGGGAGAGGGTTAATCTTCAAGATGAGGGGGGGGTGGGGCAGTTCCTGATCCTCCAGATGCACGCTTCATTCCTCGTTTCATGAGCCAAATCAAAATTTCACGACCAGATCCTGATGATGAACACCATTGTGGGAGGACAATGTTGTCCAAAGAAGTCTTGGCATTTCTTCAGCTCGACCTGTAATCGCAAAGGACACAAGTTGCTCTGGTTCCCTCTGTGATAAAGTTATTTAGAATCGATCTTTGACAAATCCTATTGAACTATCCCCCGTAGTGTATCAGAGAAGGGACTTGAGTTAGGACCATGCACCTTATGCGTTTTAGCATTTGGAAGTGCAAGTCACCTTAGAAGATAACAAGACCAATGACAAATAGCAGATGAAAACGCCAATTCTATGATATCATAGAGCATCTGGGTTCACTGCGTGAGCAAAATTGTTGAAATGGCTGTTGGACTGAATAGAAGCTTGGAGGAGGCCCATTAGGATAGTCCTGATATCGAGTCTATGAGATCCAACGTTGGGGCATCATAAGTGGGTTTTAAGTTGACCAACGGTATTTGCAATGTTAACCAAGATGAGTAATAGTAGCAATTGGGGAGAATAATCAAGTCTTTCGCACCTCCCTATAATTACTCATGGCTTCTCATGAAGGTAGTGGGCTGCCAAGTTTCTTGATGCATGGAGAACTATTACTACATAATTCTTGAATCGGTCCCTAAACTTGGCTCGACTTGATAATCCTTAACCAGAGGATGGGTTGCAACATTCCTGTTGCTTTCAGTTTGACGGTTCCTCCAAAATCTCTGGACCATTTGTCCCAATCACCCCAAATTTTAACCTGAGTATATGTCTTACACAGAAAATGGCCAGACTAGGAACCATGTGAAGAAGTTTGTTACAAAAACCAAAAGATGTATCCAATTTTGCACACCTGGCAAGATTGGACAACGGGGTCCTATCACGTTCAAAATAAAATAATAGTCCCAGGAAACCCACCTTCGGTTATTATCGAAATGCAATAATTAAAAAATTCCTAAATTGCATATGAAGAGATCACCTAGCATCGAAAGGCACCCAGTTGATCTCGACTCGGTGAAGAGTTTCGGGGTCGAGTTGATAGAGAATCCGGTGTCAAATTGATAGTCATCTCGGAAATCATCTCAGTAGAGACTCTCAGTTGTAAGAGCTCGACGATGGTCTTGTTAATGCAAAATATAGCTCGTTGAAATTGACGAATGAAAGGAACTGTACAAGGATCCCGGTGGAGATCGATGCAAAATATCTGAAGGCCGAGTCAAGGAAAGCTAAAGTTACATGAGGCCAGGTTTAATCCACTAAGACAGTGCTCGACCAATCACTTGGGAAAATTATCTTGTTTGACCAAGATGATATGAGATTATGCAGATATGACGATGAGGTCATCTGGTAGTGTCTGAACACAAAAAAAAAAATGCTTGCAACCAAGCAACCAAATACATCTCAATTAAAATCTCGTAGCACTCTATGGAGAGGGTCGCTTGAAGGAGGCAGTACACGTTCTTCTTACAACACATAATCCATCTGTAAATTCTTTAACATATCTTCATCTACTACAGGCTTGCATTACTAAGAAAGCCCTTGCGGGGGCCAAGCAAATCCACTCTCACATCAATATAGGGGACACACATTTGGAAGACTCACGCTATTACCAAATAAACTTATCTACATGTATGACAAGTGTGAAAGTTTGATGGATGCTCGTAAAAGTCTTCAACTGCATGACTGATCCAGATCTCTTCTCATGGAATATGGTAATTGTAGCTTACAGAAGGCATGGACATCCTATACATGCATTCAAAACTATTTCATGAAATACAACGAACACCTGACCACCCCGATCACCTGAACATTCGTGTATAGCCTGGCCAATGGAAAAGAATCGATCAGTTTGAGGATGGAGCTCAGACGTGGTAGCATTGGCTCACTCAGTCGAGCCTGACAAGGTCGTGAGCATCCAGAGTTTTGTTTGGTTCGATTGTAAGTCGAGAAGGAAAAGTTGGGGTTCAAATCCGTGCTAAGGCATTGGCTTGGGGGAATTTTCATCCCTTTTTTCGGGTTGGACTTTGATGATGGCAAGCCATTGTAAGATTCCCACATGGGAAATATTTCAGTATATTGCCAAGGTCATAAATTTGATGATGGCAGACCAAATCAGTATTTCCCCACATAGGATATCTTCATCCCGATTTCCATGGTGGAAAATTTGCAGCGGAAAGCCAACACCAGGTTTTCACGTAAAGGGGGTCCCGAGTTTCATCTTGCCAAGGACGTGGGAAAAATGCAAGCAATGCCAATGGGAAATTTTGGGATGGAAAGCCATGGTCAGACTTCCGTGGAGTGGAGAAATCGGGTCAAATTGCCGAGTTTACGTGGCAAAGCTGAGGCCGGGGCCCGTGGATTGGTGTGGCCAAGCCATTACCCAAATTCGGGGGTATGCCCAAATGGGGAAATTTAAGATGGCATTCAACTGCCAGGCGGGGAGATTTGGACAATGGCACTGCCTGGTCATGGAGACTTTGCACGATGGCAAGAGAATGAAAATTCCGCACGCAGTTTGGAAACAGTGGTCCGAGTCTTTGTGCGGTCGCCAAGGAGTCCGGAAAATTAATAAGACAGTTGTGAATTGGAATGGGTCATGGAGAAAACAACGCGACGTGATACCGATTTCAGCGGAGGCTAAAGGCCGCTTGTCTATTAAACAGATATTTGTCAAATGATCTCACGTAACGGAAGCAGTGCTCAAAACTCATCCAGATCTGGTGGCCGCGAGACAAAATCCCATCATACAGGCAGCAGGCATGTCTGCAGTACAGTAGAAGCCTTTTTTTAACGCTTCCCAAACAGGTTGTCCAAATGTGTTGTTTATCTGTTCAGCATCGAACGCACCCTCAAATTCATAGGCTTATCCTTATTTCTGAACTCAGATCGATTGGCAAGCAGTTGTAAAAAACAAATATTCACTACCGTGTACGATGGATTGGAGTCACGATGCTGTTCAAGGCTTCATAAATTTGCCCGAAACCAAGAGATGAAGGTTTTAAAACGGCGCAGAATGAAAAACGATTCATATTGCTCAGCATTTCTTTCTCCTAGAAGCAAATTAAATGTGAAGGTTCAGCTCTGAAAATACCCCGGTCGGCCGTTTTACACTGCTGCATCCTTGTTACTGTAATGGTCTCTTTGAAAGAAACTCCGAGGGGGGCAGATACGCAATATTTATACCCTTCCATTATGTACGTCCAATCAGACAATAAAAGTATTCTTTTACCAGGTTCAGAGAAGCTCGTTTTTGATGGACGATTATACTGTAGTTTCAAGCTGTTTTTATATCTAGCTTTCATTTCTATCAGCTTTGATCCACGACTAAGGGAGAATTCATATGGTTGTTACCTGTACATTTTTCCAAGGTCCTCTTGGCTGCCCCAGTTGTTCAATGTATTTTTTTTGAAGGGCTTCTGTTATGTGTTGCAAATTGTAACATGAAGGATCTTTTTAGTTTCTGGAAAAATGAGTATATTGTGTAGCTCACGGCTACCTATGCCATAATCCAAATAGTGGCATAATTATTGATTGGAGCCGAGATTGCAGAATGCACTGCCAAATACCGAAGGTCTTTTTGGCCAAAATTCAGTCTCAAGGATGTCTATCGACATGTTATGGGCATGAGCCTGTGTCATCATCATGGCAGCATTAGGTCTTTATTGGTAATGGCATTTTCTCATTGTTTGGAGGGTACAATTGCGCTTATTATGGCAAAGCTAAACATTCTTACTACAAGTGTTATATGATAAGGAAGAACCGTGAGCATTGTGGTAAAACCATTCTTAGAGGCGTGAAAATGTGAACATGATCGAACAAATCTAATATTTCCCGCAGATACAAAGCCAGGTCGAATCAGTTGAAGAGCTCGTGGTGTTGTTTCATGGAGTTTGAACGTGGAATGCATGTGAATATGTGGTCCAAAAACAAGAAGAATAACTCTATCTGTCAAACTAAGTTATCACAGAGAAATCAATCGATTGAGTGTTGACAGGGCACGTAACGTGATCCCTAACAATTTTCATAGCTTGAAAATCATTTTCTAAATGGCGCAACATGCAGGACTGAAATAATTTAAATTCATTAAATTGTTTAACCTCTGTGAGTACAAGCAATGTATCATGGGTCAAATCCACTAAGTATGATTTAGAGTCAAACTTTTCATATTGTGGAAACGTTGGTACCAAGTCAAGATAAAGAATAAGCTCACGGGTGTCGAAGTTTAATGTATTTGTAGAGGCTTTCAATTTCGAGCTTAAAGCTTCATGTTCACGATGCATATAGGTGGCTTGGTAATTCAGAATGGCCTCGAGTTAATAGAGCAAAATGGTAAGAATCAAGTTTGATAGCCCACCATTCGGAGGACTCAATGCAAAAGAGTGCGATTACCAAAGCAAGGAAAGAGTTAGTGCAGGGTCAAAAATCGATTGCAACACCGAGTTAGCGGATTCGAAGCTCACCAAGTTGAGATTTGTGCAGACTCTATTCACATGGACCCCCCTCCTCTTCAAGTCAAACGGGTCAACGGGGGGGTCCCAACATTATATTAATTAAATTAATATTTTTATTTAAATATTTTAATAATAATATTTATTATTATTATTTAAATATTCTTTTAATTAATTGAGAAGACTAGGTCATCAGGGAATTAATGACCCATGATGGAACCTTCTCAGGTAGTTCAACTAACTGCAATAAATACGTCATGGGCCTTCATTTTAGGAATGTAATTATGACCATCTCCTCTTCTTTCTCACATATTTTTCTATAAATGTAAGTTGGAAGCTCATTTCAAAGGGTTCCAACAGTTCAGACAAGTTGGACAGTTAGATATCTCAGGCAAGAGTGTATACTTTTCAAGGGTCCTCTCTCTTCTGCAAGTTGTTCTTGTGTGTTGAGAGAACTTTCAAGCCTCCTCTTCAAGACTGTAATGACAACTATTGCCTCTTCTGAATGTATGATGCATTGTGCATGTTATTGAAGCAATAAAAGTGTGTGTTTTGTGACTAATCTCGGTCCTTTCATCCTTCTATGCTTCTTTGTGCCTTTCTCATACTTGCAGGTACACTGTGCAAGTTTAAGTTTCTATTGCAGGTTCTTGGAGTTTTGTGCTTATCGAGTGGTGAAGTATTGCATGCAGTTGAGTTGTGGTGTCTGTTCACCCTTCTTGAGTTCATCCTTCTTCACTGGGAAACTGGTATATTTCTTGGTCTGATAAAGTGTAACAAAAGGAACGCGTGTCTCTTAGCCTGTGGTATCATGTACCCTCTCTAAGTTGTAGTAGGTGAAGTTGACCTGTGGTGCACACACCCTCTTCAAATTAACCCTTCCTGAATCTGAAGACACCCTTTATTCGGTGCATCACCATCCCTAGTATAGTTTCATTTCTGTAACTCTCTTTCCCTAAAACCCCATGAAAATGTTAGCATAGGACTAGATAATCGTTTTTGTTACACTAGGAGTAGTACCGCACTTAGTTTAGGAAGAGGAAGCCGGCCTTCTCTGGAGGTTCACCTCGAGCCCAAGTCCCACAGCTTGAGAGGTGATCCCATGTGTCCCAATCACACCGAACGTCCTATTCACATCCTGGCCATTCGGGGGGTGCAGTGATTTGGCGACAACAATACACATGTAGAAAAGTTATGCCTAGCCCTATCATTCGTGGCCACCAAACTCTGACACTACCTCCTGAATCAAAAAACTTTCATCATCACCAACACGGACCCCATCCATTACATGTATGCTAAACCAACGCATCGCCCGATGGCTAATGCTCCTCGCTGACCTCGACCTTGAGTTTGTTTACCAGAAATCAATCAAAGGACAAACCATCGCAGACCAACTTGCGGAAGCCCCTTTACCTGGGGAACAATTTACCAATTTTACATTCCCCGACGAACTCATCGCTACTCTTTCCCTCATGGAGGAGTCGTATCCAATGACCCTCTTCTTCGATGGATCCAAATGCCAGCACGGCGGAGGAGCTAGCGTTGTTCTCATTCCTCTCGACGCTGAGCCTATGCCTCTTTCATTCCGACTCGATTTCCCTTGCACTAATAATACAGCGGAATACGAAGCCCTTGTTCTGGGTCTCCAGGTTACGTTACACTTAGGTATCAAATCTATCAATATTTTTGGCGACTCTCAATTGGTAGTCAATCAAGTTATGGGCATCTACCAATGCAAAAATGAGGAACTTCAAAAGTACAAACACTACGTGGATTCACTTCTAGCCTTATTTACTCACTATTCTATCCAAACCATTCCCCGCTCCACTAACAAATTTGCGGATACTATGGCTTGCTTAGCCTCGCAAATTCCAGCTTCATCAACTGACTTTGACATTTTCGTCTTGGTCCAACAACTCTTTGCCCCATCTTACTCAACCTCGGTTGTTTGTACGATAAATACGGTGTCTGCTAATTTGCAAGATACTTGGTATCACCAATTCCACGACTACCTTACAACCTCTGTTCTCCCATCTGACCTTACTAGTACCAGAAAACGTGCATTTCTTAAACGTATTTCTCATTATGTTGTTATGGGGGGACTCCTTTATAAACGTGGCTTTGATGGCATCCTCCTTCGATTTCTCACCGGTGCGGAGGTCACCCATACCATCCAACAAGTCCATGACAGTATTTGTGGTGGAAATTTTAGTAGCCTTGCCGTGGCCAAACGAATCCTTCGCCTTGGTTATTATTGGCCTACTCTCAATAACGACTACTACGAATATGTTAAGCGTTGTGTTATGTGTCAACAACACACCAACCTTCAACATACTCCTAGCCACCCCCTACAGGTCGCCCGAGATCTTTGGCCTTTCTCACAATGGGGTTTAGACCTTATTGGTGAGATTCATCCGTCCTCTTCACAACGTCACCGATGGATTATCACAGCAACCGAATATTACACAAAATGGGTGGAGGCTATTACACTCATTTCAACTAAAAAAGAAAAAAATGTAGAGTTCATTAACCACCACATTATCTGTTGTTTTGGTGTTCCTCATCGCCTGATAACAGATAAAGGAAAATCTTTTAAAAATAAGTTGTTGCAAGACCTTTGTGACAACTTTGGTATCAAACTTAGCTTCTCATCACCCTACTATCCACAAGTAAATGGACAGGCTGAATCCTCTAATAAAACCCTAACCAAAATCCTCATGAAAGTTGTCAATGAATCCGGAAGAAATTGGCACGATCACATCCCCTTTTCCCTTTGGGCTTATCGTACTAGCATTCGTACCTCCACTAATGCCACACCTTTTTCTTTGGTATATGGTACCGAGGCTGTCTTGCCTCTCGAAATCCAAATACCCTCCCTCAGAATATCTCTTCAGGATATTCTCACCAACGATGATTTCCGCCAAGAGCGGTTAGCCCAATTGGAGCTTCTTGACGAGCGTCGTCTTACAGCTCTTGATCACCTCCAAATCTATCAAAAACGTATCAAGCGTGCTTATGATAAGTGACTTCATGAGCGTACCTTTTAGGTTGGTGATCTTGTCCTCAAAGAGAATCAACATGTAACCAAACTAGAAAAGAGCAAACGTGGAAAATTTGCTCCCAATTGGATTGGGCCTTATATAATCACTCACACTTATGGATAAGGAACTTATCGTTTAGCTTCGCTTAATGGTAAACCCGAGCCTGAACCCCTTAATGCATTGCATCTTCGACCATTCTACTGTTGAATTTAGTGTTATATCACTTCTTATCTACCTGCCGCTCGTCCCTTGAGCTCATTTACCACCACATACACTTTGTTTCCTATACCTCATAATAAAAATCAAGCTCACATAGTTTGATTCTCACCTCACCTTAGCAATGCCTTCCCTTTTTAGTCTATTCCATGACTTCAAAATATTAAAATAACACATTCTTATGGGATTTTCTTGAGTCAAACTTCCTACCAAACTAGATGCTTCACGTCAAAAGGACATCTAGCTATCTACATTATATATAGACTGCTCCCTCGAAGGACAGCTATATGTCAAACTATTGCTGTTATTATATATAGACTGCTCCACTGAAGGCTAGCTATGCACTAAAATCATATCTGCTGCTATAAATAGACTGCTCCCTCGAAGGACAGCTATACACAGTCAGCCTTTATCAGAAGCTTCTCACATTGATCAGCTTTGTGAAGACCTCAAGAATAATACAATCAATATCCCTTGTAGACTTCCCGCATCGATTAGTCTATATTCAGTAAAATAAAAGCCTCATTCAAAAGAAATTTTGAGTCATGGACTTGTCTATTTAGGGTAGGTTATCTTTCGTCAGAACACTCACTTTGTAATAAGTTCTCCGTACCTTAGCTATACCATCCACCTCATCTCACCATTTGTTTCAACTCAAGGGACGTGACATACACCCGATATATTGTGATCATACAACTCTTTTCACCTATTGACTTCTCGTCTATGCACAGTACCCAGGGCTTCAAGCTCGTTCTATGTTGTGTGGTTTGTTTAGCTCTTTTCACCTACGGAGCACTCTTTCCTCTTTGCCTCGCATCTAGGATTGTGTGTTGATCTTAATCAGGACATGGTTCCCTACCACTTGGGTAGGCTAACTTTCACTTCCCTTATACCTTTTACAACATCACCAATTCGTTACCAACACCATCAACCTTACCTTACCAATATTAATATCAATATTTTTACCAACCAACCAATTGCCTAACCATACCAAATTGCCTAAATTCACTTCTCCCTGGTCCTAAGGGAGAACTACATCAGTCTGAGGCCCCTCCTTGCTTTGTGCAATGGGATATGTAGGCAGCACTTCGGAGACATGGGGTCTCCCAAGGTTAGCTCGACCATCCCCTACCATAACTTATCATGTGTGGTAAATATAAATATTTTTGTGTATTTCTATTTAATCACATTCCTCTTTATCCTTTTTCAAAACAAAAAAAAAGGGTCAAAACACAAACATTCTTATTATCATAACTCAAATCAACATACATATCCAGTTTTATTTAGATATTAAACAAATACATCTTCTCTATCATCAACACGCAGGTCGGCATCCTTATTTATTATTATACCTCGATAGCATTTACTTAGACCCTCACGCCTCATCCCGAACCAGGGGATGATCATGATCGTCGACGCCTCTCGCCAGGCCTCTTTGTCCTCAAAGGTACCACGGCTATTGGTACCACCCACTGATCTACCAATCTCTTCTGTAACATGTGAATACGCTCTCTCGCATGGAGGTATCTTGCCTCTAGTCCCTCCGCTCGTGACTCCACAACCAACCTATTTGGCCTGACCTAAGGCCGCACCCAACCACTTAGCCCAACCCAAGGCCGCACCCAACCACTTGGCCCGACCCAAGGCCGCACCCAACCACTTGGCCTGACCAAAGGCTGCAACCAACCTATTTGGCCCGACCAAAGGCCGCACCCAACCATTTGGCCCGACCCAAGGCCACACCACTTCGATACCTCGCCCAACATCAACAACATACACTTTTATCCACCCATCATGTAGCTTTTTGTTCCATCGAGCTCACCTGTTCGTGTTTTAGCATGATTAGGGTCCTTGACTTGATCTGTCGACCAACTTTGCCTAGACCTAGACCGTGACGTTTATCTCAACCAAACCAACCATTTGGTACTGCCAAACATGCCTAAACGTTCCTGTACCTTACCTGTTATATACCCTGGAGCTACTTCCTATGCCTTGGATACCAGGATTATATCACCCTTGTTTGGATAAACTATCGACCTTTTCCTATGCATTGCTGGTTTACTCGTCAAATCATGTACCCTAGTCGCACTATTGCATTTCAACATGCGTCTACTTCCTTGGACCTACCCCACCATCTCACCATCCTCTCTACACCATTTACCCTTTATCAACCCTATCCCTGATTTCACGTTCTCTCAATCAGTGATAGATTTGATGGGGATTACCTATACCCTTAACAGGAGAAACCACTTCATATTATTGTCCATGCAGCTTTACAAAACAAGCTACACGACAATAAGGGGCTAATGTAGACACCAAATTTGTGTCTTACAACCCCTTTGTGACCTGCATCTCATTTCGCAACCTAACCTCATCACCTAAACCTTACACAATTATTTATTAATTACCTTGTAATTGATAAATCCACATCACCTCACCTGCCACCTCATTTTGCCACCTCATCGTGACCTAGTCCTAACCCTAAACTAACCTAATTAAGACCTATAACTTGGTCCACATCTACACCCATGACTAAGGACCCCTTTCTCGCACCCAAAACTGACCTTCTAGTCACTTGACCAAGTCCGCAACTAATATCTCGAGAGAAAAGCAGGGAAAGTGGGCTATTTTACTAAAAATAGCCTACTTTTTCCTTACCGATACCGGTTCCTACTCGACCGCCGTCGGTTATGAAACTGCCATCGGTTCACTGTAAATGGGCTCCCCTAACCAGAAACAAAGGTCGAAGGATTTTTGGATCAAGGGAGATCATCAGAAGCGATCAAGAGAATCCAGATCTTTACTTGGCCGAGCAGAGACAAGTGAAGAGACAAGAAGAGTTTGCAGCAAAAGGAGATCAAGCCCAAGACTGCAACTGGATAACCAGAGCCCTGTGATACTCAGCTGATCATCGGGAGGGAGATATCTCATCTTCTGTGTGTCAGGCCACCCTACCTGAGTTCTACCTTTGTCATCAGAGTTCTTGGACCTACATCTTCGTCAATAACCAGTAAGTTACATCTTGCATGTCCTCTTTAATAACATTTCTTAGACTTTTTGAATCGCAGTCCTCATAAATCCATTCCTAGATCCACTACCCAGTGTGCCATTGCATCTAACTATCATTCATTTACCTCTCATCACCTCATTACCTAATATCATCCATATACTAGCCTTACAAATAACACAGCTACCCTACAACAGAACCACCCCACAACACAACCAACCTACAGATCCTAGACCCTACCGATATCGGTTGTCAGTAACTGGTATCGGTTATTGTGATTCAAAACAAGAAATCAGCCTTTCCCCTACCTGTTTCAACGAAGCAATTTAATTGATATTTTACAGTCTTTGGTGTTAATTCATATTAGTAGGGAAACTGACCACCTTCGAAAGGAAGTTTTATATTTCCTGGGCCCAAGGCAGTTTCCTCATTTATTGTCTAATCAAAATCTTGTGGTCTTGTGTTCTTATTTGCAGGTAGTCCTTCCAAGACAAAAAGGAGTTCTTCGCAGTCAACCTGATCTTTCTCTATGGTACGCGCACACCATCTCGACATTAAACAGTTATTCCTCCTAACCCTAACCCTTATCTATTTCTAAAAGGAATGAAAGGATAGAAGCAACTCTATTCCCAGAATCCGAAACATTTCGAGCGAAACAATGGGGTTTAGAAGGTTGGTAGATGGTTAAGGGGAGTAGTAGGGTGATAGAGAAGACTCGGAGAGTGAGAAAGCTATCTTTGGGGAAATATAGAGATGGATGAATGAAGGTTAGGTGAAGGGTGCTGCCAGGTGGTAGATCCAGGAGTGAGCTTATAATCACTATGAATCAAAAGCTCACAAAGTAGTGTCTAGAAGCATACAAGGTAATAAAAGAGACTACTTACTAGTTTCTGACGCAGATGCAGGTCCAAGGAATGCAGTGGCGAAGGAAAGGCTCAGTTGGGATGATCCGGAAATTGGAAGTGAGCTGATGAAGCTATCCTCTGACTCTCCCAATGTTTGGATGAGTGTGACAGTGATCTAGTTGCTCAGTTACAGTCTTGGGCTCAATACTCCTCTCTGCAACCTCTTCTCTCTCTCCCACTTGTCTCTCTCTTGCAAATGAATTCAGATCCTTTAGTTTTGGTTGCGGGAGGTCATTTATAGGGAACCGATGATGGTTACCTAACCGACACCGGTCGCATAGGGACCGATGTCAGTTAGGTCAAAGTTGGTTATTTTTAGTAAAATAGCCAAATTTCCCTCCTTTTCTCCCGAGGGGTTAGTTGTGGGCTTGGTCAAGTCATTATTAGGTTCATTTTGGTGTGGGTGAGGGGTGATGAGTCATGGGTGTGGGTCTGGACCAAGTTATAGGTCTTAATTAGGTTAGTTTAGGGTTAGGGCTAGGTCATGGTGAGGTGGCGAGGTGAGGTGGCAGGGTTGGAGATGTGGATTTATTAATTATAAGGTAATTAATAAATAATTGTGTAAGGTTTATATGGTGAGGTAGGGTTAGGCTGCGAGACAAGATGCGGGGCACAGGGCATCGTAAGACCCAAATTTGGTGTCTACACCTTATCCTCATTATAACTATTATTTAGTTATCCTAATTAACTTAATAACCACTTCTCCACCTCACCTAGCCACCTCACCTCACTACCTCACCCTAAGCCTATTATTAGTAGGTTTCCATAACCAACTAAAACCTAACTAACACCCTAAAATTGAATGTCTACACCTCATTCTTGCAGACACAACAGTCACTCCTGCTCCTTCCCGGATGAATAGTGAGATCTGGTAGCCATTATAGCCATGATCTCCTATTTTTAGCATGCCTAAGGAATCCCGTCTTAACCAACACCTGTCACCCCTAAACCGACACTGATTAACCCATAACCACCATCGGTTACCCTTAATTCCTCTTCCTACCTCATTCTCAGGGTTAACACATTTTGAACTCATAAGCTCGTATGCAAGCAAGCAGAACGAACATTCTCTTACACACAGATATCCAACATTCATCCAACAGTCATCCATCATGCATCCCAACCCAGATTTGATTTGAACCAAGAAAGAAGGAGCCCAGGTAGTCCATGCAAGAGTTCTACAACACTTGGTGATCCTCCATATCATTTAGTCTCATACCAACACCTCCATTCCTCATTCACAGACATATAGACCAAATTCAAGGTAAGTAGAGCATTTTCACTCTTCTGGTTTACTTCCTTCTGCATTGTATTTCTTTCCTTCTGCATGTATTTTTTTATCTAATCCATCCATAGACCACCTTTCATACCTACACCCCCACATCCCTGCTAAAACCTTACCAAAGCCTATCCAAATAACTTAGAACCTCACCTTGACCAATCCAATCCTTTGTGCAATCACAAAGAAGACCTAAAACCATTTCTTTTGTACTTCCAGTACTCTATAGTAACCAGCATCGGTTACCCTATAGTACGTTGACCTCATACTACCCCTTTTCCAACTAAACCCACAGCTCACCCTAGCCCCACCAAAACCATGTTTAATCTACCCACTGACCTAACATCCATCCTAGACCTCACAAGTACCTCATTTAGCTCCATGACGACCCGAGAAATCTCCTTTAGACCTTTGTTTTAACCCCTAGTCATCTTGTCAGTGACCGGCATCGGTCACCCTTAACCGGCATCAGTTACCCTCATACCGACATCAGTCTCTGTGTTTTATGCCTTGACCTAGAACTAACCTAACAACCATCTTATAAATTTACCCAAACTACCCAAAACCATACCTTGACTAGTCCCTACACCTGTGACATGCATCTTGCCTCTCTAGATCTGATTATAACTTAGCCTATTACTATTAGATTCACTTGTTGTATTTGAATGAGATACCTAAATCATTTTAATTACAATATGAATTTATTTGTTGTTTACATTAATTTGTTTTAAATAGTGGACTGACAACCATCTAGGGAGTATCATACTTCTTGGAACTAGCATATGCTAGGAAATCCACTATCATATATCATTTAACTTCTATCTGTGGTCTTTTTTTCTATTTCAAGTAGTTCCTCCCAACCAAAAGGAAGCTCTCAGGGTTATCTCTGGATCGAGGAGTCAGTACGCATGCAACAACCTTCAACCATTTATAACATGTATTCCTCCTATGCCCATTACCTTATATGTTTCGTCATTCTATAAGAAATGTTAAGAATCAGGTGAAACAACACCTCAACCATGAATTTTCTTCTCACCTCTTTTCCTCATTCCCCCCACGCGCGTCACTCACACTTTTCTTCACTCTCCTCCACATGTGTAACGTGTGATTTCCTTCACTCTCCTCCATACATGTTCGTACATGCCCTTATTTACACCCTTTTGTGCCAGGTCATCCTCTAACCCGCTTGAGTGTGCTACATGTAACCTATAAAAGCATACTAATAGGATGTTGAACCCTTGTACTAAACCAATAGGTGACACGTGGAAAAAAGTAATAAAACAACTACACATTTGGCCTTCATTTCAACTAATACATGTGCACCATGTGTCTTTTGTGTGCTGTCAGCTCTGACTAACTTCTAACACACATATCTTCCATTACAGGGCTCCGATCAGTGTGTGCTAGAACTTGTCAGAGAGCTGTTGACATCAGTTGTAATGCTAGCTATTCAAATTCAAATTCTTGGTGGATCTAGTAGGTGAGAAATGTGAAATAGGATCTCTGAGCATTGATGAATAGATCTGATTGCTCCAACCACCTGATTTGATCTAATTCACCCTCCACTCATCTAATGGATTAGCAGGAAAAATTGCATACATTGAATGCCTCTTATTGGTGGTGGTATTTCAAAATCAGATTTTCCCTCCACTTCTTATTCCATAGATTTATCTATAAATATGAGAGCAAGGCTCATTTGTTATGTTGGATACTCTGGATCCTCATGCCTTCTACTAAGGACTCCATATTTTATGTATTTTGAGTTACATACCTCTAGATCTAGCTCTTGCATGTGGATATCAGCCTCCTTCACCATTGTAGCAACATTGTGCATTTCTGGAAGAAATATAAGCATTTTTTTGTGAATATATTTTGTCCTTACATTTTTACTTTTCCTCTGCTTGCCTTTCATCTTACGTTGCATGTTGGTTGTGTCATTCAAGTCCCTTGTATTTCTTTATTTAAGTTATGTTTCATGAAGCTGATCTAGTAAATATGTTCTAAGCTTTGCTATATGTGCCTAGTCTCCTTTCACGCATTTCCTCTCACTTTCGTTCATACCAAATAGTGTCCATCCCTCTTTTTCTGGTGTTATCACCTTTCTAGTGTATATTTTCTTCATGTTATCCTTCTATCCCTGGTCCCTTGGCATTATTATCTTAGTTTCCCTTTATGGCATTAGGAGTAACAGTAGCAGTAGAAATAGATAGAGAAAATGGCCTTCTTTGGAGATCCGTCCCAAGCACGCAAGGTCCCACAACTTTGGGATGGTTCCATTGTTGTCTCAAACACCTCAATCCTTTTGGATCCGAGACACGGGTGCACATTTGAATGACCAATAGCTGCCATGGCGGCCATTAATGGAGATCAAAATTTAGATCTAAATCTTATTTTTTTGATAAGGAAAGTTTTCTTTTGATCAATTGTGTGTTAGCTTTAGTGGTAAATGTAAAAAATGTGGTAAATTTGGACATAAAAAGGAAGATTGAAAAACTAATAAACCTATCCAGAAAAATAAAAAACAAATTGTTTCTTCTAAATACAATTTAAGAAAAAATGATAGCTCTAGTGATATTCCTAAAATTATTGCATTATATGATGTGTTGTATTGTTCCTCTAATTTTAAATGGATTCTAGATTCAGGTGCATCAAATCATATGACCGGTGTTTCAAATTTTTTATTTGATGTTTTTAAAATCAATTAATGTGTGTGTCTTGGTGATAACTCATCTTTAGAAGCAATAGAGAAAGGAAAAGTAAAATTTGTTAATGGGTGTGTTGAATAATGTTTTATTTTCTCCTAAGCTCAAAAATAACCTTTTATCATGTTCTCAATTAACTAATGATGGATTTTCGATTCAAATTTTGAAATATACTTAGTATATCAAGGATATTAATGATAATATAATAGTTGAAGGAATTCAAAGAAATGGTCTATATATTTTTGATGATTTCTCTTCTGCATCCTGTTTTATTTCTCAAAGTTTGAATAATTCAAAATTATGGCATGAAAGATTAGGACATGTTAATTATCATATTTTATATGAAATGGATAGATATAATCTTGTGAAAGGTATGTCTATGTTGTCTTCTTCTCATGATGCGTGTGAAGGGTGTTTATGGTAAAAAAAGTGCTAAACCCTTTCACTCACATCTTGAAGAGAGTTCCTCTTCCCCACTAGAACTTATTCATAGTGATGTTAGAGGACCTCTTGAATTAGATTCATTAAATGGTTCTTTATATGCTGTGACTTTCATTGATGATTTCACCAGGATGATTTGGTCATATTTTCTTAAAAATAAATTTGATGTACTTAAAAAAATTTAAGGAATTTAAAGCATTTGTTGAAAACTCTTCAAATTATAAAATTAAGATACTTAGAACAGATAATGGGGGTGAATATATTAATAAATCATTTGAATTTTTTTTATTGATTGTGGTATTAAAAGAAAATTAAATTCTCCTCATTCTCCCCAGTTTAATGGTGTTACAGAACATAAGAATACGACTATTTTAAATATGGCTCGCACTATGATTCATTCTGCTAGTCTTCCCAAATTTCTCTGGGTAGAAGCAATGAACACAAAAGTCTACATTCTAAATAGGGCTACCACTAAATCTATTCATCTTTCAACTCCTTTAGAAAAATGGTCAAATCAAAAACCTAATATTTATCATCTAAAAGTTTTTTGTAGTTTTTCTTCTTTATAAATTCCTAAAAAGAAAAGAAATAAAATTGATATGACTTATTTTTCTTGTGTTTTCATTCAATATGGTATTAACACTGCAGGTCTAAGGATTTACAACCCTGCAAAAATGGAAGTAAATGAAAATTGAAATGTGGTGGTTTTGGAAATATGCATTATTCATCTGATAATGGTAAAGATGTTCCTAACTTTGTCAATATTTATAATGATGGTTATGATTATGATAATGAGAATATAGTAAATGGTCATGATGATATTTATTTTGTTGATACTATAGATGCTTCTAAATCTCTTCTCTTAACTCCCTAGTTAAAAAACCAAAATGGCCTCAATATCTATTAGAAATTTCTAATCCTATCGATCTCAGGAAAATGACCAGAAGCCATCATACATACCATGCATTAATGACCTTGTATGAACCTGAGATGCAATCTTTGAAGAAAATTGATACCTGAGATGCAATCTTTGAAGAAAATTCTTAGGATGATAAGTGGATCAATGAAATGTAAGCTGAATATAATGCCCTAATTCAAAATCAAACCTGGGAGTTGGTTCCACCTCTAGAGAAAAGAATTATTATAGGTTCTGAACCCGGCCAATTATTATAGGGTCTAGGTGGTTATAAAAAGTAAAATATAATATAGATGGTAGTATTGATAAACATAAAACTATAGTTGTTGCTAGAGGTTTCACTCAAAAACTTGGTATTGATTAACTGTCCTGGGCTGCCTTCACTCATTTCGGCCGGTTCGGCCGGTTGTTGAGACATTTACCCCTGTAGCTAAAATGAGTACTATGAGGACCTTATTTTCAATTTTCACTCAATTTCGTTGGAAAATACACCAAATGGATGTGAAAAAAGCCTTTTAGAAAGGTGATTTAAAAACTTCTTAGGATGATAAGTGGATCAATGAAATGTAAGCTGAATATAATGACAAACCTTACATGTCTCAACCTAATGGATTTGAAGAAACTGGTAAAGAAAAATACGTTTGTAAATTGAAAAAATCCTTATATGATTTAAAGAAAGCTCTTAGAGCTTGGTATACAAAAATTAATTCTTTTTTTAAACAGTTAAGATTTATTAATTGTTATTCTAACAATGATCTATTCATTAAGCAAGAAGGATCACATATTATCATTATTTTTATATATTTTTATGATTTTCTTATGACTGGTGATAATCCTGATTTAATTTGTAGAATTAAAGAAAAATTGAAACAATACTTTGAAATGACTGATTTAGGTCTCTTACATCTTTTTCTTGGCATGGTTGTATTTCAAGAAAAACAGTCTATTGTTGTTTCTCAAGCACAATATGCAACCAATGTACTAACAAATTTTAACATGATTGACTGTAAACCAATTTCTACTCCTATGGAAGTTGGACTGAAAATTGATCATAAACCTGCATGTGAAAAATTTGATCCTACTTTATATAGGAAGTTAGTTGGTAGTTATATTTATCTAACTATCACCAGTCTAGATATTTCCTATGCAGTAGGAATTGATTCAAGGTTTATGCAGGAACCTTATAAAGATCATTGGAATCTTGCAAAAATGATTCTTATATATATTAAAGGCATAATCAATTATGGGTTACATTACACTAAGAATGAAAATGCTAACTTATATGGATTTTGTGATTCTGATCATGCTAGTGATGTATTGGATAGAAAATCTACTTTTGGTTATGTGTTTAAATTTGGTGCGGGTGTCATTACTTGGTGCAGCAAAAAGAAACCAACTATTTCTATATCTTCACTAGAAGCTGATTATAGAATTTCAATGGAAGCTACAAAAGAGGATTTATGGCTAAAGAGGTTGTTTGATGAGATAAAGATGAAGTATCCACATAATGGTTTTTTTTTTTGCGAAAACCAAAGCACCATATCTCTTGCACATAATCTAGTATAGCATCAGAGGTTGGAGCACATTGAGATACACATACACCTCATTTGGTGAGAAGGTGCTAAGTGGTGAGATAGATCTAAATTTCATGCCGACTGAAGAGCAGGTTATTGATATATTCACAAATCCCTTGAGTCTTGTAAAGTTTTGTCACTTTCATGAAAATATTGGATTGTCATATTTTTCATTGAGGGGGAGTGTGCATGACAAGGTCACCTCCTAATGGAACTTGGTTTTTGTAAAAATACCTCTGGGATATTTTTAAAAAGACCTTCACGCAAGTGTAAAAATACCTTCGGGAATGTATACCTCTGTTAGGGTAAATAGTAAATTTTCCTAGTATTTACTGTTACTATAGGTAACTATGGGAAATAGGTTAATTAGTTACATTGTTATATGGTTATATTATTTAACCATATTATTTATATATTTGTTGTAACTATATGCCTATTGTATTTAGTTTTGTTCTGCTTCCTGATGGTTTTTTGGAAGCTTGTGTATTAAGGAATATTGTTGGACCTGTGTAACATCCTTTAATTGTTTGTATCCTTCTATGCAATACATATATATATATATATATATATATATATATATATATATATATATTGCAGCCTGAACCTATGTATTTTTAATAATTTCACATTAATATAATTATACAGGCTTTTGTCCCTGTTTGTGAAATCACATTTGGTACCAGAGCAAGAATCTAGACCTGTGAAACAGAGAAGGTGTGGAAAGAGAGAGTAGAATAGATAGAGGATATTAGAGAAGCATTTGCAGTAGTTTAGAGCCTATACAACATCCTAACAACTTCTCGGTCCTATCCTTGCATCCCCATAA
Source organism: Taxus chinensis (assembly GCA_019776745.2). Lineage (NCBI taxonomy): Eukaryota > Viridiplantae > Streptophyta > Pinopsida > Cupressales > Taxaceae > Taxus > Taxus chinensis. The sequence goes on from CM034149.1 coordinate 938,067,301, forward strand.
TCTCTTGTTTGTTCCAGGCATTTGGAACACAAATTTGTTTTGCACTAGTGCACCCTGCAGTAGGAAAATTTTGCTGCGGGAATTTTAGAAAATTAAAAAAAAAAAAAAGTTCCCCAACTATGGTTTTGCCTCTAAATTTAGAGGTCTATTTATTCATTGCTAAAAGTTAGCAGTCTGTTACATTTAGAGGACTCCTTGCTAGCTCTGAGATCCCTCGCTGACTCCTGACCGGGCTCTTGGACAAGTCTTTCATCAAGATTTTCTTTGTGGAGAGTGAGCTCTGTGGAGTTACATTGGGTTTGAAATACTTTTGTATTATTCAAGCATACTGAGTTTCATTACACTAATCCATCAAAGATGGTGTGTAGAGTTATAACCGAGCTACGTTCATTGGAATATCGAGATGTGCAGAGGATATAGGAAGGATGAACCATTCCCAATGAGCCCACGACACCTGTCCACCGAGCTGGAGATCAATCTCTGAGCAACCAAGAAAAAGTCGAGCTCTTTTTTGCATCTCCAAAGCAACAACCTGTAATATAAAATGAGCCATCAAAAACACTGCTCCTACCATTGGCGACTCAATCAACCCACATCAGTTCCACTCACTGTGTTTCATCTAAGCAAGCTCTGTGCATTGGAGATTCCAAGTTGGGAATACAAAAACCGAGCTACATCCAAACCAACCTGTAACACAAAAAAAAACATAGGCTGAGGCATCATCCTCCACACGTCAACCAAGAACCCACATAAAGCAAAAAAAATGTCTTCAATCTCCAATGCAGGACCTGCAGAAAAAAAAAAAATCAAGGCGGTCAATATTCTATATGCATGGAGAGAAATAAAAGAAGGGTTTGAATAAAAAGAAAAGAGGAAACAAAACAAAAATAAGGCGTTTCTTATAGATCCATTTAACACAAAAACCCTAAAATCTCCTCCTCACCACGCAAGTTCCACTCAAATATCCAACTCAGCACTACCACATCACTTTTTAACCACGTCAATCATTTGTGAAGTTATATAAAATTCATTTACTTGAACTTACATGCATATGCCTTATATGCGTTGAGGTGGATAGTGTAAAAGGTTTAGAAGTAGGAGGTCAATGGTTCGAACCTCTGCAAAAACCTTTTTATTTGAAACAATTTTTAAATTTAGTGGCACTTCCCCAAATCTAGTGGAAAAAATATCCCAAAAACCATGGCTAAATCCTTAGTTTTGACTAAACAGGATTCTCAAAAGTTTAGCGAGGAAAACCCTAATATAGGGAAAAAAAACAATTCTCCTATTAGGCCTATTTTTTCATTCCGAGCAACATTTTCTAAAGGGGGTGTACTAAACAATTGCATTTTCAGCTATTTTTTTGCAATTTTTGGCATAGATGGTCATTTTGGGCTTCGGAGGCCACCAGGGCCCGAAAAATAAAAACAAATTACCTTCAATTCATTTTTTTCCAAAGTTTTAAGTGTAATTGCATGCTTTAGTATATTGTACTAATTTGTAGGTTGCTATAGTCAACCACAAATATTGTAACTGCTTAGAAATTGGTAGAGATTTGTAATTAAAAATAGTAAAAATTGGTTCTAAAACACTCACGAGATCATAGATCTCATTTGCAGCGTTTGGTATATACAATTCCTCTGGGAAGCACTTACGGGTAAAGTCGTCATGACTACTACTACACTTAATGCCTAATATAGCTATAACAATGTCGTCTGGGCATAATCCCTTTAAATATACATAGAGTAATAAGGACACAATGCACAAACTATGAGCCATCCCATCCATCTATGAATGATTGCACGACATAAATCCAGACAGAGAAATTATTTGAGTATATAGTAAAGTTACGCGCACATATGAGGATATTTCTTTGAGTCGGTGTCAATAATCACATAGACCCCTTTTAGTAATGTCTTGGTACCACGTATCAAATTTTTTCACATACATTAATGCCTCTTTCACGTACTGTCAGGTATATAGAAAGGGTGAGCTTCTTCCATGTACTATCAGGTATATCGGAAGGGCGCATATATAGAAAGGTTCGGTATATCAGAATGATGGTATATAGATTGGGAGACCTTATACTTGGAGTAATAAGAGCCAAACCCTATCAGTGATTTATATAAAATGGGAACTAATGCAAATAATTTTTTTCTTCCAGATTCACAACTACTCAGAGGAAACAAATATGTTACATGGAAGACTAAAATCAAGACACAACTTGAGTTTGAAGAGATCTAGATGGTTTTGAATGGTACTCTGACCATATCAACTACTGATACAACACAACAACGTTAGTTTGATAAAGAAAATTAGAAGGAAAAACTCATCATCTTGTTTGGAGTGTCCGAGAATGTACAACCCCACATTCGAGATGCCAAAACATTCAAAGAAACATGGGATAATTTGATCACAATATATGAGGCCAAAAACAATAATGTCATACTAAATTTGTAGAGTCAGTTACACACACTCAAGTTCAAGCAGAATGAGAAAATTGAAGATTTCTTGAGAAGAGTTACAGAGTTGAGGGCTTCACTTCTATCCCTGGGAGAAGCAGTCATAGATGAAGCTCTCATTCCCATTATTTTGAGATATCTCCCTTTTTCTTACCACATTTTAGTAACAACACTAAAATTTTCAGATACAACAGTTAGTTTTGACAAGCTGGTAAACCTACTGCAACAAGAGGAAGCCATGCATAATAAGTATGATGAAGAGGAGAAGGCACTTTCTTTGCATCAAAAATGGAAAGGAAAAGGAAAATGAAAACCTAATTCCTATCAAAATTCCTAACATCATAATCCATATCAACATCAAGGGGAAAAAAATAGAAGAAGCAATGTCCAATTTGTAAAAGAGGACATGAATTTAAAGATTGTTGCTATAACATGTATAAGAAAGGTGTTATCCAAATAACTCTCCTAGTAATCTGGGTAACTTGCATACACATTCCAACTAGAAGTTATTCTTACAAGGTTGCACGCACTCAAACTCACTTGGCACATTCCCTTATCCACAGTTTCTCCTACATGCCCCATCCTTCCTCTTGCATGCCCTTCCTTGCGCACTTCCCCTCTTCCTTCCCCTCTTTTTTCCTTTTCCTCTTTATTTTCACCTTTCCCCGCATGCCTCACACTTACTTCAAAATAGCTAAGTTATCGGCCTCCCTCGTGTGCCTCAACCATGCATTCTATACCCACCTATATGCGTCACTTTCCTCCATGTGTAACATGCACTTTCCGTTGCCTCCTCTTATCTTCCTTCCATGCCCAATCTTCCATGTGTGATATTTCATGCCCTTGTCTGCGCTTCCTGTGTCAAGTCAGCTTAAGTGTGCCACACGTAACCTATTAAAGAGTGCCACCAGGGTGCTAAATATTTGCAACAAACTAGTGGGTAACACATGGAAAAAAATGAAAAAGAAGCTGCACAGTTGGCCAACATTTCAACCAATGTGCACGACACGTGTTTTTCATGTGCTGATGGCTCTAAAAAAATTCTAACAGGAATATCTTCTACTATATATCTCTAATTGATGCATGCCTAGACTTGTCATAGAGATGTTGACATCAGCTACAGTGCCAGCTATTCAAATTCAAATTCTTGGCAGATCTAGTAGGTGAGAAATGGGAAAATGGCTCTCTGAGCATTCGTGAGTAGATCTGATTGCTCCAACTACTTGATTTGATTTGATTCTCCCTCCACGCATCTAATAGATTAGAAGGTGAATTTTTAGGCATTTAATTCCTCTTGTTGGTGGTTATATTTTGAAATTGGGTTTTCCCTCCTTTCTTCTCCTCTTCTTCCATCGATTCATCTATAAATGTAAGAGCTAGGATCATTTGTTATGTTAGATACTCTAGATCCTTACGCATTCTGCTAAGGACTCCACATTTTCTATGTTTTGAGTTGTAGAACTCTAGATCTAGCTCTTGCATGTGGATATCAACCTCTTTCGCCATTGTAACAACACTGTGCATTTCTAGAAGCAATATAAGCATTTTTTGTGAATATATTTTGTCCTCATGTGTTTGCATTCCTTCTGTTTTCCTTTCCTTTTGCGTTGTGTGTTGGTTGTGCCATTCAAGTTCCTCGCAGTTCCTTATTTAAGTTGTGTTTTATAAAGCTAATATGGTAAATACATTCTAAGCTATGCTATATGTGCCTAGCCTCATTTCATGTATTTCCTCTCACCTTTGCTCAGAACAGATAGTGTTCATCCCTCTTTTTCTGGTGTTATCACCTTTCTAGCATAGATTTTCATCATGTTATCCTTCTATCTATCCTTGGTCCCTTGGCATTATTAGCTTAGTTTTCCTTTCTAGCATTAGGAGTAGTAGTAGTAGAAGAATTAGATAGAGGAACCAGCCTTCTCCAGAGATTCGTCCCAAGGGTGCAAGCTCCCACAACTTGGGGATGGTTCTAGTGTTGTCTCAAACACCTTGATCCTTCTGGATTCGAGACAAAAGTGCATGTTTAAACAACCAACAGTTTCTGGCATGCCCTATGGGACAAGTATTGAAAGCTTAAATTTACTATTTGCTAAGTTCTGGTGTGTGGACTTAGTATTCTATCCTTTGGAGGCTCAATTCAACACATTTGGTGACTCCCAAAGCTTTGAAAATCTTTGTTTTAGCATTCCTGAGTGCGTTTCATGAGAAGAGTGCACATAAGAAAAAGTGTAGAAGCTGAAGAATATTTTGAGTACCTCCATCTATCCTTAAGGAGAATTTGTTCTAGAAACCCCACGCACACATCTCCATCTCCAGTGCGTGCCATGCCCATTCAACTCCTCCTCAAAACAGGCAACCTGCACACCCTGCCATGGTGCATCAGCAACCTCCTCCACTCCTAGAAAATTTGTTAACTTGAATGGAGGGATTCCTTTGCTTCTAGCCATGTAGAATGATAGGCCAAATGGTGCACTCAAAATTATTCCATACTTTACTATTGAGAATCAAGTCACCCCTCAGGAGCATATCCAGGATGTGGCAAACATGTGTTCACTCTACTTGATCACACATGATGATGTAGCGGTTAGGCTACTTGCAGCCTCTTTTAAAGGTAGGGCTCTCCAATGGTATAGATGCTTGAGACTTGGATCCATAGCCTCCTGGGATGATCTAGGAACAACTCTCTACAACTATTTTGAAGATAAGTCAAATCACCTATCTTTGGTGGAGCAACTGACAACAACAAGGAGGGCACCCAACAAGCAGATGATTGATTTCAATATCAGATTTCAGAAAACTTGGGATAGAATCCCTCTCGTAGTAATACCTACACCTCAACATGCTTTCATGTATTATCTAAAGGTGTTGAATGATGATATCTCAGTTATGATTCAATCCATGGGAGGTAGGACTTTACCGGCAACTTACAATATTGCAGTAAGGGTAGAGAATAGTCTTATTCAAGATGGAAAAGATTGCTCCTAGACCACCTATGACCTTTTTCCCATAAATTTCACAAGCACCCCATCCTTCTGTGGCCCCTATTCCTACTACTAAAAAAAGTGCGTAGCCAATTACATCAACATCCTACTCTCCAGTGCAGCAAAAGGAAGATGAGGAATTGAAAGCCCCTGATTAGGAATTTATCAAATAAGGTCATATCGCTAGAAAAGGAATAGGTGCAAGCCTACAGAGGAAGTTTTAATTAGGCACATAGCCAAAGCACTCAGCCTTGGTGGAACCAATATGGAAATTAAAGGTACGTGGCCAATCAGCATAATGATAGATGGCATGCTAACACACATCTTCCCTTGCAAGTTGTTCCTCCTATGCCCTCTCTTCCAGTACCTAGCACAAGTAAGGAGCTTGTTCCAGTTTAGAAAAATTTGGGACAAGAGTTAGAATGGTGCTTTGCCTACAACATACCTCATAGTAAATATCACTGTGTAAATTTTATGTGTGCACAAGCCTATATGATCCAACATGCTTTAACCTGTGAGCCTTCAACAATTTCCTCTTAAGCAAGCTGATTTTCAGATCTTAGAGTTGACTTTTTGCAAGGGTTTGAATTTGTTTGTAAACTATCAGAATCTTAGATCTATAGAAAAATACAGGTTTTTGTAAAAAACTCAGCGAACTAAAGATCTCTAACTAGTCCAGATCTATGTATCTCTGAAGAAAATTTTTAATTTGGAGCATTTTTGCAAAATTTTTGGATTTTAAGCAAAAAGTTAAAATTTGCAAACAGGTAGTGATTTTTTGATTTTTTACTGATTTTCTAAACATACCACTACCATAGATCTATTTTGAGTCCCTAGCAGAGTCACCAAAAACTATTGGTCTGAAAATCTGCCGCTTGGGAAGATTTATGGATAGACAGGCCAACAGTGTGCAGGGCATAGCCCCTCTTTGAGACAGCAAAGCGAAACTGGTTTATTGCTATTCTACCAGAAGGAATCTGCGCATATCTCACAATATTCTGCCTTCGGGGGTTTGGGTTCTCATCCCAGTTGGGGTATTTCCGACTATGAGAAGAAAGGAAAGAAGGGAAAGATGAAGAAAAGATAGATCCGAAGGTAGAAAAGAAATGAATTCCAAAGTAGAAAGATCAAAAGGTTTATGTTTTGGGATTGGTAATAAATGAAGCCAAACCTACTTGCATAAACAAAAAAAGCAATACTGATGAACAAATGACAAAAAAATAGAGATGGATCCAACAGAATAAACGCATAGATCTGACATAAGAAAGATCAAACACCCATGACACACATATTCAACACAAAATCTTAATATTTGTATTATGTTTTCTTCTGTTACAAAAGTACAAAGCCTTTTCTTCTCACTTCTATTTTTTATCTAAAAAGTGTCCACCAATTGAATACAACAAGTATCAAGTATATATAGAAAAAGGAGAAGAAAGAAGGCAAGTATATACAAAAATATCTAAAAGTCAACTGTTGACTTAGGGCAACTTGGTGGATGACAACATCCCATGATGCAACTTGGATGATGTCATCATTTATGCCAACATACTTTTAAATATTTACAAAAAGAAAGCCAAGAGGAGGAAGGATATTCATCATCATCACGTGGCTGGAAGGGAGTATCCTGCTATTGCTCAAGAGAGGTAATGTGGAACTGGGTTTGATACTCCATGAATTTGCTGATCATCGGTTGAAGTAGATCCTGGGCAGGAACCTTGTGGCGATCGCTGATAACTTCGCAAGTCTCTCATTCATCTTTGAGTTTTTCTGGGAGCTTGAAGTATTCATTACCCACCTCCATCAGGTACCCTAAAAAATCATGACAGGCTAGAAGGTTATTGATGGATTCAGTGTCAAAAGTGGCTTTTGGCCCTAGCCCTTGCAAGACAATCTCTTTGAAGATATGAATGGTTTCATATACCTTCCTCAAGGCGTACGAAGGAGTGAGCAAGCCCGGAGACATCCTCAGGACAATTTTCTCCATTTTATGTAAGGCATCTAGGCTTCCTCCTTGACCTTATCTATCTTCTCCAGGACAAATTCCATCTGATCGACCCGGTAGTCCAAAGCAGCAAGGATTTTGTTGGGTGCTCTGGGGTGATTGAAGACGCCGAATTTAACTAAATCTTTGACTGAACAGTCGAGCATCTTCTAGAATGTCTCATGTTACAACCTAGCATGGTCCAACTCTTCGGAGATAGGTCCTGCAATTGCCTGGAGTTCCTTGTTTTCCTGGCTAATGTTTTGATATAGCTCGGTGAACTTAACGATTACTCCCTCACTTTCTTTGAAGATCTAGTCTCTCCAGGTGGATACTGCCATGCCTTACTCACCAATCTTGGCGTATTTGTTTATCTTATCCTGATTGAGGACCTCAGGAGTTTCAGTGGCAGTTGTAGGAGGTGCACTACCCATTTTCTGCAGGGCATGGAGAAGATGCTTATTCTTTTCTTTTAGTAGCCTCTTCTCTTCCTTTGCTTCTTGAAGTTTCTTGCAAAGGGAATCCACTGCAAATAGGGCCTCTCCTTGAAGGCTCTCAGATGATGTCCCCATTGTGACCTGCATCACTGTATAATCTATAGGGGAGAGATCCTTTTTATCCTTTGAGGGATCGGGATACGCTGATCTCCATTACTCTTTCTCCCGATGCACTCTGAGAGAAGTGGGTTATTGGCTTTTTCTTCTTAGCCCCCTTTGCTGGGATGATGGAGAAGTCCATAAGTGCAATGGGGACTTTTCTCTTATGTTATCTCAGGTGCTAGGAGATCCATGCTGGACTTAAGGGAGTGGGACCAGAGGTGGAAGAGGGAGCAGCTACAGTAGATGAGGGGAAATGCGTCGAGACACTTGGTGGTGGCATTGAAAGAGAGGCCAACAAAGTGGTCACGAAAAGGAGGAGATACTACAGGGGAAGTAGTCATGGGAGTGGAAGGGAGCTGAGAGATGAGAGAAGAAATGGTGGGGGACAAATCCGCAAGGGGTGAGAAGATGGAGGAAGAGGAAGGGGGAACAACAGAAGATGGGGGAGAAGAAACAACCAAGGGGATGGTTGGTTGAGTCATGTGAGGAGGGGAAGGAGGAGAGGGAGAAGGGATGGAAGGGACCTCAGTAGTTGTAGCAGTGGCAACACCCTGAATGGATGTGCCTGTCGGAACACTTTCTACCACTTCTTTTTCTTGAGATACCAGGATCACAACCTATTCCTGTGCGGCGGAAGGAGGGATCTCAGGAGCTTCTTCTTGAGCGGAGCTTGATTCTCCCTCTTTATCCTTGCCTTTTCCCTTTGGCAGATGCTTCGACCTGGAAAGTGCGTTGCCCAAAGGGGACGTGGTGAAATCTACTCCAAGGTAGATAAGGCCATTCATTCTGCACTAATGCTCTGTTTACCACAATGTGTCCTTAACCCTTGCCTCAATGGTCTGAGGTGCCTTTGTTCTATCAATTTCAGAAAATGACCAGTTGTCCTCATCCGTGTCTAGATATACCTGATCAACTTCTTGATCGGTTTTTTCGTAACCTTTTGGAACAATGGCCATGCCATATTGAATAATCTCTGCTAGGGCCAAGTGAGAGTGATCCTTCCTTCTGAGTTTGACCTCGTGATACAGGCTGATGTAGATGTCCTCGATCTGTGGAACGTGGATCGGATCGAGTTTTGCCTTAGGGAGGTAATTTCTTGGATCAAAGGTGGGCCTTGCCAGGAAATTATGCTTTACGTTAAGCAGCTCTAGTTCTGCAAAAATTTCCTAAGATTTGGTGTGAGAAGTGTAGCTATACCTACCCACTGTGAGGGGGAAAGGAGTTCCACCCTTCTTCCTTTTTAGGCACTTCTCATGATATTTTATGAGCTACCTAGACAGCTCTAACAGGATCAACTTAGGGCCTGCATACCTTGGTAATTTGGTGGGCTCCCCCAAGAAGTTGGCTGCTCTAAGATAGGTGAAAGTAGGGAATTGCATAAATAACGCCCCCCACTTCTCAGTCGCAATGACTATGCTCTTGGTTGTCTGACCATGAGTCATGTTGGGCCTCAAAAGGCAAATGATGCCGTAGAAAAAGGCATCATTGATCTTGGTGAACTATGGGATGTTTTTCTCCATCTTCAACTCTGGGTAGTATTCATATATTTTCACCTGGGGCCACACCCCACATATGCTCAGCACTGGATAATCCCTCTCTGAGGATACAGCGTAGACTACGTAGGAGTTCATGTAGAACCTCCCCGTTGTGGTGAGTTGTTGGAGTTTCTTAGAGATGGTGCTGCTTATGGTCTCTGCCCACTCAAAACATTGATCAGGCACATTTTTATTCATGGTTTCCAGATACCTGAGCATCCATTTATGAAATTAATGGGCATCAGAAAGCCCAAACACTCTGCTTAGGAAGGTGATGGTATCACTCAGTTCCTTAGAGAAGTCACTGCAGTGAATAACTTGTGGCCACCTAGTTATCACCTTCTTATTCTTCAAATACACTTCATTCATCAACTACATGCATTTGTCTTCATTTTCCTCCCACACCTTGATGCAGTCTTCCTAGCTTATAGCCATAAAATTTCAGTGGTGGGGAATACCTAGCATGATCTCGAAGTGCCGAGAAGTGAGGTTGATTATGACCTTGCCCTTTTCATTCTCAACACACCTTGTGTCTTTGTTATAACAACGTGCCACCACCATCATAAAATCATTATTCATTGCACTAACAAGGATTCCCCCAGTGAAATGTAGACCACTACCCACCAGTTTGTCCATACAAGGACTTCCTGTGACCCTCCTGGTTCTAGCCCAAAAATCCTCCATGTCGATGTGGCCAATCTCGGAATCTTTGATGTCCAAGCCACATTCTGCATGGGACTTGGGCATCCTAACCCTTTGATATTTTTATTTCATCTCTTCCTCTATGAGTTTGGCCTTACCCTTTGACTTGGTTAGCCTTTTTATTGATGTAGACATATTCGGATCTGAGTTTAGTTGCTGATCTACAAGAAGAAGGAGTGAAGTCCAACATAGAAGAGCCATGTTAGCTGTTAGAATATCCATCAAGGATTTATAGAATGAGGAGTTAGTAATTTAAAATCGTTTGGGCGTAGGGCGCAGGAACACTGCAGGCTATAGGGTTAATAAAGAAAGGCGCACTAATGCTGAGTGTTGCAAGGAAGAAAACAATGCCAAAGGGTGTAGTGCGTAGGAAATTGACATATAACATCATTGTTGTTGTAGACAGATGTGTGTATGTACCATTATATGAGGTTTTTACACTAGGCGCAAATAAATTTGGTGTTGCATGAGGGCATGATGCACCAATGGCACATATATGGAACATGTAACATGGAATATTGGTGTGCCAAGGGTTGCAACATTAATGTGTGTAACACTAGCTTTAAGTGCATCAAAGGGGTCTTTGGCGCAGCGTAAACAGAGATTGCATAACAAACTTTGTTGGTGTAAGTAGGATTGTGTCGATGTCAGGGTTAGGATTTACTTGGTTTTGCATGGCACAAGAAGGATGTGTGCTGTAATCAAAGATAGTGCACCTTCTTGGCATGACTGTGTCTTATGTAACAAGGATGGCGATTGTGCCAAAATAAAAATGCGGCCCAAAACTGTAACTTCTAGGTTTTCTCTTATCCTAATGGGTTTACGGTTTCAAGCCTCCTTCAACATGGATTTGGACGATGAAGGGAGGGAAGAGTGATGAAGATGTTGGATTTATTTCTGAAACAAAGCCCTCCAGGCCAGTAGATCTAGAAGGAGGGTGTAATGGTTTGAGGAGGGAAATTTGCAAAATGGGCTGGAGGGGTTTATGGTTTCTTCAGATTCATTTTATTACACTCCACAAACAACCAACCAAAATAGAAAAACAAAACACAAGAGAAGGAAGGACCATTTACCTGGAATATATAGAATGAGAGAAATGAAGTGGGGTCCACGAACACAACACTAGGATGACGGGGGCACTGATAGGTGCAGAGGAATAAATTTTTCACATGTTTTTTAATCGTGAAAATGACAGGGTGGATGTGCCTATATATAGCCACAACTGTAATAAATGCGCCAACCACTTTTTTTTTAAGGCGCACCAAAATATGTGTCGACATGAAAAACTTTGCGCCCTTTGGTGTGGGTATATTTTTGTTAGCATGAAATTATCTTCACCTTCAGCATAAATTTGGGGACTGTCAACACGGGATTTTGAGTGCCTTGGCGCACCGCTTAAGGGCGCAACATTTTTGTTGTTGACAGGATGGCGCATGCGCCTTGGTGCAGGCAGGAAAGGTGCATCACGGGGGAGGTGCAACAATTATTGTGTTAACACTCCAAAGTGTGTGCCAAAGGAATAAAGGGGGCACAATTTTATCCTGTGTTGCATAGACAAAAGATGCGTCCAGCCAAAAACGGACCAAAATGACTAAGTTCAAAAAACTAGTTTTTTCTGGAAAGGGATTTTACACCATTCCAAACGCTGAGGGACCTTGAAGAGGAACCGGAACAAATTTTTTGTAAGGTTACCTGTAAATTTTCCCTTGTCAATTTTACAGGATAACAGTTTATCAAATGCGGGTGTAACATTTCAAAATTCTATGGATATTACCTTCAAAGGTTACATCAACGAGTTCATCTTGGTTTACCTTGATGACATTACTACCTTCTCAAAGAAGAGCGTAGATCATATGGCACATCTGGAGAAATTATTTGAGAGATGCAGAGAATTTGAGGTGTCTCACAACCCCAAGAAGTGTAATTTTGCAGTAGCGCAGGGGTAAGCTTTTGGGCCATGTAGTTTCAAAGGATGGCATCACTATTGATCCTAAGTACGTCTCAGCCCTCCTAGCCCTCTCCCTGCCAGCACATAAAAAGGCCTTGCAATCCTTCCTTGGCAACATCAACTTTGTTAGGTGTTTTATCCCTAACTTTGCAGGAATGGTTTGGCCCATCACCCTTATGCTCAAGAAGGATTCAATCTTCAGATGAACAATAGAAGGAAAATAAAGCTTCAACAAAATCAAGAAAGAAATTGTTTGCACACCAACACTCATCAACCCAAACTACTCAAAGTATTTCATCCTTTATGCTTACAGTGTTGATGCGAGTGTTGTTTCTTTCTAACGTAAGAAAATGAACAAGTATTGGAACAACCAGTGGCTTTCTTTAGCCAGATGCTGAAGGATTACGAAATAAAATATAGTCACACAGAGTAAGCAAGTCTTCGCCATCATGCACGTGCTCAAGAAATTCAAAAGTATACTCACCAAAAATCATATCAAGGTGTTAGTCTCCCACTCTTCTATTAGAGACTTCATCATGGGAGTAGAAATCCGTGAGAAAAGAGCATGATGGGTGATTAAAATCATGGAGTATGATGTGACTATCAAGGCAAAAAAACTGGTAAGAGGTATCATGCTTTGCAAGAAAATTGCTAAGGATGTGCATAATGAACTTGAGGCTTCATTATTTCTGCATGAGGCTCTCCCACTCGTAGAACTTGATCAGAACATAAATCCTGACACACATGAATAAATGAAGGACATGATCACATTCCTTTCTGAGGGTGCATACCCTCCCAATTTGAACAAAGAAAATAGAAGGAATCTAAGGTTACAATCTATCTCTTATGTCTTGATTGATGGACTTCTCTTTAGAATAAATCTAGATGGCGTGTTGTTAAGGTGTATCAATGATGCACAGACCAAAAAGGTGTTAGCAAAATTTTCACGATCGATTCTATAGTGGACACTTCTTTGCCAAAATTACATTAATGAAGATCATAATGGTAGGTATCTTTTGGCCTACCCTATTTGCAGATGCACACATGTGGGTAACCAAATGCAAAGAATGTGCTTTCTTTGTAGGAAAGAAAAGGTTAGCAGTGCTTCCCCTCTGACCAATCTAGGCAAATCAACCTTTTACGTAATGGGGTCTTGAATTCATAGGCATGATCAATCCTCCTTTAAGCATTGGACATAAGTAGTTGTTGACAGATACATATTACTTCACCAGATAAAAGGAAGCTGTCGTGCTCAAGGAATCAATTGAGTCAGTCATTCTTGACTTTCTTGAAGGAATAATCACAAGGTTTGGCGTTCCCCAGACCATTATCTCTGATAATGCAAAGGCCTTCCATGGGACCAAAATTATTGATTGGGCTGTAATTCTGGGCATTTATTTGAAAACTTCTTCCAACTATTACCCCCAAGGTAATGGTCTGGTAGAATCGACAAACAAGAACCTGATCAAGATCATGAAGCACACAATGAATATCAACAAAATACAGTGGTATACAAAGGTCTTGCGCGTACTTTTGGTAGAAAGAATCACAGTCAAAAATGCAATAGGGAATTTTCCTTACAAGCTTATATATGGCAAGGAGGCTACCCTTCCTTTGACATTAGAGTTGAACTCATTGGTACTCGCCCAACAACTAGAATTTGAAGGCGTAGGCAAGAGAGAAATCAGAATAGCAGAACTAGTTAGTATTGAAGAATCAAGGAAATCTGTCATAATCAAGATAGAACAACATAAACAAGCAATAAAGAAATGGTTTGATACAAAGGCTAGGCCTTAATATTTCAAATTTGGGGACTTGGTTCTAAAATGGGATGCTGACAGAGCTAAACTAGGGTGCCATTCAAAGTTTGTTGCACTTTGGAGTGGCCCATACATCATTAGTTTATGCAAAAAGGCTAACTCTTTTGAGTTAATTCATCTTGATGGAAGCACGCTACATATACCAATAAATGGGATATATCTCAAACCCTTCCATTAGGTTTGCTGCATCATTCTATTAATATTAGAGTTAGTTTTAATTCCTCTAAGTGTGCTACGCGCACATTTTTTTCTTGTATATAGTTATTTCCTCTCGTGTGCTTTGTGCACATGTTTTTCTATTGCTTCAAGGATGCAAAGCTTCTTTCAACAGTTACAAGATTTAGAATAGAGTTGAGAAATAATCTTTAGATGGCTTCAGGGGAGGTTCTTCAAAGTTACAAATCAGATTTCATGACTACATAGCAGATCCAGGCCAAATGGATTCTCCAAGATACTAATTTCTTTCATCTAGCAGGCAGATGGCCCGAAAGTCACCAAAACTGTTATCTAAAAAAATTTCCTATTAATTTAGGTAACTTACATACACATTCCATATCCAAATTATTATTGCAAGGTTGCGTGCACTTAGAGTCACTTGGCACATTCCCTTATCCGTAGTTTCTCCTGTGTGCTCCATCCTTCCTCTCGTGCACCTTCGATCTTCCTTCCCTTTTTTTCCTTTTCCTCTTTGTTTCCATCTTTCCCCACACACCTCACACTTGCTTTAAAATAGCTAAGTTCTCAGCCTCCCTCACTCACCTTGACCATGTGTTCTCTACCCTCCTATCTGCCTCACTTTCCTCCACGTGTGATCTTTTGCGCCCTTGTCTGCGCTTCCTGTGCCAAGTCAGCTTGAGTGTGCCACACACAACCTATCAAAGTACACCACCAAGGCACTGAATCCTTGCAACAAACTAGTGGGTGAAATGTGGAAGAAAACAATAAGGAAGCTACACATTTGGCCAATATTTCAACCAATGCACGTGTGCGATGTTTATTTCGTGTGCTGATGGCTCTGACAAACTTCTAACAGGCATATCTTTTTCTATAGAGTTTTGATCGAGGCACACCCAAACTTTTCAAAGATCTACTGATGTCATGTACAGTTCCAGCTAATCAAATTTGAATTCTTGGTGGATCTGGTAGGTGAGAAATGGGAAAATGGATATCTGAGCATTGATGAGTAGATTTGATTGCTCCAACCACCTGATTTGATCTGATTTTCCCTCCACGCATCTGACATATTAAAAGGTGAATTCGCAGGAATTTAATTCCTCTTGTTGGTGTTTATATTTCAAAATCAAGTTTTCCCTCCTTTCTTCTCCTCTTCTTCCACTGATTCATCTATAAATGTAAGAGCTAGGCTCATTTGTTATGTTAGATACTCTGGATCCTTACGCATTTTGCTAAGGACTCCATGTTTTCTATGTTTTGAGTTGCATAACTCTAGATCTGGCTCTTGCATGTGGATATCAGCCTCCATCACCATTGTAATAACACTATGCATTTATTGAAATAATATAAGTATTGTTTTGTGAATATCTTATGTCCTCACATGTTTGCATTCTTTCTTCTTGCCTTTACTTTTGCATTGTGCATTGGTTGTGTCATTCAAGTCCCTCGCAATTCCTTATTTAAGTTGTGTTTCATGAAGCTAATCAGGTAAATACATTCTAAGTTGTGTTATACGTGTCTAGCCTCCTTTCACACATTTCCTCTCACTTTCAGTTAGAACATAGTGTTCATCCCTCTTTTTCTTGTGCTATCACCTTTCTAGTGTAGATTTCCTTCATGTTATCCTTCTATCCCTGGTCCATTGGCATTATTAGCTTAGTTTCCCTTTCTAGCAGGAGGAGAAGTAGTAGCATTAGAATTATATAGAGGAACCAGTCTTCTCTAGAGATCCATCCCAAGTGCACAAGGTCCCAAAACTTGGGGATGGTTCCATTTTTGTCTCAAACACATCGATCCTTCTAGATTCAAGATGCGGGTACATGTTTTAATGACCTACAAAAGGTTCATCAAGAAACTCTAGACCTTAACACCAACAATATCACAAGGGACATAAAAACTACAATCAAGGGTAGAAAAAGGGGAACTGGAAAATATAACCCCATCAGCAAGAAAATATTGCTGTGAAAAAACATTTAGATAATGAAGACTTATTGTAAACTACTTGATCAAGTGAAATTTCCATGCCATCTAGTGATGTCTGGTATATTGATTTGGGAGCCACTCAACACATGACCAGGCATAGAGATTGGTTTAATTCAATGAGGGACATGCCTTCTAAAAACATGTTTCGTTGGGTGATGATTCTTCATATACAGTTCAAGGGATTGGGAACATTTCTCTACCCCTTTGTTCATGCAACTGTAGACTATCAGATGTCTTATATGTCCCTGGGTTAACTAAAAATCTACTTTTAGTCAGTCAACTCCTTGATCACAACTTAAAAATTGAATATGATATTAATTCTGAAAAGAAAATGTGTTTAATTCGAGACAAAATCACAAGGATCAAAAATAGTTACAAAAGCCTCAAATGTGGGACGCATGTTCCATCTTGATTTTGTCCACAGAGATGATCAGGTATTTGTGGCTAACAACTCTGCCTCATCACAATTATGGCTTCAAAGACTTGGTAATGTTAGTTTCAAGTATCTTGAGACACTTTGTTGGTGCATTACGGTACATGGGCTACCATCTCTTTAGAAGGATATAGATAACTGTCCTCACTGCCTAGTAGGAAAATAACGTAGATCTTCATTCTAGAAGAGTAATTCTTGAGCTCATGGCAAGCTTGATCTTGTTCATATTGATCTTTGTGGTCTGATGGAACCAATTCATTCAAGATTTCAGTACTTCATGCTTTGTGTTGATGACTACTCGAGAAAAATGTGGATTTTTTTCCTTCACAAGAAAAGTGAAGCTTTTGAAACCTTCAAAAATTTCAAAGTAGTTGTTGAGAATGAAACTGATCATCACATCAGAACTCTCCAGTCAGATCAAAGGGGGGAATTCACCAGTGATGATTTCAAATACTGCCTTCAAGCTCATAGAATTCGTTGACAATTACCTCCTCCACACACACCGCAACACAATGGTGTTGTTGAGATAATAAATCGTACTATCATGGAAATGGTGTGATGCATTATTGATGACTATGGAATTACAAATACATTCTTAGCAGAAGTAATAAAGACAACTGTGTCTTTGTTGAACAGAGTGCCCACAGTTGCTCTTAATGGAGTAACAACACATGAAGCATGGTCAAATCAAAAACCATCTGTTGCACACCTTAGAGTATTTGGGTGTAAAGAAAGTATGCACATACCCAAGAAGAACATAAATAAATTGGACATGAAGTCACAGAAACTCATTTTTATTGGCTATAATGAAGAAAATATTGGGTATAGATTGATAGATACGAAGACCAGGAGATCCTACACTAGTAGATATGTTGAGTTCTTTGAGAATAAGGAAGCAGAGTCTCCTCATCCAGACTCACCTGATGTAGATTCTTCACCACTTGTAAAAACTGAAGTTGATGTTCCCATAGTTGATGAAAGTGATGATGGGGATGATGGTGTTGATATGATAGAACCACGACCCAAGGGAACAGTTCAACATATGTCCAAATGGTATACTAGCATGTTACAAGATGTAAGATTGGATGCTCCACTGGATACATCCACCCCTAGACCATAGATTTTCAGTAAAGTAAGAGAAGAAGTGAAATTTTATTTGATGAGTAGAGTTATTGAGTCTAATGATCCCTCTACAATGTAGGAAGACATATAGTTAAAACCTTGGAAATATGCCATGGACTCTGAATATTAGTTAGTAATGAAAAATAAAACTTGACAACTTTTTGATCTTCCACCAGGGAAGAAACCCATTAGATGCAGATGGGACAATGGACAAGTATAAAGTAAGACTAGTAGAAAAGGGGTATGCACAAGAAGAAGGCATTGACTATGAGGAGAAATTTTCTCCCATAGCTAAGATCGAAATGATCAGGATGATATTTTATCTAGCTATACAATTTGGTTTGAAATTCCATCATATGGATGGAAAAAGTTCCTTCTTGAATGGATATTTACAAGAAGAATTTTATATTACTCAACCTAAGGAATATGTTGTACCTGGTCAAGAAGAAAAGGTATGCAGACTCAAAAAATCTCTGTATGGCCTCAAACAGGAACCTCGGGCATGGTACATCAAAATTGATGAGCATCTTGTACAACATGGATTTTTTAGAAATCCATATGATCCTAATATTTACCTCAAAAAGTAAGGGTGGGAGATTGTGATTTTTTTTTTCTATGTTGACGATCCAGTCATCACTAGCAGTTCAATGAGGATGATCAATGCAATTAATAAATATCTTAATTGATCATTCAACATGATAGATCTCGGGCTAATTCACTATCGTCTTGGATTAGAAGTATGGCAGAAATAGAATCCCATTTTTTTTCTTAGATGAAATATACCAAGATGACGCTTGAGAAATTTAGGATGATGGATTGCACACCGATTTCTACACCTATGGAGAATATATTGTAGTTATCTCATTTAGATCCATCTCCTGAGGTAAATGCCACTCTCTATTGGTAGTTGATAGGGAGTCTCATTTACCCTGCCTACACTAGACCAGATATTAGCTTTGCAGTGAGCTATATATCCAGGTTCATGCAGGAACCCAAAAATTTTCATTGGAAAGTAGAAAGGAACATCTTGAGATATCTCAAAGGATGAGTGGATCTTGGTCTAAAATAAAAGAATAATGAAAACTTATTATTTTCAAGATATTTGGATTCAGATCATGCAGGAAATATTGATGACAGAAAATCCACTTCAGGATTTGTGTTCTTTATGGGATCTAGACCAATATCATGGGGAAGCAAGAAACAACACTTTATTTATCGTTCTTCCATAGAAGCTGAGTATAGTGGGAGAAGTTATCTATGAATCGATATGGCTATGTCGCATACTTGAAGGACTTGGAATACCACAAGACAAACCGACCACCATGTATGTTGAAAATGAAGGTGTTCTCAAACTTGTTCGCAATCCATTTTTTCATGAAAGAACAAAGAACATTGAGGTATACGTACATTTCATATGTGATCATGTCTTGAATCACAATATACATCTTCAATTTTATCCAATAGTTGAACAATGAGTAGATATCTTCAAAAATTCACTTGCATGTGAAAAATTAGAGATGTTTAGAGATTTCCTCTCCTCATCCCCTCGAGACAATGCAAAATTAAGGGGGGGCAATGTTAGGGTAAATAGTAATTTTTCCTATTATTTACTGTTACTGTAGCTAACTATGGTAAATAGATGAATTAGTTACATTTTTATATGGTTATATTCTTTAACCATATTATTTATTTATTTGTTGTAACTATATGCCTGTTGTATTTAGTTTTTTAATGCTTCCCGGATGGTTTTTTGGAAGCTTGTGTATTAAGGAATATTTTCAGACCTGTGCAACATCCTTTAATTATTTGTATCTAGCTGTACAATACACAAATATTTTGCATCCTGTACCTATGTATTTTTAATTATTTCACACTAATATAATTATAGAGGTTTTCCTACCTGTTTGAGAAAATTACAACCTTCTCGGCTTCTTTTTTATAAAGAAGTATAGAAATATCTTAAAGGTGATCTTCAGTAAACTCTTTACTATTATTGAGTTTACTGGTAAACATCCAGTACCAGCATATTTTTAAGGAGATCCTTAGTTATAAAAGGTTCTTATATGCTTGGGTTCAATAACCTTTTATGAGAACCTGTGAGAATATGTAAAACTTACAAATCATACTTAGCCACTGATCATGGGATGATATTTGGGATTCCAAATCCTTTTGTACCAAAAGGTAACTTGAATATGATGAAGGTGTTATAATTCCTTCACATAATATGATAGCCTAAAAGCTTTATGGTTTAAGGATTGTAAATAATCTAGTATACCATGGGAAGGTAATTTATCGACATATGTTATCCCACTTAACATTAAGGGAGAGTGTTGGAACATAATGATTAAGTGGTCTGGCCAAAACTTAATTAATAAGGGTCCATCACTATTATATAGGTTCAATATTTAATAATATGAAATATTTTTCTATTATTAAATATTCATACCTAGGTAACATACATTAGGTAAGTATTTAATAAAGTGAATCATTTATGTTTATATTTATTAAATACAATCACCTAGGTATATTTGTCAACCATTTTAGGTTGAAAATATGTAATCAATTTTTATACCCCTAAAGAACAGGAAAATCCCATGTGCGCCAGCCTATCACCCAGCAGGCATTGGGCGCTCACTTGAGGCACATGTGGGCACCGAGCCCCTCCTTTATATGAGTTGTTTAAGAATGCATAATCTATGACAAATGATTAATAGAAAATAACGAATGCAACCCCATATTCAACTCAGAACTTAGAATGTGTGTTAAACTAATGCATCCATCTAGATAAGAAACACATTGACAGAATATAGATTTGGGTCATAATGGAAATAGGATGTATAGGGATTTATAATCATTCATATGAAACATACATAGATAAGACCCATAAGAAACATGTATAAGCCACAAACAACACACACACACACACACACACACACACACACACACACACACACACACACACACACACACACATATATATATATATGTAAATTCAACATGTTCAATAATCATAGTACATCTATCAGGCTCATTATAGACCAAAATGATAGTGCATATTAGAACCATGCATCAGAACTAGAATTAGTTCCCTTATAATGCAAAGGAAAACATATACCCATCCCTTGGTATACCATTACTCCTACAGATCTCCTAAACCCAACCCATATAATTTTTCATGTATTTCTTTAGAGCTTCACCTCTCACTCCACCAATCCATTTCCTCTATCGGCCGCCTGTATTTATAGCCTTTTCCACCACCGTGTCGGCTGGATATTTTGTCAGGCCAAAATATGAGGTTCAACCACAGTACGTAGGATTAAATCCCTCCTTAAAGACAGGTGAGGCAGCTTGTTTATTACTAATCTAAACCACAACAAAAATAATATGTACAATATTCACACTATTCTAACCATTGGGGTTGAGATATAATCCCGAAATCCATATCAACATGAGATGGAGATGTTACAGTTTCAGAAATAGAATGGATTAGAAAGGAAACTATTATAGAAGAAATAGAGTAGGAAGGGAATGAGAGGAACATATTTTCTTTCAAGAAAACACAGATCAAGAATTACTTATAGGAGTTTTAGATAATGGGTGTAATGTTTGAAATGATTAAAATAATCAAGAACACTAAGAAAATAATAGCTTAAGATCTTGTACGTAAGAACAATCTCTCAAGATAGATGAATACCAAAACACAATGTTTGGAAAATAACACATGTTTCTATTCCTCAATGATTAAAAGAAAATACAAAGTTTTTCTTCTTCTTCACAATAGATCTCAATATTATAAAAATCTTCCCCTTTGGAATTCACAAGCATCCCTTATTTATAATAGAAAGAGCAGAGAGAAAATAGGATAAATCCTAGAAAATAGTCATTTAACAAGAATCCTATTTTGCTTGACTCTCATGCAGGAGACCAAGTCAAAATTTTCGTCCTATGTGACGAAATTAAAATGAAAAAAACATGTCAATCTCTTGATGGAAATGACATGAAACATTATGCTTATCCTGTTTCGATGTCCTTTTCTTCCTCCAGCGAATCCTTCTTGTCTCGAAATTCCTGGAACTTCCAGATTGTGCCCTACATCTCAGCTTCATCTGGCACACTAGAATGGTTGCTTAAGACCTCACAAGTTTCTTGAGTGTCTCTTGCATTCCCAGGAAGTTTCCCCAATCTCTTATTGAGTTTCTTTAATGATTCTAAAACATTTTCAGTCCTCAGGAACTTATTAATGGTTATCAAATTGAAGATGGAAGCTAGTTCGTGTTGGATTGATTCTTGGATTTTTTATAGAAATCATCAGCAGATAAAATATTTGAGATTTCATCCAACACCTTGGTGAAGATCTTGGAAAAATCCTCTTCTATGTCATTCATGGCATCAACCAATTAATATCTAGATTTCATCAACTTGCTACAAGCTTCACTGAGAATATTTATCCTGAATTTGATGGATTTGATTAGCTAGAAATGATTATACCCATGTGGAATGATTCCTTCTTCAATCAAGATGTGGGACAGAACTTGTTTCAGCACATTGAGAGCCTCAAACATTAACTCGAGGTTCTCAACTTCCTTTGAAAATTCATCATCAATTTTTTCACCATTCTTCTTTATCTCCTCCAAGGATTTATAAACCTCCACTATTTCATCAATGACCTCTCTTCCTTATAGTAGTAGCCTCTAAATCCATTCGTCAACTGTTCTCCCCTTTTCATTGATCTTTTCAATCCTAGGTATCGATGAGAAATCAAACCTGATGGGAGTAGGGGTAGGGGATGATGGTGTTGACTGAGAAGGATTTGAGAGCTTGAGTAATACCTCTATCAATTTCTCAACTTTCTCCTTTAGCTCATCTCTTCTCACCTTCATTTCCTTCATATTCTAGCACAACGTGTTCATGGCATCTTGCGCATCTTGTTGTGCTCCCTCTATTGTTACCTTTCCCGGATCAACCCTTGTGATCTAATCATCAGTGACCATTATATCCTCCTTAGTTTTGTTAGCCACAGGAGTGGAAATCTCTGTAAACTTATGCCCTGAGGCATCCACTGAAACTCTTGAAATTGTTTTGGGTTTTTTGGCAGATTTGGTAGGAGAGATCTTGAGGGAACTGAATTCAAAGCCTAGTATAGGAACTACCACCTTCCTCTTCCTTGTGTTCTAATCAACTAACCATTGAGGTAAAGTGGAAGAAGCTTCCCCTATTGGAGGTGTTATGTTAACATATACAAGTGGAGGAAGGTTTACTTATGAAGTAGTGATGACTGCAACTATGGTGTTTGTGGGGATAGACTCAGCGAATGATGGTGTAGAAGGAGGAGTCATATCTATGGCCATCTTAGGTCCAGCAGAGAAAGGTGAGAGGTTGGAGAAGATGTTAGCCATGGCTGATGAAATTGACGAAGAAATAGGAGGTTGGGAAGATTGGAAGGGACGAGGTAAGGATTTTGTAGTCAAAGCTTGAGAACCAAGAGAGAGACTTACCTTTGATGAGCAATAAACAAAAGGAGAAATGAGAGGTTGAATAACCTTGACTTCTAAAGGAATTTTTCCTTTTTGTGGTGGAGGAGGTCAATCCAGTATCTCAACTATTTGTGAAGGAGTGGCAGATGATGCAGATCCTTACTTTTCTCCTTTTCTGAAAAACTTAAAATTTACCTAACTCTCGGTCGGGATTTTATCCTTTTCCCTCTCTCCCTTGGAGGTTCCCACCTCTAAAGTGGCTATCTTTGAAAACATATTTTCCTTATAACTTATTCCTCAAGAAATGAGCCACGCCCTAATATGGAAAAGAGTCTGAGCAGCTCTTTCAGTGATAGAAGATTTTTTAGCAACAGACCAATCAATGGCTGGGAATCTGTGTTAGTCTCCATTTGAAAATTTGTATATAGTTTCAAGGAAACTTTCATTGTCCACGGTGCCTTCAGGGATATCAGCTAGATCTAACATCTAAATTTCTTTAAGCGTCATTCTATTTTTTTCCTTTCTTTGGATGGAAACTTTATCCCGAAGGTCAATCCAGATGTCTTCCACGTTGGGCACATGCAGATACAAGGTTCCATATGACTTGAGGACTCCTCAGAAGTCAAATACCTCTCTGGGATTCATATATTTATTCAATTTTTCCTGAAGCTCATGCACAACATTCTTGGCCTTAGCCATCGTAGAGCATGTATACCTTCCAATGGAAATAGGGAAGGAGATGGAGGCTTTGTGTTTGCTTTGTTGGAATTTTTGAAAATCCAACAATTGTCTGACTAAATCCATAAGAATCACTTTATCACCTGGGAACCTGGGAAAATGAAAATGGATACCCTGGAACCTGACCACCCGAAGAAGATGCAATCCCATTTTGACACTTTGTCCCATGCTTCATTAGAAACCCTTCTTTTCCTTAGATTAGGTTTCAACCTGTAAATTTTTTTCATAGAAGAAGGCATCATTCACTCTTATATATTGATCTTCAGACCCTTTTATTGTCATCTGAGGGAATTCCTAATATATTTGTTCCATTTCTTGATTTCCCTTCAATCTAGCATTGGGTAATTTCTCATGCCTGTTGCTGCATAGGTAACATATGACATCATATAGAACTTGGTGGTAGAAAAGACTGTTTTCATTTGGGAGACTATCTCGTCAATTATTAGGCTACCCCAATCAATCCCTTGGTCATTCTTCATTATGACGACCATGAACTGGTACATCCACCCTTGGAAATATCTTGACTCTAGGAGTTTAAAAAATCGACTCAGCAGGGTGGATATCACTGATATCGAGAATGAAATCACTTCTAGGGACTAACTTTGGAAACCTAAAAATGGTTAGCTTAGCCTTGATCAAGAACTTATTTTTTACATGCTTAATGCAGTCTTCTTGGTCTTTTTCCCAGGCCCTTTGTGTTTATTGAAGGTTTAAATCAACATATTCCTCAAAGTTGGGCAACCTTAGGAGTTGATCAAATTAACCTCTGTCCAATTTCCCTATAGAGTCTCCTACTTGATTTCTTACTGAGTAGGAGGTCGAGTCATAGTTGGAAGCACAAGCTAGGATGAATTTAGGGCATTGAGCTGATATTGGAAATCCTATTGAAAGAGGGATACCACTATTGGCTATCGACTTCATCTAGGAATTCTGAGAAAAATCCTTAATTCTATTCTAGAAGTCCTCCATATCTATATTGCCAAGCTATGTGTCTCGAATGTCATAATTATCCATGTAACAAGGGGACTCCATATTCTTATACTTATACTTCATCTTTCCTGTTCTATCTGACTTGTCATTAGATTGGCAAGGGTTTGACATGAGGAGTCTCGAAGAAGAAATGCCTTGATGATTTCTAGAAGAGCAATCGGGCTTGAAATTTTGTTAGACAATTACACACACCCACCACACTGTTCAGCTTTTGAGACTTGCAAAACACCTTAGGAAACCCAACACAATGGAGTCTATGTCAGAAGTTAAGTCATGTCAAACACCAACAAAAACTTGAAATACTGGCAGAGTTTGGAGGATGTCGAGCACCTTGAAAAACCTGACACAATAGAGTGTATGTTGGAAGTTAGGACATGTTGAGCATCGATGAAAACCCAACACACTACGGAAATGAGGAAGTGTTGGAAACATGGGTAAACCCCACACACATGGGGGAACTTAGAGGATGTCAAGTAGGTAGAAAATCCTGACACACTGCAGAAAAAGTGAGATGTTAAACACCCAAAAAACCTGAAACAAATATATCAGGTTTCTGACATGTCAAGATATGAGAAATTACTACCTCATGATCACTTATGAATTTTAAGAATATTTTTAAATCTACAGGGTACAACCTATGAAAAATAAGTAAATAACCTAGTGGTGAATTTCAAACAAGAACCCATATGGGAATAAGACAAGAATCAAGGAAAATGACCCAAAACTCTAAACCAATAATGGAAGAGGAAATGAAATGGAAACCCTAAACAAACACCTCATAAATAAACCAAAAAGCTTCAAAATATAAATAAGAGAAGAGTACCTTCAACAAGCTCGAAAAACAATGAAAGATGGATGGAGAAATCAATCGAGAAGCTTGATTGGGTTTGGAGGTGGAAGAAGCAAAAACAGAAACCCTACGCAACAAAAACATACAAGGTAACAAATGACGTGGAATACCAACTATTTATAACAACCTAACATTAATTACACCTCACTTGACACATGTGCCAACTGCCAGACAACTAAACATTAATGACATGTCATCATGCTTGGAGCATCCAAAAACCTGATACAAAGGATTTGATTCAATTCAGGTTTCGAGAAACATGAGGCATGATGCATAAGATGTTTAGATAATTTTCAGTCCCAAAATCCTAACATGAAGGCATCATTTCGAGTTTCAGGTTTCAGGAAACAAATGACATGAAACATGCATTTGGTAAAGCATGTTCCGATGCTTGGAAGTTCTGAAAACCCGACATGAAGGACTTAGGCAATCCATTTTTGGGTTTCGGGGAACATGAGAAATGTTGCATGCAAGGAACATGTTTTCATGCAATGAAAACCTGAAAATATCTTTCAAAGGGAATTTTAAGATATTTTTCCAAAATTTTCCTATGGTTATCTTAATTTTAGCTGAAATCACTAGAACAAGATAACAACTAGCTCTAGTTGGGGACTTTCTTTGATACATCAAAGGAAGAGAACTCATGTATCAAAAATATTTATCCATTGAGCTATAGAGTCTAAAAAAGAAAAACCAAAAACAAACAAAGAAAGAAAGAAATAAAGAAAACACACAACAGAAAATAAGTTATAATACAGTGCAATAGATCATCTTGCATTACTGATGGAACAACTTCAAATGTTGGCCACTAAAAGGTAGAGGGAGATACTCTCCATCAAGATATGATAGAAAGAAGCTATTTTCACCCTTCAGTTGATGGATGGATTTTGAAAGGACCTTTCCATAAACAATCGAACTTGTCATGCATCCCTTTATGTTCCCTTCTCTAATCCCAAAGAAGTACTAAATCTCCAATCTAGAAATCAAGTTGCTTTGATTTTTTGTTAAATATATTTTTGACTTTACTCTGATGATCTGCAATGTGATCCAACACCTTGATCCATTCTTCTTCTAGCCTGGCTAGGTACATTATCCATTTCTCAATGGAAATTTGAAAAGTTTCATCCTCAATTGCTTTAGCCAACCGTAAGGCTAGAAATTCTATATAGATAGGAATCTCAACATCAATTCCATACAACACCTAGAATGGGGACATTCCAATAGTTTTCTTAGGAGTAATCTGATCTACCTATAATACATCATACAATGCTTTGTGCCATGTCCACTGATTCTCATTGACCAGCTTTCTGATTATGGTCACCAGGTTCTTGTTGCTTGATTCAGCCTGACCATTTCCTTGGGGGTAATAATCTGATGAATGATCCAACATGATCCCAAATCCATAGCAAAATTCTATAAACTCATGTGATGAGAAATTGGAAGCATTGTTAGCAACGATCTTGTGAGGCACATCAAATCTAACAATAATATTCTCCTTGAGAAAGTTGCACACAACTTTAGAGGTTAACTGCTTGATTGGCACAACTTCCACCCATTTGGTGAAATAGTCTATGGTGATGAGCACATAATTATGACCAGAATTGAAGGAAGGATTCAATAATCCAATGAAATCAATTCCCCATTGGCGAAAAGGTTCTTTAATTATCATAGGCTTCAAGGGAAGAGCTGTTAGCTTAGGATGGTAAATGAAATGTTGGCAAGCTTCACACTTAGCCACCCATTCAACTGAATCACGAAAGAGAGTAGGCCAATAGTACCTAGCCCATAAGATCTTGTAAGCTGTCATGGAGGAAGAAAAATTTCCTCCACATGCTAGATTTTGGAAGGATTCTAACAACCTTATCTGCTGAGACTTATCGACACAACGCAAGAATACACCATCAATACCCTTCTTGTATATACCATTATCCCATAGAATGTATCTTGTGGACCTTAATTTAACTTTCCTCTCCTCTTTTTGGCTTAAATGTGGGGGAAATTATTTTTAAGTTAAAAATAAATTGATATTTATGTACCATTCATCGGTTTTGCTTACAAAAAGCACCATGGGTAATTTTGAAGTACCTTCAGTTTCTTCGCATTCTGTCTCAGAATTATTTTCTGCTATTAATTGGCACAGGCATTTTCCTCATACCAACTTGGTAGCTCTGATGTCTAAGTCATATTCTTGGACTTTGGCTATCTAGTTACCCCATTGACTACCCAACTCTTGTTGAGTCAAAATGGATTTAATTATAGTATCAGAAACAAGAACGAGAGTGTGATAACTCAACACATAATATTTGAAATGCATCACCGCTCTCACTACTGCATAAGCATGCTTTTCAATTTTTGACATCTTCAATTTATGTTCCTTCAATGGGTAGCTCATGAAATCAATGGGAGATTTGATTCCTTCTTTGTTCTCCTACATCAGGATGGCTGATACTGTATGTGTGGAAGTATAGCTGTACATGATGAAATCCTTCTTGAAGTCTAGGCATAATAGAATATGAGCACGAGAAATTTCCATTTTTACTTCTTTGAAATAAATCTTCCCTTCAGTGCTCTATCGAAATGGAGTCTTACCTTTCATCATCCCAAGGATATCCTTGGTTTAATTGGCAAATTCAGGTACAAATCTTCTTAGGAAATTGACCTTTCCAAAAAAGGAATGTACCCCAGTTTTGATTTTAGGTAGGGTAAGGATTTGGATGGCCTTCACCCACTCTGGGTTGATCTTGGTTCCTTCTTTAGTCACAATGTGACCCAAAAAATTACCTTCTATTACTCTGAACATGGAATTTTTAGGATTTAATGAAATCCCGTGATGCCTGCATCTTAAGAGTACCTGCTCCAGGTGATCATAATGATCACTTCACTTCTTAGAGAAGATTGTAAAGTCATCCAAATATACAAATATAATTTTTCCCATAAAATCTCTGAAATCTAATTCCATAGCTCTTTAAAAACATGGCTCCAACGTTAATCAAACCAAAAGGCATCCTTCTATAAGAAAAGGTACACCATGGGGTGGTTAATGTTGTTTTATGTTGATCCTCAGCAACTACCTCGATCTAATTATACCATAAAAATTTGTCAAGCATGGATAACATTTATGATCCAGTGACAGTCTACAATACTTGGTCCATGATAGGAAATGGGTAATTTTCTTCCAATGAAGACTGATTAAGGTTCTGAAAGCCAACACAAATCCTGATCTCACCATTATTATTTCTAACATGAATGATGTTAGGAACCCAGGTAGAATGATGGATTAGGAAGATAATCCTTGCAGCTAACATCTTTTGAATTTCTGTAAGAATAGTCCCTAAGATATTTAGGTTGTAATTCCTTTGCTTCTTCCTGTAGGGTTTGATATCAGACTTCAAAGGGATGTTATGTTACATATCCTTGGGCTTGAAAGACTTCATATCCACATAGGACCATGCCAAGACGTCCATATATCTCTTTAGGAGTGGAGTGAATCTTCCTTTCTCCTCACGAGAACAAAATTTTATGATGCTTACATTTTGTGGTTAGTCAGAAGAGCCCAGATTAAATTTATCTACCTCTGACAAGGAAGCACCTTTAGCTTTCCTTTTATTCTGAATAAAATGGTCATGCTTGTCAAATAGACCTTCCAAAGAAACCAATCCCTTTGGAATCTTATTACCTTTGAGATGGATGAATTCACCATCAATATCTTGATATGAATTCAATATGGAATCAAGGAAAGCCAATTATGATCCTTCAAAATAAAGCTCGCTCAAATTATCAGCTTTCTCAAGAAAAGACAATACCTATTGATCATCATTGAACACTTGCCAATGCGCTGAATTATCTAGAACACTTGGACGATACACAATCTCAATGGTATACTTGTCCTATTTGAACTTTGGGTGAGGAAGGAGAAGAGATGTAGACATGGCTAAAGAATCAAATTTATCATTGTAATCTCTCAAAACTACCTTGATGGAAAAATCATCAAAGCATTCTATGTTTGTCCCACACCTTGTTCCTGTAATGCCTTAGGTGATCATTTTTTACCTGATAGATCACCTTTACTTGATTTACAATCAACTCAGCATCTCCCTACACTTTGAGATTTTTTATTCCCTTTTTCCTTGCCATTTATAATCCTAATAACAAATTTTCATACTCGGTCATGTTATTAGTATTGTCAAACTACAGCTTGAAGGTGGAGGGAAATATCTCAAAATCTGGAGATATAAGAACCACACCAGCACCTGACCCAGTAGTTTGAACAATTCCCATTGAACTTGAGGGTCCAAATAGCATTAGGATCTTCTTCCTTGATAACTATAGAAGGAACCTATTATGTCATGAAATAATTTCCCAAGCCTGCATCTTTGAAGAGAATTTGAGCCTTGGGGTCATCTGATTTAGTGACCAGGTACTTCACTTGCACTTCATGGTGGAGGGCACGAGGAACTCCAATCACTAGAATTTTAGCTTTGGTCCAAACCATATTTATTTCTCATCTGACATCTTTACAAAAACCTCTTCCTAAGAGAATACCATAAGCAGTTGGGATATCAGCAACCAGGATAGTCATTTTTACTCTCTTTTCTGGGAATGCGACAAATGTAAATTGTGTAGCCTTGATTTGGATAATCAAGGGGACTTTTTTGGTTTCCATGGAGTAAAACCACTCATAATATTTATTCAAGGTAAGTCCAAGGGCATGGGCTACTTTTATGGGCATCACGTTATCATAGGCTCTTGAGTAAATTATGCAATTACTGAGTTTAAACCTGTTTATAAGTAAGGACAAATAAAATGGTTCAATATTTCCCAAAGAAGCAACAGATGTCATATTATTATAAGGTTAAGGCTGAGTGGGGATAGGAAAAAATTTCTTTTGAAGATGAAGGCATAACAGCCTTACTTCTCATGAATTTGGCAAGTTTCTCAAATTGCTTAGGATTTGACTGAAGGTACGTGACTTCTAACATTTGGATCTTAGTTTTCTTTGCATGATCAATAATGTCGAAAGTGGTATATGAAGTAATGATGGTGGGATCAGTTCTGGTTACATTGGTCTGAGTCGAGGTATTGGTATTAGGAGTAGGAGAAAGAGAGTTAGAAGAAGAAGTTACCTTTTTAGTTGTCTCCTTTTCAGTTTGCGCTGAGATAGGAGAGCCTCTTTTAGCCATAACCACAAGAGCTTCTTTACCCATCTCCTTAGAGCCTTCAACCATCTTTCTGGGGTTCTGGGATTGACATTGAGTGAAGAATTCAAATGACTAATCATCATGCTCGAATTCGTCTTCCTCATATTCCAAGTACCTGATGTTGGAGTCGCCAGCTGAATCGTCAAAAGACCCATCAACATATCCAGAAGCTTAAAATGCTTCATGAGAACCTTGATTTTTTGGTTCTTCATCTTCCTCAACTATTTCCATCATTGTGTTGATAGGATGAGCTTCAATGGCCAACCTTATTTGAGCAATAGTCAACTGATTCCTATCTCTTGCGGTAGCACCATTGGTATTGTTGAAATTCCATCTAGGAATATCCCGATAAGGAACATTGGTCACCTTTTGAGACATTTGCTTCTTCAAAGTGATCAATTCATTGGCCATCTTCTAGATCATTAGGATCAATAGTAATTTGAGAAGAACTCTAATTTTTAGGCTTAAATGACTCTCTTCTAAGATTTCCTTCTAGAATGAGATCATCTTCTATTTCAGTGGATGTAGCTTGAGTCATATTCAAATCAAGGATAAGAAACCTTCATAATAAGAAGCTCACATCAGGGGGCTGAGCGTTGATGAAGAAACACTTTTGATTTTCAAGAGTGGGAATGGCTAGCTCCAGAATCTTCTAAATCATCTTTGTTGAGTTTTTCCACGAAGTCCCATATGGGCTCACGAGAATCCTTTTTCATATGTGTAAGTTGTGCTAATAAGGCATGAGAATCTTTAGCTGATTTGAACCTTTCTTCAAATATAGATCTCATGGTAGTCCATTTGGTAATGCATGCATTCGAAATATGGTAGAACCATTCTGATACCACACCATGTAATGTTTTAACGAAGAGTCAAATAGAGACATATTCATGGGATTCCCCAAGGACACTGCATGCTACAAATAATGAGGTGATGTATTCATCAGGGTGCTTATTCCCATCAACATTGAATTTGGGAATATTCTTATGAGATCCATGTGGTAGCTCATGCAACGACAAAGCTAGAGAAAGAGGACCAATAGCCACACCCCAAGGAACAGGTTGTGCTTCCATCCTTCTCAATGAAGTGCATACAGGAATCCAAGTATCGAACCATAATAATTCATGGTAGGTTGCAGATGCTTCTTGCTCTTGAGAAACCTGAGTTCTTTGAATAGGAGAAGAACTTCTTTCTCGGCTAGATATAACATTATTGGGGAAAAGTCTAAAATTGTGTTGTTGAATCAGATCAAAAGAAAGGATTAGTTTCACCCTCGGCTCAAATTGAGCGAGTGAAGATATTTCTAGCCAAATTTAACCGGAAAATGGATCTACCGAAAATAAGGAAAATACGGAGTCACCAGACACCAATAGGATAATCTTAGTCTTATCAATTTTGTATTCCCCAGCGGAGTCACCAAAAACTATTGGTTGGATATTTTTTCAGGAAAAAATATGAGGTTCAACCACAGTACATGGGATTAAATCCCTCCTCAAAGACAAGTGAGGTAGCATGTTTATTACTAATCTAAAACATAGCAAAAATAATATGTACAATATTCACACTATTCTAACCATTGGGGTTGAGATAAAATCCTGAAATTTATATAAACATGAGATGGAGATGTTACATTTTAAGAAATATAATGGATTAGAAAGGAAACTATTATAGAAGAAATAGAGCAGGAAGGAAATGAGAGGATCCTATTTTCTTTTAAGCAAACACATATCAAGAAATACTTATATGAGTTTTAGATAATGGATGTAATGTTTGAAATGATTAAAATAATCAAGAACACTAAACAAAGAATAGCTTAAGATCTTGTACGTAAGAACAATATCTCAAGATAGATAAATCCCACAACATAAAGTTTAAAAAATAGCACATGTTTCTATTCTTCAATGATTAAAATAAAATAAAAAGTTTTTCTTCTTCTTCACAATAGCTCTCAATATTCTAAAAATCTCCCCCTTTGGAATGCACAAGCATCCCTTATTTATAATAGAAAGAGCAGAGAGAAAATAGGATAAATCCTAGAAAATAGTCATTTAACAAAGAGTCCTATTTTTCTTGACTCTCACGTAGGAGACCAAGTCAAAAATTTGCTTCCTATGTGACGAAACGAAAAATGAAAAAGACATGTCAATCTCTAGATGGAAATGGCATGAAACATTATGCTTATCCTGTTTTGATGTACTTGTCTTCCTCCAGTAAAGTGTGCTTGTCTCAAAATTCCTGAAGTTTCCAGATTGTGCCCTGCATCTCAGCTTCATCTAGCACAATGGAATGTTCTCTCAGGACCTTGCAAGTTTCTTGATTGTCCGCTTACATTGCCAAGAATTTTCCCCAATATCTTATTGAGTTTATTTAATGATTCTAAAACATTCTCAATCCTTACGAACTTATCAATGGTTGTTAGATTGAAGATGAAAGTTGGTTCATGATGGATTGATTCTTGGATTTGTTTATAGAAATCATCAGCATATAGAATATTCAAGCTTTCATCCAACACCTTAGCTAAGATCTGTGATAGCTCCTCTTCTATATCATTTGTGGCAACAACCAATTGATATCTAGATTCCCTCAACTTGCTGCAAGCTTTAATGAGAATCTTTATCTTGAATCTGATGGATTTGGTTAGCTAGAAATGCTTATCCCCATGCAGAATGATTCCTTCTTCAATAAATTTGCGGGACAGAACCCATTTCAACGCATTGAGAGACTCAAAATTTAACTTGAGGTTCTCGACTTCCTTTTGAAAATTCATCATCCATTTTTTTTTCCATCCTTCTTTGTCTCCTCTAAGGATTTATAAACCTCCACTATGTCATCAATGACCTCTCTTCCTTGTAGGAGTAACCTCTGAATCCATTCGTCAAATGTTCTCCCCTTTTTGTTAATATTTTTCAATTCTAGGTACCCATGAGAAATCAAACTTGATAGGATTAGAAGTAGGGGATGATGGTGTTGACTAAGAAGGCTTTGAGAGCTTGAGTAATACCTCCATCAACTACTCAACTTTCTCCTTTCGCTCATCTCTGCTCACCTTCATTTCCTTTAGCTTCTGGCACAACACGTTCATGGCATCCTATACATCATGTTGTGCTACCTCTTTTATTACCTTTCCTAGATCAACCCTTGTGATCTGATAATCAGTGACCATTATATCCTCCTTAGTTTTGTTGGTTGTAGGAGTAGAAATATCTACAAACTTATGCCCTGAGGCATCCATTGAAACCCTTGAAACCGTTTTTGGGTTTCTTGGAAGATTTCGCAGGGAGAGACCTTGAGGGAAGTGAATTTGAAGGCTAGTAGAGGAACTTACACCTTCCTCTTCCTTGGGGTCTAATCAACTAACCATTGAGTTAAAGTGGAAGAATTTACCCCTATCAGAGGTGTTATGGTTACATCTACAGGTGGAGGAAGGTTTGCTTATGGAGTGGTGATGACTGTAACTATGGTGTCTATGGGGATAGACTCAGTGAACTAAGGTGCAAAAGGAGGAGGCATATATATGGCCATCTTGGGTCTAGTAGAGAGAGGTGAGAGGTTGGAGAATATGCTAGCCATGGCTGATGAAAGTGGCAAAGAAATAGGAAGTGGGGGAAGATTGGAAGGGAGGAGGTAAGGATTTTGAAGTCAAAGCTTAAGAAGCAAGAGAGAGACTTAGCTCTGATGAGAAATCAAAAAAAGGAGAAATGAGAGGTTGACTAATCTCAAATTCTAAAGGAATATTTTCCTTGTTCTAGTGGAGGAGGTCAATCCAGTATCTCAACTGTTTGTGAAGGAGTGGCAGATGATGCGACTCCTTTCATTTCTCCTTTTTTGAAAAACTTAAATTTTATTTGCCTCTCGGTAGGGATTTTATCCTTTTCCCTCTCTCCCTTGGAGGGTCCCACCTCTAAATTAT
The DNA here is from genome assembly GCA_019776745.2 of Taxus chinensis. NCBI lineage: Eukaryota > Viridiplantae > Streptophyta > Pinopsida > Cupressales > Taxaceae > Taxus > Taxus chinensis. The sequence continues at coordinate 938,102,198 of CM034149.1, forward strand.
CTATCTTCAAAAATATATTTTCCTTATAACTCATTCCTCAAGAAATGAGCCATGCCCTAATATAGAAAAGAGTCTAAGTGGCTCTTTCAACGATAGAATATTTTTCAACAATAGACCAATCAACGACTGGGAATCCATGTTGGTCTCCATTCGACTGTTTGTACATAGTGTCAAGGACACTTTCATTGTTCATTGGTGGCTTTGCGGATATTAGCTAGATCTAACATATAAATTTATTCAAGTGTTAGTCTGCTATTGTCCTTTCTTTAGATGGCAACTTCATCTCGAAGGTCAATCTAGATGTCTTCCACATTGGGCACATGGAGATACAAGGTTCCATATGACTTGAGGACTCCTCGGAAGTCAAATCCCCTCTCTAGGATTCATATGTTTCTTCAATTTTTCCTGAATCTCATGCACCACATTCTTGGCCTTAGCCACTGTAGATTATGTATACCTTCCAATGGAAATAGGGAAGGAGACGAAAACTTTGTGCTTGCTTTGTTGGAATTTGTGAAAATCCGACAATTGTGTGACTAACTCCAATAGGATCAGTTTGTCACCTGGTAACCTGGGCAAATGAAAAGGGTTACCCTGGAACATGACCACCCAAAGATAGGTGAACTTATTGAATTGTAAAAATATGCAACCCCATTTTGACACTTCGGCCCATGCTTCATCAGAAACCCTTCTTTTCCTCATATCAGTATTTAACTTGCAAATGTTTTCATAGAAGTATTGATCTTCAGACCCTTTTATTGTCAGTGGAGGGAAGTACCAATATATGTGTTTGTATGCCGGAAAAGTGACAAGCGAGCGTGGGAATCTACAAGTGACTCTTCCGCGTACCTGACCTCCCAAGGTCGTGCCGAGATAGCCGGTGGGGATGGAATATAGTGTGGGACACGAACAAACTAGTTAGGCAGTCTAATGTCTTCGACATGCACTAATGGAATTTGCGAATCTAAGGCAAAGAAAGCCCTTCTAACTTGAACCAGTGTGATAGATCGATCGGCAAGGATGACTGCTCGAAGGCTCCAATCAATATCGAGCTCTGGCATGATTCGATCTATGGGTTGCGGAATACGTGGAAAATGACCTAGTATAGTTTCGTATACGTCCTCCTGATAGGGTCATATGGTGGATGGTAAATATAGTCAACTCTATGGACGGTTCTCTGGCCTAGTCCAGAATTCTCTAGCTTTGTTAGCCGTTGTGTCCAGCAAGGATAATTGTTGGATGATGATAGGTGGAAGTGGGGTAGACTGGAATACCAGTGTGCGTAGGCCAGTGTCTATGTCTAATTCTCTGATGGATTCGTTAGGCTGCGGGATTTGTGGGTCACAACCGTAGGTTCGTGTTTGTTGTGGACCAGCTATAGTCATTCATGGAATCAAGCCCTGATCCCTAGTATCCAATAATCATACGCTTTCTTAGCTTCTATGTTTAGAATCAACAGTTGTGCGATTTTCTCAGAATACCTCACAGGCGTTCTTGCAACCTAGATTCTTAAGCCGGTATCTATGTCTGTGAGGGTGTCTCCTGCGTCTGGTTGTGGAACTAAAGGATCACACCCGAATGTTTGTTCTCTTTCAAACCCTTCTACAGTCATGTGGATATGTTTTCCTAGGGTAATCTGTAGTTTGGCTGATTTGACCAAAATGTATGTGCTTGGTCGTCTTCTATGTTTTAATCCTCTTAACTGAGATCTGACCTGCTGGAAATCTGTTGTTGTTTGGAAGACTTGTATCCTAAGGTTCTGGTCAATATCATTTATTGCCGCTATGAGATTGGGCTGAGGCACGATTGGCTCGAAAATGTATTCCCTGGGCTCCCTAGGTCCCGTAATTGTCATGCAAAAGCAGTAATAAAACAAACTATAATAAAGTGAAATCTAAGTATACTTCTAGCATATATGACTTCTTTTTTTTGTATTTTCTGATGATTTATAATTTAGGAAAGAAGCTATTTAAAATATTTAGAACTGATAACTAAACTAATAACTTAAAACAAACAAAATAACCGAGTATAGTTATTTGTCTGTGCAATTTTGTAAATCTATTCTAAACAATGAAATAGTCTAATCTATTTGCAAGATTCTCGATCCTACCTCAGAAGTGAGGAGTGAATCATAGTTTCTCAGAAACTATCAATCCCCACAGCTTCCCTGGTAATATCGAGAATAAAATTTACTGAAATAAAACAGTTAACTACTTTATTTGATATGATTTTAACTAGAACTTTGAAAGTTAGAACCTGGATTCCGCTGAACACTGGTGAATCCGATGGGTGGTGTGTGATCTTGTCCCCTCAGTATGATCTCTTCGTTCTTTGTGCTCACGTAGATCCAGAAAAGCATGTAATGCTTGCATCAACAGGAATAGGTGTTGGAACAAGGGACAACCTTCAGAATGCAGACAGAATAGAACGCGGATAGGAGAGGGATAGCGTAAGAGTACAGAGCTTGGCTTATGCAATTCCTAGCGGGATCTACTGCGAATCGTGCAACAAAATGCGTCTAGAACCTGAAACTATCCTGTATGAAGAGCAAAACCTGCAACTTTAATGGCTTCCTAAGCTATTCTACTCTAATGGATTAGATAAAACAGCAACACTGTTTGCACAAGTTGGATATGTGGCTTACCAACAGCTAGTCAATGCAAACTAAGCATGTAATGAACTAAACTATGGAATCAAAGCAAACTAACATAGACTGAAGTGAGGAATGATGAGAGATAAATTCAGGGGCAGACCATGAGGGGCTAAAGCAATGATAGGACTTGCACAAGATGGATATGTGGCTTACCAGCTGCAATACAATGCTTAACCAAGCATGAAATGAACTATGCACTATCCACTCCTAAGCAAACTAATCAGACTACAACTACTGAAAACGAGAAGATTGGAGCAAAAAATGGTGGCCATTTGCTTGAGCACAAGCCATGCATTTATAGGAATTCAATCACCCCAAAATCAAAATCAAACTGAACTCCTAAACAATAAACAAAGGAAAAACACTATTCCAGGGGACCAAAAACATAAATGCATGCTCAAGTCGGCAAGAGAAAGCTGGTGAAACGTGATATTTCACGCGAGTTACGTCAAAAGAGCGTTCTGGAAAACACGTAAAGGACCGTCGCCCTGCTTAGGGCGGCGGTTACAGGACCGCCGCCCTGTTCAGGGCGGCGGTTACAAGACCGCCGCCCAGGCAGGGCGGCGGTTTCGTTACTAAAGAGAAAAGGGGCAAGAAAAGAGGGAAAAGGGGAAAACAAAGCACGCAGGGGCTAAGCGGGGTATGCGGGATGTTAACGCATATTTAGAGAGCTTTTCTGGATCCCGAACACCTTGCGAAGAGACCTGTATCATCATTGGGGCACTTATTACACTGTTCCGCAGTACAGTACCTTACAATTTTGGGTACGTACATATTGCCCCCTCGGAGAAGCATTTTAGCCATGAAGAGGCGTAAAACGGTGGGTCCGAGTATGGCCAAGTCCCGAAATGGGAAGTTAGAAGTTATACCTTACTCGTCCGTGTGTTGAAATGACGCCATCCGAAATTCCCGCTACCTGCAAAATGAAAAGAGAACTCAAGCGCAGATAGACACAATAATTTGGCAAATAAATGCTAAAATAATAGGGAAGGAGAACGTACCATTCGTGCGGGGATAGGAACTTACCTCCGTCGGCGCTCCAAACCTGTGAAAAAGGCTTTTAAAACGAATTAGGGCGCTATATATATGAAAGTGGGCCCATTTTCCTATTCATTTGCACGAGTCGATTTGATTGATTTTGAGCTCTGGGACCCACGGTGACGGTTTCTTGCGCGAATAGAGTCAAAACGTCCGCAGCGAGATAGCGATCATGCCCCCACGTGCGGAACGCCACCCCGCGAGATCACAGGTTGGTTTTCTTCAATTTTGCATTTTTCCCCCTTCAATTTTGAAATGTTAAATTCTTCGTAATGGGGGGGGTCATTTTTTAAAATGTTAGGTTCAAAAGGTCCACCTAGGGGGGGCACCTACTGGGTAGGCTCCATTTTTAGTTTAAATGGTCTTTTTTTACTTGTTTTGGGTCTTTTGGGGTTAAGAAACCCGCGCGGGTTTTCGGACCGCGACCGCCGCCCTGGCCAGGGCGGCGGTTACACGACCGCCGCCCTGTTCAAGGCGGCGGTTACACGACCGCCGCCCTTAAGGCGGCGGTTACAAAACCGCCTCCCTGCTCAGGGCGGCGGTTCTGACCAAAATGCAAAAGAGCTTAATTTTTGGGATTGCACTTTTATTTTCTTGCACTTCTATATGCATTTTTATGACTCTCTCGGTATTGTTCAGATACTAACTTGCTCTTTGTTTTGTGTGTTTTTGGGTGTATGCAGGCGAGGGAGGAGTATATCAGATGGAGCCGAGAGAGAGAGTGTGATTGGCTGCTCTGGGGTACTGGATGCCCTCTCACCAGGATGAGGAGGACACATTACAGAGGGCCGGCATACTGCGTATATCGCGTGTGCCTCATGTCGCACCATCTAGTCACATCCTTTGTGACTTGTTCTCATATTGGGATGCAGATCGGAACACTTTCCGACTGCCAGGGGTCCGTGGTGAGTGGACCATCACTTTGGAGGATGTCTACCGTATCTTGGGGGTCCCGATCATCGGGAGGAGACTCACACTAGAGACAGCGGGCTCACGGGCATAGATCGCACAGTGGGTAGTGCATACATGGGAGATGCAGTCATCTCCACGGGGTCGAAGAAGGGAGTGAGAGTCCGATCCATTCCTTCTTTTCCTATCCCCGTACTTCGACAGGCTATCATGGGGATCCTTGCCTCGAGACTGATCGGGGACAAGGGAGGGGATACATTACTATACTGCTGGGCCCCCATCATTGCACAGATAGAGGGGCATGGCCGGATATACGCCTGGGGTGCAGATATTCTGGGGACCACCTACCACGATTTATACAGGGTGGTCCGTCTACAGGGACAGTCTTTGAGCCACCCGACTTTAGTCATGAGTTGGGTGTATGAGCATTTCATCCCCTTATGGTAGGGGCGTGGAGGTGGTAGATCCGAGGGGCTGTGAGGGCAGCCAAATGGACAGATATGTCGGTGCTTAGAGCACCTCACCAGCCAGTTGCCTCCCTTACTACAGCAGACATGGAGGCGACACCATACCAGCTTATGGCCGGTATATGGGGAGAGGAGACTCTTACATTGATTTCTTGCTCCACCACAGGGCAGCTCATTGACCGCGTGGGACGAGTGGAGGTACATCCCTTTCGGTAGAGTTCCTCAACAGTTTGGCCTACCATATATGGGCATGCTTCCCCCAGTGGCGCCAGTCTATAGATCAGTCCGCGAGGCTAGAGGGGGGCCTAGAGGCCGTGGTTAGACAGTGATCACTCCTGGCGTTCCTATTGCAGCCAGGAGGATAGTTCGGGCTAGAGGGAGAGCTGGTGCGCCTCGGGCACCTTTGCTTCGGATTGCTGCGGGTCCTGCTCATAGCAGCAATGACCCCATAGACATTGACTCCGATTCTGAGGAGCTCTACAGAGGGAGGGTCGGAGGAGCAGACTGATGACAGCGATCCTGAGTGGCATGACACTCAGGACATCATGCAGGCAGAGAGGGCCGAGAAGAGTGCAGAGAGAGAGACTCTAGTTTCAGAGGAGCCACTCTCCCAGGGCCATGGTGGAGAGGATGAGTCCGTTGCGGGGTGTCATGTTGCTCCGACTACAGGAGCAGCCCCTCAGTCGGCAGTGGCATCTGCGGCGGGTGCTGGCCCTAGCGACCCATCTTGGAGGCCAGGTGATCCGAGTAAGTTATCCCTTCTTCCTTTCAGTGTTCGTTTGATTTAGGATTTGTTTTTTTTAATTACTATCTATCCTTGTGTTTTGATATTGTATCTTTTAGCCTCTTGCCTAGTTTCTAATTCATTTTTCTTCTTTGTTTGCAGAGACTGTTGACGAGTGGCGGGATCTAATCCGCAGGGTATGCACTGATTCCCTAATGATCCCTATGGATAGGACCCGTGCGGAGCTATCCGTAGATGCCGGGGAGCCCTCAGCAGTCGGCAGGCATACCGACGTCTTCGCTCCCATTTGGCACGTGGCCAATATGGTGTTGACCCTACGTACAGAGTTGGCAGGCTATAGGACAGCCGAGTGTCTTATGAGGAGCCACTCTCATGGTGAGACCGCGTGGCTACTCCTCGGGACCCTGAGCCCTCCGTTCATTCAGAGCGCCGGTGTAGCCGGAGTCCTAGGTGAGGGCGTGCACCTTCGCCGGGGTCGTGTAGGGGTTGAGAGGCCACTTGGCCCTCGTATATTTTGCATCATAGATTCTTTTGTATATCACGGGCTCTTTGAGCATTTTGACCATGCCTCGTGCATGATGGCATTGTATACAAACATTGATCATTTATATATATATGCATTTGTTTTTGGATCAAAATCTTGTCACTCATGTTTCCCTTTCTATTTCCAACTTCCTTGTGTATACTACGATGTATGTTTGTATGCTTTCTAGAATATATGCAGTGGTGAACAAATGATGTTAAATGCTTTACTTTTCTTTTTGTGTTTCATGATGCTGATACATGATAATGTAGATATATTGTGATTTTGAATCTTAGCTTCTGTGAGCAATTTGGATACCTCATGTTTGTTTTGGCAAAGTGATGAAAATAACTAATATGATGAACAGATTAACTTGCCCCACTCCTAACTCCACGCAACTAGTAAGATGCGAGGGCTCATCACCAAGAGCCAAGAAGGGTGCAAGTTATGAAAATGTGGTGAAATGACAGTGATAAAAGACAGACAAAGCTTTGGCAGAACCAAATTGGAAGCTACAAGCTGACTCCACCCGAGTGACTTCATAGTTTTGGATGCAACTTGCCTTGCGGTTTATCCAGACTTAGACCCGTAGATGGCCACATGGTAGAAAAAATCTGGGTTTTTAGGATTTTTAACTCTTTCGGGATTTTGAACATCTGTTTCATTTATTTTTGACTCAAAGTTTGAAAGTTTGAATTGTTTGCGTATTACCTTTTGCATTTATTTGTCAAGAGGACCCCCTACACTTTGCCCCATGCTACTAGTAAGAAGCGTGGGTTTATCACCGTGGGAAAAGTGTAGGCGAGTAAGGGCATTTCCATCCTTTCCCAACCCTACGTCACTAGTAAGAGACGCAAGCTCATCACCGAAGGTTGGTGGGGCAAGGAAATGTGTAAAATTAAAATTTTATGTTTGATCAACATTTGATTTGTTCATTTGAGTAAAATGTCAGTATGTCCTTATTCCCAAAGAGATATATATATGGGATAGATGTGACACCATGAAGCTTCTAGAAGAGACCATAGGCAAGACACCTTACCCTAAGAAGAAATCAAAGCAAGAATAAACTTGCAGATCTTGGTATGGTTGCCGTTAAGACTTCGTCATGTCTGATTTTATTTGATGAAAGATTCTGAAATGATTGATGATATTGTGAAAATAAAGAGATATGATTAAAGAGTTTATGCCAACAACATCATGAGTTTGTAGTGAATTGCTTTGAGAATAGATTCCTTGATCACAATTTGTGTAAGAAACGAATGGACAAAATGATCCTAATCTATATGAAAATGCAATGTAGATAGTTATATAGGTAGCATTAGCAGCTTATGCGTAGAAACGTTTGAGGTGCAGAGAATTGACTGTTTCGCCAAACTCCTCACCTTCTAACATACATAAGAGGTATGCACCATTTCCATAGTCCTTCATGACTCGGTATGGGCCCAACCATTTGGGCCGGAATTTCCTTCCTTCGCCGGTCTTTTTATCGATCCGGCTATCCAGCCTTAGAACCAGATCACCTTCGTATATGTCGCGTTCATAGACCCTTTTGTTATACTGCCGGCACATCCGGTCAGCATAGATCCTATGTCGCTGTTCGGCGTCTAGCCTAGTTTCATCTAGGCTTTCTAGTTGGGAAAGACGTGCTTCTTTGTAAGCGTCTTCATCCAGAATCCCTTGTAGTGAAATGCGGAGACTGGGTATTTCAACCTCAAGTGGGAGGACAGCTTCTGCCCCAAATACCAGCGAGAAAGGAGTTGCTCCCTGTTGGTGTTCTTATTGAGGTTCGGTGGGCCCACAAGGCCGGATATAACTTTAAATGCCAATCTCGTTTGTTTTCTTTTACCGTTTTAAGGAGAATGGCTTTCAGTGTTTTGTTTGTTGCTTCAGCCTGCCCATTGGCTTGGGGATAATACAAGGAAGCCGTATGATGACTTATTTTAAATTTGTTGCATAGCTCACGAACTTCTTCATTCTTAAAAGAAGTTCCATTATCAGAGATAATGATTTGCGGGATACCGTACCTGCAAATGATTTGGTTCAAAATGAACTTGGCGATTACAGAACCAGGTACAGTGGTAAGAGGCATGGCCTCTACCCATTTGGTGAAATATTCAGTGGCCTGTGATTATAAAATTATGGCCGTCTGTGGATGAGGGAGAGAATTTCCCTATTAAGTCTAGACCCCATGTAGAAAAGGGCCATGGAGTAGCGATTGGTTGCAGAACTTGTGCCGACATGTGAATCTCATGAGAGAATTCTTGGCACTTGCGACACCTGCGTACAAACTCTATTGCGTCATGCTCTAGAGTGGGCCAGAAATAGCCCATTCGATGTGTTTTCTGAGTGGTGGCGTGGCCACCGAAATGACCTCCACATATTCCGCTATGCGATTCATGGAGAATCTTCTTGGATTCTTCTGTGTCGACACACCTTAGGAGCATTCCATCGAACGCCTTTCGATAGAGAACTTGCTCTATAATGACGTACTTAGCTACGATAATGCGTAACCGCCTTCTTTGTTGTGGTGTAGCTCCTTCTGGATATGTATGGTCCATGATATAGTTAATGATATCAGCGTACCAAGGGCACTCAGAGATGGCAGGTCGGGTTTCGATGTAGTATACGCACTCATCTGGAAAATCCAAATCTACTAGATCGCCCCCATCTAATGGGTTATCAGCTAACCAATCTGCAATTATTTGTCCCTTAACTGATTTCTGATTTACAAATGTTAATTCGAATTCTCCCATTAAGGTTATAAAACGTCCAGCCTTTTTAGACAAGGACCCCTGTGTGAGAAAAGTCCGTAAGTGGTCAGTTTTTACCATAACCCTCGTTTCTTGATTCAGCATATAATGTCTTAGGCGTTTAGTAGCAAAGACTATGGCAAGGCATTCTCGTTCTGCCTGTGTATAGCGTGTTTCATAGTCGAGCAACGTTCGGCTAATGAAATAAATCGCACACGTTCTCTCTTGTTATCGTCTTCTTGGGCCAACATACAGGCTAGTGAGACATTGGTAGCTCGTGAGTATAAAATCAACGGGCGGTCTAGCTTAGGTGGCATTAGCGTAGGTGGTGACAGCAAGAAACGTTTAACTGCGTTGAAAGCTTCATTGCAGTCTTCGGTCCAATCAATGCTATAGTCTTTCTTGAGTAAATTATTGATTGGATGAATGGCGAAGCTTAAGTCCGGGATGAATCTTTAGATTGCACCTAGCTTTCCAAGAAATGACCTGATTCCAGATTCGTCCGAGGGTGGAACCATTTCGAGGACAGCCCGAATTTTGGTTGGGTCAACATCTATTCCCCGTGACGATATGATATAACCTAGGAGTTTTCCTCCTGTTACACCAAAGACGCATTTCTATGGATTTAGCGTGACTCCGTATTCTATTAGGCGTGAAAGAATGATGCGGAGTACTTCCGGATGGTCACAACGCTTCTTGGCCTTGGCCAATAAGTCATCCACGTAAGATTCCACGATTTTATGAATTAGATCATGAAATATGTATGTCATAGCCCGCTGGTAGGTAGCACCAGTGTTTTTGAGACCGAATGGCATAACAACGTAGCAATAGGTTCCCCAAGGAGTTATAAACGTGGTTTTAGCTTGATCTTGCTCTCGGATATTCTGATTTGATTGTATCCTGAGAATCCATCCATAAGAGACAACAGTTCAAAACCAGCTGTTGCATCAACAATAACATCTATGGATGGTAATGGGAAGTCGTCTTTAGGACACGCTTTGTTGATATCTCGAAAATCTATGCAGATGCGTATCTTTCCATTCTTCTTGAGAACGGGAACGATGTTAGATACCCATTGGGAGTAGTCAACCGGCTTGATGAATCCTACCTGAAGGAGTTTTATTACCTCCTCTTTTACCATGAGGGCTACTTTGGGCTTCATGGGTCTTGATTTTTGTTTAATTGGCTTTGCGTCTGACTTAGTGACGAGGTTGTGCACCACAATGTGGGGTGCAACTCCTGTCATTTCTTTATAATTAAATGCAAATGCCTTCTGATGCTCTTTGAGGATTTTTGTGTGTATTTCTACTTCTTCTGGTGTTAACGAAGAACCTAGTTTTAGAATTCTCGGCTCGTCTTCCGTTCCGATGTTGACATCGATCGTTTCTTCGATCAAAGAGGCGTTACCCTCTTCGAACTCAGGTGGTGCTGGAGGTAAATCCAGATCATCCCATTTTCTACTGCGTATATGCTAGGTTCTATTTGTGAGGGAATGATCCCTCATGGGATTTCCAAAATAGGAAGACGAATGTGGATTTAAGGACAAATCTAGCATAGGATAGGAAAGATGCAATGCCGCGTAAGCATTTAAGTATTGCAAAATGGCCATATCATTATCAATATGGTTTGGGGCGGTAAATTCACTTCCGCTTGAAAGGGGATTTGTCGTTGTTTTTATCAATGGTTCGTCACGAATGGACACTGTGAAATGAGTATCTTCTAGCTCATTGCTTGGAGTAAAACGTGACGCTGAAGTTGCTATTGAGTCGGCGAGAAGATTTTTCTCTCGCGGGATTGCTTCAATAGATATGAAGTTGAATGCCTTACTCAAATCTAATACGGCATTTTTGTAAAGCTGCAAGTGTTCAGCTTTAGTTTCATATACTTCTAAAACTTGGTTTGCCACTAATTGTGAGTCTCCTAAGACTCTGATGTTATCAACACCAATTCTCTTGGCTAAGGTGAGGCCAAGGAGGAGGGCTTCGTATTCTGCGCCATTGTTTGTGCATTCGAAATTTAGTTTGAAGGCAAATGGCAGGACTTTTCCCTCAGGTGAAGTAAGAATTACACCTGCCCCTGCTCCATAACGGCACCTAGCCCCATCAAAATGGAGAGTCCAATACTTAGCTGGGAAGTATAGATGTTGGGGTATTTGCTGTGCTTGCACACTCTACTTCCACCATGCAGAGATCCTCTGCTGGAAGAGAGCCAATCCCTAGGGAATATCCTATGCCTACTGAATCAAATGGTAAGAACATTGGTAAATCTTGTTCTATTAATTCAACGATTTTTGCAGTAGTCCCTAATGATACAGTTTCTTTAGCTTTATCGTCAGGGGTTGGGGTTGTTTTGGCTATGCTGATGGTTTCAAGATCCGTTGTAGGTACCAACTTTTCCTTTGGCTTTGAGTCAGTGGGTTTATTAAGTTGGTTTGTTGGAAGTTCAAATTCCGAGTGTACACCTGGTCTTTTCTTTAAATCAGCTAGGTGTAAATCGAAAGGTTTTGGATCACCTTTGGCTACAAATACCTTTCCTAGATGCAAGAATCTTACTTCTTGAAATAACGTAGAAGGGATTGCCTTCATGCGGTGTATCCATGGTCGGCCGAGGATCATATTATAATTAGTTTCCCGATCTATAATATAAAACTCAGTCAGGATTGTTTTGGGTCCTAGGGTGACCGGTAGTATTATGGTTCCTATCGAAGTGGCTTTAAGGCTATCATAGCCTCTCAATGTATTTCGAGTGGTGGAACAGTTTGTTTCCCCATATCCTAGTTTTTGGAGGAAAGAGAAAGGGACTATGTTAACTACAGCCCCATCGTCAACCATTGCCCGTTTCACACAGTTATTATAAACCCATACTTGTAGGTGTAAGGCTGGATCGCCTCGGCGTGCGATCTCAGCATCTGTAGGCATTTTACTTATTTCGAATATGAATTCAACATCCCTATCTTGCCTGTCCCGGAGGATGAACATCAAAGTCTATATGATTCACCTGTGTTTTAGGGTGGTGGAGTGATGTTAATTAAATGACCTAAACCTAATGCTTCTAAAAGAGCAGCCCTGTGGGCAGGAGAGTTCTTTAGCAAGTCAAGAAACGAAATATGTGAGAAGGTTTTTGTTAGATCATTAATTAAATCATAAGCACCTACGGGTTTTGTTATGTTTTGTTGGATGTTATCTGTTTCTGGCAGGTGATTTGGACTTGGTTGGGAGAAATACTCTCGTGTCCTTGTTACAGCTTCAATGGGTAATTCTGAGTCTAACTCTACCAATCCAACTACCTTAGGTCGTGGTTGACTCCCTAGTTGTGGCGCAACTAATGGATTTAGCGAAGTCGAGGCTTCATGGTCATTGTTTCCTATTATTGCACCCTTGTTTGTTCCAGTTGAATTTAGTCTGTTGTTATCGTGATTTGGGAGTGGATCGTTAAAGATCTTCAGGGGTGCGTTTTGAGGGGAAACTGCCCCTGAAAAAGTATTGGGTGGTGGTGACGTAGGATCTGCTAAGAACATATCCATGAAAAATTGTTTTTGTTCATTTGGCAAGCGTTGCATGAATTTATTGTAGTCACGACACGTTCTAGTGTCATGGCCCCGAATTTTGTGGAAGCCACAATACGAATTAGGATTATAATTCATAGTTTGTTGGTTTGGTGAATATCGTGGCCCAGAATTTTGATCAAACCGTTGTCTATTTGGAATAAAGTTTTGCATTTTTGCTGGTTTTGGCCCTGGTTTTGGTAACCAACTGAGTTTTGGTTTGGACCCTTCGTGGGGTTTCACCGTTGTTGTTGTTGTTGTTGTTGGTGATTAAAGTCCACTGTATTGATTGTCGGGGTAAAGTTGTTGTTTCTTTGGTTGTTTGTTTGTGACGGAGTACTGACTATATTTACCTTTTTGGGCTGGTCGGTTACTCCATCCGTTGTTACACCCCGATTTTTGTTAAGGATTTTAGGTCCTTGGTTGACATTTGTGGGGTAAGTCGTAGTATTTTGGTTGGAGGTGATCAACCTCCCGTTTGCTCCATATGTCTTACGACCGCTATCTATTGCCGCCTGATCTATTCGTAGAGCGCTCTCGAGTACTTCGTCATAAGTTCTTAGTGGGAACTTCTGGACTTCTTCCTTCACCTCTCTACTGAGAGAATGAAGGAATAAATCACATAGTTCCATTTGATCCATGTTTGGAGCGCTTGCGGAGGAATAAAGGACGATACGCCACCTTTGGATGAAGTGGGCGACAGACTCGTTATGCTCTTGTTTGATGTGTAAGAACTCCCTGATTCCTGTTCTTAATAGTTTGTTCATGTCGAAGGCCTTGATGAACTCAGACACAAGTTGTTTGAATGAATGTATGGAAGCTTCAGGTATCCTATAATACCAATCGAGAGCGATGCCTTCCAAAGTTTTGGGGAATATTTTAGCAACAACCCCATCCCATGGGAGTAATTCTCGAATGGCTGTAGCGTAAGCTTTGATATGTGGGTTCGGATCTCCCTCTCCTTTGTATTTGGGCAAATCTGGAAGAGGTCTTGGAAGCATGACGCTTCGTATGGTGAAATCTAGGGGCTCTTTCAAATATTCTGAATAAGTCCCTATCGCATATGTTTCAACCATTGATGGTGTCTGTTGAGGAAGTGGCGTTGGAATGGGTTGTTGATATGGCATAACGTACGCGTTAGCAGGGGCATAAGGAAGCCCCTGTATTTGAGCAAACATGCTGGGAGAGGAGAACATATCCCCTTGTGGTGATTTGGAGTACATGTTTAAGTACGAAGGGGTACTATCCAGGAATGGATTGTTCTGCACTAGACCGGGAGGAATGGTGCTAGAGATGGTGGGTCTAGTTGGCATTTGTTGTGAATACTGAGGAGTCATGCCTAATGTGCCTACTCCTGTGAGGAGATCTACTTGGCTGGATGGTGTGGAGGATTGGAACTTCTTGTTTGTATGAACTGCGAGTTTGACTTGCTTGAGCAAGTTCTAATCCTCTAACCTTTTCTATTAGAGTTGAAATGACTTCATTTGGTGAAGTCACGATATTCTGCCTTGGTGGCATTTGTTGTATACTATGGTTTTGCAGAGGTATGTGATATCCTGCTATGAACTGGTCGTTATCTTGCCAAGCTTCTCCGAGAGTATTTTCTATATGTAAGGGTATAGAGGTATTTTCTTGAAAAGAGACCTCGGGTTGTAATTGTAAACCTCCTATAGGTGGGTACATGCCCGGGAGCGTTGTTCACTCCTAGGATAACGTATTGACTGTTCGTCATCTAAGACCAGGTATGGATCTGATTGTCTACTAATTTGTGGTCTAAGTAGCACCTGAGGAGATGAACCAGATTCTCCGGTGAACGTCATATTATTTGAGCCTGAAGGCTCTGTTTGTTGTTTGAGCAATTTGTTCCAACCTTTCTGTTTGGAAGGACGAACTATATCTAGTCCTTGGAGTTTGTGTTGACAACTGACTAGTTGAATAGTTGTCACCCCACATTGAGAGTGAGGGTGATGATTGTCTATTTTGTTGGGCATAGTATGCCTCAAGACCCAGGAGGGGTCTGCCATATGCATCGAATCCCGACATATTCGGGGGGTATATGAATACCCGCAGAATAATGGGAATGAACGAAGGTGATTTTATGAAAACGTAGAAGGTGAAACAGTGGTTTGTTTCACGTCGGGTTCACCAATTTTGTACGCTGGAAAAGCGACAAGCGAGCGTGGGAATCTACAAGTAACTCTTCCGCGTACCTGACCTCCCGAGGTCGTGCCGAGACAGCCAGTGGGGATGGAATATGTGTGGGATACAGACAAACTAGTTAGGCAATCTAATGTCTTCGACACGCACTAATGGAATTTGAATCTAAGGCAAAGAAAGCCCTTCTAACTTGGACTGGTGTGATAGATCGATCAGCAAGGATGACTGCTCGAAGGCTCCAATCAATATCGAGCTCTGGCGTGATTCGATCTATGGGTTGTGGAATACGTGGAAAATGACCTGGGATAGTTTCGTGTATGTTCCCAGATAAGGTCATATGGTGGATGGTAAATATAGTCAATTCTACGGGCGGTTCTCTGGCCTAGTCCAGAATTCTCTAGCTTTGTTAGCTGTTATGTCCAGCAAGGATAATTGTTCGATGATAATAGGTGGAAGTGGAGTAGACTGGAATACCAGTGTGCATAGGCCAGTGTCTATGTCTAATTCTCTGATGGATTCGTTAGGCTACGGGATTTGTGGGTCACAACCGTAGGTTCGTGTTTGTTGTGGGCCAGCTATGGTCATACGTAGAATCAAGCCCTGATCCCTAGTATCCAATAATCATACGCTTTCTCAGCTTCTATGTTTAGAATCAATAGTTGTGCGATTTTCTCAGAATACCTCACAGGCGTTCTTGCAACCTGGATTCTTAAGCTGGTATCTATATCTATGAGGGTGTCTCCTGCGTCTGGTTGTGGAACCAAAGGATCACACCCGAATGTTTGTTCTCTTTCAAACCCTTCTACAGTCATGTGGATGTGTTTCCTAGGGTAATCTGTAGTTTGGCTGATTTGACCAAACGTATGTGCTTGGTCGTCTTCTATGTTTAATCCTCTCAACTGAGATCTGATCTGCTGGAAATCTGTTGTTGTTTGGAAGACTTGTATTCTAAGATTCTGGTCAATATCAGTTATTGCTGTTATGAGATTGGGCTGAGGCACGATTGGCTCGAAAATGTATTCCCTGGGCTCCCTAGGTCCCGTAATTGTCATGCAAAATAATAAAACAAACTATAATAAAGTGAAATCTAAGTATACTTCTAGCATATATGACTTTTTTTTTTTTGTATTTTCTAACAATTTAAGGATAAAGCAACTATTTAAAATATTTAGAATTGATAAGTAAACTAATAACTTAAAACAAAAAAATAACCGAGTATAGTTATTTGTCTGTGCGATTTTGTAGAATTATTCTAAATAGCTTGTCTAATCTATCTGCAAGATTCTCAGATCCTACCTCAGAAGTGAGGAGTGAATCATAGTTTCTCAGAAACTATCAATCCCCACAGCTTCCCTGGCAATATCGAGAATAAAATTTACTGAAATGAAGCAGTTATCTACTCTATTTGATATGATTCTAACTAGAACTTTGAAAGTTAAAACCTGGATTCCGCAGAACAGTGGCGAATCCGATGGTGTGTGTGATCTTGTCCCCTCAGTATGATCTCTTCATTCTTTGTGTTCACGTAGATCCAGAAAAGCGTGTAATGCTTGCATCAACAGGAATAGGTGTTGGAACAAGGGATAACCTTCAGAATGCAGACATAATAGAATGCGGATAGGAGAGGGATAGCGCAAGAGTACAGAGCTTGGCTTATGCAATTCCTAGTGGGATCTACTGCGAATCGTGCAATAAAGTGTGTCCAGAACCTGAAAATATCCTGTATGAAGAGAAAAACCTGCAACTTTAATGGCTTCCTAAGCTATTCTACTCTAATGGATTAGATAAAACAGCAACACTGTTTGCACAAGTTGGATATGTGGCTTACCAACAGCTAGTCAATGCAAACTAAGCATGTAATGAACTAAACTATGGAATCAAAGCAAACTAATAGACTGAAGAACTTGAGGAAAAACTGAGAGATAAATTCAATCCTAAGGACCAGACCATTGGTTTGAGCACAAGCCATGCATTTATAGGAATTCAATCACCCAAAATCAAAATCAAACTGAACTCCTAAACAATAAACAAAGGAAAAACACTATTCCAGGGGACCAAAAACATAAATGCATGCTCAAGTCGGCAAAAAAGCTGGTGAAACGTGATATTTCACACGAGTTACGTCAAAAGAATGTTCTGGAAAACACGTAAAGGACCGCCGCCCTACTCAGGGTGGCGGTTACAGGACCGCCGCCCTGTTAAGGGCAGCAGTTACAAGACCGCCGCCCAGGCAGGGCGGCGGTTTCGTTACTAAAGAGAAAAGGGGCAAGAAAAGAGGAAAAAGGGGGAAAACAAAGCATGTGGGGGCTAAGCGGGGTATGCGGGATGTTAACGCATATTCGGAGAGCTTTTCTGGATCCCGAACACCTTGTGAAGAGACCTGTATCATCATTGGGGCATTTATTACGTATTGACTCTAGGAGTCCAAACAATCGACTCAATAGGGTGATGATATCACTGATTTTGAAAATGAAATCACTTCTAGGGACCAACTTGGGAAACCTAGAAATGGCTGGCTTAGCCTTGATTAAGAACTTTTTTACATCCTTGATGCGGTCATCTTGATATTTTTCCCAGGCCCTTTGTGCTGATTGAAGGTTTAAATCAACAAATTCCTCTAAGTTGGGAAACCTTAGGAGTTTATCAAAGTAACCTCCATCCAATTTCACTATAGAATCTCTTTCTTGATTTCTTACTGAGCAGGAGGCCGAGTCATAGTTGGAACCATAGGACAGGATGAATTCAAGGAATTGAGGTGATATTGGAAATCCTACTGCAAGAGGGAGACCACTACTAGTTATCAACTTCATCCAGGAATTCTGAGAAGAATCCTTAATTTTGTTCCAGAAGTCATCCATATCTATATTGCCAAGCTCTATGTCTCGAATGTCATAATTGCAGTCTATGTAGGAAGGGGACTCCATATTATGATACTTATACTTCATCTTTCTTGTCCTATCTGACTTATCCTTAGATTCTCTATGGTTCGACATGATGAGTCTCGAAGAAGAAATGCCTTGATGATTTTTGGAAGAGTAATCAGGCTTGAAATTTTGTTAGACAATTGCACAGACCCGCCACATTGTTCAGCTTTTGAGACTTACAAAACACCTTAGGAAACCCAACACAATGGAGTGTATGTCAGAAGTTAAGTCGTGTCAAACACGAATGGAAACCCAAAATACTAGCAGAGTTTGGAGGATGTCAAGCACCTTGAGAAACCTGACATAATGGAGTGAATGTCGGAAGTTAGGACATGTTGAGAATTGATGAAAACCTGACACACTGTAGAAATGAGGAAGTTTTGGACAAGTGGGAAAACCCCACACACATGATGGAACTTGGAGGATGTCAAGAAGTTAGAAATTCCTGACACACTACAGATCTTGATGGATGTCGAGTAGGCAGAAGAGTGCCAATGGAAGTAGACCCTTCACATCTTCAGGCCATGGTGGCAAACATTGGACTAACTAAGTACATCTCCTTTACTCACAAGGAGCTTCCTAATGAGGATCCCACACATAATATTCCCCTATATATAGAGGTCTTTATTACCCACAGGAAGATATGCTTGTGGACAACGGGTCAGGCTTGAATATATTCACATTAAAATTAATTAAACAACTGGGTAATACATAAGAAGATCTAGAGTCCCACATCATTACCATAACTGCTTACAACAACACGGAAAGGGAATCGGTTGGCACAATCACATTACTAATAGAAGTTTGACCTGCTTGTCATAGTACAAAGTTTCCATGTCTTGGACTTGGAGCTTCCGTATAATATGCTTCTTGGCCACCCATGGATTCATGCCATGCAGGTCGTACCATCAACTTTCCATCAGTGCATCAAGTTGAAGCACAAAGGACACATCGTTATGATACAAGGAGATCTAGAACCCTTTTCTCATTATAGAGCTCTCAATAGCTTTGCTCACAAGGGTACCTGTACGTACCCAAAATTGTAAGGTACTGTACTGCGGAACGGTGTAATAAATGCCCCAATGATGATACAGGTCTCTTCGCAAGGTGTTCGGGATCCGGAAAAGCCTTCGGAGTATGCGTTAACATCCCGCATGCCCCGCTTAGCCCCCGTGCCCTTTGTTTTCCTTTTTTTTCCCCTCTTTCCTTGGCCTCTTGACCTTCAGTGACGAAACCGCCGCCCTGCAGGGCGGCGGTCTCGTAACCGCCGCCCTGAACAGGGCGGCGGTCCTGTAACCGCCGCCCTACTCAGAGCAGCGGTCCTGTGTGCGCGTTTTCTAGAACGCTCTTTTGACGCGACCCACGTGAAATATCACATTTCACCAGCTTTTCTTTGCCGACTTGAGCATGCATTTATGTTTTTGGTCCCCTGGAATAGTGTTTTTCCTTTGTTTATTGTTTAGGAGTTCAATTTGGTTTTGGTTCTTGGGTGTTTGAATTCCTATAAATGCATGGTTTGTGCACATGCAAATGGTCTGGAGTTTTGGTCTGAAGCTTGGCTGGATTTTGAAGTTTGATCTTTGCTCTCATTCCCTCATTTTTAGTGTTTTAGTTAGTTAGCTTGTTTAGAAGCCATAACTTGAATTCACTTGCATCTTTTGTTAAAATTTCCCAGCTGTTGGTAAGCCACAGACCCATCTTGTGCAGGCAGTGTTGTCATTCCATCCAATCCAGTTAGAAGCTTGCCTCTGAATTTCTCTTTGCTGTAGATTTACTTTCATTGTGTCTTGGAGTTCTTAGTTTAATTCATTATTTGCCTGGTTAGCTTTATTCAGCTGTTGGTAAGCCACATATCCAACTTGTGCAAACAGTGTTGTTGTTTTATCCAAACCATTGGAACAGGATAGCTTAGGAAGCCATTAAAGTTGCAGGTCTTGCTCTTCGTATAGGATAGTTACAGGTTCTGGTCGCTTCATGTTGCATGACTTGCAGTAAAATCCCGCTAGGAATCGCATAAGCCAAGCTCTGTACTCTTGCGCTATCCCTCTCCTACTCGCATTCTCGGTCTGCATTCTGAGTTGTCCTTATCCCAAAATCTACTCCTATCGGTGCTAGCATCACACGCTTTTCTGGACCCACGTGAACACGAAAGAATGAAGAGACCATACTGAGGGGACGAGATCACACGCACACCATCGGATTCGCCACTGTTCTGCGGAATCCAATTTTTAAATTTCAAAGTTCTAGTCAGAATCATATCAAATAGAGTAGTTAATCGCTTTATTTCATTTCATTCTATTCTCGATATTGCCAGGGAAGCTGTGGGGATTGATAGTTTTTGAGAAACTATGATTCACTCCTCACTTCTGAGGTAGGATCGAGAGTCTTGCAGATAGATTAGACGAGCTATTTTATTTATTTAGAATTCTATCAAATCGCACAGGCAAATAACTACACTCGGTTATCTTGTTTGTTTTAATTACTGTTTAGTTATTATTTCTAGATACGTTTAAAATAGTTTGCTTTCCTTAAAATTGTTAAATATTTCATAGAAGAATGAAAGTTATATGCAGTTAGATTTATTTCACGTAGTTAGAATTTGTTTCATTACAGTTAGATCGCATTTTGTTTCGTATGACAATCACGGGACCTCAAGAGCCCAGGGAATATATATTTGAGCCAATCGTGCCTCAACCAAACCTCGTCACAGCGATAGTTGACATAGACCAAAATCTCAGGATACAAGTATTCCAAACAACCACAGATTTACAACTGATCAGTTCACAGTTAAGAGGATTAAACATAGAAGACGACCAAGCACATGCGTTTTGGTCAAGTCAGCCAAACTACAGATTACCCTAGAAAACATCCACATGACTGTAGAAGGGCTCGAAAGAGAACAAACATTCGGGTGTGATCCTTTAGTTCCACTGCCAGACGCTGGAGACACCCTCGTAGATATAGATACCAGTTTAAGAATCCAGGTTGCAAGAACGCCTGTAAGGTATTCTGAGAAGATTGCACAACTGTTGGTTCTAAACATAGAAGCTGAGAAAGCATACGATTACTGGATACTAGGGATTACAACTTGATCTCGCGTATGACCATAACAGGACCGCAACAACCGAGAGTCTATGGTTGTGATCCACAGATCCCACAGCCCAATGAGTCCACAGGTCAATCCGATATAGACGCTAGCCTACGTACCTTGATATTTAGGTCCACTCCACTTCCACCTATCATCATCGAACAACTTTCCTTACTAAATATAGCGGCTAACGAAGCTAGGGAATTATGGACTAGGCCAGAAAATCGTCCATAGAATCGATTGTATTCATCATCCACTATATGACCTTATCAGGAGATATACACGAAACAATCCCAGGTCATTTTCCACGTATTCCACAACCCATAGATCGAATCACGCCAGAGCTCGATATTGATTGGAGCCTTCGAGCAGTCATCCTCGCTGATCGATCTATCACACCAGTCCAAGTTAGAAGGGCCTTCTCTGCCTTAGATTCGCAAATTCCACTAGTGCGTGTCGAAGACATTAGACTGCCTAACTAGTTTGTCTGCATATTCTACCCCCCACCGGCTGTCTCGGCACGACCTCGAGAGGTCGGGTACGCGGAAGAGTCACTTGTAGATTCTCACGCTCGCCTGTCGCTTTTCCGGTGTACAAAATTGGTGAACCTGACGTGAAGCAAACAACTGTTTCACTTTCTGCGTTTTTATAAAACCAATTTCGCTTCTTCCCATTATTCTGCGGGTATTCATATACCCCCCGAATATGTCGGGATTTGATCCATACGGCAGACCCCTCCTGGGTCTTGAGGCATACTACACCCAACAGAATAGGCAATCATCACCCTCGCTCTCAGTATGGGGCGACAACTATTCAACTAGTCAGTTGTCAACGCAAACTCCAAGGACTAGATATAGCTCGTCCTTCCAAGCAGAGGGGTTGGAACAACTCGCTCAAACACAAACAGAGCCTTCAGGCTCAAATAATATGACATTCACTGGAGAATCTGTTTCATCCCCTCAGGTGCTACTAAGACCAAACGTTAGTAGACAATCAGACCCATACTTACTTCTAGATGACGAATACTCAACACGTTATTCTCGAAATGAACAACGCTCTCAAGGTATGTACCCACATATAGGAGGTTTGCAAATACAGCCCGAGTTCTCTCCTCAAGAAAATACCTCTATGCCATCACGTATAGAAAATACTCTCAGAGATGCTTGGCAAGATAACGATCAGTTCATAGCAGGATATCACATACCTCCGCAAAATCATAGTATACAACAAACGCCACCAAGGCAGAATATCGTGACTTCACCAAACGAGGTCATTTCAACTCTGATAAAAAAGGTTAGAGGATTAGAACTTGCTCAAGCAAGTCAAAATTCAAAATTTATACAAACAGGGAGTTCCAATCCTTCGCACCATCCTAGCCAAGTAGATCTCCTCACAGGAGTAGGCACATTAGGCATGACTCCTCAGTATTCACAACAAATGCCAACTAGGCCCACTATCGCTGGCACTGTTCCTCCAGCTCTAGTACAGAGCAATCCATTCCTGGATAGTGTCCCTTCATACTTAAACATGTACTCCAAATCGCCACAAGGGGATATGTTCTCCTCTCCCGGCACGTTTGCCCAAACACAAGGGTTGCCTTATGCCCCTACCAACGCGTATGTTACGCCATATCAACAACCCGTTCCGCCCCCCCCCGCCGCCCCCTCAACAGACACCGTCAATGGTTGAAACATATGCGATAGGGACTTATTCAGAATACCTAAAGGAACCCTTAGATTTCACCATACGAAGCGTCATGCTTCCAAGACCTCTTCCCTGATTTTCCCAAATACAAAGGAGAGGGAGATCCGAATGCGCATATCAAAGCTTACGCTACAGCCATTTGGGAATTACTCCCATGGGATGGGGTTGTTGCTAAAATATTCCCCAAAACGCTGGAAGGTATTGCTCTCGATTGGTATTACAGAATACTTGAGGCTTCCATACATTCATTCAAACAACTTGTGTCTGAGTTCATCAAAGCCTTCGACATGAACAAACTGTTAAGAACGGGAATCAGGGAGTTCTTACACATCAAGCAAGAACATAGCGAATCTGTCACCCATTTCATCCAAAGGTGGCGTACAGTCCTTTATTCCTCGGCAAGCGCCCCAAATATGGATCAGATGGAACTATGCGATTTATTCCTTCATTCTCTTAGTAGAGAAGTGAAGGAAGAAGTCCAGAAGTTCCCACTAAAAACTTATGACGAAGTACTTGAGAGCACTCTGCGAATAGATCAGGCGGCAATAGATAGTGGTCGTAAGACATATGGAGCAAACGGTAGGTTGATTACCTCTAACCAAAATACTACGACTTACCCCACAAATGTCAATCAAGGACCTAAAATCCTTAACAAAAATCGGGGTGTAACAACAGACGGAGTAACCGACCAGCCTAAAAAGGTAAATATAGTCAGTACTCCATCACAAATAAACAACCAAAGAAACAATAACTTTACCCCGACAATCAACGCAGTGGATTTTAATCATCCGCAACAACAACAACAACAACGGCGTAATCCCATACAAGGGGCGGGTCAAAATCCATTTGGTTACCAAAACCAAAGCCAGAAACAAAAAATGCAGAATTTTAATCCTAATAGGCAACAGTCTGATCAAAATTTTAGGCCACAATACAAACCAAATCAACAAAACACGAATTACAATCCCAATTCTTATTGTGGCTTCCACAAAATTCGGGGTCATGACACTAGAACGTGTCGTGACTACAACAAATTTATGCAACGCTTGCCAAATGAACAAAAACAAGTTTTTATGGATATGTTCTTAGCAGATCCTACGTCACCAACGGCAAGTACCTTCGCAGGGGCAGTTTCCCCTCAGAATGCTCCTCTCAAGATCTTTAACGATCCACTTTCAAATCATGATAATAACAGACTAAATTCAACTGGAACAAATAAGGGTCCAATGCCAGGAAATAACAATCATGAGGCCTTCGCTAAATCCATTAGTTGCGCCGCAACTAGGAAGTCAACCACGACCTAAGGTAGTTGGATTGGTAGAGTTAGACTCGGAATTACCCATTGAAGCTATAACAAAGACACGAGAATATTTTTCTCAACCAAGTCCAAGCCACTTGCCAGAAACAGATAACATCCAGCAAACCGTAGTAAAACCTGTGGGTGCTTACGATTTAATTAATGATCTAACAAAAACCTTTTCGCATATTTCGTTCCTTGACTTGCTAAAAAACTCCCCTGCCCACAGGGCTGCTCTTTTAGAAGCGTTAGGTTTAGGTCATTTAATTGGTATCACTCCGCCACCTGAAACACAGGTAAATCATATAGACTTTGATGTTCATCCTCCGGGACAAGCAGATAGAGATGTCGAATTCATATTCGAAATAAGTAAAATGCCTACAGATGCTGAGATCGCTCGCCGAGGTGATCCAGCCTTACACTTACAAGTGTGGGTTTATAATAATTACGTAAAACGGGCAATGGTTGACGATGGGGCTGCGGTTAACATAGTCCCCTTCTCTTTCCTCCAAAAATTGGGATATGGTGAAACAAATTGTTCCACCACTCGAAATACATTAAGAGGCTATGATAGCCTTAAAGCCACTTTAATAGGAACTATAATACTACCGATCACCTTAGGACCCAAAACAATCCTGACTGAGTTTTATATTATAGATCGGGAAACTAACTATAATATGATCCTCGGCCGACCATGGATACACCGCATGAAGGCAATCCCTTCTACATTATTTCAAGAAGTAAGATTCTTGCATCTAGGAAAGGTATTTGTAGCCAAAGGTGATCCAAAGCCATTTGATGTACACTTAGCTGATTTAAAGAAAAGACCAGGTGTACACTCGGAATTTGAACTTCCAACAAACCAACTCAACAAACCTACTGACTCAAAGCCAAAGGAAAAGTTGGTACCTACAACGGACCTTGAAACCATCGGCATAGCCAAAATAACCCCAATCCCTGACGGTAAAGTTAAAGAAACCGTATCATTAGGGACTACTGCAAAAATCGTTGAATTGATAAACAAGATTCTTACCAATGTTCTTACCATTTGATTCAGTAGGCATAGGATATTCCCTAGGGGTTGGCTCTCTTCCAGCAGAAGATCTCTGCATGGTCGAAGTAGAATACGTAAACGCAATGAATATCCCAACCTCTATATTCCCAGCTAAGTATTGGACTCTCCATTTTGATGGGGCTAGGTGCCGTTATGGAGCGGGGGGCAGGTATAATTCTTACTTCACCCGAAGAAAAGGTCCTACCATTTTCGCTTTTAAACTAAATTTCGAATGCACAAACAACGGCACTGAATACGAAGCCCTCCTCCTTGGTCTCACCTTAGCCAAAAGAATTGGTGTTGATAATATCAGAGTTTTAGGAGACTCACAATTAGTGACAAACCAAGTTTCTGAGGTATATGAAACTAAAGCCGAGCACTTACAACTTTACAAAAACGCTGTTTTAGATTTGAGTAAAGGCATTCAACTTCATATCTATTGAAGCAATTCCTCGAGAGAAAAATCTCCTCGCAGACTCAATAGCAACTTCGGCGTCACGTTTTACTCCCAGCAATGAATTAGAAGATGCTCACTTCACAGTGTCCATTCGTGACGAGCCGTTGATAAAAACAATGACAAATCCCCTTTCAAGTGAAAGTGAATCTACCGCCCCAAACCATATCGATAATGATATGTCCACTTTGCAATACTTAAACGCCTATGCAGCATTGCATCTTTCCTATCCTATGCTAGATTTGTCCTTAAATCCACATTCCTCTTCCTGCTTCGGAAATCCCATGATGAGTTTTTCCTCACAAAAAGAACCCGGCATATACACGGTGGAAGATGGGGATGATTTGGATTTACCCCCAGCACCGCCTGAGTTTGAAGAGGGTAACGCCTCTTTAATCGAAGAAACGATCGATGTCAACATCGGAACGGAAGACGAGCCGAGAATTTTAAAACTAGGATCTTCGTTAACACCAGAAGAAGTGGAAATACATACGAAAATCCTCAAAGAGCATCAGAAGGCATTTGCATTTAATTATAAAGAAATGACAGGAGTTGCACCCCACATTGCAGTACACAACCTCATCACTAAATCAGATGCAAATCCAATTAAGCAAAAATCAAGACCTATGAAACCCAAAGTAGCTCTCATGGTAAAAGAGGAAGTGATAAAACTCCTTCAAGTAGGATTCATCAAGCCAGTTGACTACTCCCAATGGGTATCTAACATCGTTCATGTTCTCAAGAAAAATGGAAAGATACGCATCTGCATAGATTTCCGAGACATTAACAAAGCATGTCCTAAGGATGACTTCCCATTGCCATCTATTGATGTCATTGTTGATGCAACAGCTGGGTTTGAGCTTTTGTCTCTCATGGATGGATTCTCGAGATACAGTCAAATCAGAATATCTGAGCAAGATCAAGCTAAAACTACGTTTATAACTCCTTGGGGAACCTATTGCTATGTTGTTATGCCATTCGGTCTCAAAAACGCCGGTGCTACGTACCAGCGGGCCATGACATACATATTTCACGATCTAATTCATAAAATCGTGGAATCTTACGTAGATGACTTATTGGCTAAGGCCAAGAAGCGCTGTGACCATCCTGAAGTACTCCGCGTCATTCTTTCACGCCTAATAGAATACGGAGTCACGCTAAACCCAGAGAAATGCGTCTTTGGTGTAACAGGAGGAAAACTCCTAGGTTACATCATATCGTCACGGGGAATAGATGTTGACCCAACCAAAATTCGGGCTGTCCTCGAAATGGTTCCACCTTCGGAGTGAATCTGGAATCAGTCATTTCTCTGAAAGCTGGGTGCAATCCGGAGATTCATCCCAGACTTAAGCTTCGTTATTCATCCAATCAACAATTTACTCAAGAAAGACTATAGCATTAGATTGGACCAAAGATTGCAATGAAGCTTTTGATGCAGTTAAGCGTTTCTTGTTGTCACCACCTACGCTAATGCCACCTAAGCTAGACCGCCCGTTGATCTTATACTCACGAGCTACCAATGTCTCGTTAGCTTGCATGTTGGCCCAAGAAGACGATGACAAAAGAGAACGTGCTATTTATTTCATTAGCCGAACACTACTCGACTATGAAACACGTTATACACAAGCAGAACGAGAATGCCTCGCCATAGTCTTCGCAACCAAACGCCTAAGACATTATATGCTAAATCAAGAGACAAGGGTCGTGGTAAAAACCGACCACTTACGAACTTTCCTCACACAAGGGTCTTTGTCTAAAAAGGCTGGACATTTTATAACCTTAATGGGAGAGTTCGAATTAACTTTTGTAAATCAGAAAGTCAGTTAAAGGACAAATCATTGCGGATTGGTTAGCTGATAATCCATTAGATGGAGGCGATCTAGTAGATTTGGATTTTCCAGATGAGTGCGTATACTACGTCGAAACCCGACCCGCTATATCTCTGAGTGCCCTTGGTACGTTGATATCATTAGCTATATCATGGACCATAGGTATCCAGAAGGAGCTACACCGCAACAAAGAAGGCGGTTACGCATTATCGTAGCTAAGTACGTTATTATAGAGCAAGTTCTCTATCGAAAGGCGTTCGATGGAATGCTCTTAAGGTGTGTCGACACAGAAGAATCCAAGAAGATTCTCTATGAATCTCACAGCGGAGTATGTGGAGGCCACTTCGGTGGCCACGCCACCGCTCGAAAAATACATCGAATGGGCTATTTCTGGCCCACTCTAGAACATGACACAATAGAGTTTGTACGCAGGTGTCATAAATGTCAAGAGTTCTCTCATGAGATCCACATGCCAGCACAAGCTTTGCAACCAATCGCTACTCCGTGGCCCTTTTCTACATGGGGCCTGGACTTGATAGGGAAGTTCTCTCCCTCATCCACAGACGGCCATAATTTTATAATCACGGCCACTGAATATTTCACCAAATGGGTAGAGGCCATGCCTCTTACCACTGTACCTGGTTCTGTAATCGCTAAGTTCATTTTGAACCAAATCATTTGCAGGTACGGTATCCCGCAAATCATTATCTCAGATAATGGAACTTCTTTCAAGAATGAAGAAGTTCGTGAGCTATGCAGCAAATTTAAAATAAGCCATCATACGGCTTCCTTGTATTATCCCCAAGCCAATGGGCAGGCTGAAGCAACAAACAAAACACTGAAAGCCATTCTCCTTAAAACGGTAAAAGAAAACAAACGAGATTGGCATTTAAAGTTATATCCGGCCTTGTGGGCCCACCGAACCTCAATAAGAACACCAACAGGAGCAACTCCTTTCTCGCTGGTATTTGGGGCAGAAGCAGTTCTCCCACTCGAGGTTGAAATACCCAGTCTCCGCATTTCACTACAAGGGATTCTGGATGAAGACGCTTACAAAGAAGCACGTCTTTCCCAACTAGAAAGCCTAGATGAAATTAGGTTAGACGCCGAACAACGACATAGAGTCTATGCCGACCGGATGTGCCGGCAGTATAACAAGAAATTCTATGAACGTGATATATATGAAGGCGACCTAGTTCTAAGGTTAGACAGCCGGATTGACAAGAAGACCGGCGAAGGAAGGAAATTCCGGCCCAAATGGTTGGGCCCATACCGAGTCATGAAGGACTACGGAAATGGAGCATACCTCTTATGCACGCTAGAAGGTGAGGAGTTTGGCGAAACAGTCAATTCCCTCCACCTCAAACGTTTCTACGCATAAGCAACTAACGCTACTTATATAACTATCTACATTGCATTTTCATATAGATTAGGATCATTTTGTCCACTTGTTCTTACACAAATTGTGATCAAGGAATCTATTCTCAAAGCAATTTATTACAAACTCGTGATGTTTCTGGCATAAAGTTCTTTTAATCATACCTCTCCATCTTCGATATCATCAAGTCATCTTGGAATCTTTTATCAAATAAAATCAAACATGACGAAGTCCTAACGGTAACCATACCAAGATCTGCAAGTTTGTTCTCGCTTGATTTCTTCTTAGGATAGGTGTCTTGCCTATGGTCTGTTCTAGAAGCTTCATGGTGTCACATCTATCCCATATACACATCTCTTTGGAAATAAGCATATACTGACATTTTACTCAAAAAGACAAGTCAAAAAGTGATTAAACAAAAAAAAATTTATTTTTACACATTTCCTTGCCCCACCAACCTTCGGTGATGAGCTTGCGTCTCTTACTAGTGACGTAGGGTTGGGAAAGGATGGAAATGCCCTTACTCGCCTATGCCTTGCCCACGGTGATAAACCCACGCTTCTTACTAGTAGCATGGGGCAAAGTGTAGGGGGTCCTCTAGACAATGCAAACGTTAAAAGGTCATAAACAAACTATTCAAACTTTGAGTCAAAAACGAATGAATCAGATGTTCAAAATTCCAAGAGAGTTAAAAATCCTAAAAACCAGATTTTGTCTACTATGTGGCCATCTACGGGTCTAAGTCTGGATAAACCGCAAAGCAAGTTGCACCCAAAACTATGAAGTCATTCAGGTAGAGTAAGCTTGTAGTTTTCAATTTGGTTCCACCAAAGCTTTGTCTGTCTTTCATCACTATCATTTCACCATTTTTTCATAACTTGCGCCCTTCTTGGCTCTTGGTGATGAGCCCTCGCATCTTACTGGTTGCGTGGAGTTAGGAGCGGGGCAAGTTAATCTGTTCATCATGCTGGTTATTTTCATCACTTTGCCAAAACAAACATGAGGTATCCAAATTGCTCACAGAAGCTAAGATTCAAAAGATTACAGTATATCTACATTACCATGTATCAGCATCATGAAATACAAAAAGAAAGCAAACAATTACATCATCTGTTTTCCATTGCATACATTCTAGAAAGCATATAAACATACATCGTAGTATACACAAAGTAGTTAGGAAATAGAAAGGACAAACATGAGTGACAAGTTTTTGATCCAAAACGAATGCATATATATAAATAACCAATGTTTATATACAATGCCATCATGCTCTAGGCATGGTCAAAACGCTCAAAGAGCCCGTAATATACAAAAGAATCAATGATACAAAATATACAAGGGCCAAGTGGCCTCTCAACCCCTGCGCGATCCCGCCGAAGGTGCGCGCCCTCGCCTAGGACTCCGGCTACGCCGGCGCTCTGAATGAATGGAAGGCTCGGGGTCTCGAGGGGCAGCTGCGGTCTCGCCATGAGAATGGCTCCTCATAAGGCGCTCGGCTGTCCTATAGCCTGCCAACTCTGTACGTAGAGTCGACACCATCTTGGCCACGTGCCAAACGGGAGCGAAGACGTCGGTATGCCTGCCCGCTGCTGAGGGCTCCCCGGCATCTACGGATAGCTCCGCACGGGTCTTATCCATAGGGATCATCAGGGAATCAGTGCATACCCTACGGATTAGATCCCGCCACTCGTCGACAGTCTCTGCAAACAAAGAAGAAAAACGAATTAGAAACTAGACAAGAGATTAAAAGATATAATATTGAAACACAAGGAGAGTTAGCAATTAAAAGCAAGTCCTAAAACAAATAAGCATTGAAAGGAAGAAAGGATAACTTACTCGGATCACCGGGCCTCCAAGATGGGTCACTAGGGCCAGCACCTGCCGCTGATGCCGCTGCTGACTGAGGGGCTGCTCCCGTAGTAGGGGCAACATGACGTCCCGCAACGGACTCATCCTCTCCACCATGGCCCTGAGGGAGTGGCTCCTCAGAAACTAGAGTCTCTCTCTCTGCACTCTGCTCCTCCCTCTCTGCCTGCATGATATCCTGAGTGTCATACCAACTCAGGATCACTGTCATCCGTCTGCTCCTCTGACCCTCCCTCTGTGGACTCCTCAGAATCGGAGTCAATGTCTATAGGGTCATCGCTGCTATGAGCAGGACCCGCAGTAATCCGAAGTAAGGGTGCCCGAGGCGCACCAGCTCTCCCTCTGGCCCGAACAATCCCCCTGGCTGCAATAGGAATACCAGGAGTGACCACTGTCCAACCACGGCCTCTAGGCCCCCCTCTAGCCTCCCGGACTGATCTGTAGACTGGTGCCACTGGAGGAAGCATGCCCACATATGGGAGGCCGAACTGCTGAGGAACCCTGCCGAAAGGATGTACCTCCACCCGTCCCACATGGTCAATAAGCTGCCCTGTGGTGGAGCAAGAGATCAATGTAAGGGTCTCCTCTCCCCATATACCAGCCATAAGCTGGTACGGTGTGGCCTCCATGTCTGCTATAGTAAGTGAGGCAACTGGCTGGTGAGGTGCTCTAAGCGCCGACATATCTGACCATCTGGCTGCCCTCACAGCCCCGGGATCTGCCACCTCTACGCCTCTGCCATAGGGAATGAAGCGCTCATACACCCAACTCATGACTAGAGCGGGGTGGCTCAAGGACTGTCCCTGTAAACGGACCACCCTGTATAAATCATGGTAGGTGGTCCCCAAAATATCTAGCGCCCCAGGCGTATATCCGACCATGCCCCTCTATCTGTGCAATGATGGGGGCCCAGCAGTATAGTAAGGTATCCCCTCCCTTGTCCCCGATCAGCCTCGAGGCAAGGATCCCCATAATAGCCTGTCGAAATACAGGGATGGGCAAAGAAGGAATGGATCTAACTCTCACTCCCTTCTTCGGCCCCGTGGAGATGGCTGCATCCCCCATATAACCTGCCCACTGTGCAATCTGTGCTCTGGACCCAGCTGTCTCCAGTGTGAGTCTCCTCCCGATGATCGGGACCCCCAAAATACGGTAGACATCCTCCAGAGTAATAGTCCACTCACCGCGGACCCCTAGCAGTCGGAAAGTGTTCCGATCTGCATCCCAATAAGAAAACAAGTCACAAAGGATGTGACTCGAGGGTGCGACGTGAGGCACACGCGATATACGCAATATGCCGGCCCTCTGCAATGTGTCCTCCTCATCTGGTGAGAGGGTATCTAGTACCCCGGGCAGCCAGTCGCACTCCCTCTCTCGGCTCCATCTGATGTACTCCTCCCTCGCCTGCATACACCCAAAACACACAAAACAGAGCAAGTTAGTATCTAATCAATGTCGAGAGAGTCATAAAAGCGTGTAGAAGTGATAAACATACAAGTGTAAGTCTCCAAAATTGGTTCTTTTGCATTCTTTGCAAGACTGCCGCCCTGAGCAGGGAGGGGGTTTTGTAACCCGGTCTTAAAGGCGGCGGTCGCGTAACCGCTGCCCTGAGTAGGGCGGCGGTCGTGTAACCGCCGCCCTGGCCAGGGCGGCGGTCGCGGTCCGAAAACCCGCGCGGGTTTTTAACTATAAAAACCCAAAAACAATGCAAAAATTGACCATTTTGGTTAAAAACAAAGCCTACCCAGTAGGCGCCCCCCCTAGGTGGACCTTTTGAACCTAGCATTTTCAAAAATACCCCCCCCCATTGCAAAGAATTTGCCATTTCAAATTTGAAGGGGGAAAAATGCAAAATTAAAGAAAACCAACCTGTGATCTCGCGGGGTGGCGTTCCACACGTGGGGGCATGATCGCTATCTCGCTCCGAACGTTTCGACTCTATTCGCGCAAGAAACCGTCACCGTGGGTCCCAGAGCTCAAAACCGATCAAATCAACTCGCACAAATGAATAGGAAAATGGGCCCACTTTCATATATATATCGTTCTGTTTCGTTTTAAAATGGCTTTTTCGCAGGTTCGGAGCGCCGACGGAGGTAAGTTCCTATCCCCGCACAAATGGTACGTCCTCTTTCCCTATTATCTTAGCGTTTATCTTCCAAATTATTGTATCTATCTGCACTTGAGTTCTTTTTTCATTTTGCAGGTAGCGGGAATTTTGGGATGGCGTCATTTCAACACACGGACGTGTAAGGTATAACTTCTAACTCCCCATTTCGGGACTGCCATACTCGGACCCACCGTTTTACGCCTCTTCATGGCTAAAACGCTTCTCCGAGGGGGCAATATGTACGTACCCAAAATTGTAGGGTACTGTACTGCCAGAACAGTGTAACAAATGCCCCAATGATGATACAGGTCTCCTCGCAAGGTGTTCGGGATCCGAAAAAGCCTTCGGAGTATGCGTTAACATCCCGCATGCCCCGCTTAGCCCCCGTGCCCTTTGTTTTCCTTTTTTTTCCCTCTTTCCTTGGCCTCTTGACCTTCAGTGACGAAACCGCCACCCTGCAGGGCGGCGGTCTCGTAACCGCCGCCCTGAACAGGGCGGCGGTCCTGTAACCGCCGCCCTGCTCAGAGCGGCGGTCCTGTGCGCGTTTTCCAGAACGCTCTTTTGACGCGACCCCGCGTGAAATATCACATTTCACCAGCTTTTCTTTGCCGACTTGGGCATGCATTTATGTTTTTGGTCCCCTGGAATAGTGTTTTTCCTTTGTTTATTGTTTAGGAGTTCAATTTGGTTTTGGTTCTTGGATGTTTGAATTCCTATAAATGCATGGTTTGTGCACATGCAAATGGTCTGGAGTTTTTTGGTCTGAAGCTTGGCTGGATTTTAAAGTTTGATCTTTGCTCTCATTCCCTCATTTTTAGTGTTTTAGTTAGTTAGCTTGTTTAGAAGCCATAACTTGAATTCACTTGCATCTTTTGTTAAAATTGCCCAGCTGTTGGTAAGCCACAGACCCATCTTGTGCAGGCAGTGTTGTCATTCCATCCAATCCAGTTAGAAGCTTGCCTCTGAATTTCTCTTTGCTGTAGATTTACTTTCGTTGTGTCTTGGAGTTCTTAGTTTAATTCATTATTTGCCTGGTTAGCTTTATTCAGCTGTTGGTAAGCCACATATCCAACTTGTGCAAACAGTATTGTTGTTTTATCCAAACCATTGGAACAGGATAGCTTAGGAAGCCATTAAAGTTGCAGGTCTTGCTCTTCGTATAGGATAGTTACAGGTTCTGGTCGCTTCATGTTGCATGACTTGCAGTAAAATCCCGCTAGGAATCGCATAAGCCAAGCTCTGTACTCTTGCGCTATCCCTCTCCTACTCGCATTCTCGGTCTGCATTCTGAGTTGTCCTTATCCCAAAATCTACTCCTATCGGTGCTAGCATCACACGCTTTTCTGGACCCCACGTGAACACGAAAGAATGAAGAGACCATACTGAGGGGACGAGATCACACGCACACCATCGGATTCGCCACTGTTCTGCGGAATCCAAGTTTTAAATTTCAAAGTTCTAGTCAGAATCATATCAAATAGAGTAGTTAATCGCTTTATTTCATTTCATTCTATTCTCGATATTGCCAGGGAAGCTGTGGGGATTGATAGTTTTTGAGAAACTATGATTCACTCCTCACTTCTGAGGTAGGATCGAGAGTCTTGCAGATAGATTAGACGAGCTATTTTACTTATTTAGAATTCTATCAAATCGCACAGGCAAATAACTACACTCGGTTATCTTGTTTGTTTTAATTACTGTTTAGTTATTATTTCTAGATACGTTTAAAATAGTTTGCTTCCCTTAAAATTGTTAAATATTTCATAGAAGAATGAAAGTTATATGCAGTTAGATTTATTTCACGTAGTTAGAATTTGTTTCATTACAGTTAGATTGCATTTTGTTTCGTATGACAATCACGGGACCTCAAGAGCCCAGGGAATATATATTTGAGCCAATCGTGCCTCAACCAAACCTCGTCACAGCGATAGTTGACATAGACCAAAATCTCAGGATACAAGTATTCCAAACAACCACAGATTTACAACTGATCAGTTCACAGTTAAGAGGATTAAACATAGAAGACGACCAAGCACATGTGTTTTGGTCAAGTCAGCCAAACTACAGATTACCCTAGAAAACATCCACATGACTGTAGAAGGGCTCGAAAGAGAACAAACATTCGGGTGTGATCCTTTAGTTCCACAGCCAGACGCTGGAGACACCCTCGTAGATATAGATACCAGTTTAAGAATCCAGGTTGCAAGAACGCCTGTAAGGTATTCTGAGAAGATTGCACAACTGTTGGTTCTAAACATAGAAGCTGAGAAAGCATACGATTACTGGATACTAGGGATTAGAACTTGATCTTCGCGTATGACCATAACAGGACCGCAACAACCAAGAGTCTATGGTTGTGATCCACAAATCCCACAGCCTAATGAGTCCATAAGAGTCAATCCGATATAGACGCTAGCCTACGCACACTAGTATATTTAGGTCCACTCCAATTCCACCTATCATCATCCAACAACTATCCTTACTAAACACAACGGCTAACGAAACTAGAGAATTCTGGACTAGGCCAGAAAATCGTCCATAGAATCGATTGTATTCATCATCCACCATATGACCCTATCAGGAGATATACACGAAACAATCCCAGGTCATTTTCCACGTATTCCGCAACCCATAGATCGAATCACGCCAGAGCTCGATATTGATTGGAGCCTTTGAGCAGTCATCCTCACTGATCGATCTATCACACCAGTCCAAGTTAGAAGGGCCTTCTCTGCCTTAGATTCGCAGATTCCACTAGTGCGTGTCGAAGATATTAGACTGCCTAACTAGTTTGTCTGTATACTACCTCTATTCCATCCCCACCGGCTGTCTCGGCACGACCTCGAGAGGTCGGGTACGCGGAAGAGTCACTTGTAGATTCTCACGCTCGCCTGTCGCTTTTCCGGCGTACAGTAATAAATGACATCGAAAACCAACTATTTATAACAACCTAACATTAATTACACCCTCACTTGACACGTGTTCCAATTGCCAGAAAACTGGACATTAATGACATGTCATCATGCTTGGAGTGTCCAAAAACCTGATACAAAGGATTTGATTCAATTCAGGTTTCGGGAAACATGAGGCATGATGCATGAGATGTTTAAATGCTTCTAAGTCATGAAAACCTAACATGAAGGTTTCATTTCAAGTTCTAGGTTTTGGGAAACAAATGACATGAAAACATGCATTTGGCAAAGCATGTTTCGATGCTTGGAAGTTCTAAAAACATGACATGAAGGACTTAGGAAATTTGGTTTTGGTTTTGAGGGAACATGAGACATGTTGCATGCAAGGAACATGTTTTCATGCAATGAAAACCAAAAAATCTCTTTCAAAGGGAATTTAAAGATATTTTTCCAAAATTTTTCCTATGGTTATCTCAATTTTAGCTGAAATCACTAAAACGAGATAACACACCATTATGCCTTTAGTTGAGTTACATATTGGTTATCAAGTGTTTAAGGTGGTCCTCCATGGGAGCATGCTTCTTCAGATTTGAGCTCTCCACTCTTTTCCATGATGACCTTCTGGATCCTTCTCTTGCATGGGATATTTCTTCCTAGGCCACCCTGTTGCCAGGCTTGCACTTTATCCTTTCCCTATGTGCATTCGGGTCACACTTTTCTCATGTTATTCTTGAACCAACTAATATCACTAAGTCCTGGAACTATTTCCTTACTCTGTGTGCATGCCAAGGGTTATGCTAAATCCTTCTAAATCTATTTCCTACGTGCCTTTACCTTGTGCGCCCTTCTCCAATCAGACCATGCATGCCCAAGTGCCTTATTATACTTAGCTAATATTTAAGGGGCCCAACATCACCCCACCACTATGCCTATTCTCCATCCTCAGAAACACTTCTCTCTAATAAATAAAGAATGGAAGAGTTTCTAGAAGTTGAATAAAGAATGAAGAATAGGGGGGAAAAGAATGAAAGAATGGGGAGGGATTCATGACTACTGCTGAAGGAGGAGAGGGAAATCCTTTCTCAAATCTGCCTCCATCTTGTCCTAAGTATCAACCTCATCTTGTGCTTGTTGACAAAGTTCACCGAATAGGGAACTCACCTCCTTAAATCTTAGCCCTTCTCCCTTAGTACTCATGGTGTTAACAACCTCCTCTAATTTCCTTGCCCAAATATTTGAGCGTGTCCATCCTTCGAGTGATTTGGGGGTACAATTCCTTCAGCCGATTCTTGATTGAGCCTTTCAAGGTCTCAATAGCCTCTGATTTAGTCTCTACCTCAGTCAAAAATTTTATCTCGTTCAATCTCTATTCCCCTTACTACTTTCCTGGAACTCCTTGAGTTCTGCTTCATGAGTGGTGACCAAGATTCTTTCCACCTTACCTATATCTCTGAAATTATAATAGGTGGCCTTAGCTACCTGCGTGGTATATTTTATATCAGTGAGGATATTTTAGTAATGAGAAACAATCTCCACCACCTTCACCTTGTCCTCCTTCTCTTGGCATGCCAACGCCTCTTCTACAGACTCTAAGGCAAGTGGTTACCTCTCCATGGTGAGAACGCAAGTCAAGTCCTCTAGGAATTGCACAGTGGATCCATAATTTTGCGTGGTTCGTGTCAAGTCTGGATGATTTAGGAAAATAACATCTGTTATCATCTCTATTTTCTTATACACCTCACGTACCCTTTCCTTGTCTTCCTTTAAGTCACACCTTAGCTGAGCCACTGACTAGCTCCTCCTGCTTTAAATCCTTAGTTTTTTCCATAAGCTCTTCTTCCTTCTTCTCCAGTTCTACCTCTAGGAACCTTACTCTTTTGTTTCTCCCAAAAATGTTGGCTTCAAATTTGACCAAGACTTTGTTCAGCACATTGCAGATTTGTTCATCAGTTAACTACTGGGAGTTCACCAAGGGGTTTTTTCTCTTTGTTTCTGGCATTTTTCATTAATTCCCCTTGGCTTAATTCAAATTCCGTCTCATTAATGTGGGACTCAAATTCCCATGAAAGTATTTTCCTCATCCAAGGGTATGCACCTTCCTCATCAAATGATTTCATAGCCAAGAGTTTCTCTAATAGAATAATGCTTTGGAAACATGCATGCAAAAACTTGTTTGGATCATAAACATAACCCATCTTCTACCTTTGAATTTTTTTCTATTTTACTTCTATGCCCATTCCCTCTTTGGGAATCTCATAGCCAAACTGGGATATCCCCCCATGCTTCCATACTCATTTTCTACACTTCCCTCTTCTCCTTCCTTCAAAACTTCATCCACACTCCACTCTAGCTCTTGTTCCACCAGGTTTTTGATAATTCTTGTCACTTCTCTTTCTGTGGCATCCTTTACTTGTTCCTTTGTGAGGCTGGGGGTCTTCTGATATTTGGTGTTTACTTCATCACTCCCCCCTTGTTCTTATCATCCTCTTCTTCCTTGACATTTCCTTCACCCTCTTCATCAGAATCGTTGTACTTCAAAAACTGTTGGGCCTTGAGCTTCCTCAAGTTCATCATCCGCAACATCATCTCTTTTCACCTTTGTAAGCCTCTAAGCTCTTTGTATCCTTCAAATCATCCTTTTCTATCACCTTCTTTTTCTTCCTAACTGGTGATTCTAGTATAGGATATGTTGCTCTCTCTTATTTCTTGTCTAGTGACTTCTCCTTTGTGATAGGATTTTCTTGATTTGGCAATCTTTTATCTGACCGGGAGAATTCTTTCTACATGCATAAGTGATAGGCTTAGCACTTGCTTCTGGAGCACCCATTATTGGTATACTTGGTGTATTTTTCCCTTACACCTCTACTCTTTCCCTTTTTCCTGGTGCGTCCTTCTTCCTTCTTGTAGGATCTTCACGAATGGAGACATCACTTTCCAGATAAGTTCCTTTTTCAAATTTTAGCCTTATCCAAAAATAAACCCTCTCCAAGGTCCTCCCTATAATCAATAGTGTTAAAGGCTTCATCATCTCGACCTCATGGGATACATACTCCTCCATGTATGTGCTCTTCTTTGGATAAAATATTTTTTTGTGCATCTCTTTGTGGTCTTGGTCTACCTTACTAAGGTCGAACCTTAGTCTCTTGGCTTCCTTAAAAATATTAGCTCTAGCTTAGAAGTATTGCGTGGTGAAAGAGAATTGAAATTTGCACCAGGGTCTCATTATCTTGTCTGTCAGTTTAAATCTTCCAATGTAGAAATGTTGATACACTGCGAACTTTGCCTCCCCATCCACTAGTGTTGGTAGTTGCTCTAGAATCCTCCATTCTTCCCCAAATGCATCCCTCAACCACTTGTACCACTTATCCAAGTGCTCCTTATGAGTGGCCGTCATGGTTTCACAAGTGTACTTTGAAAACCTCTTTGCAGGGTGATGGATCTTTCTCTAGGTATTCCCAAACAAACTTCCTCCAGCCCATTGGGCACTCCAATTTCTAAGAATACTATTATAAGGAGGACGTTTCCAAATATTATTTTCTCTCCCTCCTACGTGTTGCTTATAATTTCATCCTTCGATGAAAGAAGACAAGTTACAGATGGTTCCTTCAACTATCTTCTAGCATACGTTCAGCCATGCCTTGTTCACCTGAGTCCATATTTCTTGATCATTTAGCTTGGTCACCAAGCATGCAAGCCATCCTCTTGAAATGTTATGGTACCTCAGCAATATCAAAGTATCGTGACACCTTATTATAGTCATAAGCTGCTACAGTATCCTTGATGGGCTCCTTGTTACTCAAATCATCATCTAGGCTTTATCCTTCGCAAATAAGACTGTTAACTTTGAAATTAACTGAGGTGTTATGCGCATCTTGCACCTCGTAAAATAAAAGTGGTCTTCATGGACATGCGCCATCAAACATTGATAGAGGTGCTCACACTTTCCGAAGTAAGGTAGTTCATAAAATTGCAACAACCCTACCTTCTCTAATTTAGTCTTTACTTTGTCACTGTATATAGGAATGCCCTCCAATGTCCTTTAGTTTATTGGGTGAAATAATTCCAAAGCCATTTTTTTCTTAGTTGTATTTGTGTGATGATTATAATTGCTC
The DNA here is from genome assembly GCA_019776745.2 of Taxus chinensis. Classification (NCBI taxonomy): domain Eukaryota; kingdom Viridiplantae; phylum Streptophyta; class Pinopsida; order Cupressales; family Taxaceae; genus Taxus; species Taxus chinensis. The sequence goes on from CM034149.1 coordinate 938,141,709, forward strand.
ACCGTTATTTTTCATAAATGCCGAATCCCATTATTTTCCTAGCAATACACCATCTGGGTACTACATTTACACATACCATTCTTCATTTGAGCTTGCGATGAACGTTTCTTGATTTACTTTTCCCTTTCCCTTCTACTTTTTAGATGAAACGGTTGGTTTTCTAGGTGCCATATTTTTTAGTCGAATCTGAACTTAAACACTCCTTCTTTCTCTACTCTGCTACTCTATCTAATCACATGCTCAACCTTGTGAAGAAATATTTTTAACTCCATGCCCTAGCCGTCAAACCCTAACTGGAAAAATCCTTCTACGAGATGACACTTTCTCAACAAGTTTCCCATGCCTGTGTACTCCTTCCACACTAATTTTTAGATCTACCCTAGTTACGTAATATAAATTTCTCAAATTCTCCTTTCATCGCAAATATCTCACTTTGGATGCCCTTAGTTCACAAGAGATTTATTCACTTCGTAATCGCAATGTAAAAATAATGAAGTTCCCGACTTTTTTATTTATAGTTTTTCCTTCTTCCTAGCATTAAATGTTATTCCACCAACCACCATACTTCAACATTAAATGCGGATTTTTCCACTAAGCTGACTTTATGCACTCTTACCCAAACGCTACATCTTGCACGAAAAATCCTTTACAACCTTTTGGCACACAAAAGTCCAACCTGACCAAAGATTCTTACATGTGTGTCCACAGCACCGAAGGAACTTCTTCTATCCTTTACCCTATTTTTTCCCTCGACTACCTCATGTTGTTCCTACACTCTTCCTTCTTTATGTATGTGATTTCTACCAGGATTTATTGATACCAACCATTCATGTCTTCTTATTCCCTACATGCTTCTTTTTATTGATACCAAACCATTCATGTCTTCTTATTCTCTACGTGCTTCTTTTTCTTGATACCAACCATTCATGTCTTCTTCTTCTCTACATGTTGCTTAACCTTACACACTTTTAATCCCTTAACCCAGGCCATTCACCATAACTTCTACTGCCATCTCAAATTTGTATTACAGGCCTATACTTCATATAACTTCACCTCGCACTAAATAGATGTGCGGTCCTCTGTGCATACACAACCTTCAAAAATTAATGTGGTAACTGGCACACAAGGCACAAAACAAAACAATAGAAAGGAAAGAACAATGAGAAATGGAAACACATGGAAAGGAAATGCATCAAAGGAAATTCTACTCTAACTGGCAATACTACCTTATTTACAAACACCAAGAAGACTTATTTGTAGTAGGGTTTCAACCTACTACCATTGAAATGTCTTGGTAATCTCATCCCATCGAGCACTTATAACTAGCACGCGCCTGAATCAAGGATGTACAAGATGATGTAAGGGCCCAACCAATGGAATTTTAACTTCCCAAGGTGGCGTAGAAGCTTGGAATCATATAGAAAAATCATCTTCCAAACCTCAAACTTCTTGTTTTTGATGTGATGATCATGTCATGCCTTTTTTTTTTCTTTTTCAATCTTCTTGCTCCACCTGACAAGTGATCATCTTTCTTCCAACTACATTAACTTGTAAATCCTTTCTTTAAGCACTTTCTCATCAGCTAATCCTCCTGTGCGCACTATACACAATGAAGGTAACATGAATTCAATCGGTAGGAAATTCTCTACACCAAAACACCAATTGAAATAGTGTGGCCTTATTCAACCTCTTGTAGGTTGTCCTAAATTCCCATAGAACGGCGGATACTTTTTCATCCCAATCCTTGTCTTCCAACGTCATAGATCTTATTTAACCTATGACTAAGTATTTTTTTAAATGCCTCAAGTACTTCCATTTACTTGAGGGTTTATATGGGATAGTCCTTGTGATGGGCCACCATGAATTATGCTAAGAAAATATGTACCATCTCATTGAGAAAGTGCGTACCTCTATCACTTGTCAAAATCAATGGGCATCGATATCTGTTGATTATATTTTCCCATAAAAATATAGCAGTTGTATACACTATACAATCCTTTGTAGGCACTAGCTCTGTCCACCGTGTCAAGTAATCAGTGCAAGTGATGATATACCATGAACCAATCCTTCATGTTGCTGGTGAGATTGTCCCTACAAAGTCAATAGCCCATTTCTCAAAGGGTTCCACGCTAGCTACTGGCTGCAAGGGAATTTCATCCTTGTTTTTAGGTTTTCCAAGGAGCTGGCAATGGTCACAGGCCTTATAAAACTCGATACAATCTTGGTATATGGATTCCCACTAAATCCCTATGAGTAGAATCTTCTGCATGGTTGCATTCATCGTATATTGTCCTCCTGTGATCCCACTATGCACTTCTTCCATAATTGTAATGTTCTTGTGTTCTAGCATGCATTGGCATAGAACCTCATCACGACCCAATTTGTATAGATCTCTACTAATTAGCATGAAAGGCACGACGTGTATGGCTAATGACTTCCTCTCCAAGGAATTCATTCCTTCCAGAGCTACATCTATTTTAAGAAATACTGCAATGTCTTCTAAATTTGAGGGCATGCACCATAACCTAAACAGTTGCATGTCTGGAATAGTTTCCTTAACGATCTATTCCTCCTCTCCTGAGTCAATCCTAGATAGATGATCAGGTAAAAATTAATCTTTCCTAGCTTCACAACCACTATGAATTTGAAATATTGAAATATTAGGACTCAATGACATAAGCGGCCTTGTAGAATGATATTTTTTACTAAATAATTTAATGCCATGTGGTCCATGTAGAAATATAAAAGATGTTTCCAATAGGTATTGCCTAAACTTATGCCATGCGTAGATCTTAGATAATGCTTCGTGCTCAGTAGTTGTGTAATTTTTCTCTATTGGTGTCAACTTTCTAGTGGAAAAACACAAGGGATGATCAACAACCCCTTCACCTAGTTGTGCCAGTAATGCTCCAATTACTCTCCCTTTGGCATCAACATAAACATGGAAAGGCTTATCCCAACAGGGAAATCATAGTATGGGTGCGAGTGACAAGCCTATCCTTTAAAGTATTAAATTGCCTTTTGTTGCACCTCTCCCGAATGGAAAGCACTCTTGTGTTTAAGTAACTCTTCTAAGGGCGATGGCTATCTTGGCATACCCCTTGATGAACTTCCTATAGTGCCCCATCTACCCAAGGAATCCACGCACTATGCTTTGACTAGTAGGCTCCCCTACCCCCACAATGACTGCAAACTTTGGAAGGATCTACTAGTAAGCCCTCCCTCAATATGATGTGCGCCAATAATTTTCCAAATGGGGTAGTGAAGACACATTTATTTATGTTGAGGGATATCCTCAAATGACGATATATCTCAAACATCAACCTTAAGTTATCAAAATGGTCCTTTACTAGCCCATATATTGTCCAATCATTCAGGTAAACTTAAAGAAATTTGTGGATAAAGTCTTGAAATGCTTGTACCACAATGCGTGAAAACACAATAGGCACATTCTTCAACCCAAAAGGTGATGATCGTGTAGGAAAAATTTCCCCACTCAGTGGCGAAGGTCATCTTTTCCTGGTGTTTCTTTGAAATTTGAACTTGGTGGTACCCTGAAAATCCATCCGTAAAGGAATATACTTCGTGTATGGTGACTCCTTCCAAAATTTCTTCATTGAAGGGGGTTGGAGAAAATGATCGATGACACAAACTACATTCAAACCCCTATAGTCTACAAAAATCCTTCCATTCTTCTTGATATTAATGACCATTGGACCTACCCAATTTGATTCCTCAACAACTTGAATAATGTCTGATGATATCATTCTTATATATTTCTTCCTTGACCTTTATGTGCAAGTTAGGATTCATCTGATATGGTCTCTTCCTAACTGGTTGCGCACCCTCCTTCAAATTGATCCTCATTTCCCCTAAGTAATGGTGGACACCTTTAAGTTCATGATACCCGAGGGGGAATAAATCCTGAAACTTGCATAATAGATCAATGGATATTAGAGAATCCCTTCTCCAACCAATAATCCCCGATGATAGCCTCCTTTAGGTTCCTCTTCTGAACCTATGTTAACCTTTTTTGTTTTCAAAGGCTCGTGGTAGGCGCATGCTCATTCATTATCACTATCAAATACTTCACACGTACCTAAAGAATAGTTAACATCCAGGATTTTTGTAGACACCAAAATTGGGTCATACTCCCCTTGGACCGCTCATCAAATAAACAACCTGAGCACACTTACCTAACCATGGCCCCTTTCACCCCAAACTAAGATTAATTTGATTAAACAAATACATATTCTCATCAAATCTATTATTCAATTATCCTAATTAAATTAATTCCCACCCTGTCACATCACCTAGCCACCTCACCCCAAATCTATTCTTAGTATGTTAGTATAACTAACTAAGACCTAGCTAAACCCTAGAAATCAATGCCTACACCCCATTCCTGTAGAAGACACGGTAACTCCCACTCCTTCCTGGATGAATAGCAAGATCTGGAAAAATTCATGGTGATAATCTCCTATTTTTAGTGGGAATCCTGCCATAACCAATGCCATTCAACCAATAACCATCGTCGGTTACCCTCAATTCCCTTTGACAACCTTATTTCAGGGTTGGCACATTGTGAAAAAAAGGGGAGATAAATCACATCTACATGCGACTAGAGAAAGAATTTTTTCACACCTAAACATCCACAACCATACAAGCCAAGATTTGATTTAGCCAAGCAAAGAGAAAATTCAAGGCAACTCAAGCAAGAGCTTCCCATCAACTAGTGATCCTCTATAGGGAAAATCTCCAACCATCATCTCCAACCTTCACCCACAGGCGACTGAAAGCACATTCCAAGTAATTACATCCCTCTATTTCATTTGTTTGGTTTAAATATTCTTAGTATTCACCTCCTTTTGTGTGTTATTTTCTTTTCTAGCCACCCATTGATCTCCTTTGATAGCTACCCCTCCATACCCCTTTCAAAACCCTGCAATACCCCATCCACACAACCCAACATCTCATTTTGACCTAACCAACCCTTTGTGTAATAAAAAGGGAACCCAAAACCTATCCTGCAACATTTCCAATTTCCTACGGTCACCAATGTCGGTTGAGCCTATACCAGCGTCAGTTTTACCCACCTGATACTAGTCCGTTGTTACCATTCACCAACTTAACGCATAACCCATCCCCACTACACCAGAACCTCACCAATCATACCCATTGACCTGTTACTCTAACCACACATCGTAAACACTTCACTCAACTCTTCATCAACCTATAAAATAGACCCAAACCCCTATTCTTGATCCTCTATGATTTCCTTAGTGATCGGAATCGGTCACCATTAACCAACATCATTCAGGACTAAACCAAAATCGGTCATCCCTAGACCGGAATCGGTCTCTGTGTCTGTTAACACAGCATAGACCAACAACCTAACTACCTATTCACAAGTTACCCATAATCATCTATGATCTTCATCAGACCTATAGAAACCTAGAACCACTTACCTAACCTCTTAATTTGATTCTAACCTATCTTATTGGATTAGATTTAGCTTATTATGTTTATATGATAGGCCTAAATCATATTAACTAAAGTAGGACAATATTTACATTATTTCTCACATTGATTTGTTTAGAACAGTGGATTGACAACCTTCTAGGGAGTTTCACACTTCCTAGATCTATCATACGCTAGGTAGTCCACCACATATAATGTTTAACTTCTATTTAGTGGTCTTGTTTTCTATTTCAAGTAGTTCCTCCTAGCCTAAAGGAATCTCTCACAGTCAGTTGTGGATTGAGAATTCAATACATGCGCAACAACCTTCAACTAGCTTCAATGGGTATTCCTCTAGTCCATTACCCTTATCTATTTCGTCATCATTCCAAGAAATGTCTAAGAATCAGGTGAAACACTTTCTACTTCTTCCCCCTTTATCACATAAACCATTTTTCCTTTCTCTTTTTCCATACACGTGTGCTCAATTTGTCTCTTCTAATTCTTCTTCCTCAAAGTGTGCCTCCAAGCCAAGTTCTCCTAGTAGCTCTTGTATTCTATCCTTTTCCATAGCACTTCCCCCATTGTAAGGTGCTTGAAAACCTGTAATGCCTTATCCACCGATGGCTTCACACTTCGATACTCAAACACTCGAATGAGATTAACCACCAATTCCTGTCAATTACTAGTTTTACGACACATCTCTGAGTGAATATACCATGCACATGCACAACCTTGTAAGGCGGACCACAACTTGTGAACCCATTATGAAGGTAGTAATGCTTCTACACTTTCCCATCTAGGCTTTCTCACATGCTTGGATATGGAATTGAAGTGGTCTCTTTACCATGGTAGTATTTTATAGCCATGGGTGCGTTGCTCCTGTAAAACCTTACAGAGAAGGAAAACCTCACCTCGTGCCATTCCAAGAGATTCTTATGGATGCGTATAGCTCACCAATGCGCACAACAGTTCTCAAGTAGGACATAACTTGAACATCCCTCTTCATTCATTTCTCCTCCTTCCATTGGGCCTCAATTTCTTGTAAGAAATATTCATGATTGTCCCCTCTTATTAACTTGGTAACTTCCTCCCTCCTATGCACTAGACTAAAGGCACCTTTGTTACCCTTGTTACTGACCCTCTTAATTGTCATCCAATCAAATCATAGGTCCCATGTGCCCAATTTTCACATGCTATACTAGTGGTGTCACTCAAGGACTGAGCATCCTCAAACTGGATAACTCCCCCCCTGTGGGATGAATTATCTCAGGATCCCTGATTGAGCGCACATATATTCTATTAATGACTTATTCTCCTAAGGTTTCAGTATAGGGCGCTGAATTCCCCATCAGCTAAGGGGATGATAACACGTTCTTCCTTATTCTCTAAAATTATATACCCCTTTTTGAACTGAAGATCAACATTGATCTTATAGCACCATGGGCACCCAAGTAATGCTGGAAAATTTTCTTCCTCGGTGAGTGCCAAGACTTTGAATTCTCCAATAAACTTGGCCCCTTGAATGGTGATAGCTTCATCCTTCAAGATGTCATGGGGCATTGCCTTCAATTTTTTTGCCATATATAACACATTCGAAGATAACTGTAATGCAGGCCTTCCTATTTGATTCCATGCATCCAATGTGATAACATTGACCTCCACCCCCTGTATCAATGAGGAAATTGCTAAGAAGTCACCATCAACAAATGCATTGAGGGTGATTTCCTTATCATATTCAAGGTTGTGAGGGGAAAGGTTTGTATGTAAATTCTTCCTTTCATGCTCTTCTCCTGCGCATGGTACCTTATGCCACAACCACTCTCCTAGCAAGGGAATAATATTCTCTTTCCTTAGCATCCTACATACTTCTTTGACCTTATCCAAGTCATCCTTTGGGGTCTCAACATTCCTCCTTTGCGCATGCTTCTTGGACTACTCCTTTAGACACTAGATTTATCCTTGTAATATATGAATGACATCCATATTCTTTTGATATACTTCCTTTTGATGATCAGGATCCAAGTACTTCCCATGTACCACTTCTTCTCTTGAAACTAGGGTTCTCTACCTTGGTACTTCTTTGGTAAGTGTGGCCTTTGCTCACGTTGTAACCAAAATGGGTTCCAATCCTAACTCTCCTATCACTTGTGGCATCCACTATGTGTCATCCTTCTTTATGCTCACCATCGCAGTGCCATTTTCTGTTCCGGTGCTATTTTTCTCATGTGCTCATAAATCTCTAGACACTCTTCATACTTATGTTTTCTTTTCACACCACAAAAACTACAACAGATCAGGGACACTCACTCTTGTAGTGTTCTATAGACCCATAGCTATAATAGGTTCCACAAAGGAACTCACTTCTTCCTCCTCTGCAGTTACCATGACTATAGAATCCAACTACAAAAACCCCTTCCATGTGCACCTCCATCTGTGTGCCCCTCATAACAGAGAGTGTCATCCTTCTAACTGCTTGTGAGACTATTCTAGTGCACATCAAGATCAATAGTGTCATGAATCTAGTCAATCATCATGCAATATTTGGTGTCATGTGATGTAGATGTAAAAAATATTGCAATAGAAAGAGATATTCTTATGGATTACGCGTTGTAGTAGAGGGACACTTACTGGCATCATGATCCCTGTGGCAAATTTCATAGTCCATTACTACAGTGCGTACCAAATTCCAAGCTCAACTATCCTTTGCATGCCCATTCCTTCAAGATTTCAGAGTCTCATGGGATGAGTTTGTAGATACATTTTCTAGCTGCTTAGGCATAATAGTGATTTGAGCTTCCAAAAATGGAGTAACACTAGTATCAATGCTCCCAACGGCTTCAACGTGTAGAGTAGATTTCAATGCCTTACACAGGTCTATGAAATTCTTATGTGATAATTGCTCTTCTAAATGGTGGTTATCAATCCCCCAATGAACCATTGAGAATTTTGAGAGGGATGAATGTCATAGGATAGTTTAGACAAGAGAGTCTTGAGATGTGCATCATACACCCACACATTATCTATCATTCCCTGTTTGATTTCATTTAGAGCGTTGATGCTCTTCTACTCAAAATATGGGATATGGAACTCTACTAAGAAGGCATTTTTCAACGTGATGTAAAATACCACTGTCTGATGGGGGTCATACTTATTTTACTAGCTATGCCATGCACCCTTGCAACGTCATTGTAAACTAACTTTCCTTCCATTCCAGGGTTATGATCCCCTTCGCATGCCCCATAGTAACTCACATTTGTGGACATACTCCGCAACATATTCAATACTTATGTAATCTGGTAGATGTAGAGACATCTCAAAAAATACTTGTGGTGGTGGCTAAGGCCCTTGTCCACCCAATCTAGAATTCTTATTCCCTTTGGTATTTCCTCCACTACTAGATCCACTAGATCCACTAGTTCTTATGCCTCTTGATCCACCCAATCCACCTCCAGATCCACCAGTTCCTCCTTTAGCCAGCAATAGGCCTAAGGTGGTCACGTCAAGTGTTCTGAATGTCCCAATGAACTACATGCCAATGGTTTATAATATTGTCCTACTTCCAGTTGTATGTCTCGCACCACTTCCATATGTGATACCCAAGCCTTGTGTATTTAAACCTTGCCCAAACATTCCTCCAAATACTGGAATTGATTAACATGGCCATAGATGTCACAAACAAGAAATTATACCTCCTAGGTGCCGACCGGTCACTTCCACTGATACCAACTAGGTTAGTAATGTGTGTCTCTTGATTTGGAAAACCAAGTGCCAAGGTCTAGTCACTAGGTGGGTTCAGATGCGCGCCAATGGATATTATTTCTCCATGTAACAAACTCTCATCAAAATTTGAAGGGGTCTCTCTCCCACGATTGCCAAGATGGGGTAGCACAGACTACTCAGGTTCCATGTTTGTTACGTGAACTTCAATACTTTCTCTGTAACATCTGCCTCTATAGATCCATCACACTTACAACCTCACGTTGTCTAAAAATATGCCTTTCATGCACTTCACTATACCTGAGTCATCTCTCCTCCCTTTCTTTCTCAGCTGAAATGTCTGCAATCTTCCTCCACCCTAGCTTCCTCGTCCAGCACTCATAAAAACTTAGCCGGCCATGGGGAATGTTTCTAAACTCAGGGTAATGATAAAAAATCTTCATTTCTAAAGGAATAACAAGAAAAAATGATCCTCTGGAATCCCTCAAAAACTTGAACTCAACAACTTTCATGAAATAATATGTAGAAATGGTGTATTCCAGAGTATAGTTGGTTATAACTCCCTTCCACCAATGATCCACAACACGTTTTCAAGTCAGATCTACATCTTTTAGCCTCTGGTAATCATCTTGGATCCATACATGCACTCTATAGTACCAGCTCAATCTGGATGTATATATTGGTGAGTCATTCATACAGCCTCTACTCGGAAGCAACAGAAGAAAGTTTCATACAACCCGTGGTAAATGTTCTCTTCTACCCATTTACTTACATCAAACCACCAAGTCCAGTGTTGAATCTCTCAAAAAACATGTCCCTCCATGCTCTTGAACCATGTTTCAACACTCTCTAAGGTTAAACTCTCTTCCATCACACAGTACATATACAAATATTAATTTCATTTCTTACAACTTCAAATAGAGGTCCCGGCAATGGAACCAAGATGTAGTTAATTTTTATAACCCTAAAGAACAGGAAAATCCCATGTGCATCATCCTATCACCCAGTGGGAACTGGGTGCTAACCCAAGGCATGCGCAGGAGCTGAGCCCCTCCTTTATATGAGTTGTGTAAGAATGCAACATCTATGAAAAATGCTTGATAGAAAATAATGAAAGAAATCCCATATTCAACTGAGAACTTAGAATGAGTGTTAAACTAATGCATCCATCTAGAAAAGAAGCACATTGACAGAATATAGATCTAGGTCATAATGGAAATGGGATGCATAGGGCTTTATAATTATTCATATGAAACATGCATAGAATAGACCCATAAAAAACATGTATAATCCACGAACCACACACACACACACACAGATATATATATATATATATATATATATATATATATATATATATAATATATATATATATTCAACATGTTTTAATAATCATAGTACATCTATCAGGGTCATTAGAGACCTAAATGATAGTGCATATTAAAACCATGCATCAGAAATGGACTTAGGTCCCTTATAATGCAAAGGAAAACATATACTAATCCCCTTGGTATACCATTACTCCTACAGATCTCCCAAACCCAACCCATAGAATTCCTTTCATAACATTTCTACAGAGCTCCACTCCCTCTTCATCTTGACCTATCCATTTTTTTTCTTTTATGGCCGCTTGTATATATAGGCTTTCCCACCAGTGCCAACTCATGCCTTTTCTTGCAGCCTTACAAATTCGATGCCAAGTGTCTGAATGTGGTCCTCCATTTGTGCATTCCCCTCCAGGCCCTAAGCTCTACACTCCTTTTCCATGATGGTACTTATAGGATCCTTCTCATCCCATGGACATATTCCTTCTTAGGCCAACCTATCACCAGGATGGCATCTTATCCACTCTGCATGCACAGTCAGGTCACAATTTTCTCATGTCCTACCTGATACACCATGAATATGGTTAAGTCTTGAGAACTATTTTCATACTGGGCTGCATGCGTGCAGAGGGTTCTGTTAATATCCTCCTATAAGTCCTTGACTTACACACCCTTCTACCTTATGCATGCCATTTCTCCAACTTCAGCCCCTGTGCATGCCCATGCATCTTTTTGGACTTATTCAATATTTTAGGGGCCTAATAGTCCAATAATTAATAGGGAGATATAGAGCCTAATGACCTGTCCTATAAAAAGGTTCCTCTTAGTATCTCTGACACTTGATACTATGCATTTATCTACAAGATCATCCACATGAAGAGAGGATAGCTAAATGAGATGATTTCCAATTACCTCATGGATCAAATAGTGTTTTAAGAGTAATGAGGTGAGTCATTCTGGATGTAAGATAAGTTCTCTGAACTTATATTGTTATTTTCATAGTGGTTTTTACCCTATTGGGGTTTCTACCACTATACAATCTTATTATCACCCTGTGTTATGTAACTTTGACTATAAGTATTTGGTTTATCAAAATCATCTTTTGTAACCCACTTCAATGTCTTTATTTAAATTATTTAGAATGTAGGTGGATTACTATAATATGTAAGTTGATTCATATTTGGATTTCAAATTTAGAATCAAAAAATTCTAACACAATTTGGTCACCTACACTACCTTGAGGTTTTTCACAATGCAATCACTACCCTATGACACAGTTTAGATCCTCAGTCCATACTCGACTGCTAAGGGTTTACTAGTCAAATGTACCTTTCCCATATGTGACATGAAATCATACCATATTCATTGGAAAAAAAGTGGAAGGAACTTCTCTAGGTTATATCATCAGTGACATCCATGGCCAGCATGTAGTGCGTATACAAATTATGGTTTATTTCACCTACTCTTTTCCTCAATTGTAGGTCATCCTGATTACATTATTTCAAAGTTTTATGGTCTGAGGGACATCCTAGAAGGATTTATGTATTCCAATAGAAGTGGATTTGAGAGTATCATAGCCGTCACAATGTGTTTCTATTTGAGGATACACCTTAGGTTAAATCTCCACTAACCTAAATTTTGTAAGAAATATAAGAGGACTATATTCATCCGATCATCACCATCATAAATCCATGGATCTCTTATTCATAATTTCTATAGACCCATACTGTGGTCATAGTACTAATGTAAGGGTCTGCATCTTTGAGATGTTTTCAACATATAGAAGACATATTACTGGTATGATCAGATTAAGGACATACCTAATGTCCCTATGGTATAAAGGGGGTGGATAGGATAAGTACGTCATAAAAGGCACAATAGTGATTGATGTTGTGTCTCGAGTAAGTGAGGTGTGACATGTATCTAAATATGCACAAGTCTTAACAGGATATAACAATACCATGAATATGAAGTGGAGACAATAAATTATGTCAACAAATCTAGAAATGTAAATGTAAGAAAAGGTCTTGTTTAAGAATCTAATAAAGTCAAATTCTCCTACAAGAGTTGGGGGATATATGACTATCATCATAAGAAAATGCAGTGAGTGGGGAGAGGATGTGGAAGTATACTCTCTTTTCTGAAAAGAAATCGCGTATTGATGATGTGGGGATCCCTGGCACTAGGAGATTTTGATTAAAAATATCCCACATATTGAGGTGATGATTTTTTTCGGGGGAGTGAAAAAGATCAAAGGTGTGACAGACACTGAAGAATGTGATGGATATCAAGGGTGCAGTAGGATGGCATTGTCATGGGTACCAGTAGGTAATAACTTTTTAAAATTTTGAGGATTGATAATTCTCCTGCTTAGGGAATTCAGGGAATAGGTATACTCAAACAACAGCTGGCTCAAGTGAGTCATGGTTTGAAGAGTGGGAACAGGTAATCTCGTGTAAGGCTATGAAATTATGATCAAATAATCGCTCAGTGAATTCCTCAACAACATGTAGGTAAATTTCATTGGTATTTTGGGAGTCCATTGGTGAATGAAATTATTACAATCTATACAAGTATGTGAATCATGGTAACGGTATGTGACATGACATGAGATCCAAAATATCATACCTGTTGGGGAGTCCAAACCATAAGTAATCCATGAAGCATAGGTCATTCTAGGATCTGCATAATTGACATAAATTAGAAGGTAGAACCCTTGATTGTTGTTTCTGAGGTAAAAATAAAAAATAAAGTGACTAATACCGGTCAGTAAACAACTCCCTGTTAGACTAGAATTTTTTGTACTGGTTATAGCACTTGGGACTAATGTCAGTTGGTGAGGGGGGATAGTTGAAATCAACTGCGTGAATAGATTTGGGGATAAGATAAATATTTATTTGGTTCCCCATGTTATTGTTATTATTTTTTCACATTAGTAACATTTATAACATGTAGACCTCCCTTCTTGGTTGGTAATCACCATGAATTAGAAATTTAAAATTTTAGGCCCTTATGTAAGATTAGTTTTGTTGTTTTGATAAAAAAATTAAAACACAGAATGACTGATCCCGGTTAGTAAAATGGTGCCAGTTATGATGAAAGGACTGATGTTAGTTACTATACTGATGTCAGTTACTAATAAAAAGTAGAATAATGAATAAAATATGATTGTTTGAGTTAAATTTAATGAAAATAAACCCCGAAAGAAGTTGAGTATGACAAAGATGATTTAACACACTTAGGAAAAACTAGAATTAACTAGTTGTGATGATTGAGTGTGGAAAAAAGAAGAAAAATTGGTGAATACGTCCTCATAACTCAAAATGGAGAATACAATAAATAAATATGAAAATCAATCAAGTAAAAACTAAATAAACGCCTTATCCTATGATATTTTTTAGTGTTGTTTGGTTTATTCCTTAAAATTGACTGTGAATGAAATAGAATATTTGGATAACGATGAAACCTAGAAAGAAATCTATGGATGGTTTCAAGTTTTGTTTTGGTGAAGGAGTTTTCAATATACCTTATGGTACGTGAGGTATAAAATCTGATATGATGAACTAGCCAGAACACCGAGCGGGGCCTACCGCCAATGGGTTTTAAATCCTTGACGGTTTCTTCCTAGAAGGGAATGTTTAAGAAGTTTGTATATTGTGTTAATTGATTTGGATAAGGAATGTGTGTACAAATGTGAACTACACTTTATTTATCAATCACAAGTCATGACCTTTGTCGTATGATTTCTACTTAGCTGTATGAGCTAAATATGTAGACATACAGGGATGAAATGCAATTGTTTTAAGCCATAAATAGAAATATTATATTTGATGTAAACAAGAGTGAATACATGAAGAAGGATGAATTTAACTAATGCAAGAATAGAAAAAAGAAGAAGGATTCTTTTTAAATGCATGAAAAGAATTGTTTCATTTAGAGAAATTAGAAACAGGAAACAGATTACTAGAGAAGAAGATTTAGTGAATAATAATTTAGAAAGGAAACATATAAGATGCATCCTATATGAATAGAATGAAACCCATGAACGAGGGTCCCACCAGGAATTCAAAAAAGTTTCACCACAATATTGCGTATAAAATAGATAAGGTAAAGGTGAGGTGAGGAGGAATACCTGTGAATTCGAAGAAGATTGCGTGCGTTGTAGAAGACTAGGATGATTGTGAAGAACTCCCTTTTTTTCTAGGAAGTACTACATGTAGAATCACAACAATACCACTAAATATAATTAAACAACATATGATAGTGGATTACCTAACATATGCTAGATTTGAGAAGTGTGATACTTCCTAGAAAGGTTGTCAATCCATTGTTTAAAAGAAACTTAATGTTAAGAAAACAGTAAAAAAGGTGTTATTGTAACGATACAATTTAGGTATATCATATGGTAAAAATAGACTAGACATTAGCTAAATATTGAATATACAACTAAATCTAGAGAAGGTAGGGTATTGTCAATGCTGGTATGGTATGGAAGAGGTGTTTAGGATGGTTTGGGTGAGATTGGGTGAGGTTTAGGAAGGTTTTGGGTGAGCTAGGAGGTCACTCGTCTGAGGCAAATTACTAGTCACAGAGACCTGATATCGGTTGGGTGACTGATGCCGGAACCTGGTAATATCTAACGCCGGTTGGGTGAACGATATGGGTAAGGGAAATTAGATGAGAAGGTTAAAATGGGTTCGTTAGGAGCTCTCTGTGATTGTACAGAGAGTTAGGAAAGGCTTAGGCTAGGGGTACTAGAATTGATGTGAAGACTCTGAGATGGTAAAATAGGTGGTTTGAGAAGAGTACAAAGATTCAATAGGTAGGTATTTGGGTAGAGGTGCTATACGAAGGAGATCTGCTAGGAGAGGTCGAAGGTGAAAGAAAGAAAATAAATAATTAACAACCAAAATACTGAAAGGAAATTACAAGGTAGAGATTACTTACTTGTAGATTGGAAGCTGGTTGTAGAAAGAATGGTTATAGTTAGAAGGAGAGACAAGTCCTGATCCCGTGTAGCAGTAGCAGAAGGCTCTTAGACTTCCCTGTGAGTGTTCCAATACTCTAGAAAACATTGTCAATGTTTGGTGGAGGTTGTGAATGCTTGGCAATGATCCCTAGTTTATCGTAAGGTTGCTTGGATGCTTGAGAATACCAATGTTAGAACTGACCCAAAATATAAGATGGGAGTAACTAGGAACCTATAAAAGGGTTAAAATTCTTTATTTAAGGAAATCAATGGCGGTTAGGTGACCGTCTTTGAATGAAGAATAATCGACGTCGATTAGGGAGAAAAGGTCCTATTTTTTCCAAAAATAGCCTTTTCTCTCCATTATTGGTGTTGGTCAAGTTTTATTATGGACTAGGAGTCTGGGTTGGTGCTACATGAAGTGATAAATTTGTAGGAGGGATAATAGGTAATGAATGTTATGGTTATAATGAGTCCTAGTTAGTTAAGGAGAGTGATGACTTAGTCTAGGTTAATAAATATGCTTGGAATGGGTCCATGGTGAGGTGGAGGGGTGAGGGAATTATTAACTTAATATACGTAGTTAAATTAGTTATAATGTGTGGAGGGGTCATGGTAAGGGGTATGTTATTCAAATGTGGCCTAGAGGGTTGTGACCCAATTTTGGGTGTCTACAACACTTCCACCACACATATATTCTTAAATCACTCAGCTATTGAATGCATATATTCTTAGAAGAAGAAGAAAAGACACGCACTATGCATGCTTCATCATTACCACTGTAAAAGTAATTAGTTCCCCAATCCATACCAAAATATGAGAACCAGGTAGGCTACTTATATTAATTTCGATTCTCATAGGGTAAGGACTTGTGACTTGATTTTATTTAACTATGGGGGAATCATAAAACAAAATGTGGTGAAATTTTTTCGCCGTATGTGAAAAATACAATAAATCACTTCAACTCTATATGGTTAATAATAGTCATAGAGAGAAAGAGTGAGATAATTTTTATGATGTTGAACTGAAGGAGCACAGTAAAAATGTTTACCTTGGCATTTTAGATGAATAATAACAATGGCTTTAGTTCTCATTATAGGAAATATAATAATAACCGTGCTCCTTTGTGTAGATCCTCCTCTCCCACACTTTGCTGCAAAAATAAAAAGGTCAAGAAACACCTTTTACTTTACTTTTTATAAACAATGTTAACTCTTCCTTAAAATTTGACATGGGAGGTATCTGCATAAAAAAATAGCACAAATAACACATGCGCTTTTATTTATAATGGATAATCGGGCTATATAGATTTTCCTTTGGAGTTTGCATTGATATAATATCATCCCTTCTTGATTAACTAAAATTTGGATTTGTATGAGTTAATCTAATTTAGAATGACAAGTAAATAGATGTAATCCAAATAATTATGTAAAGTGACCCAAGAAACCAAAAGCATGAAACCCTAATTAACAAGTAGGGTCAGAAATAGCTTAGTTCATTTTATAGCTATTCAAGAATGTATCATAGAGATGAATAAATAAACAAGAGGAAAGAATGATTGTGTTGAGGATCAGAAATGTGCATATCTAAGAAACCTAAGTGGACTAGAGAACCTATAAAGTGACTAGGGTGCCTACGGGTGCTCTGGTCTATAGAATTAGTGCCCTAGTCTATGCAATAGGTCTAGAAGTCAAACTTGTAGGGTCGATGGATGATCTGAGGCCTTCGCTGCCTACCACATGTATGTCATTGTGCTTTGTCAAATGTTATTAGTAATAAATGATGGAGGATAAATCTATAAAACCCTAAACAAGCATCAATTCCCAAAAAATAAAAAATGCATATGATAGGATCAGGCTAATCTCAATGGACACAATAGTGGACTTACAAACTGATCACTACACTAAATTATAGACCCAAATATAGTTCTGAGTGTGTGTGATCATGTGCCCTAGGTTCTCTTGTGTCAGTCACACTTTGTGAAATATAGAGATATATCACGTGTATAAAAATGTAATAGATGGTGGATGGAATAAAACAAATACCCCCCTCCTATCAAGTGTGATGCAGATGAACCAAGCATGTCTTGTGTGATGGAGCTAATAGATGTTAATGATCTCCAAGTGGATGTAATGTTAGGCAGATGATAGTAGTGCTAGGTGTTTTTCCCTCATTATGGTCTCATAACTTTATATTTAGAGGGTTATCTTGACCTAAACTCGTAATTAACCCCAACATGTCCGGCCACAAAAAATATAAGAATCTAAAACAACTATAAATTGCCCAAAAGGTGGTGAGAAATTTCAAAAAGGATTGGGGCACCCATGGTGGCACTAGGGCATTGATGGGAAACCCAGTATTGACCTAGATGCCCCATTCAAGGCTAAAATAATGCAAAATGATAAAATTTGTTTGGGCATGCATGTGTAAGAGGTCACGAATGATGAAATAAAATAAAATAAGATGGCCAAAAGATGAGGGTTAATTAGTACTTTCTTCACTCAAGAACCTTCTAAATAGTAGTATGAGACCATGACTAAATATTACCCAAAGTGTGTGATTTTTTGGCTACATTATCCCCCACTTTATGTTGTTGATCGAAACACTCAGTAACATAAAGTAGATAGATATGTGTACCCGATACCATTGTAGAATAATGTAGAAAACATGTAGAAATAATAGACAAAGCATGGAATGAAAAAAATATGATGAAGCATGGAAACTAAATTTGAAATATGTGTAAAAATTTGATGAGAGTGAACCTAGGGTGGAAACACATGTAGTTTTGATGATATATGCAGTGAACCTATTGGTGTGTTGTTGTTTCCCCCATTTTACTATTTATTTCTCATCTAGATGGACCTGCAAGGAGAAAAGGATCAAGAAGTCATATATGTATGTGTAAAATGCAATGTAAAAGACACACGTTTATGTATGTAAATGTAAAATATGCAAAATAAAAAGTGTAAATGGAACATGTGCACCTGATCCATATCAAGAAAGAGGGTGTAGAAGGATATCATGTACTGCCAGGTTTTTTTGGGTGATCCAATGCCATAGGACAAAAAAGTGTAGGGAGGAATTCCACTTTATCCTCTAATATTTAATGCTTCGTTGAATGTTTATGAAGATATATATGTACATCATGGTTTTTTGGGTGATTTGGTGCCACTAGATAAATAAGTTTCCACTATGTCATCCAGTATTTAACTGCTTCCCAAAATGTTAAGGATAACCATGTCTTGTAAATTCCACTGTGTACGGCATTCGTAAATTGGTCTAAACCCACTCACTATATGTAACCCATAATGCCAAGGGCAGAAAGTACACTGAACTAAACCAATGTAAATATGTTGTGTTAGTATGTAAAACCCCAAATTATTCCCCTCTCTTTGGTGGCACATGTGATGTCACTGATAGGAGAATGTGGGCCTAAAAGAGGACCGACCACATAAAGTTTACCCTAGATAGTTTTTTAGTATAAACCAAGCTACACACAAATAAATGGCTAACCAAAAACAAAAAACATGCATGTATAAAAAAGTGTGTAATCTATGCAAAAAATGAATACACTACCAAGCAAAATAGTAAAGTAAACATGCAAGAAGACAAAGTCAACCACGTAGAGTGGGATGCAAACATGGGACATCACTCATGATGTTGCAAGATATGTAAGGCCATTATGGCTGCAAAAAATAAACAAGTGTACACACAAAACATAGGGTAACGCCCACATATAAAAAATAGACAATAGTAGACAATGTAACAAACAAACATGGAAACAAATATCCTTACGTAATAAATGTTGTACGTGAAGCACCCATTAGCATGTTAGAAATATAACTAATATGTCAAAATCATGTATAACCAAGTAATGTATAGTGATAATTACAAAATGAAACAATAGCATCTATGAGATACAAATTTGAATACCCCCAACGGCCAGTGTAGGAAGGGTAGAAGGCAAGCATCCATGTTTCATGTAAGTCCTGTATAAGTGATCACAACTAGAAACATACGTGAATGCGCATGTGTGAATGATATATATAAATGACATATGACTAATCGAACTAGCATGTGTAATAAAATGACCATGAAAAATCACAAGTAATCAAGAGTAAAAACAATCATAATATGTGGCATGTTGTGGACAGATGGAATGGAATGAAAGATCGAATTATAGGAGCTATGTTCCCCCCGAGTGAAAGTAAATGTATGCAATGAGGTTAATTTGGTTTGACCCCTTTGTAATCAAGAGTGAAAAATAAACGAGAGTTCATCATCAAGAAATGGTCAAATAGTGTGTGTTATGTCTAGCGCACTATGATGAATTTGTCTATACGTAGTGATGACGATATGCAACATGTATAAGAGATGTGTGTTAGCCTTATAGGATAAGGTAATATCATGATAGAATGAATATATGACTGATGATTTATCCCTAAAGCGTATCATGCAGGAGCATCAAGTCTCAATATGTAAATATGAGTTATACTCTCAATTTTGGCTTCCTAACAGAGTTCATAGGTCCTAGGGGTCATAAAGGGTCTAGTACGTAAGTTATTTTAGTTCAATACCTTTATGAATTTGAAATTTGCAATCTCCCTCCAAATTGAATTTTTTGAATCATAAGTGTATATTTGGGCTTGTTTTAGCAATTATATGTCTTCCTAGATTACTTGATGTGTTGTAAGGTTCTAGCTAGTCCTATTAAGGACTTAAAAGTCATAAATTTTGTTTAGAAAGCAACGTTTGGGTTTAACCTTTAAAAGGATTCTCAAAAGTAAATTTAATATAGACAATACATGTAATAGAAGGGTCATAAGGGTAAATAATCAGTTATAAAGGCATTGAATAACATATTTAAGAATTTCCGTTGTAACTAATTTATCATCATTCAAATGATCCAAAATTGAGGAAAGGTTAGAGCTCCACGAACCTTTAAGGAAAGATTTATGATTAATTTTTTTTGATAATTTTGTTCTTGTGGTGAGTCTTTGGTCTATGCATGATCAAACATATCTATATTATTCATTTACAATCATTTTACAAAGAAGTTCGTATGCTTAGGTAGGAATATTTAGTCATTATTTATTATCTTTACTGAGTTACTTCTATTCTTTGTTTGAAGTGAAGGCTTGAGAGTGGAAGTTTGAGAAAATTTGTGTTACAGTAAAAAACATGCAACATGGTTATGTTGGAACAGTGAAACTAATTTAAAAGTGGAAGAGAGGCTTGAAAGAAGTGTATTGAGAACATAAAGAATCTATTTTGTGGAATTATAAGTTTATTTGTGTTGAGAACTTTGTATAAGGGTAAGGAATGAGAGGTATAAACCTGAGTTGAAATAGAAGAATTGTTAAAGCCCAAAGATCCTTTGAACTTGAGGATTAAGCCACTGATCTAGTTGAAGTAGCGTGATAAGCATTTTATTGCTATGAAATAAGGAATCATAGAAGGTAACTTAATCTCATGTTCTATGTTTTTATATCTTAAACCCTATTGCCACAGTCTAAAGTAATAGATTCATGTCATTTTAAGAGATTGAAGATTGAAGATGGGTTATTGTTGATGTGTACCATTCTTGAATGCTAATAAATTCCTTCAATGAGGGAATTAGTTCTTTATGATCCAATATAATCTTTTCTGGTAAGATTTCTATCTTATCGGGCTGCGAGTAAACCCTCAATAGGGTTTTAGTTTAGAAGGATGTTGTAGGAAGGTAAATATTGAATTAAGATCTGATAATTGTGGGAAATTTTTAAGGAAGTTTGAATTGATGGTAACTAGTAAATAGAGGCCTTATAATTTTCTTAATATGGAAAAAATCTTGACAGTCTTAATATTGACTTGTAGATGTATATTTGAATACATGAGTAAGAGAAATGAAAACAGAGGAGGTTTTAAAGTTGAATTTACAATGAAATTGATAAGATACTCATTTGATCCTTCTACTTCATAATTTTAACATCTCTAGGTGGAAAATTTGTCTAGATAATTTATAATTCTTAATAGTGGAAGAACTTGGACTAACACACACAATAGTGGTCTAGATAGCCAGGAGGAATAGTTGTCAAACCGTAGTTTAAATCCCTAAAAATTTAAATTGATCTTGGGAAACGTGTATATAGAATCATCATGGTAAAAGGAGTGAAGTTTTGAAAGTTTTTTACTTTAGGGTGGTTTCATTTTACCACAGTTTGCATCATTGTTGTGAAAATCCTATAGAGGGGTGTTAGAAACCTAGAGTTTGTGGTTAAAAGACATTTGAAGAATCTTAAAGAAATCTTAAGGCATAAAATTTGGAAATGATCTCCTAAATAAATAATATAACAATAATGGAGTAGAATTGAACCAAGGTGAAGGCACAAAGTATGCACAATGATAACAATTTCCTTGTAATACTGTAGGTGACAGCTAGAACTCAAAACTTACCAAGAAGTGATAAGTAAAAAGATGATGAAGAACTAAAGACATGGAAAATAAACTTGTGTGAGTAATATTAGTCCAAAAATGATTCTAGGAAGCATTGTGTTATCAAGTTAGACATCTCTAAACTAATCCATCCATGAATGAGCTAGAAGCAAGCTAGTAAAGAAGCCTAGGAAGACAAAATTGTTAAAGGTGAGTTTAATTGAATTATTTGGTTATTTTGACATAATTCAAGGGATAAATTGGAATGAGTAAGTGGGTTTGGATGAGATTATTGGATTAGTATGTTAATTTTAGTGAAGAAGATTTATCTGATTTTGAATAATGTACATTGAAAGAAAAAGGCTAGTTTGAATGGATTATTAGAAAAAAATTGGGTTTTTTGTTCTATATAATCTTAGGGGTTGTGTGATTTTACATTGTGACTACATCATATTGGTATCAAATAAGGAATTATATTCTTGCAAAGAATAATATTTTTTTTAACAATGATTTCAGAAAAGAGAGATAAAATGGTGCAAGTGAGAGAAGAAAGAAAGTTAGCCTCAGAAATAAATATTGAGACAATGATGGAAGTTATGATGTGAAGGCTAGAGAGCATGGAAGAAATTCATAGAAATATGATGGAAAATGTGAGCTATAGGTAAAAGAATGAAGCCAATAGACAAGTGCAATTTACAATAAGATGCTACAAGTGTCAAAGGTATGTAGGGCATAAGGCATATGAGTGTAATGAGGTGAAAGTATAGATCAAATAGGATATTAGAGTTTCTGATCAGATTGTACAAGATAGATATAATTAATTATTATATAGAAGAGTTATTTTAAAACCAACTAAAATAGAGGAAGATATAACCTGAATAAGGTGCTTGTTTAGAACTGTATGTAAGTCCAAAGGAAATGTTTGTAAAGTGTTGATTGATAGTGGCAGTACTGAAAAATATTATTTCATTTGAGATGGTGGAGAAACTTGGATTAAAAACTACTATGCATCCCAATCCATATCAAGTTTCATGGATGCAGAAAGGACACCATATTCTAGCTAGGGAAGAATGTCAAGTTGAGTTTCAAATTGGCAGGTATTAGGAAAATGTTTTATGTGATCTAGTTCCTATGGATTTTTGTAATGTTTTATTGGGTAGATCGTGGTTGTATGATAGAAAGGTAGTGCATGATGGGAAGAACAATAAATACACTATTACAACACCAACAGGGGTCAGACATAAACTTTTACCACTTAATGGTGAACAAGAACAACCTACAGGACTATTGATGATGATGGAAGCCAAAGAAGTTTTTGATACAGAGTAAAGAAACATGTGAGAAGATATTGTGCAAGGTTGCCAAGTCTCAAAAGTTAGGTTTGAACAAAGGTTAGGAGAAAGAGATTTAGATAAATTTATTACAAGAAGAATTGAATGATGAAGGTGATGATGATATAGAGGAAAGAGAATATAGAGAGAGTAAAGAGTCGCATATCTCGGCAACAGAACAAATATGTACTCATTTTTACACCCACCAAAGAATAAGGCAATCCCATGTGCATCAGCCTATCACCCAATGGGCATTGGGCACTCACCCGAGGCATGCACGGGTAGCGAGTCTCTCCTTTATGTGAGTTTAGTGGGAAACATCATTTACGATCTAACTTTTAAAGAGAGTGAGTGGAAATGAGACATGCAATCATCATAGAGCTCAGAATGGATTCTAAACCAATGCAGTCATCCCAGACAGAAAGGTACCTAACAGATTATAGAACTGAACCAAAACAGAAAGGAAAATGCATAAGGATTCATACTCATTACATCAACATAAATGAAACAAAACTATAAAGATACATAAATGGACCAAAATCATTAATGATCATATTTAAATAAGTTGATAACCTCATTACATCCATTATATCCATTACAGAACATCACAGTATGGTAGAATGAAGTCATACATCATAACTGGATTCATATCCTTCAATTCTTCAAAAATAAAATTTATAAACCCAAGCCCCTTGATATATCCTCCTCCTATATTTTATCTATCCAACCCAACAGAGTTCCTTGAATAATTTTTACAGAGCTCCACTCTCTATTGATCTACCTCTACATTATTCTGTAGGCACTTGTATTTATAGGCATCCTGAAGTGCCAACTCATCCTTCTGCAACCTCAGATCTGGCACCAAGTGTGTGAATGTGATCCTACATGGAAGCATGCTCCTCCATGCTTGATCTCTCCACTCCTTGCCATGATTATCTTCTATAATCTTCCATTGCAGGGTATATTCTTTCCCAGGCCAACCTGTCACCAGGCTGGTAACTTATCCATTCATCATGCGCAGTCGGGTCACATTTTCCTTGTGTCCTACCTAAAATGTCAAATGTGGCTAATTCCTGAACCGTTGTTCTGCCAACACACATCATGGGTTATACTAAAACCATCCTAGAACCCTACCTTGCACACTTTCTCCCAATGTGCCCACTTCAACCTAGGCCTTGCGTGCCCATGCACCCTTTTACACTTAGCCAATATTTTAGGGGGCCAACATCAAGCCTCAAAATTCAGGTTTGAATAAAGGTTAGGAGAAAGATATTGAGATGATTTTAGTAAAATAAGAATTAAATGATGAAGGTGATGATGAGAGAGAGGAAAGAGAAGATATAGAGAGAAAATAATCACATATGCCAGTGCTTGATGACCAACAAAAAATTCTAATGAGAGATAAATCAAATGATGAAGTTGAGAAATACAATAATAAAGAGCTATGGGGAGAGGAATTCAAGAGTAGAAAGGAAGAAAAACAAAGAATGGGAAAGATGAATGAGGCATGTAAGCCTCTTGTTATTGATTCTAACACTACTTTAAGTTTTGGTTTTGCAGGTATTGGAGAAATAAATGAAGGTAAAGATCAACTAAGGAATAACATGGTGAAGCCAAGATGTACAAGGTAGATTTAAGGAAATTTTCAAGGACAAGTAAATAAAAAAGTAAAGGAAAGGAAGACTATGTGAATGTCAAAGAAGATAAAGATCAAGAATAGTAAGAGATAGAGTATGATAGAAGAGGGAAGCAATCAGGCATGTAGAAACATGAATTAGACATGAAAATGCAGCAGTTGAGGTGTAAAAATACAACTCAGAGCAAGATGACCCTTGGACACAAAAACTAGTATTTCGTAAACTTTCAAGAGAAGTGATTCAAAAAGTACAACAAGAAGGTGAGAATGCTAGTTCAATAGTCATGAAGGATGAAGCAACAACATGCATATATCAAAATCAAGCATACATACTTGGGTATGGGAATAAAATGGAAGCATACAAACTTATAAGCATAATTTTTACCAAGAAATTGAATATTTCAAAGAATAACTAGTCAAAGAAAGACCAAATAAAACTGAGAAAGATGAATCAAGCATGGTATACAAACCAGATACCTCTCAAAACTATTATTATCACTTGGGAGTGGAGTAATAAAGAATAATAAATAAGATCTAGCATACAATATAGTAAAATTTTTCCCTTCCGTGGGAGTATGATGCAGGAGTATCAACTCTCAATATGTAAATATGAGGTATACTATCAATTTTGGATTCATATGAGAATTAATAGGTCATAGGGGTCATAAAGGGTATAATGTGTAAGTTATTTTAGTTCAAGACCTTGATGAATTTGAAATTTTCAATTTCCCTCTAAATGGAACTTTTTGAATCATGAGGGTAGTTTTGGGATTGTTTTAGCAATTATATGTCTTCCTAGAGTACTTGATGTGTTATAAGGTTCTAGCTAGTCCTATTAAGGACTTAGAGGTCATAAATTTTGTTTAGAATGAAACATTTGGGTTTAACCTTTGAAAGGATTCTCAAAATTAAATGCAATCTAGATAATACATGTAATAGAAGGGTCATAAGGGGAAAGAATTGGTTAGAAATGCATTGAATAACATTTTTAATAATTTGCCTTGTAACTAATCGATCATCATTCAAATGATCCAAAATTGAGTAAATTTTGGAGCTCCAAGAACCTTGAAGGAAAGATTTATGGTTAAATAATTTTGATAATTATGTTCTTGTCATGAGTCTTTAGTCTATGCATGATCAGACATATTGATATTATTCATTTATATTCATTTTACAAAGAAGGTTATATGCTTAGGTAGGAATATTTAGTCACTTTCTATTAGCTTTGAAGAGTTTTATCTATTTTTTGTTTGAAGTGAAGTCTTAATAGTGGAAGTTTGAGAAAATTTGTGTTATATTAAAACATATGCAATATGGTTACCTTGGAACAACGAAAATAATTCAAAACTAGAAGAAAGGCCTAAAGGAAGTGTATTGAGAACATAAAGAATCTAGTCTGTGGAATTAGAATTTTATTTGTGATGAGAAATTTGTATGGGTAAGAAATGAGAGGTATAACCCTGATTTGAAATAGAATAAATTTTAAATCCTAAATATCCTTTAAACTTGATGATTAATCCATTTATCTAGTTAAAGGAATGTGATAAAAATTAAATTTTTATAAAATAAGGAATTAGAGAAGGTAGCCTAATCTCATGTTTTGTGTTTTGATATCTTGAACCCTATCACCATGGTATAAAGTAATATATTCATGTCATTTTAAGAGATTAAAGATTGAGCATTGGTTACTATTGATGTATAACATTCTTGAATGTTCATACAATCCTCTAATGAGGGAATTAGGTCTTTATGATCCAATATAATATTTTTTGGTAAGATTTCTGTCTTCTCGGGCTGGGAATAAACTCTCACTAGGATTTTAGCTTAGAAGGATGTTTAAGGAAGGTAAAGATTGAGTTAAGATATGATAATTGTGGGAAAGTTTTAAGAAATCTTGAATTGATGGGAACTAGTAAATAAAGGCCTTGTAATATTATTAATATGGAAAAACTCTTGACAGTCATAATATTAATATCTTCTTCATAGTGAGGGTTTCAAGAATTTCATCTCCAGACTTCAAGGGCATGATCCATTGCTTACCCTGGATTTCTGGTCTTGCGTGGAAGGAAGGGAAAGTGGTGGTTCATGGCATGGAAATATAAATGTTGGAGGAAGCCATTTCTCATGCGACTGGTATGGAAATGGAAGGACTGAAAAATTTCAAGGATATGAATCGGAGAGAGTATGAAATCAACAATTTATTTTTCTGTAAGGAAAATGTCCATTTCTACACTGATAGTATCACTCGTACCTACATTCTTGGAGTGTGGAGAGAGGTCTTCTTGCACATCATGAAGTATTTTACTCTTGAGGGTAAGTATCAAAATATATATACCCACCATTTGTCTTTTTTTAACATGTTTAGGCATAAGAAGTTTCTCAATCTCCCCTTCTACCTTTTTATGTCCCTGACCTCCTTAGTGATGGATTTCCAAAGGATTAAGGTGGAATCACCCATCCGCGAGGGCCTCATCCTTCTCCCATTTCGCAATGGGAACCTAGACTGGGATAAAAAAATGCCCCCAATTAATGAGGAGGAGGATATTACCCTTGTTGAGTGCCTAGATAAAATGGGGGAAGGGAATTTGAGTTCTAAACAGTGGGGAGATGGGAAGAATGGGGATGGTAAGGATAATCAGGAAGTTGGCTCATTGAAGGGGAAATAAAAAATTTCCTCAGAGGGAGAGCAAGGAATTGATATGTGGAAGAACAAGGTCCATTACCTCAAGATGTTTGTCCTGGTCTTGGAGGAGACTAATTATGTGGAAAAGAAGGGCATGCTTGATAGTATCGAAGCCACCAAGAAAATTTATTTGGCCTAGAATAACATCTGGGGGATATCAAGTAGTTGGAACTTCTGGTTCATGATTTGGGGGATCGACTTGATGCTGCGGAAAAATAGAAGAGGAAAAGGAGGTGGATAAGTTTTGATGAAGAGTAGGAGGAGTTTGAGGAGGAGGATTCATCGGAGGAGAACACTGAGGATGACACTAAGGAAACCACCCAGATGAAGTTGAATTTGGATTCCAGCATGAAAGTGGAGACCAAGGAGGGAAATCCCTCAAAAAAAAATAAACCCAACTAGTGGAGCTTTCTCTGAAATGTCTACAGACTTTCAAGGAAATTTATCTATTTTTTATTGTCTCATGGTTTAGTTTATTTTCTATTCTCTATTTCTGGACCCCCCTCTTTAGTTAAGTTTGTTTAATTCAAGGGTTCTTTTCCTTTATTTTTTCCTACTTTGCTTCTTTCGTGATGTTATCTTTTGTACTCGGCCTCTGGGAGCCTATCCCTACTTTTTACCCTATCTAATAAAAACAAATATTGAATTGTAGATGCATATTTTAATACATGAATAAGAGAAATGAAAACAGAGGAGGTTTCAAATTTGAATTTAAAATGAAATTGATAATATACTCATTTGATCCTTCTCCTTCATAATTTTGACATCTCTAGGTGTGAAATTTGTCTAGATAATTTATAGTTCTTGACAGTGGAAGAACTTGGACTAACACACATAATAGTGATCTAGATAGCTAGGAGGAATAGTTGTAAAACTAAAATTTAAATCCCTACAACTTTAAATTGATCTTTTGAAATGTGTATATAGCATCATCATGGTAAAAGGAGTGAAATTTTGAAATTTTATGAGACTAGGGTGGTTTCATTTGACCATAGTTTTCATCAGTGTTGTGACAATCTTGTGAGGGGTGTTAGAAACCTGGAGTTTGTGGTTAAAAGAAATTTAAAGAATATTCAAGCAATATTAAGGCCTGAAATTTGGCAATGATCTCCTAACTAAATCCTATAACAATAATGGAGTAGAATTGAACCAAGGTAAAGGCACAAAAGATGCACAATGATAATATTTTCCTCATAAAACTGTAGGTGACAACTAGAGCTCAAAAATTACTAAGAAGTGATAAGTGAGAAGATGATGAAGAACTAAATACATTGCATATAAAATTGTGGGAGTAATATTGGTGCAATAAGTGACTCTAAGAAGTGTTTTGTTATCAAGTTAGACATCTGTAAACTGATCCATCCATGAATGATCTAGAAGCAAGCTAGTAAAGAATATTAGGAAGATAAAATTGTTAAAGGTAAGTTCAATTGAGCTATTTGGTTACTTTGAACTAATTCAAGAACTAAATAGGCATGAGTAAGTGGGTTTAAACATTATGATATGTTTAAATTAGTAGGTTAAGGAGAGTGAACAAGTATTTATCTAATTTTTAAGAATGTACATTATAAGAAAAAGACTAGTTTGAAAGGCTTATTAGGAAAAAAATAGGTTTTGTGTCCTATATAATCCTAGGGGTTGTGTGATTTTAAATTATGAATGTGTCATATTTGTATCAGATAAGGAATTAGATTATTGAAAAGAATAAGATTTGTTTTGACAATGATTGTAGGAAAGAGAGATAAAATTGTACAAGTGAGAGAAGAAAGAAAGTCAGTCTAGGAAATAAAGATTGAGAGAATGATGGAAGTAATGATTTGAAGGTTAGAGATCATGGAAGAACGTCCAAGAAATATGATGGCAAATGATAGCTATATGCAAACGAATGAATCCATTATATAAGTGCAATTCGTAGGAAGATGTTACAAGTGTCATAGGTATGCAGGGCATAAGGGATATGAGTGTAATGAGGTGAAAGTATGGATGAGAAAGGATAATAGAGTTTCTGATCAGATTGTACTAGACAAAGATAATTCATTATTATGTAAAAGAGTGATTTTGAAACCAAGTAAAACAATGGAAGATATAACCCAAAGAAGGTGCTTGTTTAGAAATATATGTAAGGCCAAAGGAAAAGTTTTTAAAGTGGTGGTTGATAGTGGCAGTACTGAAAATATCATTTCATTTGAGATGCTGGAGAAACTTGGATTAAAAAATACTATGCACCTGTAATCCATATCAAGTTTGATGGATGTAGAAAGGACACCATATTCTAGTTAGGGAATAATGTCAAATTGCATTTCAAATTAGCAGGTATAAGGACAAATTTTTATGTGATCGAGATCCTATGGATGTTTTTCATGTGATGTTCGGTAGATCCTGCAAGTATTATAGAAAGGTAGTGCATGATGGTAATAATAATACCTACACTATTACAACACCAACAGGGGTCAGCCATATAATTTTACCACTCAAATGTGAAAAATAAAAACATGTAGGACTAGTGATGAGGATGACAGTCAAGAATTTTTTTATATAGAGTAAAGAAACATGTGAGAAGATAATGCGCAAGGTTGTTAAGCCTCAAAAGTTAGGTTTGAATAAATTTTATGAGAAAGAGATTGAGATGATGTTAGTATAAGAAGAAATGAATGATGGAGGTGAAGATGAGGTAGAGGAAAGGGAAGATAGAGAGAGAAAATAAACACATGTTCCAATTCTTAAAAACCAACATAAAGTTATATTGAGAGAGAAATCAAATAATGAAGTTGAGAAAGAAGACAGGAAAGAGCTATGGAAAGAGGAATTCAAGATTGGAAAGGAAGAAAAAAAATGAATGGGAAATGTGAATTAGGTATGTAAGCCTCTTGTTATTGATTATACCACTAGTTTAAGTATTGGTTTTGCAGGTATTGTAGAAAGAAATGAATCTAAAGATAAATTAAGGAAAAACATGGTGAATTCAAGATGGAAAAGGAAGATTCAAGGTAATTTGTAAGGATAGCTAAATAAAAAAAGTAGAGGAAAGGAAGAATATGTGAATGTCTAATAAGATGAAGATCAAGAAGAGTAAGAGTTAGAGTATGATAGAAGTAAGAAGCAATCAAGCATGGAGAATCATAAAATCTGTCATGACAATGTAGAAGTTGAGGTGCAAAAATAAAACTCAAAGAAAGATGACCCTTGGACATAAAAACTAGTATTACATAAACTTGCAAGAGAAGTGATTCAAAAAGTACAACAAGAATTTGAGAATTTCAGATTAATAGTCATGAAGGATGAAGAAAAAACATGCACACATACAAAACCAAGCATACATACTTGTGTATGAGAAGGACAAGGAAACATACAAACTTATAAGCATTATTTTGACCAAGAAATTTAATATTTCAAAGAATAACTAGTTGAAGAAAGATCAAGGAAAACTAAGAAACATGAAGCGAGTATGGTATGCAAACCAGATACCTCTCAAAAATATTATTATCAACTAGAAGTGGAGGAAGAAAGAATAGTAAATAATATCTAGCATACAATATAGGGAAACCTTTCCCTTACCTAGGAGTATGAAGTAGGAGTCTCAACTCTCAATATGTAAATATGAGGTATACTCTCAATTTTTGCTTCCTACGAGAATTATAAGCTCCTAGGGATCATAAACGGTCTAGTAAGTAAGTTATTTTAGTTCAAAACCTTTATGAATTTGAAATTTCCAATTTCCCTCTAAATTGATTTTTTTGAATCATAAGGGTAGTTTTGGGCTTGTTTTAGCAATCATATGTATTCCTAGAGTACTTGATACGTTGTAAGGTTCTAGCTAGTATTATTAAGGACTTAGAAGTCATAAAATTGGTTTAGAATGCAACATTTGGGTTTAACCTTTGACATGATTCTAAAAAGTAAATGTAATCTAGATAATACATGTAATAGAAGGGTCATAAGGGGCAATAATTGGTTAGAAAGAAATTGAATAACATATTCAAGACTTTCCCTTGTAACTAATTAATCATCATTCAAATGATCCAAAATTAAGGAAAGGTTGGAGCTCCAAAAACCTTGAAGGAAAGATTTGTGATTAAACAATGTTGATAATTTTGTTCTTATGGTGAGTCTTTGGTCTATACATGATCAGACCTATCTATAGTATTAATTTACATTCATTTTATAAACAAGGTTGTATGCTTAGGTAGGAATATTTAGTCATTTTTTATTATCTTTGAATAGTTGTCTCTATTCTTTGTTTGAAGTGAAGGCTTGATAATGGAAGTTTGAGAAAAAAAATTGTTATAGTAAAAACCATTCAATATGGTTACCCTAGAACAATGAAACTAATTCAAAAGTGGAAGAAAGGCTTGGAGGAAGTGTATTGAGAACATAAAGAATCTTGGAATTTTATTTGTGTTGAAAACTCTGTATAAGGGTAAGGAATGAGAGGTGTAACCCTGAGTTGAAATCAAAGAATTTTTAGAGCCCAAATATCCTTTAAACTTGAGGATTGTTCTAGTTATCTAGTTGAAGGAACGCGATACGAATTTAATTTCTATAAAAGAAGGAATCATAGAAGGTATCCTAATCTCATGTTCTGTGTTCTGATATCCCGAACCCTTTCACTATGGTATAAAGTAATAGATTCATGTCATTTCAATATATTGAAGATTGAACATTGGTTAATGTTGATGTGTAACATTATTCAATGTTAATACAATCCACCAATGAGGGAATTAGGTCTTGATGATCCACTTTAATATTTTGTGGTAATATTTCTATCTTCTTGTGCTGGGAGTAAACTCTCACTAGGATTTTAGTTTAGAAGGATGTTTAAGGAAGTTAAAGATTGAGTTAAGATCTAATAATTGTGGGAAAGTTTTGAGGAAGCTTGAATTTATGGGAAGTAGTAAATAAAGGCATTGTAATATTCTTACTAAGGAAAAAATCATGAAATTCATAATACTAACATGTAGATGCATATTTGAATACATGAGTAAGAGAAATGAAAACAAAGGAGGTATCAAAGGTGAATTTACAATTAAATTGATAAGATATTCATTTGATCCTTGTCATTAGAGTTTTGAAATATCCAGGTGCAAAACTTGTCTAGATAATTTATAATTCTTGACAATGGAATAATTTGTAGTGACAGATAGAATAGTGGTCTAGATAGCCAAGAGGAATAGTTTTTAAACCATAGTTTAAATCCCTAAAACTTTAAATTGAGATTGGGAAACATGTATATAGCATCATCATGGTAAAAGGATTGGAGTTTTGAAATTTTGTGAGGTTATATTGGTTTCATTTGACCACATTTTGCATCAGTGTTATGACAATCCTGTAGAGGGGTGTTAGAAACCTGGAGTTTATGGTTAAAATACATTTTAAGACTCTTCAAGAAATCTTAAGGCATGAAATTTGGTAATTATATCCTAAATAAATCCTATAACAAAAATTTAATAGACTTGAACTAATTTAAAGGCAAAATAGATGCATAATGATAATAGTTTCCTTGTAAAATTGTAGGTGACAGCTAGAGCTCAAAACTTACATATAAGTGATAAGTGAGAAGATGACGAAGAACTGAAGATAGGGGATATAATATTGTGGGAGTAATATTAGTGCAAAAACAATTCTAGAAAGTTTTTTGTTATCATGTTAGACATTTGTAAACTAATGCATCCATGAATGAGCTATAAGCAAGATAGTAAAGAAGCCTAGGAAGACAAAAATTTTAAAGGTAAGTTCAATTGATCTATTTGGTTACTTTGAACTAATTCAAGGGCTAAATTGGCATGATTAAGTGGGTTTGAACATGATGAGATGATTGGATTAGTAGGTTAATGTTATTGAACAAGTATTTATCTGATTTTGAATAATGTACATTGCAAGAAAAGGCTATTTCAAAGGGCTTGTTAGGAAAAACTGGGTTTTGTGTCCTATCTAAGCCTAGGGGTTGTGTGATTTTACATTATGACTACATCAACATATATTACTACTAGGTAAATAGAGGTAGTGGTGATGTAGCCTAAAGCATATACCACTACAAGATGAATAGAGTAAGTGACAACTTAGCCTATAACATATGTGACTACAAAATGAAAAATAGGGAGTGGTAATGTATCCTAAAATGTATACCACTACAAGCTGAATAGAATAAGTGAAAAATCATCCTATAGCGTATGCCACTATCCTATAAATGTCACATGATTAAAGGTTAGATGATGAATGTGTGATGATTGTAAGTTCCACTCGGTTTGTAAACCCTCATTAATCGAGTATGACTAAGGAACTAAAGAGCTTCATATGGTAGTGAGTGCAGTGTGTAGAAGAGTATGTAATATATGTGATGATATATGGACATATGATGAGTAGAATGTGTAAATACATGATGTGTAGTGTGTTGAAAGTGTAATGTAGGGAGTGGCATGTGATGTACGTAGATAGACTTGTAAAATATTATGTAGGATGAGAAGCTTATGATGTTAGATGTATGATGAAAAATAATATGATGTAGAAGAGCTGCAATGATTGAGATGTCTATGGTATAGTATGTAGTAGGAGTAAGATGCAATGCTAGACTAGTATGATATATGATGTGTGAATGCAAAAATTTCAAAAGGTTGTAGATTCAATGTATAATGTATGGTGTATGATGCATGATGGGTAGTTTTAATACTGTAGTGTGTGGGGTTCATATGTAGTAAGACCTCAATAGTAAAGTGTGAACCAAATCACAAGATTTTTTCATTGGGTAATGGTTGACACTAAAATGTGTGATATGTATGCCAATATGATAATATTGATGGATGATAATGCAGAGATGAGAGATACACCTATGATAATATAGGTGCGGGTGTTAGATAATATGCCCCCAAGTGTATGTTAATGTGTGTATTGTTTGATAAATGATGTATTAAGGTGGTGAAGTATTTTAGATTTTATAAGATTGATATAATGATGGGATGATGAGATATTGTATGGTATGCGTGACAAGTGATAGATGATTGTAGATGTATATACATATGAATGGTTAGGTAGTACATAGATATGTTAATATAAGATGAAAAAAGGTTCTGTATTAAAAAATATCCCTCAATAGTCATATAAGAACCATAGGAATATGAGTGTTTCATAAGGAGGGTAGAGTGACAAGATTCACCAACCAAGGACCAAGTTTTTGTTTAGCGGTGGAAGAATTGTCAGCAAAAGTAACAATATGTGATTATGGTGGAATTTACAATGTGTCATGACCACTAGTAGGAGGATTATTTTATTTGAAGAAAGTAATTGGTTGGAGATTATAATTGAGAGGAGGCCTGTCGACAGTAAAATTTTCCTCCGTAATATCTATTTCATTAATGTATGTATTAGGAATAGGATGTTGTTAAGTATAATTAGTGGTAGTGTTTGATAGAAGATACTTAATAGTCAAAGTACAATAGGAATGTTGTGGTAAAAAGTAAATATTTGTCGTAAGTAGTTCGGTAATGTTAAAATGTCAAAGTTAGGGTAAGTAGAGAAGTAGGGTCTACATGATTAGGAATTAGGAATATTATATTGGTAATAAGGACAAGGAGTGAGGTCATAAATATTTTGTGTATTTTCTTTGTAAAAAGTCTAAAATGTGGAACCCATGTGATATGATAAGGTTTATCTTATCTTAAAAGATAAGCTTACATGTAAAGATGAGAGTTAAGGTTTGGAATATGATTCATCAGAGTAGATTTCTTATCCTATCTTAGAGATAAGGTGGATGAGACTAAAAGTTCTATAAATAGAGAGGCCACCCCCCTCATTTAGCATAGAAGGAAGTATTGAGATATATTGTATGAGTAAGTGTGTAAAGGAAGCCATCATTTAGAAGGTGTGTTAAAGAATCCATTAAGCGGTGTAATTGTGAAGTTTCTCCCATAGTTATTGTTGGAAGGAAAGTGAAGTCAATAACACTTGAATTACCTCATGCGTGAGATTGTAACAATTTCATGTTGATATTATAATTTACACTTATATTTTAGATTTTTCATCGTTCCTTCGTATCATAGTCTATGGTATTCTTGTGTTATGTTTTTTGTTGTGTTTCCAGATTACATCCACCAAAATAAAATATATGCATTAGTAAATAATCATAGCATGAGGAGTTCCCGGTGGAGAATTATCATAGTGCTGGATTGGTGATGACAGGCCAAGTTACAATGATTTTTAAAGGATTTTTCTTATCTTGGCTTGGTAATGCAATAGATGACTTAGTAGGACTATGTTATGAAATAATTTTGATATGTGATTGATTACGTTGACTTGATGATGTTATATATGGTTGCTTAGGAAACTCATGACTAGATGAAAAAGGAGAAGATTTAAGATCCCATGTAGATGTATTATTTGTAGATGTGGATGCAATAGAATGTTGTGCAACAATTTAAATAAAGCCTTGATGCTCAAGATATTTGATTCTTCATTGTAAAGTGTCGCAATCATTTTCATTATGTCCATTGATTCAATGATAATTGCAATATGGATGACATTGATATTTTTATAATCAATAAGGAAGATAGTAATCAGTAGGAGGTATCATGATCAACTGATGACTAAGGAGATGAGTGAGAATGTCATGTTTCTTAGTATTATGCTCAAATATGGGAGGTTATGGCAATGTAATGACTTGAGGTTAAATTAAATTTCATGTAATAGAAATAGATTGAAGATAAGGTGAAGAAGGAGAACAAACATACAATTGAGAAACATCCTTAAGCTATTGAATTTCATATTTGAGATATGTTATTATGAATCCCATAGTCTAAAATTTATCTTAAAATAATGGATATAAATCTTGAACTGACTCCAACATAGGTTGATTAGATGGAGGATCATGAAGGCTTGGTTCGTAAGATAAACGATCAAAAATTACACTCACTTGATGCGGCAGTTAATCTCTAGGGAGGTACATGGTGTCTAGGGATTTTCTAAGAACAACTTGGAAATTGGGATGCATTTTAAGTAAACCTGAAAAATAAGTTTAAGGAGCCATGATAGAGGAAAGATGTGGATCCTAAGAGTGTTTAGATCGAGTTGGTTTCACCAAAATGATTAACAAAAAATTTAATTTTTATGAGTTAATCTAATATAGAACTACATTTAATATAGTAAATAGATGCAATAAATAATTATGGAAAGTGACCCAAGTAACTACAAGTATTAAACCCTAATTAACAAGTAGGGTTAGAAATAACTTAGCTGATTTGATGGCTATTCAGGAATGTGTCGCAAAGATGAGTGGATAAACATGAGGAGGGAATGATTGTGTTGATGCTCAGAAAAGTGCATATTTGAATATCCTAAGTGGAGTGCAGCACCTGAAAAGGGACTGGGGTGCCTACGAGGGCTCTAGTCTACAGAATGGGCACCCTAGTCTATGCAATAGGTCTAAAAGTAAAACTTGCACGATCACTGATGATCTGAAGCCTTTTCTTCGTATTGCATGTATGTCTCTATGATGTGTTGAATATCATCAGTAATCAATGATGGAGGAGAAACCTGCAAAACCCTAAACAAGCATCAATTCCCAAAAAAGAAAAAAATGCATAAGATAGGGTCAGATTGACCTCAGCGGCCACAATAGTGGACTTACTAACTAAGAATTATACTAAATTACGGACCCAAATATAATTTTATGTGTGTGTGATCATGTTCCCTAGGTGATCTTGTGCTAGTCACATTTTGTTAAATAGTGGGATATAGTACGTGTATAAAAATTTAATAGATGGCGGATGGAATAAAGTGAATACTCCCCTCATATGAAGTGTGGTGCAGATGAACCAACCTTGTCCTATGTGATGGAGCTAATGGATGTAAATGATCTCTAAGTGGATGCAACACTAGACAGATGATAGTAGTGCTAGGTTCTTGGTTGTTCATTATGGTCTCATAACTTTATATTTATATGGTTCTCTTGATCTAATTTCTTAATTAATCCCAAGATGGCCAACCACTAAAAAGATAAGAAGCTAAAAAGGCTAGAAAGTGTGCAAAATGTGGATGAAATTTTCAAAAAGGATCGGGGTGCCCATGGGTGCCCCAGTCAAGGCTAAAATAACATGAAATGATAAAACCTAACTGAGAATATGGGTACAAGAGGTCGGGAATGACTGAAGAAAATAAAATAAGATGTCCAGAAGATGGGGTTTAATTAGTACTTTCCTCACTCAAGAACCTTCTAAACAGTAGTATGAGATCGAGACTAAATATTACCCAAACTACGTGATTTTGTGACTACACTGTTAAATGTGGTATATCCACATGATTTACCTTTGTTATTTCATCTTCATTATATTTTACATGAGAGAGAATGTCAATAAATTAAGAAATACTCATATTAAACATTTTACATTAGTTTTAATGATCAAATACAATAAGTTTTTTAACATGGAAAATATATGGTGGCCGAAATTACCATAAATTTTTCCATTAATACGATCAATATTTATTTTTTATTTTTTTGGAGAATACTTTGTAATAAAACAATGTGAAATTGACAACTACCGTAACCAATACTATTATGTGGAAATTTATTTACTATAAATATAATGAAATTAAATTTAATTCCTAAAGAGTATCATTTTAAAACATTTTAAAGAACATAAATCTATATTAAATGTTCTTATGGTCCTTTCACAAGCACCTATTGATGATTTTACTAGTGTTATGAATAATGAATAATCCCCCTGTATTAATACCAAAAAGTAGTTAAAATCACTATATTAGTGGCTGTGATTAAACATAATTTACCAAAATAGCTATAATTTCTTATTTGGGGGATGTCCAAAAAGACTCTAAGATATCAATTTCACCAAAGTGGTCCAATGGAGATACCGATAAGAATTAACATGAAGGAAATTGTTAAGAAAAATGATGAAAAGCGGGAATGGGTTTGGGTTGATGGTGTATAATGATTGAAGAAGATGAAAGAGAGGAGATAAAATGAAAAATATGGAAAACACGGCTGTGGAGTACCAATAAAGGAGTTTCTTGTAGGTAAGGGAAAGAGACATAGGGAATTGGTCTTATGTTTTATTAATTATGGAGAAGAGGCACATATGTGCTATTAGTAGAGAATTAAAAGAGTTATAGGATTTTTGGGCCTTTAGAATTTGGCCTTGATGTTATAGGATTACCACCACAGACTACATTGATGAACCTATCAAATCGGGCAGGATGCATTTGTAGGTATTCTATTTTTGAGTGATGGAATTTAGTTTTTCTTGCATGTTTTTGTTATCCAATTTTGCACACATGTAAAAATTAGACAACAGTGTCCTATTTTGATAAAATAACGACATTGGTCCCAGGGACCCATTTCTGGTCATCACAGATAACATGATTAAAATAATTAATAATTTGCATAATTGAGCTCACCTATCAGTGAACGGGGAAAATTTGAGAATAAATCGGTGACAACTCAGTGTTCACTCGGTTGAGAACTCAGTCATTATTATTAGAGCTCAACTTGATGGTCGTCGATGAGCTGGCTAGGCCGGGAAGGCATTAAGTTAAAATAGTGCTTGGTTCAAGGAGTTGATCTCGATATCGACTCATAATAGTTAAAGCATCACTGGCACATGGGAAATCTCAAAGAGAGTTTCCCACTTATTAGCTCGATGCAAGTTTTTAGAGCTTGTATAGATGAAAGCAAGGTGTGGTTCAGGTGAGTGAGCTACTCGGGGTAGATGTGGAGTTGTGAACTTGGCTCATCATGGATATATCTCCGGATGTAAAGTTGTAAAACTATAGAATGGTGGAGAAGGGTTTGGTGTGATGTATTTGCATAGTGAGTGGCTCGACTTGGGATCAATGCTCATGAACAAAAAGGAGGAAAATGTGAATTCTAACTCAAGGGGTACTTAAGACAAATGTGATCCACATTGAGTTTGAGACTGAGTTGTTGTGATGGTTTGGTGAGGTCAAAGCTCGGGGTTAGCATGAACCGTGAAATTTTCTTGCCGCGTGGGGAATGTAGTAAGGAGAAATCTAATTCAAGGAATTTTTAAAGGTTGCAGCCATAACTAGATGGCACGACAATCCAAAAATTCCATAGAGAATATCCTTGGATATCTTTCCATAGTGGGGATTTCATAATGGTAAGCCAGTGTAATCATTTCACACGAGGAATAAGTCCAAGTAGTTTCCTATTCAAGCGGGTCATTATGAGAGTGATTGAGTGGCAAATCATTCACCGAGCCATAAGGAAGGTTGTTGGCGAGGCCAAATGACATGGCGATGGATGATGATAGTGGTCCATTGATGTGACAGTATTTTCATGAAGAGAGAATCAAGAAGATAAATGAGTACGAGATTTTGAGGTTCAGGCTAATCATGTCAAGCCAAGAGAAAAACAATTACATGTTATGCATAGAAGATGAACTCCTGCATGGCCAGCTTGGTGATGATACATTCAAAAAGGGAGATTTGTTCATGTTCAAATAAATGGTGTAGGTTATGCATTGATCATATTGATCATGACAT
This sequence comes from Taxus chinensis, assembly GCA_019776745.2. Lineage (NCBI taxonomy): Eukaryota > Viridiplantae > Streptophyta > Pinopsida > Cupressales > Taxaceae > Taxus > Taxus chinensis. Next base: position 938,181,751 of record CM034149.1, read on the forward strand.
TGAACCGAGTCGATGATAAATAAAACATGGTCGAGTGAATCAACTAAATGTAAGAGGATGAGTTTGATGCAGGAAGAAGACATTTTACAGGGTCTAGTTGACTTGGTTGAGTCGTTTCAGGCTCCATGAGTCACCACAGATAAGAGCCCAGATGGATCAATGATTGAGCAAGATGCAGAGGTGTTCTAGTACATGGTGAGCTCGTCTGAAGGCTTGGGTGGTTGCATGTGATGTGATGAGCTCACAAAAATCAGTTAAGCAAGGTGATTGATTCACATGGTCAACTAACTAGGAGTGGATCAGTTAGATCCATATCAAATTGAAATTACAAGTGGAGCCTATGCGAGTGTACAACTCTAGAGCTACTTGGTTTGAAGGATGACACAGAGAGTTTTTTCCAAGTTTAGTGTTGGGAGCCCATCAATGAGAAAACTAAAAGCCATGTCGTGGCATCGCATCACCACAGAAGATCATACTCACTTAGCTTGTGAGAATGAACGACTTGAGCTAGCTTTTATGATATGGAACTCACCGTGAAGAGCTCAGTATCAAGTATTATAGATGTAGATGTTGATTCATGACAAGGCGATGAACTCGGTGTGTGAAATGCATGAGAATTCTAGCTCGATGTGCAAAGGTAAAAGAAAAATGATTGTGAGAAGGTGAGCTAGAGACAATTTGGTGACTAATTTGAAACCATAAAACCATTCGATGCATGAGGTTTGAGCTCATGCTAATGCTCATGTTGGGATCGTGAATAAGGTGGGTGCTTGGATTAAGAATTCAAACTGGGTTGATGCCATGAAAATCACTCCTTGTGTCAGCAAAGAGGTTGGTCACCAAGGGAGGTGGCTAATTTCAATGAGCTTGATTCGTGGCTCGATGGTTACAGAGATGTTTGAGTAAAAGGTAAGCCTGTGATAATGATTTCATGTTCTGAGAAAGTTAGTGTGGAGCTCAATGGATGGTTTGACGGGTATCGGTCGTGACAAGATCGAAGGAATGTATGCGGTAAGCTTGTGAAAATTTGTAGGAGCTAACACATAGGATGAACTGATTCAGCATTCAAAGAGATATCGTATTTAACTCGAAGGGCACCAAGTGAGTCAGTCAGAGAGAGCTCGTTGGAGATAAGTTGGCCAAGCATAGGTTAAGGCCAAGTCAATGTAAGGGAATCGAGAATTAAAGTGACTTAGCGGTGAGTTGTATAATCAATCTCGGATATGGAAAGACTGCAGTGGATTAGTCACTCGATAGTCACGGTTCAAGTTAAAATTAATAACTCTTCATGAAGGGATTGGTTTGGAGCTTGATGCAAAATTGGAGCTCAGTCGCGATGGTGGGAAGCATGGTAGTCAGGTGATGCTGAGTAGCTTAGCTTGATGCGAGGTGATACAACAAAAGGTGGCTCTATAGTGAGTCTGTGCATTAAAAATGAAGTTGGAATATGGAAATCGGTCGGGCCTTAAGAATAGCTCATAGGCCGAGCTATAGGATGACAAAAGTGATTCCTTTCGCGAGTAGAAATCATGTTTTTAAAAGGGAGTTCATTCAAGCTCGGTAATAGGATTTTGGTAACGACAAGCTGATGGCGAGGAGCTCTTGGAAAACATGAGACAAATCATGTGAGCTATTCATAAACCCAAGATATGGTCCATAACAAGAAATGAATTCACGGGTGTAAGCTCATGGAGCTCGATGATCAAATCATTTCAGTCTCATAAAATCGAGTCGCGATTTGGCCATGATAACATAAAAGATGAGATAATTTGAGATAAGAGTCAAGTTTGATAGCTTGCCATTTGGAAGATTCAATGCAAAAGAGATCCATTGACAAGATTTGGAGCTCAACTATCACTACAACATGCTTGAAAACCACCAATGTATAAGGAGTAACATGGATTAAAGGGTGAGTCAAGATAGATATCATAAAGAATAGTTTGTTGTAGAATAAGGAAAATGGAGCTCGTGACCAACTTGGTGAGTTAGCTCGGCGAGCCAACCACTGAGTTGGGCTATTTTTAGCCTTTTCTCCATAATTTCTGCTTCACTTCAAATCAATCCTATGGGGAGCCCACAATTAATTTTTATTATTTATATATTTTAAGAATAATATTTATTATTATTATTTAAATTTTATTTTAATTAATTAAGAAGACTAAGTCAAATTGGGCATTAATGGCACATGATGGAAGATTCTCAAAGTGGTTCAACCAACTGTAATAAATGAACCATCATGTACCTTCAATTTAGGAATGTAATTATGATCTTTCCTCTTCTCTCTCACAGATTCTTCTATAAATGTAAGTTGGAAGCTCATTCCAAAGGGTTCCAACAAGTCAGATTAATTGGATAGTTAGACATCTTAGGAAAGTGTGTATTTTTCAAGTTTCCTCTCTCTTCTGTAAATTGTCTTTATATGTTGATAGAACTTTAATCCTCCTTTTCAAGACTGTAATGGTAAACATTTTCTCTTCTGAATGTATGATGCATTGTGCACATTGTTGAAGCAATAAAATTGTGTGTTTTGTGATTAATATCGGTCCTTTCATCCTTCTATACTTCTTTGTGCCTTTTCTCATGCTTGCAGGTACACTGTGCAAGTCTACGTTTCTATTGTAGGTTCTTGGATTTCTGTGTTTATCAAAGTGGTGAAGCATTTCATGTAGTTAAGTTGCGGTGCTCGTCCACCTTTCTCAAGTTCATACTTCTTCACTGGAATACTGATAGATTTTATTTCCTGATCAATTTTATCAAATGGAATGAATGCTCCTTAGTCTGTGGTATCTCATACCCTCTCTGATTTGTAGTAGGTGAAGTTGAATTGTGGTGCATACACCCTCTTCAAATTAATCCTTCCTGGTTCTGGAAACACTCTTTATTTGGTGCATCACCATCCCTAGTATAGTTTCATTTGTTGCAGATCTCTCTCCCTAAAACCCATGAAAATGTTAGCATAGGATTAGGTAGCCATTTCATTACACTAGGAGTAGTACAACACTTAGTTTAGGAAGAGGAAGTCGGCCTTCTTTAGAGGTTCACCTTGAGCCCAAGTCCCACAACTTGAGAGGTGATCCCATGTGTTCTAGCACACTAAACATCATATCCACATTTTGGCCATTCGGGGGGTGTAGTTATTTGGAGACAATATTTTTTGGCACGCCCGGTGGGACCAAAATTTGGTACTTCTCTTCATCAAAGTACCTGACCAATCTATCTCTCTAGATTTCAAGTTTCATTGCATTCACTTATGTGAAGAATTCAGACAATCTCTTCTTCAAAGCAAGGAAATCATCAGCATATCAAACTTTCCTTGTCTCCTTCAAGGAGAAGGAGGCGAGGCATCTCAACATCACCCATTGCAGCATTACTTCATTTCATTAATTTGTTGTGCTCTTAGTGAAATTTCATCCTTACGAGGCATACCCAAGAACAACTGGAAATTCCATTGGTCAAAGTGACCCACTCTCTGTGTTACATATTTTTCAGTCCTACCCATTTCCATCTAGTTTTCTTCGACATATTTCCATTCATGAGGTAGTGCCATCATGACTTCATTTCCATAGTGGAATTCCCACTTGCAGCAGAAGTGGTTTTTTCCATCTTTAGGATACTATAATTCACCTCCAAACCAATTTCATGATGAATATCAATTTGAGCATGCATGTCCACATAAGAAAGATACAAATCAATTCGGTTATCCACCAAACATGGGAGTTACTTAAGAACAATAGCATGCATATTCTAGAATCTATTGTACACCTGAAGAAGATCACTTATAGAAGAAGGTTCGAGAGTTGGATTATAACATGATGTAGATAAGGATAAATGAAATAATAAAGGCAGCCTAGAATGGCTTCAAAATTCTATACCCATGTACTGGTCATATACCATGTGACCTTAGTCCTCAACAAAAGATTCAATTCATAATCAAGAGGATGACTCAAGCTGGAGAATGGATCAAGAAAAGATATGTTCATGAATGTAATGTTAGTAAATCCTATCAATGGGAGGTCCCTACATTACCACCTTACAACCCTCTTCCCGTGTTTCCATCCATGCAGTTGCAATTTGAGCCCCATGGTCCTGACGTTCTAGTTGTTCCTCCTGAAGTGGAATTCATTAATTCATCATCTATTCCATCATTCCATAATGAATCTTCCATGCCTCATCCTTCTAAAGTTCCCTCTTTTCTACAACGGCCATTAAGAAAAGAGAATCAATCTCTTCCTCAAACAGTGAGGGAATCAGTTAAATCCCAACCCAACCCTCCGCTTGTAGTCCCAAATCCATTTTGGGAGGATCATTGTCAAGAAATGAGAAAAAAGGAGGAGTATATGGTTGAAGAGAATAAGAAAAGAGAGCATGCAGATAATCTGAAGAAATGGGCTGCAAAACTTAACATCAAGAAAAATATTTCCTGACTGAACCTTCTATAGAATTTGAGGCTCAAGAACAAGCTAAAAAAACTAGTTTTGTACTGCCAAAAAAAAATTCAGAGCTAAACGAGGAGGATCAACAATCTTCTTATTCAAAATTTAGTATTCATATTGGCTCAATTTCATTAGAGGAGTTTGAATCACCACATGTGGCAGATTCCTTTAGAGGAGAGAATGTGTGAGCTGAAGAAGAAATAATCTCAAGTGTATAACGTTATTTTTATGAATGCAATGATCCTACTTGTTAGGAATGTTGAGAACTTGCTGCATTTACGGAGAATTGTAGCAACTTTCTAATATCTTCATCAAATGCAACAACCAATCATCGCAGTACTATTTCCATGGTAGATTCAGAAGTTTCAAGTGTAGATTATATCATGTAGGAAGTTTCAGATTCTTCCCTTTCGTTGTATTTTCAATACTCTATTTTCTTGGATGAATTTGATCTTGAAAATTTTATGTTTGAAGACGAGGAAGGTCATGGAAGATCAAGTGCTAATTCAGGAAACGTCATAGGGGAGGATAAACCCTTTACACATTCAGAGAATGAATAAGAAAATTAGCTATTAGATCTGGGAGAATGTTTGGATGGGAAAGAGCCTATGGAACTTGACCATCTTGTTATTCCATCACTTATTTTTGACCAGAAAGTGTCAAGTGTTGCAGAGGTACATGCTCAAGAACATCCCCTTTCTCATAACTGTCATTTGGAATCAGAGTTGGAGGAATTGAATATTCCATATCCATCATCACACGATAAGGAGGAACACACTGGAGAATCTAGGATTGATCTAGAAGCATTGAATGAAGATTATGTCATGGAGAGGTTTTTGTTTTTAGTTATGGAACCTATTTTGATAAGCAAGTCTGTGATGGAGGAAAGTATTCTTGAATATTTTTATTCCCCCAACAATCCTCAAAATATGCAAATAGGAGGGTTGGAATTTCCAAATTCCATATCGAATGAGGTGGAAGATCAGTTGTTTGTAAATAGGCAACAAGAAGGAAACTGGGTTGTGAATAATCATCTTTTTCAAGGAGATCTTTAGCTAGAATTTCTTGTTAAAATTGAAGTTCAGAAAAGTAGGAATATTCAATGGATTAGACCATGTCCTATTAGGTACCTAGCTTCATTGAAGCTAGAAGAGAAGCCAGAACTAGTCACATTCATTTCAGAATGTGAGGATGAGTTTCAAAATTATGAGGATCAGTTGCAATGTCTCTACAAAACAAATACAGAGCAACTAAAAGAAGGATACTTGCTCTTTACAATTGATGCCTTGGAAAGTCAGGTGGAAAGTTAGATTTATGTTAGTATTTCACTATCAATTCCAGCCATGTCCATTATCACATCATCTGCATGGAAATATATTATGAGGAAATGGAGCTATTTATCAGAACCAGTTGCATGGTTTGTTTAACTCACACGTTCTTCCAGTTAGCATAAAGTAGGAATAGTTTTTCTTATATCAGAATAAGTGCATTACACACCTTGCATGTTTCAATTGGAGCATGTATGGTTTTCAGTTTTAGTGTGTTTTTCTTTCCTTGTTGCTATGTTTTTGTTGTTGGTGTGTGTTATTTTCCACATCATTAGGTGAGTCATCTCACTTAGGTGAGATCGTAGGTCCATGTGTCATTTAGGGGTCATTATGAGATTCTCTTACATGTCAGTGCATCAGCCCGTTAGTTTATCAGTGCGTCAGTGTATCAATGTGTCAGTGTGTCATATGGATCATTAGGAGTTACAATTCTATTATAGAAATGTAACTCCCCCTCTCTACTCGAGTTGTCATGATTACACCACTAGGGGTTACTCTGCACCTCCTATATGTACACACCCCATTTGACCTATGAGATAGAGGATAGTTTTATGGCTTAACCAGGTTCTACTTGTGTTTCAAATCTTTGCATCTAGATTTAGTTGATGCTCACTCCTCCCAAGATCTCTTCACGTTGTCATTCGCACGTCCATTGATGTGCACGTCATCACTCGTGATCCTCGCTTATGGGTTTTAAACCCTATTTCATAGTATCAAAGTTAATCTTTTGGTTCCGTGCACTCATCAATGTTTCTATGTGTGTTTTAGGGCTTCTGACGTGATCTTCAAATTCTCGTTGTGTGTGTTGTAATAGATATTCTGACTGTGCTCTACTTGCACTGATTCGGGATTTAAACCTCTTGTTCTTTTTTTGGGTGCTCGTTGTTGCTTTTTCATGTTCGTAGGTTTCCATGGTTTTTCCATCCTTTGCATGTGGTTTTCAGAGGTAATTTGTAGTTTGGGTTGTAGGTTTTAGTTCTAGATCTGAGTTTGTGTTGGTTTTCAAAGGAGGTGTAAACAGCTGCTTTTAGGCCTAACTCGGCCCCAGCTCACCCTCTACCTGTACACAACTCACCATGCATCATTTTCAACTCACCTGCTCTATTGCTCTACATCGGGTTTTGTTCAAGCTTGTGTGGTATTTTACCATTCAAAGGTGCACCGAGTTTGCTTTCCTCTAGCTCCTGCGTTCATCCTCGAATCACACTTTGAATGCTTTAACACTGGTTTAGCTCGTGCTTGCTCATTTTCTCAAGACTCATTATGTGGCACCTCTTGCATTGATCGACCAAAATTCTATATTGGATCTGCCTTGTTATGGCTTCCATTCCCCTTTTTAGTCGTGTTGAAACCTCCCTGTCAGACACCTAAGTCTGGCTTGTGTTTTTTTTGCTCCTGCGTGGATGTTTTTGGACCTTTCTAACCATTTTGTGCATTGGAATCCTGGCACTCCACTCCTACAGTGACCTGTATTTTCTCTCCAACCTACATTGGAAAATGTTTTGACTCCAACATGTGTAGACATGCAGCCCTCTCCACACACAACTTGATGGTTACAAAGCCCAACACAACTCTCCACCGACGGTTTCTCTCTCCACGTGGGCTTCCACAACTCGCTGCCACCACATGATCAGTCAAGTGGCCCCCCTCCTCCCTTTTAGAATTGTTTAAGGATAAAACAATCACCTTTTAAAATGTTTTAAGTATTAAAAAATTCATTTGGCATTGTAACATTTTAAAATTTGGGGTATTTTGCTTGTATTTAATCCCTTCCTTCGAGTGACGAAGATGGAGGGCAAGGTCTGGGGTTGGTAGGAGGCTAATACCCCCTCACAAGCAAAATAAACTATGCCTAAAATTTGATGTTGTTTCCAATGGGTTCCCACACGATACCCTTTGCACCCATTTTGAGCACTTTTTTAATGCATTTGCAGTGTCTAGTGACATTTTCCATTAGTTGCGGGAATCATTTTAATCCTATAAATTTTGACTCACTACTCATTTTTGAGTGCTTCTTTAGTCAAAGTTAAATTTTCACACATTACGTGAATACATTGTCAATTTCGTAAACACACTACTTTATAAAGTGCCATATTCTTGGGGGATTGACTAGCACTCTTGGGCTTTCACACGCAAACGCATTATCAGCAAAGACCGATATCTTGCTTTTTATGCATCTTGCATTTTTCATCATGGAGAGTGCTCTTTCTAGACTGGAGCATCATAGGATTTCTTTACAGCCTTTGCCACTTCTCACCGGGAGAGGGAACTATTCATCTTGGCATTCTTCCATGGAAAATTATTTTGCCCATGAAGGTATTTTACCCTTCTTACTTGGACCATTTGCTGTACCCACTGATCATCGTCATCTAGAGGACTTTCTCGATACTTGTGACCACATCTTTGGTCACATGATGATGCATGTCTCTTGATCTCTCTAGTTTCACGTGGTAGACTCAGATCCACCCCACCATGTTTGGAGAATTCTTCAGTCCTTTTATGGAGACTCTTCACATACTGCAGCCATTGTTGCTACTTCTGATTCAGTTGTCTCCTCTTCTTCATGTGATGAAAGTTCCACTGATACAGAATCGCTTGGTTCTACTTCTGATGTCGAGAGTACTACAGAGGACTCTTCTCCTCTTTCTCTCACTATTCCAGAGAGTGTTGACACATCCCACATCTCATTAGATATCGATCAGCCTCATATAGTCATTACACCAGCCTCCTTTCCACTTCCAGTGTGCAAGGCCCACTTCACTCCTCTACCTTCATTGGATGATTCATACCTATCTAACATCACACTTCTATTTGTTGAGCCCCCTCATTGGGATGAGTATCTACCTGACCTTAGTCATCTTTTCGCAGAGTCTACTTGTGATGCACTACAGGTCCCTCATGCATCTACAGGTGTTTCAGAGGAGTTCATCATCTCTGTTGTTGGGAATGCCCCTTCCAGGAATCATGTCACTTCCACATTTCCAGAGACCTTCATTGATCCACTCTCATATGTGGATCCCTTTTCTGTTGTGGAGGATGTTTTGTTCCCTTCATGTCACTTGGACATCCTTTCTGTGGGTGTTCCTCTTTTTCACTCTGATAGTTCTATGCACGTGGCATTACCTTCAGTTACTTAGCACTCACTCACTAGACCTATGTCACACTTCCGTGCACCAAACTCAGAGTTCTTCGTGTTGCTACCTTCAGTTTCCTTTGTGGAGTGGGTGGAATTCCAGCACGTCATTTATGTCCTTCCTAAGGGAAGGCACACAGTTCATTTTGGGTAGCTCTTCTTTAGTCCAGAGGTAGAGGATCTTGTCATCAACATTCTTCTAGGAGACTTCTTAGAGCTGAAAAGTTTAGATCCATCCATGGCATCTTCTACATTCCTCTCATCTCCCTCTTCTTCTCTCTTCTTCTTCTTTCTGAGAGATTGCCTCTTTGTACATGGGTACCTTTTTAGGCTCATCTATGGCCGGGACCCAAATTTGGCATCTTTCTTATATTAGAGAGTGTGTTTTTCTCTTGTGGTGGATGTTTTTCCCACTAGGTTTTCCTTCACTGGTTGGGATCTTCTTCTTATACATGGGTACCTCGTCAGGATTTGTGTCAGGACCCAGTTCTTGTTTCTAACTTTCCGCCTCATCCTAAGTTATGATGAAGGGGGGGTGTTAGTGTGTGTTATTTTCCACATCATTAGGTGAGATTGTAGGTCCATGTGTCATTTAATGGTCATTATGAGATTCTCTTATGCATCAATGTGTCAGTGCGTCAATGAGTCAATGCGTCATATGCGTTATTGGGAATTACACTTTTATTCTGGGAATGTAACTCCCCCTATCTACTCGAGTTGTCATGATTGCAGCACTGGGGGTTACTCAGCACCTCCTATATGTACACCCCATTTGATCTATGAGATAGAGGAGAGTTTTATGGCTTAACCAAGTTCTGCCCATATTTCAAATCTTTGCATGCACATTCAGTTGATGCTCTCTCCTCCCGAGATCTCTTCACACTATCATTCACACATTCATTGATGTGCTTGTCATCCCTCATGATCCTCACTTGCGGATTTTAAACCCTCTTTAATTTGTGTCATTCTTGCACATTGTATCATGATTGGAGGTGTTAAGGGAAGGAAGATTTTAATTTTACATAAGAGTCTCATGGTCTGCTTCATTTAAAATTCTACAGTGTTCATGATGCCAAAAATTAAATAGATTTAGTATACTTCATGCTTAGCATTCCGAGGAGGTCCAAACTCGGTTATGCTCAAGGGGATTCTAGGATGTATCACAAAAGATCAAATTACTTTCAGGATTCCAATATTGACTCCATGCCCAATGGATGAGTTAAGGCTATTGGAATAATGCTTAGTAGGAAATTATCACCGAGAGGTTGCCAAAAATGTTATCCAATTTTACACACATGTCAAAATTAGACAACGATGTCCTATATCGATCAAATCACGCCATTGGTACCAATGACCCATTTCTTGTCATCACAGATAACATGATTAAAATAATAAATAATTTGGATAATTGAGCTCACCTAGCATTAAACAGGGACAAATTGAGAATAACTCGGTGACAACTCAATGTTCACTTGGTTGAGAACTCATTCGTTATTATTGGAGCTCAACTCGATGGTCATCAATGAGATGGCCAGGTAGGGAAGGCATTAAGTTAAAATAGAGCTTAGTTCAAGGAGTCGAGCTCAATATTGACCCATAACAGTTAAAGTATCGGTGGCACATGGGCAAGCTCAAAGAGAGTTTCCCAGTTATTAGCTCGGTGTGAATTTTCAGATCTTGTAGAGATGAAAGCAAGGTGTGGTTTAGGTGAGTGAGCTACTCGGGGTTCATGTGGAGTTATGAACTCAGCTCATCATGGATATATCACCGAATGTAAATTCATAAAGCTATATCATGGTGGAGAAGGATTTGGTGTGATTGATTTGCATAGTGAGTGGATCGACATGGGATCAGTGCTCATGAACACAGAGGAGGAATATGTGAATTCTAACTCAAGGAGTACTTGGGAAAAATGTAAGCCACATCTAGCTCAAGACCGAGTTGTTGTGACGGTTCCGTGAGGTCAAACCTCAGGGTTAGCACAACCCGTGAAATTTTCTTTCGACGTGGGGAATGTAGTAAGGAGAAATCTAATTTGGGGACTGTTTTAAGTTTGTGTCCATAACTAGATGGCATGACAATCTACCAATTCTATAGTGGAGATCCTTGGATATCTTGCCATAGCGGGGATTTCATAATGGAAATCCATTATAATCATTCTGTGCGAGGAATAAATCCAAATAGTTACCTATTCGAGTGGGTCTTCAAGGGAGTGATTGAGCGGTGAATCATTCGCTAAGCCATATGGAAGGTTGTTAGTGAGGCCAAGTGACATGGCGATGAATGATGATAGTGGTGCATTGATGTGACAATATTTTCATGAAGAGTGAATCAAGAAGATAAATGAGTACAAGATTTTCAGGTTCAAGGTGATCGTGTCAAGCCAAGAGAAAAAAAATTACAGGGGATGCATAGAATATGAACTCTTGCATGGATAGCTCGGTGATGATACATTCGAGAAGGGAGCTTTGTTAATGTTTAAGGAAATGGTGTAGGTTATACATCAAGCATATTGATCATGACATTGAACCAAGTCAATGATAAATACAATAGGGTCGAGTGGATCAACTAAATGCAAGAGGACGAGTTTGATGCAAGAAGAAGACATTTTGTAGGGTCTAATTGATTTGGTTGAATTGTTTCAGGCTCCACAATTCACCACAGATATGAGCCCAAATAGATCAATGATTGAGCAAGTTTCAGAGGTGTTCAATTACACGGTGAGCTTGTCTAAAGGTTCGGGTGTTCGCATGCAATGTGATGAGCTCATAGAACTTGGCTGAGCAAGGTGATTGATTCACACGATTGAATAACTAGGAACGGATTGGTTAGAGCCATATCAACTTGTAATTGCAAGAAAATTCTATGCGAGTGTACAAATCTGGAGCTACTTGATTTGAAGGATGACACAAAGAGTTTTTTCCAAGTTCAGTGTTGGGAGCCCATCAATGAAAAATCTGAGATCCATGTCATGGCATCACATTGCCACAGAAGATCATACCCACTTGGCTTATGAGAATGAATGACCCAAGCTAGGTTTTATAATATGGAACTTATCCTGAACACCTCGGTATCTGGTAGTATAGATGTAGGTGTTGATTCATGACAAGGCGATGAAATCGGCATGTGAAATGCATGGGAATTCTAGCTTGATGCCCTAAGGTAAAAGAAAAATGATTGTGAGAAGGTGAGATTGAGATAATTTGGTGACCGAGTTGAAACCATAAAACCATTTGATGTAGGAGGTTTGAGCTCATATGAATGCTTGTGTTGGGCTCATGACTAAGGTGGGTGCTCAGATTCAGAATTCGAATTGGGTTGATGCCATGAAAATCACTTGACATGTCAGTAGAGAGGTTGGTCACCAAGGGAGGTGGCTCATTTTAGTGAGCTTGATTCATGGATCGATGGTTGCAGAGATTCTCAAGTACAAGGTAAGCATGTGAGAATATTTCCATGTTGTATGTGAGTTAGTGTGGAGCTCAAAAAATAGTTTGATGGGTATCAGTTGTGATGAGCTCGAAGGAATGTACGCGGTAAGCTCGTGAAAAGTTATAGGAGATAACACATTAGATGAAATGATTCAACATTTGAAAAGAGATCATGTTTAACTCGAAGGGCACTAAGTGAGTCGGTCAAAGAGAGCTCGTTGGAGACAAGTCGGCCAAGCGCGGGTTGAGGCCGGGTCAATGCAAGGGAATCAAGCAATAAAGTGACTTAGTGGTGAGTTACATAATCGAGCTCGATGGTGGATAGACTGTAGTGGATTAGTCATTCGGTAGTCACGGTCTAAGTTAAAATTAAGAACTCATCATGAAGGGCTTGGTTTGGAGCTTGATGCAAAATGGGAGCTCAATCACAATGATGGGAAGCATGGTAGTGAAGTGATGTTGAGTGGCTCAGATCGATGTGAGGTGATATGAGAAAAGGTGCCTCTACGATGATTCTGTGCGTTAAAAATTAAGTTGGAATATGGAACTCGGTTGGGCCCTAAGAATAACTTGTAGACCAAGCTATAGGATGACAAAGGTGATTCCTACCACGATTTGAAATCACATTTTCAAGAGGGAGTTCATAACAACAATCTGATGGCGAGGAGATTTTGGCAAACATGAGACGAATCATGTGATCTATGTATAAACACGAGATATGGTCCATAACAAGAAATGAGTTCATAGGTGTAAGCTCGCAGAGATCGATGATAAAATCATTTCGGTCTCATAAAACCGAGTCATGAATTATCCATGACGACATAGAAGCTGAGAAAATTCGTGATTAGAGTCAAGTTTGATAGCTCGCCATTTAGAAGATTCAATGTAAAATATCTTGATTGACAAGATGTGGAGCTTGGTTGTCACTACAACATGTTTGACAACCGCCAATGCATAAGGAGTAACTCGGATTGAAGGGTGAGTCAAGAAAAATCTCGTAAAGAATAGTTCATTGCGGAATGAGAGCTTGTTTGTGGTGAAGGACAATAAAGCTCATGATTAACTCAGTGAGTTGGCTCGGGGAGCCAACCACCGAGTTGGGTTATTTTTTAGCCTTTTCCCCATAATTTCCCCTTCACTGCAAATGAAACCAACGGGGGACCCACCATTAATTTTTATTAAATTAATATTTTTATTTAAATATTTTAATAATAATATTTACTATTATTATTTAAATATTTTATTTAAATATTATTTTAATTAATTGAGAAGACTAAGTCAAATTGGGCATTAATGGCACATGATGGAAGATTCTTGAAGTGGTTCAACCAACTGTAATAAATGAACCATCATGTACCTTTAATTTAGGAATGTAATTATGATGTTTCCTCTTCTCTCTCACATATTCTTCTATAAATGCAAGTTGGAAGTTCATTCCAAAGGGTTCCAACAAGTTAGATTAGTTGGACAATTAGACATCTTAGGAAAGTGTGTATTTTTCAAGAGTCCTCTCTCTTCTGTAAATTGTCTTTATATGTTGAGAGAACTTCAATCCTCCTTTTCAAGACTATAATGGAAAAAATTTCCTCTTCTAAATGTATGATACATTGTGCACGTTGTTGAAGCAATAAAAATGTGTGTTTTGTGACTAATATCGGTCCTTTCATTCTTCTATACTTCTTTGTGCCTTTTCTTATGCTTGTAGGTACATTATGCAAGTCTACATTTCTATAGTAGGTTCTTGGAGTTTTGTGCTTACCAAAGTGGTGGAGCATTGCATGCAGTTGAGTTACGGTGCTCATCCACCTTTTTTAAGTTCATACATCTTCATTGGAATACTGATAGATTGTCTTTCCTGATCAATTTTATCAAATGGAATGAATGCTCCTTAGTTTGTGGTATCTCATACCCTCTCTAATGTGCAGTAGGTGAAGTTAACCCTCTTCAAATTAACCCTTCCTGAGTCTAGAAATACCCTTTATTTGGTGCATAACCATCCCTAGTATAGTTTCATTTGTTACAGATATCTCCCTGAAACCAATGAAAATGTTAACATGGGATTAGGTAGCCATTTCATTACACTAGGAGTAGTACAACACTTAGTTGAGGAAGAGGAATATGGCCTTCTCTAGAGGTTCACCTCGAGCCCAAGTCCCACAGCTTGAGAGGTGATCTCATGTGTCCTAGTCACATCGAAATTCCTATCCACATTATGGCCATTCGGGGGGTGCAGTGATTTGGTGACAACATGTTCCACAAAGTAAAATGGGGTTATGGTAGGAAAGGTAGAGGTTTTAGGAATGATACAAGATTTACATGGTAAATTTTTTTTTGTTTAGGGGGTTCAATTTTCCTTCACGGGTGCAATAATTAGATTAGAAGGATATGGGGATGTGGGTTTTCATGGCACTTTACATGTTTTTGTGGAAACAAAATTTGAAGGAGAATTATTTTTAACAATTTTTGAACTGGGAGAATGACTAGAAGACTTAATTGGTGTGGCAGCATGATCCTTGCTATATAGTGGGTCTTCTTTTTCTTTATCTGAATCCATCGAAGGTGGTAGTGGCGATCCTCTACTAATGATTTTATTTGTTGGAACATACATAAGAGAATGTTATTTCTTCTTCTTCTCCTTTACCACATCCGTTGAGGATGGAGCACCTTTCTTGGATTGTGCGCAAGATAAAATTGCACATGAGAAACTTGTATCTTCTTTATCATCATCATCTTCATCATCAATGTACTCAATTAGGTCATTTTTCATATCACCATAAACTTCCTCAACCTCAAGATAGTTGTCATCATCTCCCGCATTTTCTTCTTTGGGTTCTTCAGTCTCCACTTCCTCCTCTGGCTCTTCGGTGTCAAATGACTGGTGGTTCTTTGAGAGTGATTTGATGAGGAGGTGGAGAAATCCTTGGTCTATTTGGAGGATTTGGTTTCCTTGGAGTATTCTCCATTTTTATCTAGGAGAGTTATTTCCTCAAGGAAACCAAGTCATTTGACATTTTTTGGAACATTGGGTTTGTGGTGATGGAGCTTCAATTTTGGCATTTTTGCTTTCCATTTGGGCCTTTCACTTTGCCAGACATAATTATATCATCATTGGTTTCTATCACATGGTCCTGAGCTTCCCTCAATGTTATTGGTTGTGTTATTCTAAGGAAGAAACCTACTTCTAATGGAAAGGCACTGATGAAGAATCTCTTCAAATTATATTCAGAAGGAACCACATATTCAAGTATTCTTCTTATCACTCTATTATATCTTTCTATGAAGTATCTCATTGATTCAGAGGTTTCTTTCTTCATTTGTATCAATTGGAGCAAGAGATCTTGAAAATATTCAGTGGTCTTGAACCTATGTTCGAATGCACTTTTTATATCTTCCCAACAGGTGACAGACCTTGAGGGTAGCATGTAGAACCATTTGAAAGATTTTTCTTGAAGTGACTCCACAAAGAGTCAGACTGACACATCTTCATCCTCAACACCAAATACACTGCAAGTGGTGATAAATGTTTCTAAATGTTATTCGGGAATTTGAGAACCATCCCCTCTTAATTTTGGAAAGTTTTTTCTTAAGCCTCTTGGTAGCTTGTGGAGTGGTTAAGCAAGGGAGAGTGGGCCGGTGATTCCCCCTATGGTGCGTTAGGCCTATGGACCTCACGATCATGATCCCCCATTCTGTTTCTATTTCTAGCTTCCAACCTCTCTAAGGTTATGGCTTCTACTACTACTCTTATGTTTATCTCGGCTTGAATTCTTTCAATTTCTTTGAGCTGAGCTCTTATTTCCTCTTCCACTCTTTCTTTTATTTCTATAGTTTATTCTTCGGTATATACATCAGTGAAATATTCAAGGTTCTCATTGATGTATGGAAATTCAATATCTAAAGGATTGGAAACATTCAGGTTCCCAAAGTGACTGGTTTCTTGATGAAAGGGAGACCTCTGAATTCTGATCATCTCTTGTCTTCTTTAAAGCTCTTCAAAAGTGGGATTAGTTTTTCCTCCTTGTCTCTTTTTTTGGGTGTATCTTCTATCTTCCAACTTGGAAATCTATGCCCTTCTTTACGGTGCAGGAATTTGTATTTTTATTTCTAATTTAGCAGTGCGTTCCTCTTCAAGGATAAGAATTCTTATGGCAATGAAATAGTTATTGACACTTCACCTGTTATGCCAGATAGCTTCTCTTAAATTTGAAGAAATATCCTCTTGGATGTGGAAGAGAAATTTAGGTATTTCAATAGGAGGATTTCCCAGAATAGCCATGGTTTATAGACATGAGGCCCATATAGCTATTCAAATTCCAGAAATTTTATTTTATGAATTTTGAATTTTGTTAAGAAAATAAATTGTATTTTTTTGACCTTTTGGTCATATTCGGGTGCAGATGCTGCAACAAAAATTGTTGGCAAGAAAATTTGTTGGGGAAAATTTGGTAGTTATCTTTCCAATGCTCTATGATTCTAAGTCCCTCTACTTAACCAGTGCAACTTCCATACGTGCATACATGAGTAAAATGTGAGTTTTATCCTAGTGGCCTTTCGGCTGAGGATCCAACAGGAAAACTCCACTGACCCTGTGGAAAGCATTTGCATATATCTACAAGAGAGGAATTTTCTAGGAAAATAGGAAAGGGAATGAGAAAGTTAGAAAAAAGAAGCTAATACTACAAGTAGAAAATCAAAGACTTGCATACACCAGCCAGAAGTTTCATTACATGCACTTGAATTTAGAAGAAAACAAATTTGCTTATTAGTAACAAGACCAAATAGCATTTAATGAGCACAAAGTACCACTAAACTCCTTAGTCAAAAAAGGCTAAAATTCCTTCTTCCTTTATTGAAGCTCAAGCAGAAATTGTACATAACATAGAAGTAGAAATTTTTGAGTAGGGAAAATGGAAAAAAATTTCTATCTCTTTGCTCTTTTCATAAGGATATATCTCTCTTGAATTCACAAAAAAAATCTCCAACATCTAAGAAGTTTAATAATATTTTTGAAGAATAAGAAGTTTAAGAATATTTTAGAAGAAGCTCAAATGAGAAGCTTGTTACAATTTATAGAAGAGAAGGAAACTCTTCATCTTCCCAGTGTTTTTTCAAATAATTTAATGTGAATTTAGATTGTTCATATTCCATTTAAATATTTAAGTCCTTTTTATAAAAACAAGGTGAATTAAAGTTTACATTATATTTTTAAAGTCACTAAAAGCTTTATTAAAAAGTGTAAACCTCAATGCATAAATATAACATTGATGAGAGAGATCGTTGGGTGAGAAGAGAAGAGAGAGAAAGAATAAGAAGAAGAAGAAAGAAGAATAATTATGTAGAAGGATGAGCAAATGCAGTGGATTTGATCTTGCTCATGGACAGGCTTCCACTACACTCTCATGTGAAGGCTTATGTTCCTCCAAGCTCTTTGCTAAAATGAGCTCCTATAGGTTCCACTTTGTCAGAATGAGGAATGTGAATGCAGGTTAAGGTTTATGTCCATCCATCAGCCACACTATTGATGTCTTTACAATTCCCGAACCATGAAGAATGTTTCTCTACAATAAGTGCAGTAGAGGCTTGAATCTCTAATAAGAAGTTGAGGGTATCCTTAGTGAAGGACGAGGAGTTTTCTACCTCTTTCTTGACATACTCTTCAAATAGAACGATCAACTCATTGGAAATTTTATCTTCCACCATTGCAGGCACTCCAAGCTTCAAATTTTTCTAATTTAAACTATCTTGCAATTTGTATGCATGTTCCTCTTTTTTCCCTAGCTCTGTGATGTCTTGATTGATTTCCTCAAACCTGATTGAAAAGGACCTTGCCCATAAACATGAAAAGTATTCTAAGGGAGTTTCAAAAAGATTAACTCCTGGTGACGATTGTTGCTCATTTCATCTACTACTGGGCCAAACGGTTCCCAATAGTCCCTTTATTTCTTCAAGTCCTCCCTGAGTGTTTGTGTCCTATTTGTTGTCACACACATATAGGAGAAGATTTTGAACACTTCTTGGAGCACTGATTTTCCTTTTTAAGATATTGGTTGATCAATTCATTATTCACATCGCCCCTTTATTTTGAACTCGTGTGTCTTCCTGATGGATTATGGATTGAAGCTACTGATGGGCACAACTTCCTCAGTGGGAATTGTCATGGCATTAGGATCAACTAGATGTTACACATAGAATGATAGAGTTCACACTTTTTCCTTCAGTTCATAAATATTATTTTTATACTCCTTATTCCTTGCCACCATGTGAGTGGAAGATTGTTGATACATGTGAAAATATCCTTCATGAGTTTTCGGTCCCAGTTGAATTGTGCTTATTTCATAGTTAGTTGGTGTCATCTCATGCATGGGCTTGATTACTCTGGAACGAGCTACTTCGATGTATTGATTACCCATTTCCCCACTGTAGAAATGTGAGGCTGTGTGTGTGATCTTTCTTGATCTTTTTTATTTGGCCAATGAGACAATCATTGATATATCAGGAGCTGCCACTTATTGCATAATGCAGGTATCATGGAAAATTGTTTCATGCATCCAAGGAAACATCTCTTCAGACTTAAGCTCAATGATAGGTATACCAATGATACCCTGTTCTGAAGGAGGAAGAAACTGCTGAATGAGAGAGGAATGGGTGTCATCAAGAGGGGAAACCTCCTGTGGTGGATCGAAGACTGAATCTTGAACCATGTGTTCTTCATCCACTTATTCCTTTTTCATGGGGTGTTCTCACTACATGTATTGTAACAAACATTCCACTAATAGAGAGGTAAATGATCATTCTTCTACTTTGAGTTTATTCGGCATCTTCTCGTGGGGAGAAGCTTCCAACTCTACTACCTTCCTTTTGGAACTCACTCCAGAGTGTTTATAATTGAAAGTCACCTCTATGACTATCGAATATGACCGATGTGAGGCTTGCTTCTGACTCAGAAGAATTCCTTGTGATTGGTATGGTCATGGTTTTCTTCTTCTGAAACCGGTTTCTTGTTCTCCTTACCACCTTCTCAGTCCGCTCTAATATATCCCTTGATTCATAAACATACTAGTTGATTGGAGGTATAGGGGACATATTGACTAAATATCTTCATGCATATCCATCCCATCATCTTGTAAAATATCTTCACAACAGGAGAAATTGAATGTATTCATTTCACTAATTTTCATCCTTGTATGATCCTTTTCACTTCAAATTCATCTGTGCAATTGGCCTAGTAATCCTTGACTTGTGGCTCGTGTTGCAATTTTGGGACATAGAAAGAGTTAGGATCTTCTCAGATGTCAAAATTAGGCCTAGAGACATGGATTTGCAAAGTCAAATGAGTGAAATAACCCTCCAAATGAGACACGTCATTTAAGATCTTGCACGTGAATACCCCCAGAGAGATAGGAAATGGAATCAAATTCATCCTCCCACTTTTGAGCCTGTTATTCACCTGAATGATCTATCTTTAAATCTTGAAAAATACAATTTTTTCACTAAGGTACTTGGGTTTCCTTAGTGACGCTTGATCAAAGACAACACCTTGAAGGTAGGAAAATATCGAGAATTGTATGAAATAGGAGCCATACCTCTTGATCAAAGATTTCAATTATGAAAACATCCTAGCTTCCAGATAGCCTTCTAAGTTTCATACTACGTACATCATGAATACAACATTCACATGAGAAAAATGCCTATGGCTTTCCTCCATCACCACTTGTGGAAGTTTCTCGAACACAGGAACCTTGGTGGAAAGTTTTTGCATGAGATCCAATCACTTGAATGATCTTGAGCTAGCAAGGAGGTAGACCAAGTAAGAAGTCATGTGGAAATTCTTCATCATGGGTACTTGGAGTAGTTGTAGATGGAGATTTTCGTTGATGATCCTCTCCCCCAGTAAATTATTTTCTTTCCTTCTATTAATGTTAAGATGAAAAGGCCCATATATTCTAGAAGTATCTAGTAATTTCTTCACCCATTAATCTAATGAGGAGAGTGATGACATCAGAATATCCTTCTCAGAAACTCACGTCTTGGAATATTCTTAGGTATCCTTGAGGGATTTCTCCCTATTTTCAACCATGAATCCAGTGTAACCCCTTGCATGTATGCATCCATCATTTCTCAATCATGCAAGGACATGTATTTTGAGATGAAGAACAATGCGTGATGTCAATATCTGTAGAGAAAGATAGATGGTTCTAGGGTTGATGACTACCTCTGTTGTACCATTTTTGTCTCACATGGTTCATGTTTCAGTTTCATAGTGGTAAGATAAGGCTAGGAAAAACTCATGACTTTTGACAGACATTGGGGGTCATGTGGAAGTGAACAAGCCAATAGTGAATGTATGATATTCAATCTTCATTTGATCTCTAGTTGTCATGTGAGTTATGAAGTCATTCAGGTCCATGTACAAGACATCATTGTCTTCTATCTCATACTCGCAAGCAAAGGGATGATCCATCCTCTGTCCCATCCACTTCTTATTCCTTTTACCCATAGAATAGTAACTTAATATTTGTAGTAAGTATGATAAGGAAACTGTCCTCGAACCTCAACTGGATATTGTAACCCTGATTCCCCTTTCTCCCTATGTTCGTTGCTCTTTCTGGATCAACTTTCTATTTTTAGCATGTTTCTGTGGGACCACTTACTATTTTTAGTAAGTGAAAAAAATTTCCATTCTGATGAGTTGTCAACTGCAGTGTACCTCCAATGTCTCCATCTCCTTCGCGAGCTCTTTTGTTGCAGACTTTCCCAAAAATAGCATTCCCTTATGTAGAAGACCTGCTATTTTTAGAAAGTGGGCTTCTGGAGGTCGGATTAATGTGGAAATAAGTTTTTTGATATGGTTTCCCAATATTACCCCTATGAATATTTAGAACCATCCACTTAATAGTCTAGGAGATTTTAAAATTTCAAATTTTTGACCTGGTAGTGCTTCTAGACATGGCAACCACTAATGGACCTCAAAATTGAAGGTCTGGTTTTTCTCCTCCATTTGGAAAAAAAATTATATTTCTGATGTGGATTTTTTCTTCTATTTCTTCACGTGAAATATTATTTCAATCTGACAACCAGTTTGATGGGAAATCCCACTTCTTTCTTTGTTGAGCCGGAAAAGATATTTCTTCGTTGTGAATACTCTGTTGCATAAGAGGAGAGTTTTAAAGTAACTTTTTGATGGTCTTGGAAAGAGGAAAAACATAAAAAAATGGTTCTTTGATTCATGCACTAGTTTGCAAGATTTTTGTGAATCTCCCTTTTTAGGCTATGGATATTTTCTATTGTTCTCTTTGTTGTTCTTCCTTTCTCCTTCTTTGTTTGTTGAAACTTCCTTCTTAGCCCTGTATGCTTTCATGGAGTGAAGGATAGTATTTTTATGACAGGTTCAGTTCAAGGTTCAATAATGGTGGATTTATGGTGAGGATGTTACAAAGGAAGAATGGAGATATGGTTGTGCATTTCTTGTCCCTGACATCCCTCACCTTAAAGGGACATGAGGGACATCAATTTGCATGGTAAGCAAGAAGCTGACATGTGGCATTGATCTGATGCCAAGGAGTGAGTGCTCAAAAATCAGCTTTTAAAGCACTAAGGGGATGAAATCAGGTCACATGGATGACAAAAAATATCTCCTAGAGGTTTGGGCACATTTTTTGAGGTCTGATATCCTCCCAAAATTTGGCTATGTCTTGAACTTGCTTCAAGAGGACAACTTGTGATGATGATAACTTGGGCTCCATGATGGAATTTTTTAGAAAAAGGCCATATGATCCTAACTAGAAATGGCCCTTTAAATCCAATGATGGGTGTCTAATGTCTTGATTCTTCTATTTGATCTCTAAAAATCATATTTTTTATTTGGTACTCCACCTACGCTTGAGAAAAACTACTTACATACCTAATGCGTAAAAGTGTTGTGAATAATCTGATTTCACCATCATGTAGGGCTTGAAATTATATTTTTGTAAATGGTTTTTTTTTTCCTCCTAACTCCATCCAAGGCTCCTGGAAACACCTTCTAAAGCTTAACAATTGTTTTGGCCTATGTGTTGATTAGGCCTATGAACCCTAATTCTGGTGAAACTTCCCCAACTTCTCCGATTCCTTGCAAAATATTCCTGAATCATTTCCATGATGTCTCAAGACCTTTAAATCACCTCTACATCCTCTTAGTCTCTTCTTCTCTACTCCATGGGGTTTTCCCAACCCTATTAAGGCCAGTGATAGCCCATTCCATAATTGCATGTAGCTTGGAAATGAACTCCTAAAATCACCTAGGAGAAATGAATGGAATTTCCTAAATCACCTAGGGGGATGAGATAAAATTAATCAGGAATTTGTTTGGACTGATTGGATAGACTTGGGGTGTTTTGGAATGATAGGACTTGAAAAAATTTAACACATGGGTATAGTTGTCATGCTTGGAAATTTTTTATTTTCCTTGTTACAAATTTTCATGAAAACAACTAGCTCTAGCTTGGGGACATGACATTGGACTGAGTGCAACGAAGACATGATATGAAGAATCCAGAATCTCAATTTTAGACCATATGATCATTTGAATAGTACCTTATCCATTGGGCCTTGCAGAGTCATGTACAATTACAAGAGAGAAGGAATAGAAGAAGGAAACACACACACACACACAAAATGACGGGAAGGAAAACATATGACAAAAAAAAAGGGGAAACACAACTAGCAATCACCTATGGTACAAGGCGGGGGGATAACCCACGTTTACTAATGATATAATTTTAGATATTTCCCACTAAGAGGAAATTACAGTGGCATTCCATCCAAATATGAGAGTAGAAAAACATTCTCGCCGCAAGCTTCGCGAATCTGGAATGGGCTGAGCCATAATGAATCAAAATTTCAAGGGCTTCCTTTTGGTTCCCTTCCCTTTTCCCATAGCAGGACAAAGTCTCTAACTTTGAATTCTCTTGCTTTGGCATTCTTATTAAAAATATTCTTTACTTTCAACTAGTGTTCTTTAATACTGTCCACCACTTGGAGTCTATTTTATTCTAGTTTCTCAAGAAAGAGGATCCTCTTGTCGATGGAATCCTTGTACCTGACCATCTTCTATTCCTTGTAGAAACTTGAGACCTGACATCTTCATCTTGAGGGTAATTCTCTGCTTCAACCCTATACAACATTTGGATTGGTGACATACCTATTGCCTTCTTAGGAGTGATCATGTCCACCCACAATGTATCATACAACTTTTTGTGCCAATTCCTTTTGTTTTTATCTATGATTTTATGGACGATGGTCACAATATTCTTATTTATCTATTCATCCTATCCATTCCCCTCTCGAAATTATCTAGGAGAATGAGATAAAGAGATTCTTTAGGCATAGAAAAACTAGGCCAACTCCCTTAAATATAAATAGGTAGGGTTATCTACTACAATTTTATATGGTACTTTGAAACGTACTATGATATTCTCCTTGATGAAGTTACATATTGTTTCAGTGTTGGCTTACTTGTCCGCAATGGCATCCACTCATTTTTTAAAGTAGTTTGTTGTGGTGAGCACATAGATGTGTCCCACACTTGAGTGAGGATTCAGAAACATCGATGAAAATCTAGTCCCAACTTCTGAAATGGTTCTTCAATAACAACTATTTTGAGTGATAGTAAAACAAGTTGTGGTCTCCCAACAATTTTTTGGCATGCTTCACATTTGGAAACCTATTCTTGAGTTTTTTCAAAGAGGGTAGTCTAATAATACCTTCCTCAGAGGATCTTGTGTGTAGTGACCATCACTAAAAAATGTCCACCAAATGTTTGGTCATGGTATGCTTTAAGGAAATTTTTCTTGTTGCTATTTATCTATGCACTTGAGGAAGCATCCATCCAGACCTCTCTTGTAAAGTGCATGATTCTAGATTACAAAATTTTTTTCCTTCAGCTTGAGTGTTCTCTTTTTCTTGTAATCAAGATGAGGAGATAATTCTCCATAAGTTAAGTAATAGGAAATATCAGCATACCACTCATCAGTAGTGGTTAAAAAGAGAACCTATGGATTATTTTCGGAAGAAGTTGAGCAAGCACAATTTTCTTTACCATATTGAGCTTTGAGTGTTTCATCTTCAGCAATCAATCTACACAAGTCATTTCCCCTTACCAAATTAGAGGGTGGAATCTCCAATTCATATTCTTGTTTCTTTGCAATCTAATTTCCTCTTTTAGCTCTGAGATCCTGCTATATCAAGATGAACTTGATTTCACTTCTAGGTACCATCACCATTGTATGAGAGTTGAGGATGCAAAATCCAAAATTTTTTACAGCCTTAAACACTGCATAGGAATACTTTTCAATTTGGCTGTAATTTAGTTTGTGCTTTTTAAATGGATAACTCATGAAAGAAATAGGTGCTTCCACGCCTTCATCATTCTTCTGAACAAGAACGAAAGAGAGGGTATGTTCTAATGCATAACAATACATGATGAAATCTTTGTTAAAATCTTGAGACACAAGATTCGGAGCCTTGGCAATGTATTTTTTGATGTTTTTAAATGCTTCCTTCCCTTCATTGTTTGATTTGAATTTTTCCTGTGGTTTCATCATGGTGGTCATGTAATTTTTCAATTCAGAAAACTCAGGAAAAAAGTGACAAAGATGCTACTAAATATGGCCATATTCGGGTGTAGATGCTGCTAAATCTGCCCCATGTTGGCAACAAAAACTGTTGGCGAGAAATTTTTTGGGGAGAAACTGGTGGTTATCTTGACAATACTCTTGGATTCTAAGTCCTTGTACTTAACTAGTGTAGTTTTTGTGCATGCATACGTAAGTAAAATATGAGTTTTATCCTAGTGGCCTTTCAGCTGAGGATCCAATAGGGACACTCCACTGACCTTGTGGAAAAAGTTTGCATATATCTACAGGAGAGGAATTTTGTAGGAAAATGGGAAAAGGAGTGAGAAAGTTAGAAAAGAGAAAACAATGTTACAAGTAGAAAATCAGAGACTTGCATATACCAGCCAAAATTTTCATTACATGCACTTGAATTTAGAAGAAAACAAATATACTTATTAGCAGCAAGACCAAATAGTGTTTGATGAGCACAAAGTACCACTAAAATCCTCATTCAAAAAAGGCTAAAATTTCTTCTTCCTTTATTGAAGCTCAATCAAAAATTATGCATAACATATAAGTAGAAGAAATTTTTGAGTAAGGAAAATGGAAGAAATTTTCTATCTCTTTACTCTTTTCACAAGGATATCTCTCTCATGAATTCACAAAAAATAGCTCCAACATCTAAGAAGTTTAAGAATATTTTAAAACAAGCTCAAATGAGGAGCTTGTTATAATTTATAGAAGAGAAGGAAACTCTTCATCTTCCCAGTGACTTTTCAAATACTTTAATGTGACTTTAGACTATTTATATTCCATTTAAATATTTAAGTCCCTTTTATTAAAACAAGGTGACTTAAATTTTACATTATATTTCTAAATTCACTTAAATTTATATTAAAAAGTGCAAACCTCAATGCAGGAATATAACATTGATGACATAGAGTGTTTGGTGAGAAGAGAAGAGAGAGAAATAATAGGAAGAAGAAGAAAGAAGAATAATTATGTGAAAGTAATGATAAGAATATTGTTCCAAGCCGCGATCTCAAATGATAATAACACACCACATTATATTTGTAAAACAAAATAGCTAAAATACCATATACAGAAATCCATAATAATCCATAATGTTCAATACATTACAATACAATGACTTGAATTTCTCAATAAGAAATATGTACATATAGGAGGAGGGAAGTTCAACTACTACCTAAATCAATGGTGAAAAACTCCCACTAACTAATACTGGTAATTATTTAACTTCAAAAGACTAGTAACCTAACTCTGCATACTTGAGAAGCTAACTCAACACAACTAGTAAGCTAAATCCACACAAATAATACCCTAAGAAAGCTAACCCAAGTGTAGGGATAACAAAAGTGTAAGAATTATCCTGATAAATAAATAAAAAGATAAATAATAACCTACACTAACATTATGTAGAAGGATGAGCCGCTGTAGTGGATTTTATCTCACTCTCAAATTGGCTTCCACTTCGTGCTCTTGAGAAAGCTTATGTTCCTCCAAGCTCTTTGCTGACACAAGCTACTGCAGGTTCCACTTTATCAGCATGATGAATGTGAACACAGCTTAAGGTTTCTATCCATCTATTGGCCACATTGTTGATGTCTTGACACTTCCCGAACCATGAAGAATTTTTCTCTACGATAAGTTCGGTATAGGCCCGAATCTCTGAGAGGAAGTCCAAGGTATACTTAGTTAAGGATGAGGGGTTATCTACCTCTTTCTTGACATACTTTTCAAATGCACCAATCAAATCATCAATAGTTGTATCTTTAACCATTGGAGGAACTATGAGCTTCTAAGTTTTCCAATTTATACTATCTTGTAATTTTTATGTTTGTTCCTCATTTTTACCTAGCTCTGTGATGGTTGGATTTATTGCCTCAAACTTGATTTCCAAGGACCTCATCCATACACGTGAAAATTCATCTAAGGTATTTTTAAAAATATTCTTGTCGATGAAATTTTGGTGACGAGTGTTTCTAATTTCATCTACTACTGGGCCCAAAGGTTCCCAATAGTCCGTTTCTTTCTCCAAGACCTCCCTACATGTTTGTGTCCTATTTGTTTTGCACACATATAGGCAAAGAGTTTGATTGCTTCTTGGAGCATTGAGTTTCCTTTTTTAGAGATTGAGTTGATCTATTCATTATTCACTCACCCCTATATTGTGAAAATGTGTGTCTTCCTGACGTATTATGGATTAATGATACCGATGGGTGCAAATTCCTTAGTGGGAATTGTCGTGGCATTAGGATCAACTAGATGTTGCACATAGAATGATAGTGTTCACACTTGATCCTTTAGTTTATCAATCTTATTCTTATACTCCTTATTCCTTTCCACCATGTGAGTGGAATATTGCCAATACATGTGCAAATCCCCTTCATGAGTTGTTGGTCCCAGTTGAATTGTGCTCATTTCATAGTCAATTGGTGTCATCTCATCCATGGGATTGATTACTCTGGGCTGAGATACATCGATGTATTTATTACCCATTTCCCCACTGTGGAAAGATGAGGTTGTATGTGTGAGATTTCTTGATCTTTTTTCTTTCGCCAATGAGATAATCACTGGTAGATCAGGAGTTTCCACTTGCTGCATAGTGCAGGAATCTGGGACAATTGTTTCCTTCATCCAAGGAAACATCTCCTTAGAATCAAGCTCAATGATAGGTGTACCAATGGTACCCTAGTTTGAAGGAGAAGGAAACTCCTGAATGAGAGAGGATTGGGTGTCATCAAGAGGGGAAACATGATGTGGTGGCTCGAAGACTGAATCTTGAACCATGTGTTCTTCATCAACTTGTGTCTTTGTCATGGGGTGTTCTTCTTGCATTTATGCTATTAAATCTTCCTCTAATGGTGATGAAACTAAGCCTTATTTTACTCTAATTTTCTTCGATATCTTCTCATGATGAGAAGCTTCCAACTATGTGGCCTTATTTTTCAAACTCACTCCAGATTGTTTAGAACTAGATGTCACCTCTATGACTATTAAAGATGACCGATGTGAGGCTTGGTTCTTACTCGAAGGAATTCTTCATGATTGAATGGTCATAGTTCTCTTCTTATGAAACCAAATTCTCATTCTCCTTACCACCTTCTCATCCCGCTCTGATATATCCCTTGATTAACAACATACCAATTTATTAGAGGTACAAGGGACATCTTGAATCCCATGTACTAAGGATCATACATCTCTATCCCATCATCTTGAAAAATATCTTCATACCAGAAGAACTTGAATTTCTTCATTTCACTTATTTTCATTCTCATATGATCCTTTTCACGCACTTCAAATTCATCCATGAAATTGGCACATTAATCCTTGACTTACGGTTCATGTTGTAATTATGGGACATAGAAATATTAAGGATCTTCTCAGTTGTCAAAATTAGGCCTGGTGACATTGGAATGTAAATTCAAATGAGCGAAAGTAGCCTCTGAATGAGATGTGTCATTTGAGATCTTACACGTGAATACCCCGAGAGAGATAGGAAATGGAATCAACTTCTTCTTCCTACTTCTGAGCCTGTTATTCACCTAAATCATCTGTCTGCAAAGATCAAACAATAAAATTTGGTCACTAAGGTACTTGGGAATCCTTAGCGGTGCTTAATCAAAGCTAGCAACTCACATGTAGGAGAATGTTGAGAAGTATATGAAATAGGAGCCATACTTCTTAATCAAGGACGTCGATTTTGACTACATCCTAGATTCCAGATATCCTTTCAAGTTTCAGACTACGTACATCATGAATGCATCATTCATATGAGAAAAATGTGTATAGCTTTCCTCCATCACTACCTGTGAAAGTTTCTTGAACGCAATAACTTTGACATCAATGTTTTACATGAGAGATAATCCCTTGAATTATCTTGAGCTAAGGAGGAGGTAGACCGAGTAAGAAGCCATGTGGAACTTCTTTGTCATGGGTACTTGGAGAAGTCGTAGATGGATATTGTCGTTAATGTTCTACCCCTAGTCAATTATCTTCTTTCCTTTTTGGTAATGTCAAGATGAATATTCCCATCTAGTCTTGAAAGTCTCTTGTGATTGCTTCACCCATTACTCTACTGAGGATAGTGATGACATCTGAATATCCTTCTTAGAACTTACACCTTGGAAGATTCTTAGGAACCCTTGAGGGATTTCTCCCTATTTTCAACCATGACCCTAGTAAAACCCCTTATACTATGCATCGATCACTTCCCAATCGTCCAAGGCCCTATCTTTTGAGATGACGACCATGCTAGGTGATGTCGGTATCTGCAGAGAAAGAGATATGGTTCTAAGGTTGATGACTACAATTTTTGTACCATTTTCATCTTGAATGGTTCATAGTGGTGAGAGAAAGCTAGGACCAACTCATGACTTTGAACAGACACTGGGTGTCCTATGGTAGTGAACAAACCACTAGTGAATATTTGATCTTTAATATTCTTTCGGTCTCTGGATGTCAGGCAAGTTCTTAAGTCATTCAGGTCAATGTACAAGACATCATTGTCTACTATCTCATACTCATAGGTGAAGGGCTAAGCCATCTTATTTCCCATCCAATTTTGGTTCATATTTTTCCCTAGAATAAAAACTTACTAATTTTAGTAACTATGAAAAGGCATCTTCCTCGAACCTTAACTAGATGGTGTGACCTTGATTCCCTTTTCTCCCTATGTTCCTCACTCTTTCTGGATCAAATTTCTATTTTTAGCAAGTTTCCATTGGACCACTTATTATTTTTCGTAAGTGCTAAAAATGTCCATTCTTATGATTTCTCAGCGGTAGTGCACCTCCAATGTCTTTATTTCCTTCGTGAGTTCTTCTGTTGCTGACTTTCCCAAAATAACACTCCCCTATGTAGAAGACCTGCTAGTTTTAACAAGTGGGATTTTGAAGGTCAGATTGACGCGGAACTAAGTTTTTTGATATGGGTTTTTCCCAATATCACCCCTTTGAATTTTTAGAACTATCTGCTTAATAGTCCATGAGATTTTAAACTTTCAAATTTTAGACCTGGTAGTGCTTCTGGACATGACATCCATTAATGGATGTCAAAATTTTAGGTTTGGTTTTCTCCTCCATTTCACAAAAAAAATGATATTTCTTGTGTGGGTTTTTTCTTCTAGTGATTCAAGTGTAATCTTACTTCAATCCGACAACCGATTTTATAGGAAATCCCACTTATTTCTTTGTTGAGATGGAAAGGATATTTCTTCATTGTGAATGTTTTGTTACATGAGGGGAGAGTTTGAAAGTATGTTTTTGATGGTATTTGATAGAGGAACAAACATAAAAAAATGGTTCATTGATTCGTGGAGTAGTTTGAAAGATTTTTGTGAATTTCCATTTTTGGCTATGCAGATTTTCTACTGTTCTCTTTGTTGTTCTTTGTTTATCCTTCTTCATTTTCTCAAAACTCCTGATACCTGTAGACACATGTAGTTTGATCAATGTGCTATTACTTATAATATTTTGCTAACTCTTCTCGTCTTTACAAACTGACGATACACCGCCAGTTAGACCTATCTAACTTCCCTCTTATGACACCCTTTTGGTCGTATTTCCTGTTGTAAACCATCTAAATAGGTTGTTATAGCATCGTTCTGACTACATTAGCTCCTTATTCCCTTCTAGTCTACTTCTACTATCTCCCTAGACTATCAATACATTTCATTGAATTGATCAAACCTTTTAGAACTCTCTCGGTTCCTCTAAACATGGCTAATTAAACTTAACCATGATCAACTTCTTCTAAACCTAGTCAAATCTTACTTTGACTTGCTAATTAAGTGCTTATTAACTGCCTTTTAGTCCCACATGCACAAAAACGTCTCCCATTTCCTAAATGAAAAACTATAAATAGGGCTAGACCCCCTCTCTCATTTCTAATAATTTCTCTCTTTCCCTAGCATAAATTATAGTATTTTGTTTAGGCTTTAGAGTTCATTTCATTTTCTTCTATTGAGATATTTTCTTTACTTTTGCATTTCATAGCACAAACACAGAGTAAAAGGGAAAAACCATTGTCCTTGAAGACATTAATGGTGATATCTCTTTCTCTTAAGCACATAACTGATTGCTTAGATCCTCTTAGGTTCATTATTTCAAGCTTTCAAAGAATAGAGGTTAGTTTCATTTGCTTAGTTTGCTTGTTTACTTCAAATTAATGCATACAAAGTAGGAACCCTTGCTCATTTCTTATCTGATGGTCCATTGATCAGTTTGTTAAAAGCCTTTGGGGATTATTTAGAGATTCTTACCCCAAATCTATGGCTTTTTCAAATTTTCATTAAACACATTTGACATGCCCCGTGGGAGGCTTATGTCCATCCTCCATTAATGGAGGTCTTATGAGTTCTTCAAAGTGCATTTTCAAGTTTTTTGGTTCAAATAACTTGTTATTTCCTCATTTCTATATCTAACACTAGGTAAATAACCTCTATTTTTAAATATTTTGTGGATTTGACTTAGAAATAGAATGCTTTGACTAACAACTAACCTGTTTGCTTTTGAAAATTTGAAAATCCATGAGTTTTGCAGGCTTTTCACAAGGAACACTTAGGTATTTGTAAAAGGGCAGATACACGTTGAAACCCTAGCATATTCATCAAAACAAGAATGTACCTATCTAGTTGTCCTCATTATTAAGAAATTTTTTCTCTACAGGGACGCGCACACGTCTCCGTTGGTGGGTCAGCATCTCCGTCTCTCTGGACACGTTTGTTTAAAATGCCTTACTGTGTAAAAATTTTAACTTTTCCACTTTATGCTTGGGTGCATCTCCATCGAGCCCCAAGTGTCTGTGTTGGTTTGTAAGTGTCCCTATCTTTTCAGGATCATCTGCATTTTTCTATATTTTCTAGGTTTTATTAACTTTCTGTGTTACAAGCATACCCGTCGGTTTAGCCACGTACACGTTGAAACACTAGTGCACCTGTCAAAAGGGGGCACGTAGGTGTTGGTAGTTGTTTTCCATTTTTTTTGACACGTGATGACATTGGTAGAGGTGTACCCTTCAGTTGGAGTGAGTTGGTGTCAGTTTGGGCACACAGGTGTTGGGGTTTAAATTGCAAAATTTTACACAGTCAGTTATAATCTTTTTCTGGTTTATTACTGCAAGTTTCTAAGGCTAACAAAGTTAAAAATAGATTTTTATTTGACATTTTAGTTTCTATAGTTAAGTGTTTTTCATTTTCTAATTTAGACCAAGTTTTTTAAAAATGTGTATGCTCTCTCCTCATGCCTTCAAAAGTGATCTTGGAGATCAAAAACACGTACGTAACTTTTTATCGTATGTTAAAAACACTTGTTCTAAAAGCGTAAAGTCATTTTTATGTGGTTTAGTAGGATTTCCACATTGTGTATGCTCTTCCTTTGTGCCATTTTTTTTGGCGATCTTAGGAATCAAAAGAAAGGTGTAAGTTATCTTTCTTAACACCCATTTACAAACTGGAAAATTACTAAAAATTGTTGTCTACATGACCCAACGTTTGTCGAAGAAAGGTGTCAAAACGAAGCACAAAATGTTTAATACACACATTTTCTCACAGGTTGCCAAATGGTGTGCCACTTCAAACCACATTGAGTTAAAAACATAAAAAACACAACATTTCCCTTCACACTATATTGTAGGTTTTGGAAAAGGGTACGTCCCTCTCCACTCAACTGGAACGTAACCCCTTTGGCATAACACCTTAAGCTATAACAATGGGGGTGGTACCAGGAACCCTACAGTATTCCACTGCTGAGTAACCTCTTGGACGAAATAGGAAGTGCTCTGCTTACCCACTTGATTAGTATACACTATGAGTTAGAGTTGTAATTTTTGCATATTACGACCCGAGTAAGAGTACACGCTAGACGCATTTATTTCCCACTATGATTGAAAGGGGCTAAGGATGAGATACTCCCAAATTAGTCAGTGTGACTTTTTGGGTAAATTGTGCCCGCCCTTAGATATCTTTGTCACACCTAGTTGAGAGAACTTATTAGGAGGCCATTTTGTTATGGGGCCCACTTTACTAGTCCTTGTCGCGTCTAACCACACAAAGTGACAAATTACTTGGAGTTTAAACCTTTTTTGCTAACAAGGCAAGGAGTCCTCTTAAGTTTGACCTAAGTGCCCTTTCATCATAGAAATTAGATGAATGTTTTACTTAGCCTAGTTTCTTTCTCATTTTTAACAAGGTGAAGCTCTGCCCAAGTGAAACATAGTTTATTTTCACCTTTTCTTGATTTATACCCATGCATTCTTATTTCCCATGATTGGAAGTAGGAAGGAGGCATACCTCACGTGTCTTGTCAGAGATAGTGTTGGCCACTTTTTTGTATGTTTACACCCATCCATGTTTGCGGTTGGGTCGTTAAATGACTAACGTGTGCGGGTGCATTTTCACATCTTTGATAGTCCTTCGATCTTGATTTCAAGATCATCATCACTGTTACTGGTTCGCTTCATCATTCATCTCTTCTTGAGTTTGTTAGTCTTGCACACATTCTAGTTACAAAATCTCAGAACTTACATCGTGTTTTCAATTTACTGAAAACATTATATGAGTCCCTTTATTTCACGGTTACGTTGTCTTGCATTATTGAGAAACTTCTTGTTATACTAGTTTCTTGGTTTCAGTTTTCGACGTCAGTCTGAGTCTTTTTGAGAGTGTTGATATCACCCTATATATATCGCAATAATTTTGTCTTGATGTTAACACCTTTCTTGCTTGGTTAAAATATCAGGATAACACTATTACGCTATATATAGTTATGACTTCCACTTTTCAAAATACTTAGCTTTCATCAGCGCTCAAACTACTTCTAGTATACCTCGTCAGGAGACTTTGTCAATACTGCATTGATACATAGGCCTTGTTCAAATTCCTAGCTTAACCTAAATATTGTCATTATTGGTTTTAGGGTATGGACTTAATGCAATGATAAATTCAAGTGATTAGTACATTTTACATGTGCATATGAGTGTTCTTTAAAAATAGTACACATAACATAGAGTTGTCAGCCACACATTGACTAGAAATGTCTAAATCTTCAAAGATGGCAACACAATCATACAAGCATAACTTAGGGACAAATCCTTTTGATAGCTTCCCATTCAATGGGAACAATTTAGCACCCCTCTTTTCACAAGTTAAGGATGCAGAGCCTTTAATTGACCATAGTGGAGAAGAGTCAAACTCTTCCGGAGAACAACAAAGATTAGACCTAGGTAGATTTGACAAACTTCTATACTATAATAGAGATCAGGTACTCGCAAGATTCCACTAGGAGCCAAACTTCCACATGAGTGTGAAGATAACCCTTTTCATATGACATGAGGTATGCCTCTACTTCTAAGTAGCAGCATAAAACGGTTGAGGGAGATCCATCATCACCGACCTCGTTACAAGACCACACGTAAAAGTAAACATTGAGCGTAAAGCCTCACCTCCTCCCAAATTTGATGAAGAAGAGGATCCTTTAGTTGAAGAAGATATCCTCCAAAAGAAAATTTTGAAATTAAGTCAGAAACTAGCAAATCTTAGGCTCCTTGAAGAAGAACATGTGTAAAGACAAAGACAAAATGAAATCTAACGAGTTTCACTTTGATTCCTACGTTGATAATACCTTTAAAGTGGCTAAGCCATAGCACCCAATGTTTTCCACAAAGGAACAACTTATTCAGAAAGAATTGCAAGTCAATGAAAGACACACTCACTACCCTACAAGAGGGAAACAATGGTAATAGTAGAAAATACTTATATGAAGAGTTGTGTCCTGTACCCATTTGACAAAGACATGCTACTGCAACCTTTTCCAAAACATTTCACTATCTGAAAGTTTGATAAGTATAAAGGTAAAGGTGATCCTAGAGATCACATTAAAGACTTTTATATGGCTTGTCTAGGAAGTCACATACAGTGATAATTTATTAATATGACTTTTCCCTCATAGCTTGGGAGCTTTGGCAATCGAATGGTTCTTTAGTATACCCAAAGGGTCTATAACGACATGGCCTGCATTGGCAGAAAAATTTGTACGTCACTACTGCTTTAACATAGAAAATGATGTCATAATGAATGACCTTTGTAATGCTAAACAAAACCTAATGATACCTTTGTAGGTTTCTTACAATGGTGGAGAGGGTTGGCTAGTCACTTCCCTTGTGCCTTACCTGAAAAATAGTTAGTGAGAATTTTTGTTCCTAACCTAAACTCGGAAATATCCTTTCATCTTCAAATGCATTGTGGCTCTAACTTTGAAGAAGTTATAGAAAAAGGTAGTCATATAGAGAAGGCTCTCATTACAAAAGGTACACTCAAACCAGTTAGTAAAGACAAGCATGAAGCTAAATCTGTAGATAAACCCAAGTTCTTTAATAAGAACAAGCACATTGTTGGTGATGGCATTACTGATTCTAAAAGAGTCCAAGCTGTGCAGATAGGTCCACTTTTAAAGCTTTCACAAGGACCTTGTCCCAAGGCACCTACCAAATGTACGTTCACACCACTAACTGAATCTTTAACTGCCATATTAAAACAATTAGATGATGTTAAAATGGTAGAATATCCAGCTACAACAATTCCATATCTAGAAAATGCTCCAAAACCTGGTTGGTTCAAAGATCATGAGTACTATGACTTCCATCGTGTTAAAGGACACAAAATGGATAGATGTTTAAGACTATGAAATTTTATACAAGACCTCATTGAAGAGGAAAAGATCACCATAGAGTTCACCCTAGGAGTCAAGACAAGGTCCAAACGAGAAGATGGGTATATACAAAGAACCTTTTCCTAACCACGCAGATAAAAAGAAAAGGAAACCAGATCATGGTCAAACCTCTAATTATTATAGAACTACTGCTTACGTTTATCCTAGTGATGATAATCCCTTTGATTCCCTTATAGGCTGTATTCATTCATCCGATGAACAAATCAATACTATCCACATCTTAGAGAAGAGTTTTTGTTGTAGGAACAAGACGTGCTTGCCTGATCATACTCAATCCAATACCAACTCCCCAAGAAAGTCAGTATAATTTGCTGGACCAGTTAGAGAAAAACCTGCTAAAATATCCATTTTAGATCTACTTAAAATCTCTACTGCTCACAAGGATATACTATGTAAAACTTTGTAGAATTAAGGAGTCTCTACCAAGGTAGATCTTGCACACCTTCAAGCTATGGTTGCCCATCTTGACACCAAAGATCATATTACTTTTGATTGCAACAATGCTATCCCACATAATGGCCCAGAGCATAACTTTCCCTTGTACTTAGAAGTGGTAGTTACTCATCGTAAGATTAAAAGAGTGCATTGTGGACGGTGGATCTGGTCTTAACATTTGTACATTGAAGTTGGTTAAGCACCTTGGCCATTCAGAAACAAACCTCAGGAGCTAAGACCATTACAATCATAGCCTATGATAATGAGGAAAGAGAATCAGTAGGTACT
Source organism: Taxus chinensis (assembly GCA_019776745.2). Taxonomy (NCBI): domain Eukaryota; kingdom Viridiplantae; phylum Streptophyta; class Pinopsida; order Cupressales; family Taxaceae; genus Taxus; species Taxus chinensis. The sequence goes on from CM034149.1 coordinate 938,218,140, forward strand.
ATTATAGTACCCATGGAAGGTAGGCCCAACTTGTCATGTCATGAAATTTCACGACCTTTACCGTACAACATGCTCCTAGGATGCCCATTAATTCATGCCATGCAGGCTATCCCATCAACCTTTCATCAATGTATTAAGTAATGTCATGAGGGTCGTATAGTTACCATTTTGGGTGACCCTGAGCCATTTACACATTGCTGGGCATTGCATAGTTTCTCTCGTGCGGCTTATGAATGTAATTCAACAGATATGGTCATCCCTCTCCAAACAGAAGATATGAAGAACCGGGTAGATTCAGAATCACTTATGCCCTGCAACCAAGAGTTTCCTTCGTTACTCAACCCTTTTGCATCATGGGAAGGAATGTCAGAAAAGTATGGCCCAACTAATCCTTTTACTTTTGAACAAGCCATACTTATATCATATTTATCAGTTTCACCTAGGACACGGGATAAGCCCTACTTTCAATTTAAGAGTACACGGAAGCCATGTGCTAAACCATTAGATAACTTTGTCTCTAGTGGTCTTTTATCTTAAGAAAATATGTTAGAGGACCCCACTAGTAGGGTGTCAAAAGGAACCATGGCCTCACACCATCAAGCACCTCAGTATGTCAAAGGTCACCGCATGATGTTTGTCATGGGTTATAAAGGATTTGGGTGTGGAATCGAATGCACAAGGACTGGTTAGAGCCCATTCCTACTCACTATTTTAAATCTGATAAACATGGTCTTGGGTTAAAATCTTAGGATACTCAGCCCCTTGAGGTTGATGTAACCTTTTCTGAGTGTGAGGACAGTTTCGTCTCATTCGGATAGCGATGTGGATTCACAATATAGCCTCTACAAGGATCTTGCTTCCACTAACCTATTCACAGGACCAGTTTTCCTTTCCTTATCTGAATCCATCCCTTTGACCAATCATCAAGTAGCCCTTGTATATCCTGAACTCATAGATTGGGATCAAAAACTTCATGTGCCGCTTGACATCTTTGAAAATGATGAGGCATTTGCAGAATTCATGGGGCTCAAGGATTCAATTCCAGCCGGGGACCACAAGAAAAGATTTAAAATTCAATTAAACACCTATGCATAATTCAGATAGGAAGAAGAGATGTGTGGTTTTTTGAGTAAGAATATGGTTAAAAAGAGTACAAACACTTCAGAGAAACCTGGTAAAAAAGATAAACGAAAATCTCACAGTGACAAGCTTTTGGATACACTTGTAGATCAACAGAATGAAGAACACATGGATAAAATACTTTATCCATTTACAGATGATAATGAGCTACCACAGGAGGTGGATATTTCTCTTCCCTCTGATCCTACAAGGATGGAAGATGCATCTAAAATGCTTATTGAAGAAACTATCAACGTTAACATTGGTTCAGATGAACATCCCATAATGATAAAGTTAGGAGCTTCACTCTCAGCTCAGGAACATAAGGTCTTCATAGAGATTTTAAGAGAATATGTAGATATCTTCACATGGAAATACAAGGATATGCTTGGCTTGGATAAAACATTAGTTGTGTACAACCTGGTTGTGCACTCAGATGCTAAGCCCATCAAATAGAAGTTAAGAAAGATGCATCCTACAGTTGCACTTCTTTTCAAGGAAGAATTGGAGAATCTATTACCTGCGGACTTTATTAAACCTATTGATTATTCAAACTAGATTTCCAATATAGTTCCTATACAAAAGAATCCCATGGTCATTAGAATCTGTACTAATTTCCATGACATCAATAAGCATGTCCTAAGGAAGACTTCCCCTTGCCTAATATTGATATGATTGTAGATTCCACTACTGGATATGAAATGTTATCCTTAATGGATGGATTTTTGGGTTATAATCAGGTATGAATTACAGAAGAAGATCAACATAAGACTTCCTTCATCACTCCTTGGGGGGCATTCTATTATAAATTCATTCCTTTCAGACTTAAGAATGCCAGGGCCACCTATCAATGACCCATGACTGTTATCTTCCATAATATGATGAATGACGTTATGGAGGAATATGTTGATGACATCCTAGCAAAATCCAAGAGCTGGGAAGATAATCTAGAAGTGCTTTGGTGTATATTTCAGCATCTCAAGGATTATAATGTTTTCCTTAATCCAAAGAAGTTTTTTTTGGTGTTTTATCAGGAAAAATCTTGGGTTTCATCGTCTCAAAAAGAGGGGAAAAAAGTGGACCCTACTAAAGTCATAGCTATTACAGAAATGTCCCCACCTAATACTCTCAAGAAAATCAGAAGTCTACAAGGAAAGATTCATGCTATTCACCATTTTATTTCACAACTTACAGATAAATGTCATCCATTTACACATCTTTTAAAGAAAGATGTTGCATTTAAATGGAGACCAGAATGTCAAAAGGCATTTGTATTACTCAAAAAATATCTTGTTAATTCACCTATGCTCATGCCACCTACTTAATACATGCATCAGCATAGGCTTTACAGCCTATTGCAACACCTTGGCCTTTTTATATATGGGGTTTAGATCTCATAGGGAAGCCCCATCCATCTTCTTTAGATGGTCACACTCACATTATCACTGCCATTGATTATTTCACTAAATGGGTAGAGGTTTTTCCTCTTACTTATGTCACCAATGTACAGATATCCAAATTCATCATGAACCATCTCATTTACCATTATGGTATTCCCTCAGCCATTGTCATTGATAATGGTAAATCTTTCAAGAATAAAACGGTTAAATCCTTGTGACAACGCTTTCATATTTAGCTTAAGTGGTCTACCCCCCTATTACCCCTAAGGTAATGGAAAATAGGATGCTACCAATAAAACCCTTGTACAAATCATGGAGAAAATGGTTAGTAAGACTAGCCGTAATAGGCACTTACATATACACCCCGGCCTCTGGGCCTATCAAACTTCCATCCGCACTCCTACTGGTGTGACTCCGTATTCACTTGTCTATGGCATTGAAGCTATCATACCCTTGGAATTTGAGCTTCCCTCCCTAAGAATATCTCTCAGATACTATCTTGATAAAGACAAGGAATACAGAGTCACTCACTTGGTAGAGTTGGAACTACTATATGAAAGGCATATTAGAGCACTCAATCACCTTAAATTGTATCAAAATAGAGTATCCAGAGGATAAAACAAACTTATCATTCAATTTGATGTAGGTGATCTATTTTTGAAATAAAATAAGAAGAACACCACCAAAGACAAAGAAAAGAAAGGTAAGTTTGAAGCTAATTGGCTAGGCCAATATGTGGTAGTTGCTAAGTATGGGTCAAGAGCATATAAACTTGCTTACTTAGATGGTGAGGAACTTACGAAACCTATGAACACCATGCACCTCAAGTGCTTCTATGTTTAAAACATGGTGAGAATATCATATAAGAAATAAAAAATAGAAAACAAAGAAAAAACAAGCAAAAATAGAAAATTGAGAAGTCAAGAAAAAGCAGGTCATCCAAATGTGAAAACCACACAATTTTGGCATAGTGCGCAGGTACTTTAATGAAAACCAGTTTCTGGTGCTCAAATAAGATATCTTGTTCACAAATTACTCTCTCATTAGGACGGGTAACTATCACCACTCTTTAAGGAACTCAATATCCCTGGCTAGGTCTAGGAATCCTGCCCCAAGCTCCCTTGTGGGACTTGTGATCTAGTTTTTTTTCTCCATACCTATGTGAAGGATGTACCTTTGTATATTCCCATCTATAATGCCTATTTCAACTACCACTTGAGACCAAGAAACAAACTAGGAAAAATTATGGAGTAATTTTTTTTAATTAAAAGTGTCTACAACTAAGTTTATAAGGCTTCAGTTTGAAAAACCGGCTCCGGGACAAATCCTAATTTACAAAACACAAGACCTATCATGGTTTAACCTACCATAAGTGCACTAGGTTTTTAAATTTTTGGGTTACATGTTTTTTTTAGGTTCATGGAGCAATTTACCCCATGCCTACTCTCAAACAGGCCCAGAAGTTCAACTATATTTTTCTCATGTTTAGAGTCATCAAATCTTTCCTAAATTCAGCTCATTGGATAGGAAATTTCCTCACCTTTCCAACCATATAAATAATTTCTCCTAACTCCTTGTAGATCTCAAGTTATGGTTGGGTGGGAGTTTTAGGGGAAATTTTTCCCTTGGAAGTCCATGGGCTTAGGGGAAGAAATTCTTCCATTGCACGGGTCCGATGGGGAGGGAGACGTGGCATCCTATGATTAGATGCGGGTCAGTGGGGTGGTTGAGAAGGTTAGAAATTTTCACCAAAGGGGGTTTTAAAAACCAAATTGGCTTGCATGGCCCACGTGCCCATGGGGACACGTGTCAGCACCCCATTGGTTACGGGTGTGCAGGGCCGCGGAGGAAAAGTACAATTTTTTTCCCAAGGGCACAAAAATTTGAGTTTTCCATATTAACCCACAGGCCCTCCCTGCCACATGTCAGCATGTGATTGGCACGGGCCATGGGGTTGTTGGAAAATTTTAGGAAATTTTCCAAAAGTGAAAATTTCGAAAAGAAAGGTTTTCAAAGGGGGTCCGCCCCTCCATAGTGCCACGTGGCAGCTTTTGGTTGGAAAAAAGGGTGGCAGGGAAGTGGAATTTTCTAAGAAATATTTCCAACACATGTTTTAAATTTTTCTAAGGTTAGATTAATTCATTTTTGGTTTTGAATTGCCATTTTGAAGTAAAACGTCAAATGGCCATAACTTTTGATAGGGAACTCCATTTTGGGAAAAAAAGGACTTTTCGGAAATCTATCGGAGTCCTCTTTGCATAAGAATCATCAATTTTAGTTTTTGGTGAAGTTTTCAAGATCAATTTTAGGAAATTGATCTGCAGGGTTTTTAATTTGAAACTGGCAGTTTTCCAAACTAGAGAGATTTGTTAAATTTTGATCTTCTTTATCCTCAACATGTAAATTAAACATGGAGGATTGATCTAGGGTAATTTCAAGCATGTTATCAAGGTGAAAATTGTGGATTGGGTTACATTTGGTATATTTTACATTTTTTGATAGTAAGTTAAATTGTGAAGTTAAAATTGGATTTGATGAAGTCCAAAAAATTGTTTTCCTTAAATGTTGAGTTCCATTGAGGTTCATTAGGTCCTGTTACATCTAAATTACATTGTCTCCTTGATTAGTTTAGGTAGTAAATCTGAATTGTACGTTTTTTTTCATGAAATTCAATGCTAGAATTAAAGAAAGAAACAAATATCATTCACTAATAAGTTTATTAACCAATTTGCATCTTCCAAATATGGGAAGGCATTTCAAATCTTATCTAAGACATTCAATTGATTCGAAAAATTAATTGACAGTTCATATGAAAAGTTTAAACTCCGGTTTTGATTTCAATTCAAAGGGGATTAAACAATGTCTTTTTCCCCATATGCACTTTCCTTTCACATAGATTTTTCATTTCACAACAACTCAGATTCAATACAGCAATGAAAGTTTGAGAAAAAAATGTAATTATTTATTTGATTTCCAACAATAATTTAACAGCCTATCTCTTTCTTTGAATTTCAAGTTACAATGCACAATACATATTTCTTTCTTTCACATTCTTCTCTAAACACAATATGGAATAATAATTTTTTACATTTCACATATCACTTTCAACCTTTTATTTTCAATACAAGGTGTCTTCTCATTACAATTAACAATACAAATCATCCACTTCAAAGTGGGAAGGTTACAATGAACTTGCTCAAAGGGAAAGTCTGTCAAACTGATTTCTCCAAGCTCCAAATAAAAACATGTTGATTTCTTCATATTTTATCTTTTAATCACAACTAGGAAGGGTGAAAGGCAATGCTCTCCACCCAACCATGATACCCAATGGGAAAATAGAATCCATCTTTCCCCATTGGCCCCTGAGCCCCAACCATATTGAAATGGAGCATGATAATTCAAATCATGGCAACATAGACTTCTTTGACATGCAAACAACACTCATATATCAAAAAAATCAATGAAGGCACAAATCAAAACAAGGAAGTAGTTCTCAACTACATTTGAAAATAGTCATGCAATCACAAAGGCTAGAGCAAGCAAGCCAAACAACAGCAAGACCTATGGAGGTCTCCTTATGCCTCCCATGTTGAAATTGGGCATCCACCTAAAAAATACCACCAAGAAACATAAACATCCCATAAACCTTATCCCTCCTCAACCCCTCCTTATCCCTCCTCCAAATTTATCCCTTATACCTCCCCCAAAGTAAGAAATGCATGCATATTCTTTTCCTAGGTGGATCCCAAACCAACACTCCCTCCTTAAGATAAGTGCCAATGGAAAATCCCTTATTTTTCCTCTGATATAACCTCATAGTCTTCACTCTACACCATTCCCTAAGCATTCTACCCATCCAAAACAAGAATGCAACAAAACATCATTCAACAATGCATGCAAGAAGGAGTAAAAAATAGCAAATTAAAATGAAAAGAGCCTACCTCTCCATAATGGAGACTTGTTTTCCAAAACAACAGTTCTTTGATACTCTAGATGCAATCCCAAAACAGCAATAATAATGCATGCACAAGAATTCCAAGCTCCTTCTACAAAGAAAGCTCCAAACCAAGAAAAATTTGACCCCAAGGAAGGAAGGCAAAGTTTTAACAACCTTCAAACGAGAGGGAATTTGAATTTTTAAAGGAGAGGGAGGGAGAGGATGATTTAGATTCCAAGTGGGATGCCACATCATTTTTCCTCATCCCAAAAGCATTCAACATCAATACAATTAAATCATAATAAATGTGAATGACAAAAATTACTTACATACACAAACTCAACCCATACTCAAAAAAGTAATGGATTAAAATTTAGAAGACAAGTGCAATCAATTCTTACACAACAATCATTTCAAAACTTAATAAGAAAGGCTAAAATATACTCCCAAGCCATAGGCATGGTTGGTGATGGATTTTGGGAGGTGTGGGACAAGTTTAACTTGTCCCACACGCCTCCAATTTAGGCTCCCTAGACAAAATTCGAGTTTAAAAGAGAATGGAGTGTTCTACACTCCAAAATATGCTTTATACAATCTATCATTTCACTTACACAACTCTTGCATCCTCTTACACATGCATTAAAGTTTATGACTCCATTTATTACAAGTTTTGACATAAGATTTATTTATTTATCCTATGGTTACACATAATATAAATCAAATTTAATTATTAATCAAGTCAACAATATTATTTCCTTACATTCCACTCCCCATTTAATTTAATTAAAATTGAACTATATGAATCCTACATTATACTATCACATTTGAATACTTAAAATAAGAAACACATTACAAATAAAACACATACAACAATAAAAAAAATAAACACATAAGTAAAACACATATATTCCCCATGCTCACAATAGTGGAAATCGCCCCCATGGGAAATCCTAACGTAACTCAACACACAAATCAAACACTGTTTCCATGGTGACCTCGTTGATCTCACATTGAATTTCAATATGGTTAGTCTCCAGTCCCCCCGACATTGTTGTGATTTTTACCTACAAAATAACAATACCTACTTCGGCCTCGTGGCCATATCAGAACATCCAAGAAGATATAAAATCAACGTATGTATATAATATCAAATCCAAATCACAACAATATCAAGAATTTAACATTATCATTTTGAATTAAATTTGTAACTATGTCATCATCCAATAGATTTCAATGTTAGAAATATTCATAATATCAAGGTCACATGTCTAAAATCAACATCAATAACCTGTCCATGTCAACTAGTATATCATCATCCACACAGTAATAATAATGTCTCAAAGATCATCGAGCATAATGAATGAATCTAGATCAATACTAATCCAAAATCTAGTATCTAACCATCATACTAAATAAATCATAGTAATGTCCATAATAATCCATGAGCTAGAATATACACATCCTGCTATATCAAAACATCATAATGTCCAAAATATGAGCAATAGTGTCAAAATAAGCATCTAAACAGTGTCAAAGGAGATTGGCCACTACATCCCCCTCCCCTTAGACTCGACTTCCTCTTGGAAGTCACTAGAAAAAATGTGGAAACTTCACTCCTAACACAATAGCATACTCCCAAGTGGCTGCAGTCTCATCATATGTGTCCCACTGCACCCATACCTGATCAATCTCTCTGCCTCGAAGGCCCAGGGTCCTATAATCTATGATACATATGGGCTCCACCATCACCTGCCCCTAATCCTGTACCAGCAATGATGTCTAATCCAGCACATGAGAAGGATCTAAGATGTATCTCCTAAGAACATAAACATGAAACACATCATGTACGCGAGACAAGTTGGGTGGTAATGCTAGATGGTAAGCCAAAGGGATGATGCACTCCAAGATCTCAAAAGGTCCAATGAAACCGAGGAGCTAACTTAAAACCTTTTCCATAACGGATTCAGATCTTATGTGGCGTACCACGAAAAAAAACCTTCATGCCCACATCGAAATTACGATTGGTTCTATGTTGATCAGCGTACTTCTTCTACCTATCTTGTTCCTTCTGCAATCTTTGCCTAATCAACACTACCTGTTGCTCCATGTCCTACAAAAGAGCTAGTACAAGAGATAATCTATCCTCCATCTTGTCCCAGCTAAGGGGTGTCCTACACTCCCCACCATACAAAGCCTGAAAAGGAGCCATGCCTATAGAACTCTAAAAACTATTATTGTAAGCAAACTCCAAAAGATATAGATACTCCTCCCATCTCACCTCGTGATCCATCACGTACATCTTGAGCATTTCCTCCAAGATCTAATTCACCCTCTCAGTCTATCCATCTATCTCAGGGTGATAAGCTATGCTGAAGTTAATTTTCATCCCGAGAACATACTGCATGGTAGTCCATAAATGGGAAGTGTACAAAGGATCGCGATCATAAATTTTCTTTCACAGAATCCCGTGCAACCTAAAAATCTCATCCAAGTAGACATGTACCACTGCACTAGATGTATAGGTGGTCTTCACTGGAGATAAGTGACCTACTTTTATCAATTTATCAACTGTGACCATGATGGCGTTGTGGTGATATCTTGACATCGGTAACCCAACAATGAAATCCATAGAAATGGTGTTCCATTTCCACTCTGGTATAGCATGAGGGAAGAGAAGGCCAGCTGGATGCTGAGTCTCAACCTTCACTTTCTGGCACTCTAAATAACATGACACAAATTGATCCACGTCCCTGTGAAGTCCTCTCTAGTGATATAACTGTCTCAAATTGGCATGCATCTTCTTCACCCCCAGGATGGGCTGAATAGGGTGCACAATGTGCCTCTACCAAGATTTCCTAACTCAAGACATCTGTCCCTGGGAACATATATCCTACCTCTGTGTCTAAGAAGACAATCTACCTCTAAGAGTGAAACCATCAAAATTTCCCTCAAGGGGTCTTTGTGACTCTATCTCTGCTCGTAGCTGTCAATGTAGAAGTTGTCAAGAGGAAGTTGCTGAAGAATCCTTCTCTGCAAATCTATGCTCACTGAAGTGGCCATACTCACATGTCTACATTTGCTAAGAGTTTCTGCAACCACATTATCCTTCCCATTCACATGCTCTATCTCCATGCCATTCTCACAAAGCAACTCCATCCAATGCCATCTGACGAGCGTTCTTAGGTATGGGGCTGCGTGAAGAGGTGGCGAAGACTCAAGTGATCTATCTTGAGTGTGAACCTCTGTCCAAGAAGAAAATGTCTCTAATCTAACTAAATCATGTACAACAGCTACGCATAAGCTAAAGATCATGGGTCATGATAATTAAACTCATGATCATTGAGTTTATGAGACTCAAAAGCAACAACCCTACCATCCTACATCAGACACACCTCCAAGCCCTGCTAAAGAAGCATCAGTGCAAATAAAGAACTCACCCTGCAGATCCGACACTGCAAGAATGGGTGTTGTAGTGAGGCATTCCTTCCAGTATCCTGAAGGCCTACTCATATCTATCCATGACCAAAAAAACTTCTTCCCTTTCCTCTAAAGGGAAGTGATTAGGTGTGCATAATCTGAGAGAAATCTTGAACAAATCTCCTGATAGTATCCTGCTAAACCCATGAAGTTACGCACCTCGGTCACCGTAGTGGGTGCTGGCCAATCCATGATGGCTATAATCTAAGATAGGATCCACTGCGATACCTTCCCCATAGAAATGATATGACCCAAATACTGCACCTCTGTACTGGAAAAAAAACACACTTCTCCAAGTTCCCGTAAAGTTGCTGCTCACGAAGACACTGAAGATCCTGTCAAAGGTGCCCCTCATGCTCCTCACATGCGTACGTGAGTATAGCAAAATGTCATCTAGAAAGATGATCATGAAGTGATCTAAAAAGGTTCTGAATACCCCATTCATCAAACTCATGAACACTGTAGGGGCATTTGTCAAACCGAAATGCACCACTGTGAACTCACAGTGTCCATATCTCATGCGGAAGGCGGTCTTATGAATGTCCACCTCCAAAATCCTCAACTGATGGTAGCCTGACTTGAGATCAATCTCAGAGAACACCGTGGCTCCCTTCATCTGATCAAACAAGTCATCAATGCGAGGAAGAGCGATAACGATTCTTGATCGTCACTTTGTTCAAATGGCGGTAATCAATACAAAACTGCAATGATCCATCTTTCTTATTCATGAAGATCACCAATGCACCCCAAGGGGATACATTAGGATAGGATAAGGCCTTCTCTCTAGAAGGCCCTCAAGCTATAACTTGAGCTCACAGAGCTCCAAGGTGGTCATCTGATAAGGGTGCCCATGAGACAGGCTCTGCTCCTAGGAACTAGGTCTATATGGAAATCAATCTCACGTGGAGGATAGCATCCCTAGTAGTTCCCCTAGAAATACATTGGAAAACTCTCTCAAGATTGGATGGTCATCCAGTGATAGTCCACTAGATCCATCCTCTGATCATATCACTGACCTGTGAATAGCATACATCTGATAACCCCATCGCACGCACCGCTTGAGATGCATAGCCGAAATGGTGCGAATAGAAATGGGTCTCTTGACCCCTTGAGATCATTAACTCAACTCCTAATATAATCTGCACAAGCTATAGTCTTATGATAACAATCCATCCTGGCCCAATGTGCGGATAGCCAATCCATACCTAAAATGACTCCATACGAGCCCAAAGGAAGAATATACGGAGATATGAGGTGGTGGTGAAAGGTCCCAAACCCACTACGCACTCCTTAACTAAGGAGTCCATAGATATTTTGGCTCCTAAAGGCCATCTCGACATCCCAACTAAGACCCTACCTAACTGCCACTTAGCCTGCATTGCTCTACTAAATATGGTGCAATGAAATGAATTAAAAGAACCAGAATCAAACAATACAGATGTAGGAATACCACCAATGCTACCTGTGGTCTCAATGATTTTGCTCTAGTGCTCTAGCCTGGCGGTTCTTGACCATTACATAGATCCAATGTGACTCTGCCCCATGTCACAAACTTTAGGCTCAAAAATTAGTGTCTTACCCTTGTCAGGGTTCTGAGGGAAATCTCTCCACGAAAGTGTCTCAAGCTACTCCACACTCCAAATCAACCACCTTGAGTCCTCTCCAACTGGAGCAACACCTACAGTAAGGTGCCCTAGAAGCCTAGGTGGTGTGGATCTTGATGATCCGAGCTATGGTCTATTGTGGCCTCTGCTGGTTGAGTTCCAGCTGACTAAGCTCTAGGTACACCCTATGTCCTAGACGGATCCCTTGGAGGAGGCCCCATACTCCGACCTCTCTGTGACATCAGCTCTATGAGGAGGTCTATATGGTGGGTGCGAGACTGGTGTTGTTGCGGCTGCTACTGTTGCTACTGGGGTCTGAAGGATGACTGTGCTGAATGCTGACCATAACGAGGATAAGGTACTAAACCTCTCGATCTACCATCCTGTACATCTACTGAATGTGGCTCCTGACTCAGTCCCTAGCCTGTTGGGTTTTACCCCCGAGTCTCCTCTGTAATATAGGCTTTCTCTACATGGCCTCTGATAAATTTTATGGGCAGTTGAATCTGAACCGCACCTCCAATGTCTAGATATTAAGGCCTCTAGATGAAGCTGTAAATCTTCATCTTCTCATCCTGCATGTACTCTACATACTGAAGTAGATCCAGAAATCTATTCTCATACTCCACTGCCACTGAAAGGGTATGCCTATTGAAGATCATGGAACTTGTCAATCCTCTGGTGGATAAACCTCTGTGATAGGTGCCTACTCCTGAATCTCTCCTCAAATAGCTCCCAAGTCACTATCTCTGAATCTACATAGAGCTTCTGCTCCTCTGTCCTCCACCATACTCCTAGCTCCATCCCTCAGTAGATGGATCGCAACACGAGCTTTCGTGTTGTCTAGAACAAGGACAAATATTGAAGTGACCGCTCAAGCTCACTAGCCAGGCCTCTGCTTGAATTCCACCAATGTATCATCTGAGTAATGTGAGGGCCTAAGCTTTAATATCTCCCTGATGTGATCCACTTCATATGTGTTCTGATCGGCCTCTGGGCCTCTCTGATCTAGCTCATCCCTAAGCTCTAGGGCCTCTGAGACCTCTCTTTATGCTCCTAGAACTACTGTCACCCTGTCTCCTCAGGTGGTGAGTCCTACTCTGAGCAGACTCTCACATGGGATTTCTCTCCTCTATCCTGCTCACTGAGTCGAGGAGGTGCATGTCCCTCAATAGAAGTAGCTATGTCATGTGTACCTGAGTGTCCTCCTACTGATCCTCCACGTAGAGGCAACATTAACATCCTGAGAGGATCTATAGAATCTAAGTGGCAGAATAGCTACTACACTCTGATTCTGGTGGCGGTGGTGGATGGTGGTGGTGGTGGTGAATCCAAGTCTCTGTGAATTTTCCTCTCACCTCCATCTGAGCCTCCTGTACATACCAAAGCAAGATTTAGTTTCATTACTTCAAGTCCTCTTCTTCAGTTTCTAAGTTTACTATCATGTTCAATTTTTAACCAGTTTTGTTTTTCTAGATTAACAGGTTTGCTAGTTTTAAGGTTTCAAGTCTCAATGTTCTCTAGTGTGCCCAATGGTCCAAGCCTTTGAACCACTACTCTGATACCAAAGTCTAATGCTCGCATTTCAAACTACCCACTTGAGACCAAGAAACAAACTAGGATTAGTTAGGAAAATTATGGAATAATTTTTTATTTATTGATAAGAAATGTTTGCAACTAGAGGGTTACAAGATCTTCAGTTAGTAAAAAATAGTCTCTAGGATTAACAAGTAATACTCACTTTCCAAAACACAAGTACCTATCAAGAAACTAATCTAACAACAAGTGCACAAGGTTTTTAAAAACAAGAAGTTAAATTTTCATGTCTTAGGTTTAGGAGAGTGAATTTACCCTCTCATGCTCTGCTCTCAAATAGGCTTACCAAAGGTTCAACTTGTTTTTTTCACACATATAGAGTCATCAAAACTTTTGTAGATCATTCCCATTTGATATGAAATTCTCCTCACCTTTCCAACCATATAAATAAGTCCTCCTAACTCATTATAAATCTCAAGTTATGGCCTGACGGAATTTTAGGGTAGAAAGTTTCCTTTGGGGAGTCTGCAGGCTTAGGGGATAGAAAATTTCCCATTGAGCGCGGTCCGATGGGGAGGAAGGACACGTGTCACTTCCTGTGATTGGTATGTGGGTCGGAAGCGGACAGATGGAACAAAAGGAAAATTAGAGATTTGATGAGTTCCAAAGGGGGTCTCAAAGGAGACCAAATCTGGCTTGCTCTCCCGCGCGCATGTTCAATAGGGCCACGTGTCAACAAATGCCATTGGATGGGGGTGTAGCGGGTTGCCACGCAGAAAAATTTGGATTTTTTTCCCAAGGTTCAAAACAAACGAAAATTTTCTGAAGGAAAAATTTTCCATATTGACCTGTGGGCGCAAAAGGCCATGTGGCATCTTCGTGATTAGACACGGGCCGTACGGAGTTGACAGGAGTGATTTTAGGAATTTTTATGCCAAAGGCGTTTAAAGGTCGAAAAGAGAGGTTGTGCAAACCTGCGATATGCCCCTCCATGGGGACACTGTGTCAGCACCTGATTGGACAAAAGGGTGGCGGGGTGCAGGGCTTTTCTAGAGGATTATTTTCAACGCATTTGAAATTTTTTCCAAAGAGTTAGATTAATTCATTTTCAAATTTGAATCCTCGCACCATCCATGCAACGTAAAACGTCAACACGTGCCATAACTGGGTTGATAGGGGACTCCATTTGGGGCAAAATGAGGACTTTCCAGAATTTTCCTGGAGTCCTCAAGTTTTCACAAAAAACATCAAGTTTCGAAAAGATTTTTCCTTCCAAAGTTTGCCACGTCAATTTTAGGATACATTGATCTGCAGGGTTGAGAATGTTAAAACTGGTAGTTTTCCCAACTAGAGAGATTTTGTTAAATTTTGATCTTCTTTCTCCTCAACATGTAAGTTAAACATTTAGGATTGATCTAGGGTAAGTTCAAGTGTGTTATCAAGATGTAATTTTTGGATTGGGTCCCATTTTGAAGTATATTTAACATTCAAATGGCCAGTAAGTTGGATTTTGATAGTTAAAAGTGGATTTGATGAAGTCCAAAAAAAGGACTTTCCTTAGAAGTCTCTCAAAGTCCTCTATTGAGGTTCATTAGGTCTTAATACATCTAAATTACATTGGATCCTTTGATTAGTTTAGGTAGTAAATTTGAAGGGTACATTTTTTTGAATTAACTGCAGGGTTTAAGATTTAAAGATTGAAAAAAATATCATTCACTAACAAGTTTATTAACCATTTTGCATCTTCCAAATATGGGAAGGCATTTCAAATCCTATCTCAGACATGCCAATTGAACATCGGAGGATTGATCTTGGGTACAGTTTCAGTGTATTTTTAAGGTTCAACTCCGTGTATTGAGTTGCAATTGATAGGGGATTTAACAATGTCTTTTATCCCCATAGGAAGTTGGATTGTCACACAGATTAATATTGGATTTCACAAAAACTCAGGTTCAATACAACAACGAAAGTTCTTAGAATGTTGATGTAATCTCTTTAGGTTCATTAGGACCTAATACATCTAACATTGCATATCTCCTTTCTTTGAATTTCAGGTTGTAATTCGGAACTGTACATTTGTTGGATAATTTCAAATGCCATATCTCTATAACACAGTATGGAACAATAGTTCTTTTACATTAACAACTATCACTTTCAATCCATTTGCCACTTCCAATACATGAAAGCTTCTCAAATCTATAATCTAAACAATACAAATTTTTCTATCTTCTCAGTGGGAAGGTTACAATGAACTTGCTCAAAGGCAACAGACTGATCAATTCAGATTTCTAATAAGCTACAAACAGCATAGAATGCTATCTCTTTCTCCCACACATATTTATGCTCTTTCAATCACAAGGAAGGGGGAAAGGCAATGTTCTCCACCCAACCATTTAGATACCCAATGGCAATAGATAATCAATCTTGAGAAAAAGGCCCCTGTTGTAGACACCAAATTTGTGTCTTACGACCCCCTTGTGACCCGCATCTCATTTCGCAACCTAACCTCATCACCTAAACCTTACACAATTATTTATTAATTACCTTGTAATTGATAAATCCACATCACCTTACCTGCCACCACTCATTTTGCCACCTCATCATGACCTAGTCCTAACCCTAAAACTAACCTAATTAAGACCTATAACTTGGTCTACACCTACACCCATGACTAATGACCCCTTTCTCGCACCCAAAACCAACCTTCTAGTCACTTGACCAAGCCCGCAACTAATCCCTCGGGAGAAAAGCAGGGAAAGTGGGCTATTTTACTAAAAATAGCCTACTTTTTCCTTACCGATACCGGTTCCTACTCGACCACCGTCGGTTACGTAACCGCCATCGGTTCCCTGTAAATGGGCTCCCCTAACCAGAAAGAAAAGTGGAAGGATTTTTTGGATCAAGGGAGATCATCAGAAGCGATCAAGAGAATCTGGATCTTTACTTGGGCCGAGCAGAGACAAGTGAAGAGACAAGAAGAGTTTGCAGCAAAGGAGATCAAGCCCAAGACTGCAACTGGATAACCAGAGCCCTGTGATACTCAGCTGATCATCGGGAGGGAGATATCTCATCTTCTGTGTGTCAGGCCATCCTACCTGAGTTCTACCTTTGTCATCATAGTTCTTGGACCTGCATCTTCGTCAATAACCAGTAAGTTAGAATCTTGCATGTCCTCTTTAATAATATTTCTTAGACTTTTTGAATCACAGTCCTCATAAATCCATTCCTAGATCCACTACCCAGCGTGACATACTGCATAACCTTACATCTAACTATCATTCATTTACCACCTCTGATCATCTCATTACCTAATATCACTCATATACCAACCTTACAAACAACACAGCTACCCTACAACACAGCTACCCCTACAACACAACCACCCTACAACGTTTAACCAACCTACCGATAGCGGTTATCTAACTAGACCGGTTACCGATATCGGTTATCAGTAACCGGTATCGGTTACTTGTGACTTAAAACCAAAAACCAGCCTTTTCCCTATAACTACCTGAACATATCAATCAACGAAGCAATTTAATTGATATTTTACAGATACCTTTGGTGTTATAGCTTTCATATTAGCAGGGGAACTGACCACCTTCGAAAGGAAGTTTTATATTTCCTGGGCCCAAGGCAGTTTCCTCATTTATTGTCTAATCAAAATCTTGTGGTCTTGTGTTCTTATTTGCAGGTAGTCCTTCCAAGACAAAAAGGAGTTCTTCGCAGTCAACCTGATCTCTCTCTACGGTACGCGCACACCATCTCGACATTCAACAGGTATTCCTCCTAGCCCTAACACTTATCTGTTTCTAAAAGGAATGAAAGGATAGAAGCAACTCTATTCCCAAAAGCCGAAACATTCCGAGCGAAACATTTTGGCACGCCCGGTGGGACCCATTTTGGGTTTCTTTCTTTCTTGCTTGCTTTCATATAGGGAGCATACTTGCTGTTTTCTTCTTCTAAAGATATTCACAAGGTATTTTATTATTTTGGTAAAAGAACTTGCTTTGCTTTTACATCTTGCATTAGTGAAAGTCATCTCTTTTGCTTCATCGAATATCATTTTCGATTTGGGTTTAAAACACGTGCATTGCATTCCTGCTTGCTGTTTTCAATTCTAGTGAACATAGATTAAGTAATAGGTCGTACACGTGGGGGTGATATCCATGGTATTGACAAGAAATTAATCTTACTTTCACTGCACAACACATACCGAATCACTTCACAATTAACTCAATAGCTCAAACATCCCCCCTTTTCCGCGGTATTCCTCCGCCCGATTGAGGTAACCTTATAAGCCAAAACAAACTTGACATTTCCCCTAAGTCTTTTGTTTAGGATTCTGACATCATTCTACGTCTAAAGGCATAAGCCACGATAATTAAAATTAACCCTAGGGTTAGTCTCTGGATTTGCGTGTGCATCTTGCTTGTTTTCAGTTCTGTTTTCTCTGTCATACTCTGTCTTCTGTGATCAGAATAATTTGATAAGTATACTAAACGTTGTTAAAAATCAAATTAGCAGCCTTTTATATCTTGTTATACCAGTCTTCTTACACCGGCATCGGTTAACTGACCGACGTCGGCTAACCTCTGACCGACATCGGTTATTAGACCGATATCGGTTACTGTCCTTTACAGCCCCTGACAAACCAGCAACCTACCAATTTCACCATTCTGAGGCTGTTTCTGTTCCTGATAGATTGAAACCTTACTGTGTACTCTTGTCCATGGTTGTTATCACTCGGAAGAAAGCCGCCGCCATGGTTTCACATGCCTAATCTGTGCCTTTTCCTGAATCACCCCCTTCACATTCTATAGGGAACCCTACGGACACCAGTGAGATCCCCAAAATTCCTGTAGGAGATAAGGAATTTGCCAAATTTCTGGATGCTAATCCTAGTGCTGTACAATACTATTTGTCTCATGCCCCTGACCGTACGCCCGATGGTCAGCTCCTTGTTGGTATGCCTATTAGTATAGCTGCTCATTTAGCTCCCACTCCGCCTGATAACACCGCTTGCTTCCTGCATCTTTAGCCCCGTCTCCCAATCCGATGGCTTCAGAGGTTCATACGACACAGATTGGCTTTCCTTTGGTTAATCTTGGACCCCACATATCATTACCGCCGATGGCTCCTACCTCATCTCTCTTGCAGACTGCTCCGTTCATGACTTGCTCTCTGCCACCTATCCACACGAGCTTTCCTTCTCAAGCTCCGCCTACCTTTTCATTCCCATACACGTATCCAGTGACCTCAACATCCTATATGGGACATCCCTATTCGGTCGCCTCAACATATTCATCCTCCATACCTTATCAACACTTAACCCCACCATTGTCTAGCGGAGGCCCTTGGCCCAATTTGCCTCTGTTTACCACAACCGCACCCTCATCTCATCCAACCATAGATTTCATCAAACAAATGATGGACAAAATGCAAAATCTGGAGGCTTCTATATCGGGAATTCGTAGCACCTTGACATACGAGCAAGTTTGTTCGGGAGCCTATTCACCCTTCTATCCCCCTTCATTCATATCCTCCTCAATGGGAATTACCGAAATTATACTCGTTTTAATAGTAAAGAGGATCCTGTTATCACCAAATCACAGCACCCCTGCGATCATTTAGATCATGCTTGTTAG
Source organism: Taxus chinensis (assembly GCA_019776745.2). Lineage (NCBI taxonomy): Eukaryota > Viridiplantae > Streptophyta > Pinopsida > Cupressales > Taxaceae > Taxus > Taxus chinensis. Next base: position 938,236,861 of record CM034149.1, read on the forward strand.
TTTGATCACTGCTCATGATGCATGCCTTAGTGTACTCTGCACCTTGGATCCCATGGGTACTATCTCAGGACCCGCCTTGGAGTGGTACAGTGCTACTTAACCCATAGACTCAATCTTCTCTTTTAGACGAAAGCTGGCTCAATCTTGCTCTTGGAACTACCTGCCTCCATCTACTCTAATTGCAGGAGAAACTAGCTATCATCTAACCTTAAAATGCCAAGGGACCATTCGAAAGACGAATACATAAAATGAAAGCCTACATTTCTATTGGAGCGGATGATACACCAGAAAAGGAGGATGGGAGACCAATCTTACAAATGCCTTGTGAAATACAGAGCTGAACTTATCGCACACTTTTTAAGTGGGCAGGTAATAATAGTTCACCATAATCTAGCAAAATGCACTTCACAATTCAATACTTTCCAAGCATACACAATGATTGATGAATCCTTTACAATGGAACATAATAAACTAGACACAATACGAGCTTGTAGAAGAAGATTAAAGGGGCAAGAAGAATGCAAGGAAACACAGCATGGGAAGATACATCCACAAACTGATATTTTATTGAACTTCATGGATATGCACAGTTCAATCTATTACAAAATACCAGGGCCTGGATCTCCATGCAAGGAGTCCACGTCAAGGGCCTGCAACACACTGGCTTCAAAGGAGCAATTTCCACGCGAGCTGATGCTACCCAAAAACTCTCTCCTTCACAATGAGCCGTCAACACTACCAATTTACCAGAAAAAATCCTATAAGGAGAAGAGAAGGGAAAGTGGAAATCCCGAAATCTGTCACTTCAACCACCTGTAAGAGGCATTAAATTGAGTGGAATGTCATCTTGGAAAAATTACTTGCAAAGTCGGCTCCCCATCACCTGTGCCTCCTGTGCTAAAGCCTCAGAAGGAATGATCGACCATCCACCTCTTAATTGCACTCCCTAGCTACCAAATAAAACACTGTGGTGAATCCGGCCACGTTTTCTTAAAAAAACTCGATCAATCTCTGATCAAATCTATATTTTCTTGATTTCTGTGCGTCGGGCTCGGAACCATTATTCCAACGGTACCAATTTTGTGCGATTTCGTTGAGAAATGCAAAATTTATGGCCTTCTGAGTGCAGGCAGGTATTTTGGGCCTGGCAGGCGTTTTCTGTCATTTGACGGGAAAGAGCATTTACTGACAGGAGCCGAACACATATAACCTTCGATTTAAATCCCATATGCTATCCTCATTAAAATTAAGAAATCCAATTTGAAATATTTCCTTTGTGGCGTAGAGGACGTCATGCTCGTTCCAGAAAGTCACAATTTTGTGAAAATCGGAGCTCGGAGTCTAAAAGTTATGGCCGTTTGAAGTTTCCGGACCAAATGATATGACTTTTCTAGCTAAGGAGACACGTGTTCATGATTTGATTGGCTCATCGGCAGTCCTTCGGACTTTCACGTCCCGGATGTCCCTTTGTCCCATTTGGCATAGTGCTTTTTGTGAATCAAGACTCTTCGGGCGAACGTAGGCCGGTTCGCGACCCATCCTTCACCACGCACGTCCCAAACCTTTTCGGGCCGAAATCATTGACTCATTTCACCCGGTTAAAGGTATTTAACTGACCCAAACGTCCCAGACTGTGATCGATGAGTCAGCAGTTACACCAACATTCCCTTCCATTTTTCGGCCGGAGTTCGGTTTTTCGCGCTTCCGCGTATTTTTGTTCCATTTGCCGTCTCCTGCGTTACCGGACTGTTTGCTGCTGATTTCAAGAGCGAACCGGGCGGTTCGCGCACTCCTTTTGTCATCCTTAGACGATGTCCCGGAGGCGACCTTGTAGCAGGACTTAGCCAATTTTCACGATTCTTTAACCATAACAGACCCTCGACTTAACATGCCCTCCTTGAACCTATTAGTTTTCGCATCGCCTCAGAATCTTACTCAACGACCAGTCTTGGACAGGGGAGTTAGACAAATCTGAGGGGATACTAGTGCCTCATGACTTTACACCCTGTATCCACATAATTGCACAGTGGACTGTAATCACAACCCACCTTGGGGTGAATTTTCCGGATAACAAATTCTCAATCCACACCTGAAGACTTCCATTCTCCAGACATGATAGTTATTTGAGTGCCTATGATGAACGTCTTGAGTACTCCGCACCTATTCCTATGTCCAAATGCAGGTGACCGATCCTTGGAGTGGTACAGTGCTTCTAACCCAGCACTCAATCTTCTAAGTGTTTATACCAACTAGCAAAATCATTCTTGGATCATTTCTCCATCTAACATTCCCCCGCAAGTATCTATCACCGACCTTTATCCCATCCGACAATTCGAAGATTAACCTAACGTAAATCTTCCCCTGGACGACTTGCGCGACCTCACCAATACCAAGTCTAACACATGCCTTGCCTAAGCGACTAGATTTATTCAAACTTTAAAGCCACCCCGCCACTGTAGCTAGAGCACATTTCAATCCATGCCTCTATCACAATTCAAAACCATCATCGTCACATTTGATGAGGCCTTTACCATGGCTTGGGACCTAGAAATCCCTCCAGCCTTAGCATCAATATATCATACCTCATACGGTTACGCTTCAAAAACGACCTATGCCTTCTGCACTCCATATAGAGATCAAAGGGTATATCAATGTTATCACCACCACGTATCTTGTCCACCCATCAACTTCTAAACGAACTCCATCATCAAAGGAGCTGTCCACAGCGGTTTTTGTCAACTCCCCTTTCTCCGTGGTTGTACCCCACAAAAAACCTCCTATAAATATAAATCTGTAGCCTCATCAATCTACACTCAGCTTGGAACGTAGCTCCTGGTGTCATCTTGGAAACCACGTTTAGTGAAAACCAGAGCTATCACCTTACCTCCTTGGCTAAACCACCACTCTGGGTACGACTCCAACCACGCGCCAAACATTACCTGGTATAAACCCGCACATGACTTCAATAACCCTCATCCTCCTAAAAGGACATAGTCATGACCCACTCAAAGGATCTTACGCAAAAATCCTAGTGCAGGAAATGGTTGGCGCAGGAGATATGCGACTCGATAATCCCTAATGCCCCTGCACTTAGACCGAAATTATGAAAATCTTCGTCTAAACCATTCGACCAAATCACTCTTATGATGAGTAATGTAAATCTGTGCCTATCTTACCGCACACCAGGACATGATGTGGATGGGATGCATGCAGTCTTTAAAAGCCATCCAAAAACCTCTATCGAGAATTTTTTTGAATCAAGTCTCTTGTCTGACCCAGAGACCCGAACCTCCTTCACCACCATCAAGCCAAAGCGAAATTATTCCTTTACCCATAAAGGAGTTAACCGCCCAGAGTTCTCTTCTTATAGATGAGTCTTCTTACACCACATCCCTACAAGACTGTGAAGCGGATGTTATCTAACCTATCTATTTCCCAAACGTCACCTTCTACCGCTCTTGCTACACAAGAGGAAGGCTCGCCACTCCTTTTGACATCCTTAGACTAGAAACCATCTTGTACTGACATCACCAAATTCTTTAACCATAATAGACCCTCTTAAACATGCCCTCCTACCTATTAGTTCTTCATCACCTAAATATTTTCAGCGACCAGTTGACCTCTTAACACCTATTGATACATTGCCTCATCTACCCCCTGTATCAACACCCACAGTGGACTGGAATCACAACCCACCTTTCTTCCGTACAAAATATTCCCATTCACACCTGAAGACTGTCATTCTCCAGAAGATAGACGAGTCCTATGGGAACGTTTGAGTACCCCCTATTCTACTCAAATGCAGGTGACCGATCCAGACACATCTACCATATACCCTGAAGTGTTTGCAGAAACTCAAAAATGCCTTATGGCCTCATCATCACATCTGCCACATCTCTACCAAGTATCTCATCCACCTCTGTCAGCTTAACCAAATCTTCCCCTACACTTGGGACCTCACCAATACCCAGTCTAACACACCCACCTAAGCGACTAGATTTATCCAAAAATTAAGCCGCCCTGCCACCTAGGAGACAAACTCAATCCATGCCTCTATCACAATCAAAACCATCATCGTCACACCTACCTTCCATATTGGGACCTCATCCCTCCACCTTGCATTAATATATCATACCTCCTACTGTTTTCTTCAAAATGACCTATGCCTTCTGCACCCATACAGAGATCAAAGGGTATATCAACGTTGTCACCCCACGTATCTTGTCCACCCATCAACCCTAAACAAAATCCATCATCAAAGGATTTATTTTCTGTCACTCCCCCTTTCTCCGTGGTTGTTTCCCGCTACCCCGCGTCATCTGTAGCCTCATCATCTAACCAGCTGGAACATAGCTCCTGTGCCAAAGAAACCCCATTAATTAAAAACCATGTGTCAAGACCCCTTGGCTAAACCACCACCCATATGAACCAACCATGCCAAAACATTACCAAAACCCGCACAATCAATACCCTCATCCTCCTCCGATTTTGACCCACTCAAAGGATCTTACGCCAAAAATCCGTGCTATGTTGGTGGAGAATGCGACCATTTCCCTACCCCCACTTAGACCTTATGACCCGTCTAAACCTCGACCTATAGGTTATGATGAGTCTAAAATCTACGCCTTACCATCACACACTAGGACATGATGTGGAGGGATGCAAAGCTTTAAAAGCCATCCTTCGTTAGTTACCTCTCCTCAGATAGAAAGGTTAAGAAAGACAACTTACAAAGGGAGAGACCTCTAGCTTCAATTCCCTCTCCTATACCATCTATCCCCGCCTCACCAAGATCTATCATTATTACAACCCAACCTCTTGAAGCCCATGATTCGTCACTATCATCTGCCTCCTCTCAGTGTTCTACAAGATCAACATGATCAGTGTTGCTACTCGAGCGCATAAAAACAATGAGAAAGTGAAAGATAGCACACATGTGTCCTCTCTTTCTCCGTCCACCATCCCAATTACACCACCAACCCAAAGTGGTTATTCATGGACCCGCTTACCCCATCTCCAATGGAGTTTCCCATCGAGCCATGATCAAACAGCTTCACCAATCACCCGTAAAAATGACACTATATGATCTCATTCAGACTTCTGAATCTCATCGACAAGCTCTCATGGAAATTCTTCAAGGGATCAAGGTCTTACCTAATGAAACCCTTGCCTGTTGCCTCCATTCTAACACCCAATCACGTTGCTTCTCTCACCAAACAACCCACTGCCCTAACCACTTCTATCTCTATACAACAAGCTGCTACAGTCAGTCTCTTCGAAGACAAAATTGTTGACTTTGGTATAGAAGATCTTGACCCTGCTCTTTTCATCTCAGCCTATGTCCGAGATATTTCAGGTACATCGTGTTATGATTGACGGGGGCGCTAGCCTAAACATCGTCTCTTCAAAAGCCTTCCAACAAATGAATATCCCTTCTAGCTACATGTGTGCCAATCCCATCATGTTGCGGTCATTCAATGACACTATTACCTCTACCTTAGGCACTGTGATCCTCAACATTCGTGTAGGACCACGCACTTTACCTGAACTCTTCTATGTCCTTGAGGGAGAATTCCAATACAATATATTGTTAGGTCACCCTTGGATCCGGGCTATGGGATGCGTTCCCTCAACCTTGCATAGATGCATTAAATTTGAGTACGAGGGGAAATCCTACACTGTAAAAGTTGATCCTTCCCCATTCAAAACCTGTAATATGTTATATCGCCCTGACGATGTGCTTGTATCAATCAAGATACCCGTTCATCCAACTCAATCATCCACTTCAACCATGTGCCTCTACCATTCACTTCAACAACACCTACACCTTCAACCCATGAAATCACCGTCGCAAAAGCCACTTCCCTTCCCGCAGCTAATATCCCAACCGCAGACCCCTTAGTAGATGTTTTTCAACACCTTACACTCGGGGAGTATCGCCTATATAACATTAGTTCTTTCCATATCCCACAGGAGTATGGACAGGTACATACACATCCTACCTATGACTGTCGTGTGGGGGAAGTAATCCCCTACGGACCACCTCACTGCCGCACTAACCTAACATATGGAGGTGTCGACGCATCTTCCATTGTCCCTGAGCCTCCTCTTGGTGTGTTTCCTTTCCAATCCGATTTTCAATACCTGACAAATCGTCGTTTCACCCTCACCTTCTTGACTCACTGTGCTTGGAAGGGCTTCGTTTTTGGTCTTTATGAACAAGGCCGACATATAATCATCCCCGTAACTACACGCAAGCACAATGATCGTAGTGGTCTCGGATTTCCGGGAACACTTACATTGAAGGAACCTCGTGTCAGTTGTCTTCTAGAAGATGACAATGACGTCACCCTTACCGAACCATCATCAGCCATTTTGCCATCGTCACCCACAGAATTGATAGATCCCAAATCTATCCCTCCTAACTTTTTTTTTTCATAAATGCTATCTTCCTAGGTCCTCTCACTTATCAACGTGATAATGAGGACCCCTCTTCTATTCCCCTTCTATATCCAGACATGATTGAAGAGGACTCACCTTCAATTAATTTTTTTGAGTGCCAAGATGATGACTCCATCCTCACCTACCTTGGCACGGACGACTCTTATATTCAACGTGCCTTACCATCTAAAACTCAAACCATGTTGAACAAGTCTACTATAGAAATCAACATCCACACAGAGGAAGATCCTCACATTGTGAAGATTGGACAATCCCTTAACGCATCAGAACAAGTCGCCTTTACTAACCTTTCTCCGTGCTCGGCAACCAAGCTTTCGCTTGGTCCTACGCTAACATGCTTGGAATTGATCCTGACATTGCCGTCCATAACATTACAATTAAACCTAACTCCAAGCCAATTAAACAAAAACTGAGAAAAATGCATCCACGCATTTCCGTCTTAGTCAAAGAAGAGCTTCAACGACTCCTTTCTGTTTCCTTCATCCTACCTATTGACTATCCTCAATGGATTTCTAACATTGTACCTTTCACTAAAGCAACTGGGGGACTTTGGATATTCACGGATTTCTAGGATCTTAACCTTGCTTGCCCTAAGGATGACTTCCCCCTACCTAGTATTGACCAACTTGTTGATCTCACTGTAGGCCATGAGATGCTCTTTCTCATGGATGGCTTTTCAGGATACAACCAAATTTTGGTAGCCCCTGCCGATCAACATAAAACTGCTTTCATAACCCCTTAGGGAACTTTCTGTTATCATGTCATGCCATTTGGCCTTAAGAATGCTGGTGCAACCTATCAGCGAGCTATGACCTACATTTTTCATGACATTGTGTACACTATCCTGGAGGATTATGTCGATGATGTTCTTGGAAAATCTAAACATTGCAGTGAACATCTCGATGTTTTAACCATTATTTTCGATCGCATGTTGCAATATTCATGTCCGGCTTCAACCAAAGAAATGTGTCTTTGGTGTTCTTTCGGGAAACCTTCTTGGCTTTATCGTCTCTTTGCATGGCATTGAGGTCGACCCATCTAAATTCAAATCCATTCTAGAAATGCCCCCACTTACTAATCTCAAACAATTGCGTAGTTTACAAGGTAAGCTCCAATCTATCCGACGTTTCATCTCCCAACTCTCGGATCGATGTCAACCCTTCCATCACCTCCTTAAAAAAGACATTGAATTTCAATGGAGTGAAGAGTGCCACCAAGCCTTTGAAGCTCTCAAAGCTTATCTCTTGCAGCCACCCATACTTATCCCACCCCAGGACGACCACCCTTTCTACCTTTACCTTTCCGCCACTGACCACACTGTAGGGGCCATGCTTGCACATCGTGACTCTGAGAATCAAGAACAAGCCATTTATTATATAAGACGTACTTTGGTGGACTATGAGACTAGGTATACACATGTAGAAAAGTTGTGCCTAGCCCTATCATTCGTGGCTACCAAATTCCGGCACTACCTTCTGAATCACAAAAATTTTATCATCACCAACACAGACCCCATCCATTACATGTATGCCAAACCTCATCTAAACCAACGCATCGCCCGATGACTCATGCTCCTCACCGACCTCAACGTTGAGTTTGTCCACCAGAAATCAATCAAAGGAAAAACCATCGCAGACCAACTTGCAGAAGCCCCTTTACCTGGGGAACAATTTACTAATTTTACATTCCCCGACAAACTCATTGCCACTCTTTCACTCAGGGAGGAGTCGTATCCAATGACCCTCTTCTTCGATGGATCCAAATTCCAGCACGGCGGAGGAGCCAGCGTCGTTCTCATTCCTCTCGATGCTAAGCCTATGCCTCTTTCATTCCAACTCAATTTCCCTTGCACTAATAATACAGCAGAATACGAGGCCCTTGTTCTGGGTCTCCAAGTTGCGTTACACTTAGGTATCAAATCTATCAATATCTTTGGCGATTCTCAATTGGTAGTCAATCAAGTTATGGGCATCTACCAATGCAAAAATGAGGAACTTCAAAAGTACAAACACTACGCGGATTCACTTCTAGCCTTATTTACTCACTATTCTATCCAAACCATTCCCCGCTCCACTAACAAATTTGCAGATACTATAGCTTGCTTAGCCTCGCAAATTCCAGCTTCATCAGCTGATTCTAACATTTTCGTCTTGGTCCAACAACTCTTTACCCCATCTTATTCAGCCTCGGTTGTTTGTACGATAAATACTATGTCAACTAATTCGCAGGATACCTGGTACCACCAATTTCACGACTACCTTACAACCTCTGTTCTCCCACCTGACCTTACTAGTAACGGAAAATGTGCTTTTCTTAAAAGTGTTTCTCGTTATGTTGTCATGGGGGGACTCCTCTTTAAACATGGCTTTGATGGCATCCTCCTTCGATGTCTCATCGGTGCAGAGGTCACCCATACCATCCAACAAGTCCATGACGGTATTTGTGGCAGACATTTTAGCAGCCTTGCCGTGGCCAAACGAATCCTTCGTTTAGGTTATTATTGGCCTACTCTCAATAACGATTACTACAAATATGTTAAGCATTGTGTTATGTGTCAACAACATGCCAACCTTCAACATACTCCTAGCCACCCGCTACAGGTCACCCGAGATCTCTGGCCTTTCTCACAATGGGGTTTAGACCTTATTGGTGAGATTCATCCGTCCTCTTCGCAACGCCACCGATGGATTATCACAGCAACCGAATATTACACAAAATGGGTGGAGGCTATTCCACTCATTTCAAATAAAAAAGAAAAAATTGTAGAGTTCATTAACCACCACATTATCTGTCGTTTTGGTGTTCCTCATCGCCTGATAACATATAATGGAAAATATTTCAAAAATAAGTTGTTGCAAGACCTTTGTGACAACTTTGGTATCAAACTTATCTTCTCATCACCCTACTATCCACAAGCAAATGGACAGGCCGAATCCTCTAATAAAACCCTAACCAAAATCCTCATGAAAGTTGTCAATGAATCCGGAAGAAATTGGCACAATCACATCCCCTTTTCCCTTTGGGCTTATCGTACTAGCATTCGTACCTCCACTCATGCCACACCTTTTTCTTTGGTATATGGTACCGAGACTATCTTGCCTCTCGAAATACAAATACCCTCCCTCAGAATATCTCTTCAAGATATTCTCACCAACGATGATTTCCGCCAAGAGCGGTTAGCCCAATTGGAGCTTCTTGATGAACGTCATCTTACAGCTCTCGATCACCTTCAAATCTATCAAAAACGTATCAGGCGTGCTTATGATAAGCGACTTCAATGAGCGTACCTTTAAGGTTGGTGATCTTGTCCTCAAAGAGAATCAACATGTACCAAACTAGAAAAGAGAAAACGTGGAAAATTTTCTCCCAATTGGATTGGGCCTTACATAATCACTCACACTTATGGATCAGGCACTTATCGTTTAGCTTCGCTTAATGGTAAACCTGAGCCTGAACCCCTTAATGGCCTTGCATCTTCGACCATTCTACTGTTGAATTAGTGTTATATCACTTCTTATCTAACCTGCCGCTTGTCCCTTGAGCTCACTTACCACCACATACACTTTGTTTTCTTACCCTCCTCTAAAAATCAAGCTCACATAGTTTTGAAGGTCTCACCTCCTTAGCATGCCTTCCCTTTTTGTCTAGGTCCCATGACTTCAAAGTATTACATACACATTCTTCGGGATTTTCCCTTGAGTCAAACCTTCCTACCAAACTAGATGCTTCATGCCAAAAGGACATCTAGCTATCTACCTTATATATAGACTGCTCCCTCGAAGGCAGCTATACTGCCGCACTATTGCTGCTATTATATATAGACGCTCTCGCCCGCAGGACCTGCTGCAATAAAATCTATCTTGTGTACTATATCAAATATACTGCTCTTGAATGAAAACGATACACCGTCAGCTTTATCAGAAGCTTTGCATTGAATCAGCTCAGAAGACCTCAAGAATCCTACCTTAATATCCCGTGTAGACTTTCCCAACATCGATCAGTCTGTATTCAGTAATAAAGAGCATCATTCAAAAGAATTTGAGTCATGACTTGTCTATCTTAGGGTGGTTCATCTTTCGTCCTAAACGACATTGTAATAATCTCCGTACTCCTATACCATCCACCCACTCACCATTTGTTTCAACTCAGGACTTGACGTACACCCCGATATGATTTTGAGAAGCGACTCTTGTCACCTTTGACTGCTCATGCTATGGCACTGTACCTAGGGCTTCAAGCTCGTTCTAGTGTATGGTTTGTTTAGCTCCTTTCAACCTATGGAGCACTCTTTCCTCTTTGCCTCGCCTCTAGGATTGTTGTGTTTATCTTATCAGGACCTGCAAAAGTGACAAGGACGGCCGTATTTTTCTTTTTCTAGGTTTTTGCCATCCGATATCGGTTTGATTATGCCCTAGACCAGTATCGGTCCCCCACTGATATTGGTCACATTACAGAGACAGTCGGTTTTAAATGCAAAGGGCCCCCCAATTCTGCCCCTTAGTTCCTCTTTGCCTTTTGTTCACCATCATCACCTTTCAACCTTTGCGAAAACATGCTAACCATTTGGCCCGACCCAAGCCTCACCCTACCCAGTCTTTGCCCGACCACGGCCTCAACCTACCCAGCCGGAGCAACCAGGACTCACCCACCCACCATCCGGCCCGACCTAAAGCTCAACCTTCCCCTTTGGCCCCCCCAGGCCTCAACTACCCCATCCGTGGGTCCGGGACCCGACCCCAGGCCGCAACCCAACACTTGTCCCACCCCGGCAGTTCCACTTCATACCTTAACCCACAGCAACAAACATAAAATGTTATCCACCCATCATGTAGCTTTGTGTTCCATCGTCTCACCGGTTCGTGTTTAGCAGATTAGGGTCCTTGACTTGAGATGTCGACAACGTGGCCTAAACCTAGACAGTGACATTTTCTATCTCACCACCAACCATCTTGGTACTGACCGAATTGCCTAAAGGTTCCTGTACCTTACCTGTTATAATACCCTGGAGCTCTTCCTATTGCCTTGGATACAATGATAGAACCTTTGTGGATAAACTATCGACCTTTGCCTATGCATTTCTGGGTTTTCTCTCGTCAAATCATATACCATTGAAGACGAAATTTGCGTTCAACATGGCTCTGCTTTCTTGGCCCACCCACCATCTCTCTCCCATCCTATCTACCCATTTACCATGTAGCACACTATCCTGAGTTCACGGTCTACTCATCTATGATGATTTGGAAGGGGGAGGCAGATACCCTATAGAGAACCACGTCATATTATTTTCCGTGCGCTTTACAAAACAGCTACACGACAATAATGGGCTAAGGTAACGCACCAAATTGTGTCCTTACAACCCGTGTGACCCGAAAAAAATTTCTCAATTTCGCACATACCTCAGCAACTAATCCTTAACACAATTATTTATTACTTACCTTGTAATTGATAAATCCCCTCACCTTAGCCTGCCACCTGTCAGTGCACTCTCATGAACCTAGTCCTAACCACTAAACTACCTAATTAAGACCTATAAACTTGGTCCAACATCTCAACCCCTGACGATGAACCCGGCCTTCTCGCACCTCAACCGACCTTCTAGTCACTCCTTGACCAAGCCGTAACTAATCTCTCGGGAGAAAATCAGGGAAGGGGGGGGCTATTGTACTAAAAATGCCTACTTTTTCCTTACCGATACCGTTTCCTACTCGACCTGCGTCCGGTTTACGAAACGCCATCGTTCCCTGTAGTGGCTCCCCTAACAACAAAACAAAAGGTCGAAGATTTTGGATCAGGAGGAAGGAATCAGAAGCGATCAGAGAGAATCCGGATCTTACTTTTGTCTGAGGGAGATAGTGAAGAGCACAAGACTAGTTTGCAAGGAAAAGAGAATCACGCCAAGAACTGCAACTGGATACCCATGCCCTTTGATACTCAGCGATCTCGGTAGGGAGATAGCTCATCTGCTGTGTGTCCGGCCATCCTACCTGAGTTTCTAACTTTGTCATCAAATTCTTGGCCCTGCATCTTCGGTCAATACCAGTAAGTATACTTTGCATGTTCCTCTTAATCACATTTCTTATACTTTTTGAATCACAGTCCTCATAATCCAGTCCTTAGAGCCCCGAACCAGCAAAATATTACATCTACTACATGCATTTGCCTCTCCATCATCTCATTACCTAATAGCACTCATATACCTAACCTTACAAACAACAAAACAACCCAACAACACAACAGCCTACAGTTTCATACAAAATAGATACTACCACTATCGTTATCAAAAAACGGTATCGGTTATGCAAGAGTTTTGGTGACCGAATCGTGTGACTCAAAACCAGGAAACCACCACCCTCCTTTTCCTCTACCCATCTCAATCGAGCAATTTATTGATATTTTAATGTCTTTGGTGTTTAATGTCATATTAGCAGGGCACTGACCACCTTCGAATGAGAAGTTTTATGTTCCTTTTGCCAAGTCATTTCCCTCATTTATTGTCTAATCAAAATCTTGTTGTCTTGGTGCTGATTGCAGGTAGTCCTTCCAAGACAAAAGGGTTCTTCGCAGTCACCCGTATCTTTCTCTACGGACAAGAACGTGCCCTTATTACTATTTGCCTTTTCAACCCCAATCAACCGAATCAACCGTTGCCCTGGGGGGTTTTTGGGTTTGATGCAAAACATTCTAACCATGTGGCCCGACCCCAGGCCTCACCTACCCAATTTGGCCCAGCCAAAGGGCCTCACCCTACCTTTCCGGCCCGACCCAGGCCTCACCTACCCATCCGGCCCGACCTAAGGGCACCTCAACCTACCCATATTTGGGCCCAACCCAAGGCCTCAACCTACCCATTCCGGCCCGACCCAGGCCGACAAGTCCCAAAACAACGGGCCGACCCACGGGGCCGTTACCACTTCAAACTTACCCAACATCAAACAAAATACACTTTATCACCCATCATGTAGCTTTTGTTCACACGAGATCACTGTTCGTGTTTTAGCAGGCTTAGGTCCTTGACTGATCTGTCGACCAACTTTGCCTAAACCTAGACCGTGGGGGGGGGACATTTATCTCAACCCAACCAAACCATTTGGTACTACCGAACATGCCTAATGTTCCTGTTACCTTACCTGTTATATACCCTGGAGCTACTTCCTATGCCTTGGATACCAGGATTTATATCACCCTTGTTTGGATAAACTATCGACCCTTTGCCTATGCATTGCTGGTTTTCTCGTCAAATCATAACCTTAGTCGCACTATTGCATTTAACATGCGTCTGCTTCCCTTGGACCTACCCCCACCATCTCACCATCCCTATCTACACCATTTACCCTTTATCAACCCTATCCCTGATTCCGTTCTCTCAATCTATGATAGATTTGAGGGGGATTATCTATACCCTTAATAGGAGAAACCATTCATATTATCTGTCCGTGCCAGCTTTACAAAACAAGCTACACGACAATAAGGGGCTAATGTAGACACCAAATTTGTGTCTTACAACCCCTTGTGACCGCATCTCATTTCGCAACCTAACCTCATCACCTAAACCTTACACAATTATTTATAATTACCTTTGTAATGATAAATCCACATCACCTTACCTGCCACCTCATTTTGCCACATCATCATGACCTAGTCCTAACCCTAAACAACCCTAATTAAGACCTATAACTTGAGTCCACATCTACACCCATGACTAATGACCCCTTTCTCGCACCTAAAACCCGACCTTCTAGTCACTTGACCAAGCCCGTAACTAATCTCTCGGGAGAAGAAAGCAGGGAAAGTGGGCTATTTTACTAAAAATAGCCTACTTTTTTCCTTACCGATACCGGTTCCTACTCGACTGCCGTCGGTTACGAAACCGCCATCGTTTCCCTGTAAGTGGGCTCCCCTAACCAGAAACAAAAGGTCGAAGGATTTTTGGATCAATAGAGATCATCAGAAGCGATCAAGAGAATCCGGATCTTTACTTTGCTGAGCGGAGATAAGTGAAGAGACAAGAAGAGTTGCAGCAAAAGGAGATCAAGCCCCAAGACTGCAACTGGATAACCAGGGCCCTGTGATACTCAGCTGATCATCGGGAGGGAGATATCTCATCTCTGTGTGTCAGGCCATCCTACCTGAGTTCTAACTTTGTCATCAGAATTCTTGGACCTGCATCTTCGTCAATAACCAGTAAGTTACATCTTGCATGTTCTCTTTAATAACATTTCTTAGACTTTTTGAATCACAGTCCTCATAAATCCATTCCTAGATCCACTACCCAGCAACATATTACATCTAACTATCATTCATTTGCCTCTCATCATCTCATTACCTAATATCACTCATATACTAACCTTACAAACAACACAACCACCCCACAACACAACCAGCCTACAGTTTCAGAAACATAGATCATACCAATATCGGTTATCAGAAACCGGTATCGGTTACTGTGACTCAAAACCAGAAACCAGCCTTTTCCTCTACCCATCTCAACGAAGCAATTTAATTGATATTTTATAGTCTTTGGTGTTAATTCATATTAGCAGGGAAACTGACCACCTTCGAATGGAAGTTTTATATTTCCTGGGCCCAAGGCAGTTTCCTCATTTATTGTCTAATCAAAATCTTGTGGTCTTGTGTTCTTATTTGCAGGTAGTCCTTCCAAGACAAAAAGGAGTTCTTCGCAGTCAACCTGATCTTTCTCTACGGTACACGCACACCATCTCGACATTCAACAGGTATTCCTCCTAGCCCTAACCCTTATATGTTTCTAAAAGGAATGAAAGGATAGAAGCAACTCTATTCCCAGAAGCCGAAACATTCTGAGCGAAACACCCTGAGCCCTAACCATATTGAAATGGAGCATGATAATTCAACTCATAAAAACATGGATTTCTTTCACATGCAAGCAACACTCATATATCACAAAAATCAATGAAGGCACAAATCAAAACAAGGCAGTAGTTCTCAACTGCATTTGAAAATAGTCATGCAATCACAATGGCTAGAGCAAGCAAGCCAAACAAAAGCAAGACCCATGGAGGTCTCCTTATGCCTGCCATGTTGAAATTGGGCATCCACCTAAAAATACCACCAAGAAACATAAACATCCCATAAACCTTATCCCTCCTCAACCCCTCCTTATCCCTCCTCCAAATTTATCCCTTATACCTCCCCCAAAGTAATAAATGCATGCATATTCTTTTCCTAGGTGGATCCCAAACCAACACTCCCTCCTTAGTATAAGTTCCAATGGAAAATCCCTTATTTTTCCTCTAATATAACCTCATAGTCTTCACTCTACACCATGCCCTAAGCATTCTACCCATCCAAAACAAGAATGCAACAAAACATCATTCAACAATGCATGCAAGAAGGAGGAAAAAATAGCAAATTAAAATGAAAAGAGCCTACCTCTCCATAATGGAGACTTATTTTCCAAAACAACAGTTATTTGATACTTTAGATGCAATCCCAAAACAGCAATAATAATGCATGCACAAAAATTCCAAGCTCCTTCTACAAAGCAAGCTCCAAACCAAGAAAACTTCGACCCCAAGGAAGGAAGGCAAAGTTTTAACAACCTTCAAATGAGAGGGAATTTGAATTTTTAAAGGAGAGGGAGGGAGAGGATGATTTAGATTCCAAGTGGGATGCCACATCATTTTTCTTCATCCCGAAAGCATTCAACATCAATACAATTAAATCATAATAAATGTGAATGACAAAAATTACTTACATACACAAACTCAACCCATACTCAAAAAAGTAATGCATTAAAATTTAGAAGACAAGTGCAATCAATTCTTACACAACAATCATTTCAAAACTTAATAAGAAAGGCTAAAATATACTCCCAAGCCATAGGCATGGTTGGTAGAGGATTTTGGGAGGTGTGGGACAAGTTTAACTTGTCCCACAAGCCTCCAATTAAGGCTCCCAAGACCAAATCCGAGTTTCAAAGAGGATGGAGTGTTCTACACTCCAAAATCTGATTTATACAATCTATCATTTCACTTACACAACTCTTGCATCCTCTTACACATGCATTAAAGTTTATGACTCCATTTATTACAAGTTTTGACATAAGATTTATTTATTTATCCTATGGTTTCACATAATATAAATCAAATTTAATTATTAATCAAGACAACAATATTATTTCCTTACATTCCACTGCCCATTTAATTTAATTAAAAGTTAACTATATGACTCCTACATTATACTATCACATTTGAATACTTAAAATAAGAAGCACATTACAAATAAAACACATACAACAATAAAAAAATAAACACATAATTAAAACACATATATGCCCCACGCTCACAATAGTGGAAATCCCCCCATGGGAAATCCTAACGTAACTCAACACAAAAATCAAACATCGTTTCCATGGTGACCTTGTTGATCTCACACTAAATTTCAATATGGTTAGTCTCCAGTCCCCCCGACATTGTTGTGATTTTTACCTATAAAATAACAATACCTCCTTCGGCCTCGTGGCCATATTAGAACATCCAAGAAGATATAAAATCAACGTATGTATAAAATATCAAATCCAAATCACAACAATATCAAGAATTTAACATTATCATTTTGAATTAAATTTGTAACTATGTCATCATCCAATAGATTTCAATGCTAGAACTATTCATAATATCAAGGTCATGTGTCTAAAATCAACATCAATAACCTGTCCATGTCAACTAGTATATCATCATCCACATAGTAATAATAATAATGTCTCAAAGATCATCGAGCATAATGACTGAATATAGATAAATACTAATCCAAAATCCAGTATCTAACCATCATACTAAAAAAAGCATAGTAATGTCCATAATAATCCATGAGCTAGCATATACACATCCTGCTATATCAAAACACAGTAATGTTTAAAATATGATCAGTAGTGTCAAAATCAGCATCTAAACAATGTCAAAGGAGAGTGAGCACTACACCATCAAAATCAGCATCTAAACAGTGTCAAAGGAGAGTGGGCACTACACCATCTAACACTTGGGGAACCTTCACGTTCCAATTCCTCGTACATGCATGAGTGGCATTCTACCTTTTGCACATTCCCACATTACGTTGGGGGCATCCATGCTTCTTTGTTCTATTACATTGCTTTCAGAACATGACATTAGAAAATACAAAAACATTTGAAAAGGATACACAAAAACCTGAACATCTGGAAAATATCCCTTTTAGGGATGCTAGCTACATTCATTCACAACATTATTTTAGGGAAACCTAGACAAAAACGTAAATCATAGTCTTGAAAATTTTATCTTTCAAGGAGATAACCCAAAAATATTACAAAATATATCAATTTTGTCCCACAAAAACAAAGTGGTATTTAGATTGCTTTTAGTTATTGGTTTGTATAGTTTTAGTGTACTTATCTTGTTATATTGATTGTTCTTTGAATGGTTCATTTTCTTATCTTATATTGAATCTTGTTTGATTTAATTATGTATTGCATTGGATTCATTAAGTAACTTTCATACTTGTAAAATATTATTGCATGTTTCGTTGTTTGCTATATGCATCTATTGGAATTCATTTTACTTTCTTCAATTGAATGTTAATTTAATATTTTGTTAAAAGAACTTGCATGAGTTCATTTTAGTTGCATTGTGTTGTGTTGTTTTGTATGTGTATATTTGTTTATTTTTGTTAACTTTTTCCTTTTGTTTTTTACACAGTTGTTTTTTATCACATCTATCATCTATCATTTTCATCACATTTCTAACATCATTCACTACATCATATATATAAAGAAATGCTAAGTATTACATCATGCATGTATGATAATCTAATCATCATATATCGTATCATCAATGGGGGTAAGATGGGTTGCACATGATCACAAATCTATCCCCCCCGCACCAATATCATCTAGTATCATCCCAAGTGCTAGCAATATAAAATTAGAACATTTCATAAATCAAATACACATGATATCAACTGCAAGACACGTCATTGCTATGAAAGAACACATGTACATCTCTACACGTGGAAGTATATCACATATATAAAGAAATGATACATCATATACATCAAAGTAACATCATCAATCATAGCAACATATCAGAGCAAGATATATGTATAAAGTCATCAAAGTATCCATATCACATTTGGATCAAAATATCTATTTCAATAGTCCGGTATACAAAAGAATCATCTGTCCATCTTCCATATAAAAAGGGCCATGGATCAGACACTGAGCCTTCATACAGAGGTGTGATACTACATCAACAATACATAAAAGTTGATCAAAATTGAGCCTTCATTAAGAGGCATCCATAAAATAATGAAAGAATTTATACATGGTCAAAATCAGCCTTCATAAGAGGCGTATAAATGATATAGCTATACATAGAAAGAGAAGTAGGAGGCTCAATCGTAACTCTCACCCTCTTCGGGGCTGCCAAGACCATGACCTGGTGGTTAGAACGATGGATGCTATGATGGGCCTAGACCAGGAAGGTTTTCAAGCTACATATATGGGACCTGTGTCTCTGTGGGTCATGTACTCGGCCATGTACTTGGCTATGCACCTGGCTGCTGCACTGATCTACCTGATCTTCTTAACCTAAAACCTATATAGCTCACATCTAGCTGTGAAAAAGGAGTCACTTGCTCCTCTACTAGGACCAATCTGAAGTAGGTTGTCCTGTAATATAGAGCCTCGCCATCGGCTTTCATCATGTCCTGTATAAAATTTTCATCCCCCAGAGTAGTGGCTACCTGTACCATAGCGTATCACTCACCTATCAACCTCCCCTTATCAGCTTGATCCTGCTTAGCAATAGCTTCCTCTCAATCCCTATCTATGGTTATGGTCTGGACCTGGGTCCGTGCCTAGTCCCTCTGGATAAGATAGCCCTATCCCTTAGCCTACACCTAATCATGCTGAAGCATGACACTATGTAGTTGGCTCTGTGACTGTTGTAATGCACTCAAAAATTATGCACCCTGTGCTGCCAACTGTGAAATCTGGCTCTACCATACTACATTGTCCCCACCCTATGTAACCTGATCCCTAGCCTGGTCTCTCTTTACAGTAAATATCTAAATCTTGGCCCTAGCCTGATCTCTCTCCCCGGCCACCTATAGTTATACTGTTATCGTATCATGTAAATGTTGTTGCACTACATCCAGCTACCCATCATCGCCACCACCCCCTAGAGCATGAGGTAGTGAGCCCTGTTTTGGAAGTACCTATTGTAATGGGGCATATATCCCCACTAGAATGCCTATTGGAGGCAACTCTATCTCTAGACCCTGGTTCATCTTTCTAGGTATGGGTCTAGGCCCATGTCCCTGTGGCTGCCGTGGCCTATGTGTATGTCCCTATGGGGGCTATAATTGGGCACCCTGTGCCCTGCCTCTAACTCGACGCTGGGCGACAGGACCACAGTCATCATCATCGCTAGTGCCCTCATCACAACTCAGAGGCCCTATTGGAGGAGCTCTCACACCTGCATCATATGTCTCCCTGCTTATAGTCAATCAGCGTGGAATCATGCCATGGTACCAAGGCACATACTTAAGGGTACAACCCAGATCTCTAATCTACCTCAGTGGTACCCACATAATAGGTACCACATGTCGGAAGCTAGCCACTTCTCTATCAAATGCTATCTGCGGGCCCATGTCAAAGTACTCACGAGCTCTCTGGGCATACAACATATCTAACCAGGAACATCCTTGGAAACTCTGAACTGTCTCTGACACCAATCCACTTTGTATATCTCTTGAATATAGCTACGACTTCCTAGGATGAAGTGTTGAACTATGGCTATACACAACTCTAAACCATCCTTTGGCCAGTGAAAGTGTCTATACGGCCTCCATACTATGGCTTCCTACTACAACTTGTCCAAATCATGATGATATTGATAAGAATCTCCCATAAATGGCCACACATCATCCCTAATCGGGACCCATCCCATAGTAGAAGGATCCTCTAGAGCTCGGGCCCTCAGAATGCCTAAATGGCAACCAATCACTATATGATCCCATGCCCAAATCATCAGTAACATGGTTGGGCCTACCATCTTTTGATGGTAGTATGTAATCAAGTGTAAGTCCCAGTAAAGTATTTCTAAGATGCACTGACCCCAGAAGTAGGTCTCCCCCTCTATCAATCCACGTATGAATCCAAGTAGGCTAAGTAGAAGCAAAGCACTAGTCTTGTTAGGGAGTAAAACTCCACTGACAAAGTCCATCATGTACACTACAACCCGATCTAACTGGGGTTCATCAATGCATCGTGATAATCTCACTATCATCCCACGATGAGGTATCTTCAGGACTCCGAATAGCTACACAATGCAAAGCTCAAGCTCCACCATGTCACTCAAATACTATATTGGCTCTCCCTGGATGTGAACCTGCATAATATGACACACACCCTCTAAATTGATAGTGATCTCACTGGTGGGCAGCCAAAAGCATTGAATCTCGTTGTGCCATCTCTCTACTACGGCTGTGAGAAGGCTGTGATCCAATGTGATCTAAGGCATGTTAGCCACGTAGGCCAACCTTATGAAATATAGAAGGATATCTAATATCCTCATATCACTCACATCAAACTGTGCCTCTATCATTTCCAATCAACCATATCACTCCCGCGTCTGGAGTGTGGGTAATATATGCTGCAAAAACAACACAAGGTGTTAGGCACTTATCTACTTCTATCTATTTTTCTAAGGAAAATAATTCTTTCAATCATCTAACTTACTAATTTTTCTTTTCCTCTAAATTAATCTAGTCTATATCCTTCTATACTTATCTATTTTGATTAGCAAGTTGTTATTCTCATCTTCTTCCAGATGCTTGCACACCCTTGTCGACACATGCATACCTCTACTGACACATACATGCCCCTTGCATTTTCTTCTCCTCTATCGAAGGACACACAGAATGCCTATGCACCCAGTGTGACACCTACGCACCTGTCCTAGCGCATGTGTATGTGCACTTTTCCTAACCCCGTCCAACATTGATGCTCCCCCTAGCACCTACACGCCTATTTCGATGCGTGCACACACGCATCCCCTATTTTCCCTCCCAATGGATTTGCATGTGCATATCCACTTTTTGACGGATACAACCATGCATATCCATGTTTTCAACACATGTGCATGTGTGCACACATCCAACCGACACATGTTCCCATGCACATGTGTCAAATTTGTCCCTACCTACCCTAAGTGTGACCTAATTAAATCATTATATGCATAATTGACAAGGAGGGATAGGCCACTCACGTATGGTCCATCCATTAGGTCCCGTCGATACTCTCAGATCCTATCTACTTGCCTCCACCTCATCTGTATCCTCTCCATCACAATCCAGGTCTTCTCGCTATCACTCATGGTAAAAATTTGCAAGAGTTTTGGTGAAAATGATTCGGTCATGATTGTTTTACAGACCCCGAGTGGGTATATTACCCATCGCGATGCCCTTGGGGCATGTTTTCTCTATCGTGATCATTCTAACCTTCTTCTACTCAACGTGATAATTATTTTTATTTAAAATAATTATTTTTATTAACCTCCACCCGATGGGGAACTTTGTGATACCCTGCGGTCATTTTATCTTGGGTCTGGAATTATTTACGCACTTTTCAGGGGCCTTCTTCTATTTTTCTTATTTTTTCTCTGCCTTCCACCCATCATGATAATTAATTATTTATTTATTTTTTAAATAATTATTATCACCTCATTTTTCTTCTCGTGGGAACCCATTCTGGCTCTCTAACAACATCACCTTCCTGCTTTAACCTTTGCGTGTATTTTTAGAAGATCTTTGATTTTTTAAAATTCTTCTGACTGATAAAAAATTTAAAAATTATTAAATTCATTCAATAAAAAATCAAAAACATTATAAAACTCTTAAACTGAACTAAAATCGATAACCAGCTCATTTTTCGACTGAAATTTATGTCTCTTGCATGGCACTCATCTCGTGTCCTGCTGATGTTTTCACATGTTTTAAAACAACGACTCTTAGATCACCCTAATCTACAATCATTCACAAAGGATCGCTACTTACTTTGTCTGTACTTTGGGGCACAACGAGTTACCTAGTACTATTTTCATCGTGTATGTTACTTTTCCATTAGACCTAAGTGTTCTCCATCATTTCCCTTGCATGTACACATTTCTTGGGGAATCATTCCTACCCTTGTCATTTATCAGAACATTTGGGATTTCAACTTGGTAACAAAGTAGTTGTGTGACTATCTTGAATGTTGTTGGTTTAAGTGTGTGTGATTGTACTTATTTCCCTATTACATGAGTTTGTTTACTTCTCGTATTGCATTACATGTTTTTATGTTGCATGGGGTTAGAAGTTTTAGCAGTGGATAGTTGTTTGTATTTTTTATTTTCATGTCACTTTACGCTTCTATCATATGCTCACATTTTTAATAAGGACCAATGAGGAGGATACTAAGAAAAATGATGATTTAAAGAATTGAATGAAATCGATTTGTGGATAGCTCAATCTCTCTCTTTCTTCTTGTTTCAAGTATTTTCTCTCTACTCTTTTTCTCTCCTTTCTCTATTTATTCTCTTTTTCAATCATCGATCAAGTTCTTCTATCACCCCATCGACACTAGAGGGGGCATCCTTCGTCTTACTAATTTTTCTTCTACCCCTTCAAAAAATTTCTACTCATCTATGTTTTTCTAATTTCTTTGAAGTGATGTAGCCTACATCACCTCAAAGAGGAGAAAATGTAGACACCTATAGTTTGATCAATGCACTATTACTTCTAATATTACACTAACTCTTCTCCTCCTTACAAACTGACGATACATCGTTAGTTAGACCTATCTAACTCCCCTCTTACGACACCCTTTTGTTTGTATTTCCTCTTGTAAACCATCTAAATAGGTTGTTATAGCCTTTTTTTGACTACATTAGCTCCTTATTCCCTTCTAGTCTACTTCTAATATCTCCCTAGACTATCAATCCATTTCATTGGATTGATCGAACCTTTCAAAACTCTCTCGGTTCCTCTAAATATGGTTAATTAAACTTAACCATGATCAACTTCTTCTAAACCTATTCAAATCTTACTTTGACTTGCTAATTAACTTATTGAATTCTTTTTAATCCCGCATGCACCAAAAAGCCTCCCATTTCCTAAATGAAAAACTATAAATAGGGATATACCCCCTCTCTCATTTCTAATAATTTCTCTCTTTCCTAGCATAAACTAGAGTATTTTGTTTAGGCTTTAGATTTCATTTCATTTTCTTCTATTGAGATATTTGCTTTACTTTTGCATTTCATAACACAAACACGGATTAAAACGGAAGAACCATTGGCCTTAAAGCCATTAATGGTGAGATCCCTTTCTCTTAAGAACATAAGTAATTGATTATATCCTCTTAGGTTTTATTATTTCAAGATTTCAAACAATAGAGGTTAGTTTCATTTGCTTAGTTTGTTTGTTTACTTCAAATTAATGCATGTAAAGTAGGAACCCTTGCTCATTTCTTATCTGATGATCCATTGATCAATTTGTTAAAAGCCTTTAGGGGTTCTTTATAGATTCTTACCCCAAATTTATGGCTTTTGCAACTTTTCATTGAACAAAATACCTATATGATTTCATGAAGTGAAGGAGATTATTTATGTGACAATTCCAGTTTAAGGTTCAACAATGGTGGATTGATGGAAAGGAGGTTGCAAAGGAAGAATGGAGATATGGCTATGCATGGGAGTGGAAGTAGTTAGAAGCAGGGAAGCAGTTAAAAATTTGAATTTTTAAAATCATGTTGATATATACTTGGGTGAATGTTCTTTTCCCTAACATATCTCACCTCAAAGGGAGGTGAGGGACATAAATTTCCATGGTAAGAAAAAATATGACACATGGTGTTGATCTGATGGCAAGAACAGATGTGCTCAAAAATCAACTTTAAAGCACTGAGGGGCTGAAAGTGGGTCACATGGGTGACCAAAACTCTCTTCTAGAGGTCTGGGAACATTTTCCAAGGTCTAATATCTCTGACATGTGAAGGACGTGAGGGAAATCAAGTTTCATGATGGTCTTAGAGCTGAAATGTCACATTGATCCGATGGTAGGGAATTTGAGCTCCAAACTACACCCAGGGGATAAACTGGCAATGCTGATGGTCGTATGGGGTTCTAGATGTCACATGGGAGTTGGGAACATTTTCCAAAGGTTTATGTACCTAACCCTCAGGGACGTCAAGGACATAAAATCCCACCAAGATCCTGGAGCTGACACGTGTCCTCCCAAAATTTGGCTAAGTCTTGAAATTGCTCTGAGAGGACAGCTTGTGATGATGATAACTTAGGCTCCCGATGGAATTTTTTGGAAACAATTTTTATGATCATAACTGGAAATAGAATTTTAAATCCAATTTTTGTGGTCTCATGTCTTTATTCTTCCATTTGATCCTTGAAACATTGGCGTTTTGAATTATTACTCCACATGTACTTAAGAAAAAATGCTTGCAGACCTGATGCGCCAAAGTGTTGTGAAAAATATGATTTAACCATCATGTAGGGATTACAATTCTATTTTTGGTGATGCTTAGTTTTTCTCCAAACTCCATATGAGGCTCTCAGAATCACCTTCCAAAGCTCAGCGGTTGTTTTGGCCTATGTGCTAACTAGGCTTATAAACCCTAATTTTGGTGAAAATACCCCAACTTCTCTAAGCCCTTCCAAAATATTACTGAACCATTTCCGTGATGTCTCAAGACCTTTTACTCACCTCCAAATTCACTTAGGATCTTGTGGTCTGCTCCATGGGGTTGCCCCATCCCTAGGAAGGCCAGTGATAGCCCTTCCCACAATTGTTTGTAGCTTACAAATGAACTCCTAAAATCACCTAGGGGGAATGAATGGACTTTCCTAAATCACCTAGGAGGATGAGATAACATTTATCAAGAGGTCACTTGGACTGACTATGTTGGTCCCATTTCTGAGTCTTCATAATGTGCCCTAAGTTGTTATATCTAATTTTGCTCAAGAAACGTTCATTTGCTTGAGTTGATGACCTGTAATTCATTTTATCCAATTGAATGCCTTAAAAATGCTCACAATGTTGTTATTCTACCCTAGTTTGAAACAAAATCCAAGTTTCCCACTTGTTGTGCCCTAATTTTTTCATTTATATGGGCTATCTCATTTTTTCCTTGGCCAAATCATGAAAAAACTCGAAATGGATCAAATCCGAGTTATTTGAGGTTAAAATCCTACTCCCCAGGTTGAAAAAAATGTCAAATCATGATTCAGATGGTTCAAAACCAGGAAATATGCCTTGTCAAAAAATTTGATTTTTTTTAGGTTTGGTGAAAAGAAAAAAATTGGTCTGCGGCCCCATTTGCTACAGTGATGTGCCTACGTGGCACAATGTGATTGGTCGAGGAGAGGCGGTGGTGGAAGTTATTTGGAAATTTTGCTTCCCTTTTGGCAAAATTTTCAAAAGTCAATTTTTGGTCCGAAGGCCCGCATCTAATGGGAAGTGGACACGTGGCAGGGAGATCAAGCGGATAGTGGGGGAGTTGGAAAAATTCTATTATTTTTGGCTCAAGGTTTCAAGGGAAAATTATTGACCTGGAGGCCCGCATTCAATGGGAAGCAGACACGTGTCCTAAATGAGGTAGATGTTTGGAGTGTGGGGAAAATATTGAAAAGTTTACAAATTTTGGTGAATAATCTCAAAGTAAAAAATGATCCGTAGCCCCGATAGGAAAATTTGGAGGTGTGCCCCCGCATCCAATCAGGGGGTGACATGTGGCACATTTCAAAGGGCGAAAAGGGGAGCTCAGGCCCAAGAGGAATTTTGGTGCCTTCATTGTTTTGAAGGAAAATTTGGAGGGTTAGCTTCACAATGAATGGGAGAACGACACGTGGAAGGGAGAGAGAGGGTGTTCGGGCCTGCGGGGAAAATTTTAAAATTTTTCCAAAGGTTTGAAAAGGTTTCAAATACATTTTTAAGAATGAGGGCCCGATCTAATGGTTTTTGGACACATGTCCCACCTTATCCAAAGGAAAAAAAGGAATATTCAAAGATCTCATCTACCACGTGGAGGGCTAGCATTTAAAGTTGATCAAAATCGATGGTTTCTGAGCATTCTCCCTCTTTGGCCGCCATGGGAGCTCCAGGAAGCTTTGAATCATCATTTTTTCACCAAATTACATCAAATTTTATGTGATTTCACATCCCCTCAGCCTTCTGAGTGAAATGGCATCATTATTTTCAACTAATTCGATGGGCTATGGTTTTTTTGATGAAATTTCTATTCATGCCCGTGAAAGAACGTGAAAAGTAAAAAATTAGAGTTGCAGAGGTGAAAAATGATGAGGTAAAAGGTGAAAAATGATTGCAATTGCATGCTGGAATACCTTAATGACAAAAACGTGACCCTAGGATGGATAAGGATCCGAATTCATGTAATATTTTAAAACCTTTGTGCATCCCTGACATTCTGCAAGCTATTTTACAGTTTGATGTTATTTTCATGAAATGATGTAGGGTTTGTAACAAATTTTATCTTTTAAGCATATTATTTTCTTGGGATGCAAGGTTCCAAGCTGGCATGAGGTATAAATTATATTTTTGAAGCATTTTAAAGAGGAGGGAGAACTCTATTGAGAGTTTTGGAGAAAGAGACTAAGAATTTTCACGAGGAAAACTAGAAGTCCATTTCTTTTGAGAAAACCGCCTAAGAGCCATTTTCAATTCCATATTGTATCAAGTTTCATCATGTTGAGTTGGTTTCAGTTGTAAAGACATCAACAAGCTCTGATATTGTTCTAATAACATTCCCTTGCTGATGTTTGATCAATTATCTGGGTTATATGGTTTTATCTCTTGACAAAGTTTGCATACACTTGTATTTCAGTATGTTTGTCAATTTGTGTTTCTTGCTCAATCTAAGTGTTTTATCTTTCTTTTTCACAAAACTTACCAGTTCTCCCCAAGGCGAGACACTTGGCCTTATTAATCCTTTAGTAAACAATTCTTGTAACTATGCCTTAAGCTATACCAATTCAACGGTAGTCATTTGATATGGTGCCTTGGAAATAGGTTCCATTTCGGGCTCTATTTCAATTGTGAAATCAAACTCCCTTTTGGATGGAAGACTAGGTAACTCTTCTGGAAACACATAACTGATATTTTGTAACATCGGGTATCTTTCCAGGAAATTATCACTTTCCTCAGTTGTTTCAATAAAATTTACTGCATACAAGGTGCATCCTTTCTTTTTGGCCTTTTTAATTTGCATAACTGATAATTTCCTAACTGAAATCTCACATTTTATCCCCTGAATGTCTATTGTTCGTTATAGGTCATCTAGACAACTAATATGTTTTTCAAAACAATCAACATTTTCCTTATGTTTAGCTAGCTAGTTAACACCTATGATTACATCATAAGACCCCAATGGAGAAACATAAAGATCAACTTCAATGGAAAAACTAGGCAAGTCAAGGACTGCTCCCAAAAGACACATACTAACTGTGTGGAAAACATTATTTCCATAATGTACAGTCCATGATTTATCCATTTTTCCATCTTTTATTTTTAATTTAGAAGCTAATTTAGTAGAAATAAAGCATTCAATAGCACCAATATAAAAAATTATAGTTATAGGTATATCAAATAACTTACCTAGAAATTCTATGGGCGTAACTTGTTTTTCATCTTGTTTATCAGCGACTGCAGCATGAATCTTATGCTGCTAATTTATGTCATCCTTCCTCAAAAGACATTGATTTGCATAATGATCCTTGAAATAATTGTAATAGCCTCTTACATGTCCCTTCTGAGGCTCAAATTTATTTCCAGCCTTAAATTTATCATTCTGACCCCCATAGGAATTTTTTCCGTTATTATTGTTCTTGAAATACTTGTTTCATACATTAGCAGCAGGTTTATTTGTTGTAGTTTTCTTGTTATTATCAGTAACAAAAAAAAATTTCATACCAAACTTTTTCCATGGTACCTTTTTGGGTGCAAGGGATGAAGAATAATTTGGAACTTTCTTTATGATTTATTCTTTATGGGTAGAGATTACTTTCAATTTATGTTCATGCCTTAAGGATTTTTCAACAACCCCTTTCATAGTGGTTGGGCTGTGAACATCCACTTCACCACCTATAATGGGATTTAATCCCATAATGAATTTTTGTATCCTGAACTTCTCCTCAGTTTGTTACTGAGGTACATACTTAAGGAGCTTAGTAAATCTCTCCCAGTACTCTGTTATAGTTTACTTTCCTTGAGCTAAGTTCTGAATTTCAATCATTTTCTAATCATAGTACAGTTGTGGCAGCCATCGTTGCCAAAAATAATTTTTAAATTGATCCCAAGTGATGTTTATTTCATCAATGTTTGACTCAACCTTATGGTTTTCCCACCAAGAAGATGCCTCATGGGAAAGTTGATAAGCTCCCCATATTGCTTTAGTTTCCTCATAGAAGTTCCTTATTGAAAAGTAATTCTCCATTTTATTGAGCCAGTTCTCAACTCCATCTCCTCGTGTAGTGCCATCAAACTTGGATAGAATTAGCCTTGTTATGTCATTATTGAGTTTAGCTGCCAATCTTGCCTTTTTATTCTCAGGATAATTAGGTACATTAACATTAGCATTGGCTGCATTATTGTTATCAACGCCTAAATTTCTAACATTAGCGTTGTCTACGGGAGTTGGTTGATTGTTATTACCAGTATCTTCTTCCTCCTCCTCCTCATTTCCCATTACTTGTTGTTCAAGTACAACCAAATGATCTCTTGTGTCTAACAGGACAACAAGGATCTCATCGAGATTTTGGGAAGTAGTTGCTTCTCCACCTAGTGGTGGGTTGTTTACAACATTTACTCTCATTCTAACCATTTTATGTTAACAAGAAAATTTAAGTTTTTATCATATTATGGACACAATAGGTCTAAGAGCTGCAACCTTCAGCTCTGATACATAGATGTAACATTCTAATTTTAAGACTTTAGAAACAAGGTATTTTTTTTATAATGTTCTCTATTCTAAATAATCATAATTTAGAACACACATTTTAAACCAATCAATCTCATAACATAAAACCATATGCATCTGTAAATGACTTGGTGAAACACCGATCTCTCATGTTAACTTATTGATTTGTATACTATGTATATTTAGTTCCCTTACGCTTTTCAGGGTATTAAGTTTTTTGTTTAAGAGGCCTATGTGAATATATGTTACCAATATTCATGTGAAATCCTTATTCTTAAACTAGGTGACATAGGACAACGCAACCAACAACTTACGATAATTTGGCCAAATATTTTAAACATGCTATTCATTTTTATATTCCCAAATGGCATACTCATAAAACAAAATATGTCCTTCACCCGACTTAATTTATTATCTAGAATGGTCTTCACTGACTCCTGTCAGTCTACTTGTTCAAGGTTTAATCATAGCCAAGGTTAGAAACATAATCTAGTGTGGAGGTCAGCTCATGGTGACTAAGTGTACATATACATACTTAATCGACCTAAGTCGATTGCATGTGTCTGGTTACCCTAAATCATCATGAGTTAACCCCGACACTAGAACATACCCCTAACTCTACCTAGGGAAGAACTGTGACCAAGTCATATTTATGTAGATCTTGATGATTAAACTCTAAACATTGTTGTAACATGCCAACATTCGACTGATTTCTCCCCATATAGGTGAACATACCAAAGAATAAGTTAATTACTAATTAATTTTCCTTATTAAGGGTTAATTTAAGTATCCCTACTAAACAACTAGGTTCGTTAACCATTAGGGTTCCAAGTAATAAAATTACAATTGGAGTTGATATGAAAATACAACTGCCTCCAAACATTTTCATAAGATTTTTTTTTAATCCATTAAAATTATAATTCATGCTTCATAAAATAGATTCAACTTACTTAACAATGATATTAACTTAATTTACTTATCTAAGACTTAGCTTGATTGTGTTCAGAATAAGTTCTTTATTTTTTTATAATAGGCTTCATTGGAATGAAGTCCAATCCTAAATATTTTCTTTTCATTGGTCCTACTCTATTTAAGGAATTTATCAAGAGGAAGGACACCTTCCTCTATCCAAGGTAACATTCGGATTTAATTCGAAGAGGTCTTAAACCAATCTATTAATCATTGCAGCGAAGTTTCCTTCCCTTTTTATTATAAAGGATTTCGGTTCATTTATAACCCCATAGTATTTTACAAGCTATCATCATGGTTTCATTTACCCACATACATGGTTTTAGTAAATCCATAGTGATTTTTTTGAATGTCCAATCACGAATGTCAACTTTAATAAGTTGCATTTAAATAAGAGGGTAGTATATCTAGTACCGTTAACCTCTAATTAATTTTAAACCAACCCCAGAGGGTTTATTACTTACATTTAAATAAAATTAGAGATAAGATTATCATTTCCATTCAAAGAATACCCACAAAGATTACACATCAAGTTCAAACAAACCCACAACTCTTTCATTCATCACAATGGGATTCATACATTATAAGTCCAAACACCTTAGACATTTCTAGTGTCCAACAGAAACAAAAAGATCAGTTACAAGTACAACTTTCTTTTCCAATAAATACATTTACATAATGATCCATAATTCATCATAAAAGATCCAGTATCTTTAAAAATCAAAAGTGACATCCCAAAAGATATTTTATCCTTTCATCACTTACAAAGTCCATCTAAAAAAATGCTAGCATGAGTTAGTTCATTGAACTGAGCATGATAAGCACTTAGC
The DNA here is from genome assembly GCA_019776745.2 of Taxus chinensis. Taxonomy (NCBI): domain Eukaryota; kingdom Viridiplantae; phylum Streptophyta; class Pinopsida; order Cupressales; family Taxaceae; genus Taxus; species Taxus chinensis. The sequence goes on from CM034149.1 coordinate 938,268,121, forward strand.
ATTAAAAAGATGTGCTTTTAGATAACTGTTTCATAAAGAGAACTCTGCTATTATGAAATAGTTTATGCATTACAAAAAGACATACCAAAGAAAGTTACTAGACAATATTGAGAGAGAGAACATATGGTAAACCATATCATAATTAAGAATAATTCATGATATAAAAAACTTTATCATACATAAGATAACTAATACAATATTCCATAAAAGTACCATTTCATCAAAGACACAATTTTCCTTTAATATATTATTCACTCCTCAATTAATCCAATATAACATGAGAGATAACTATCCTACTATGTTTTTAGAAATAGATCAGTATTATATAGAACAATAGTACTTTCATCTCAGCATTTTATTTCACTTAATTCTATCCTATAATATGGGATGCCAAATTCAAATCAAGTTAGGAATAAGTTTAGGATGAAACATTAACATAATAAGGAAAGTGTTTCTAATCAAAAAACGCTAAAACTCAAAACTAGAGTTAGAAAAAATTCCAACTTCCAATTCAACACTAAACATATTTTAACGAGGATGAGATTAATTTGACATGTAATTGGAATCAACCACACAATCCCAAATGGGATACATCATTACCAATATTTAAGTCAACATAGAAAAATGGAGAGATTTAACAATTAGCTACATCTATGTAACCATTAAAATATTTTTCACCAATAAAAATACTTACTCAGAATATTTATGACCAACAAAACAATTCTTAAATGCAACCTTTGCTTCAGCTAGCCTATCCTAACACAATTGGAAAGAGAGACCATTTTCCAATTTTACCTTGGAATGGTCAAAATAGAATCAAGAATTCATAACGTATACAGATATGGTCATTCATAGAAACATACCAAACTAAAATTCCAAATCAGAGATCCAATAAGGATTCTTGTTGAATGATAAACAAACCAGGAGAGAGGAAAGAACACAAAGCAATATAATTCATCACCTTCCATCAATCCAGGAGACAGTACAGGTAACCACATTTTACATAATAATAATAAACCATTTACCATGAGATATAGGGATGCTAAAGAAATTTTCAATAGATGAGCAAGTCAGAACCCACCCTCTAACTGAGACCCGAAATAGATAAGGAAATGAATCAACATATTGAAATCAAAAAGGAGTAATTTATTCTTTTTCATTGATACACATTTATCTAAATCAGAGTGAGCTGAAATAAGATTGAAGGTCAAGGTAAGGAAACATGCAAACCCAACAAATCAACACGACCATCGATCTGTCCAAGCATTAAGTCATTAACAATAAAAGAAAAATAGTATGCCATACTCAAAGACCATTTTACTTTCCTTAGCAATAGTTATCCAAATACAAAAAAGAACAGAACATAATATCACTTCCCTTATGGATTTTTCAAGAAATTTATACTTCTATTAAGAAATAATTATTTTCAAGAAACGAGGAAGGTTATATTTAACAGATCCTCAATAAAATGATGGAGTTCTAGAAATTCCAACAGGTTTACTCCAATCCTAGTAAAATAAATTCAAAAAAAATCATCTTTCCTCAAAATTGTAGGGATAGAAGATTGCAATTGAAATATAGAAGATATAACACTAATCATAACACAAAAGTTATATGAACCCACATTGCATTCCATATTTTGATTATTCCTTCATAACTCAGAAAATTATGCTATAACTAGGGTCATAGAAGTTTAATCCTCTCAAATATTCATACAAGATCCAATAATCATAAAAAAACCAACAGTTAATCTTATAAAGTATTCTCATTGAGCGATACAAGGTTTTTTGAGAACGAGTTCCAAAAAATATTATCCGAGCTACCTACTATTCAACACTATTTACCAAGAGAACATACAATTTCAACTGCACCTCAGGTTTAAGTAAAAGGAGCTAGGCATACTCAACAAGTCAAATAAGAAGAACGAAGCCTAGATCACACTCTCCTCACACCAGAAGAGTTGCAAACAACGATTAAATTAAAGACACCACAAAACACCCTCGTAGAGATAAACTAAACAACAATACAAAACCAAATTGTTCCCAAAAGGATTCATTCAAGTTTAGCATAATTTGAGTTACTCATAAGTTTAACACAGCTCAACAAAAATACACACTGTTACAACCTCATCACATAATCCATTCAAAATTTAAGCCTAACTCATTTATTTAAAAAAATGGAATCCTAACCCAGAAAATATCATTCATATTTACAGTGAAGTCAAACAGTGAACATAGTAAATAGTACAAACATCGAAAGAAATATCATAACATTTAACAAAAACCCATTGATTCCCCAAGAGTAGATTTATTTTAATGAAAATATTTAACTAAAATAAAAACAATTTAATGGTAAGATCCCATCATGCTTGATAGCGCTTCTCCTTCACAGTTTTGCAGAATATCCTTGAGTAAAACTTCAATAATTTCTTCTTTGCCAAGAATGTCAACAAAACCTTCAAATCTTTCCCTTTCTTTTTATAGTTTCCACAGTGCCCATTAAAAGTTCAAATCCATGTAAAAATTAAAGTCATGCAAGAGTTACATTTAGGTAAGTATCGAACTAGAGGTTCGAAGGATAGAAACAACACCATGCAGAGCCCAAGCTTGGAAATAACAAAATATGAAAAACAACCAAAACTCCTCATGCACCTTCCTAGGTGGATTTTTCACCAATTTCAAAGACATTAAATGCAAAGGACAGATATTTCCCTCCATTTTCCTCGCCTTCGCTATCTCCATTTTTTGTGAATACTAACTTCGATTTTTGCATGTGTTGTCCTCTCAAAATTTCCCCTCTTTCAAAAGTTAAAAAATTGAAAATTTTGAGTTAACACATTTTTATGATGTTCTAGTGAAGAGAAAATTTGAGGACTTAGAAAAAATTTCACATTTTTGAGTCATTTTAGTGATTTACGGGTCTGTTAGTCTTTTTTTCCCATGTTTCCCAAGTTCTGATGGGCTCCCTATTCCCCAATCGTCCGCTTTACCTTAAAATTTGTTTATTTACATGCCTGTCTAAACTTTTTGTTCCAAATGTTCTAAGTTCACTCGGGCCCTCTGTTCCACGATCACCTGCATCGGCTGCATCGGAACCATCATGTACTTTGGTATCATCTATCCCAAAATCATTTGTACATTTTGTCCCCACTTTTCCCACATCGCCCATGTCGGCCGAATCGATTCTTTGTGTCTTTCACTTCCCTCGCATCTCTAAGTTCCTAGACTACCCATGCTCTTTTGACCCACTTTTCCCACATCGGCTAAATCACGTCTTCGTGTCCCTCATGTCCCAAATGTACCAAAGACCATTTGGGATAGCTTTTTCTACTCTTCCTGATGCGTGCATTTTTGAGTCGGTGCATATGAATTTAATGCATATTTATAACTCTCTCTCATAAAACAACTATTTAATGGGACTACCCTCTACATATTTTTGCACACTTCTTGCTTGCTACCATTCGCTCATTTTTTTTGCAATCTTGACCACCTTCTCGTGCTCTTTTCCCCCTTGAATTTTTTGTTGCAGATTCTTGCTATGAAGGTTATTTTTCTAAGCACTGTCAACATGAAGATCAAATTTCAAGGTCAGGAGCACGTTTCACTACTCGAGTCTTCTGTTCTCGATACTGGGGATAGTGAGGTTCATCACTTGGATTTTGGAGATTTATGGAACAGGTTGACTGACCCAAATCCCTCTCCTATGGGACAAATGATCAATGACAGCGGCCTTGCATTTTCTACGGGTTTCCCAATCTTGGTACAGTGTGCTAACACTGTACTCGCCTGCAGAGCTCATTTTAATCCCATCACAAGTGAATTGACCAATGTATAGCTAATTGCTAAATTAGATGTTTCTGTCATTACTGCTGCCCTACGGATCCCCGACATTGACAACTCCATGGTAATCTAACAAACTCAAGCACAAACTCTCTTCGAGTAAGACAGTGAGAAATACAAAGCAAGGGTAGCAAATTCATGGTTGAAGAACCCTAAAAAAGGGGCATCTCGACTTTCCAAACCTCTGTTTAGGGCTGATTTCAATGAAGAGGTATCTAATTTCATCATTCTATTGGCTCATGTCATGGGCTTACCCTCTACTAGTGAGTTTCATTTTTGGATGTGCCCGCTCATCGATATTTTCTATGAAGGTACCTAGAACATCAATTGGGTAGAGATCATTTGTATGAATTTGACAGAGTAGTTGTCTAACATGTAACAAACCAAGAGGTTCTACATGACTTCTTATCTTATGTACACCCTAGCGGCATCCCGTCAATGGTTTGGTTTCACATACATCGAGGGTCAGAAGGGTGATCCCATCTATGCATACTGCCATCAGTTTACCCTGGAAACCAGCAATCATAACTTTAGGAGGGTGAATGATGCTTTTACCATGTACATTATGAGGCTTATAGAAAGTGATACTGCTAGGATATTTTCTAATGAAACCATGAACCTGATAGCAAAGTATGGAGATTACTTCATTCAATTCAAAAGGTTCTCATATATCAGGTTTGCTGGTTATGAGAATACTCCTCTCAAGCTCTCCATGTTTTGTAATGACAAGATGGATTTTATTGAGGTATGCAAACAATTGGATAAGTTACATAGGACCTGCAAGGACAAGAAAATCACTGGGCTGAATTTTCCCATATCTTTGGGTAACTATACATGTAAAACAACTTTGGATGCTCAGAACATAGAAAGGGCCCTTGCTCCCATCACTGTTCACTTCTTCAAGCCCAGAACTTGTTTTGATTTGAAGAAATTCATCGAGCTAAATCTCAGAATCAACTATCATCATAGGGTAGATACTGAGGACTACTAGGCTGATTGCACAGATGACTTTGAAGCAAGATGGAGCCATTACGGTAGATTCTACCTCTAATTAATAAAAGAGCTCAACCTATACCCGATTCTTAAAGATAACAATATAGACTTGTTGTCATACAAATATGATAATTTCATCAAGCATACTCCTTTGGAGGATCTAGACTGGTTCAAGAAGGAGAAAGATGATTTAGCTGAGATTCTAGCCCCTGTCCTGGTGAGAACCAAGGTTTGGTTTGACAGAAGGGTTCGAGAGCTGAGGAAGAATTCAAGAGAGTCTTCCTCCAAAGAAACTTCAACACCAAGGAAGGATTCACATACACCTAGCTCGGAGTTACCTACACGAACTCCTCCTCTTTCATCAAGTAAAGAACCTAAATCTTCCACCCCTTCCTCATCTACTCAGGTATATCAGAAGAAGGTGAAGGAGGTCAAAAAGGAGCCTATTAAGGAAGATCCCCTGTTAAAACATTTAGAATTACCTTTGGGGCTAGAGAACGTCATTGTTCTAAGTGAAAGTGAGGATAGTGAAGTGTCAGTATCTATAGGAGCTTCAGAAGCCACAATAGATAAAGAGAAGGAAACTCATAGCACTGAGCCTCTAAGTACCGTTGATTCCTCTATCCAAGAAGCCTCGTCTACTCCACTCACATCACTACTGGAGGTAATAATGGTAAATAATTTAAGTGCCATGAGTTCTCTTACCCTTGGTTCTCTTGCTCCTCCCTCTTCTTCCTCCTCTTTTGCATGGGTGTAACCTTTTGTTGATAGTAGGAAAAAGGAAGTCTTCTTCTCAATTGACAAGACCAAACTTTGATGTTGTGGTGGCCTTGTTGGGCACTACTCCTTCTGCTCCTACAAAGAGAGCTAAAACCACTTCAAGGATAGTGATAGATGTCCAAGGCCTACAATTTCTTGAGATAGCAAAGCCCAAGGTTGATAAGGCAGAACAAGATTTACTTGCCTCTGATCTGGAGCTTTTGAAGATCCCAATGGGAGAATCTACCCCTAAAAGTGAAATACATAACCTTCAGGAAATAGTACCTAGGGTTATTGGGAGAGTAGAAAAAGGCAATCAAACTATAGAGTAGCTGGAAGAGTAATCTCATATTCTTTATTGTTTCATCAAGTCATTGTTGTCTAAGGAAAAGGTTCTGGACCCTACCCCACTGACTTCCCTTCCACCACCTATGATTCTTAGTCAAGATGACATCCAAAGCATTAAATACATACACAAGTATTCCATCTACGGGAGAGTTATAGAAGCCATGGTGGATGACATGATCATTGTAGGTTTGAATTTCATTAGAGAAGCCTTCAAACTCAATGAGAAGGTAACTAATCTGAAATAAAAGCTCTCCTCTACAATTAGAACTATGGATAAAGAACTTAAACTTTGGAGTAGTTGTATAGTAGACCTTCATTTGATGGGACAGACTGATGAAAATATATTGATGGCAAGTAAAGTTTTTAATGATGCCAAAGATAATTTTTCAAGGTCTTGGGTCTTTAGCGTGGAGTGGAAAATAAAAGTTCTGGAGGAGGCTCTAGGAGAATTGAGGAACATTTGGCAGAAGGGAGAAGCCTTCAAAGCATGTGTGGTATCCACTCTCAAGGATATCCACTGTCACCTTCATGATGAAACTTTAGGTGTTCCTTTCTCCCTTCAGGAACTTAAAACTCAATTCAAGGCTTTTGTTAAGGAAAACCTATTCAAGGAGGACTCCATAACCAAAGAGAAGATAAAGGATATTTTCTCTCTTCAATCTACCATTGAGGAAGCTAATAAAGAATATCATACGCACACCGAGTTTGATAAGGATATGGAGAAATGCTTAGGAAATTGGGCTCAAGATACTACCAACACATTAGTTCCATGGGGTAGAGACATAGCAGAAGAATCTAAAAAGTTTAGACAATGGATCCTCAAGTCGGTGGGCCCTCCTCAGCAATAGGAAGTTGTTTTTCTTTTCAGCTTCTCCTTCTCAAAATTGGGCTCATTGTAATTAGTTGATGGTTTTGTGTCAAACATCTCCTTAACTAGACATTCTAGTTAAAAGAAGTAGTTACAAATTGTAACTAATTTGTAAAGTTATATAATGGGCTCTCTATGCCATTTTGATGGGGGGCTAGAACTTGGTTTATTTTTTAAAGTGTTAAGAATAAAAAGCAATCAATACAAAAGATATTTCTTCCCGTGTCTATATGGTCTTGTTCTTTCATTTCTATCTGTTAAATGTTATGAATCATTTATCTATGATTACCTCAAGAAGCTTTGTATTCATGTAGATGTAATTTCTGGAACTTTGTGTCTTCAAAAAAGCATCTTATTGTCTCAAAAGAAAATGGTTCTATTCCAAATTATTTCATTCTGGCATGTGTAAGGAATTTTTTTGTTATCTATATTTCTTGAGAGTGCCTTTCTACCCTTTCTCAATACTTTATTCCTTTATACTTTTGTGTTGATGATCTGTTCTATTTTAACACTTTCATGATATCCAAGTTCCCCATCAAAACTATACACTGTATCTATGTAAATAAGTTTTTGTCTTTGAATAAGGGAACCTCTCCCATTAAAGAGGAGGGACTTTCTATCCCCTAACTGTTTCTCTCTTTAAAGTCATTTTTGACGACCAACAGTTTTTGGGGACTCTACTGGGGAATTCGTTTTTATTAAAAAATGTATTCTAGTTCTATAAACAATTTCATGATCATCCTTTGATCCGATGACTCTATGTTTTACTCACTGAAGAAGGGTCCTTGGTATTGAAGATTCTTAGTTTCAACTTTTGGAGTAGCAAGGTTTCCCTTTTTCTTCAACAGGAAGAAATAGAAGAGCTCGTTTAACAAGCACTCCTCCTATTAAAGATAGAACCCCTGTAGGTGGTATTCCTCCAGAGAAACTCAGCCCTAATATTCATGCTTTGATTCTTGTTGGTGTTTCAGTTCCCCTTCAAGCCATCTTTCCAAGGATGGCAGCCCCATTACCTTGGGGCCATCATGTTGGGCCTCTCGTCCTCCCTCATCCTTTGCATGAGTTATCTAGGGGTAATAGGAATAACTTCCCCAAGTTCAGAGGTGATGGCGAGGTGCATCCTGATGAACATATCACAGCCTTCATAGTTACATGTGGATTTCTTAGAGTTGAACATGAAGATGTCTCAGTGAAGATTTTTGTAGAGACTTTATAAGATAATGCAGTGGATTGGTTCTATCTCCTTCCTACTAGGGCCATTACCATTTAGACCATGATGAGAACAAGATTTGAGGACCATTTCAAACCTACAAAGGATGTACATGCTCTGATGGCCCAAATTTCTCAAATAAAGAAGGACTCAGCAGAACCCATGAGGGAATTTGTGGCTATATTCAACAAGTTGATTAAAAAAATTCCACCGGACACTCAACCTATAGCTCAAATTAAAAAATGTTTCTTCCTGAATGCTCAATTACCTAAATTTAGCTACGTATTAAGAAGATCCAATATCACAACGTTGGCTGAGGATCAGACACTGGTTGTTAGTGTTGAAGATGATTTAATTATGTCTGGCAAGTTGAAAAGAGATCCTTCTAAATCTAGGCCTTCTTCTTCCTCCTCTTCCACTCCTGGACCTAATACTGATCCATTAGTACATAAGCTTGCAAATGACCTCATTGCCATCAAAAAATAATTGGCTCAGCATCCTCCTTTTGCGGATGTTCCAAGGAGGACTTTTCAGCCCAAAAATCATTTTCCTACTTCTCAAACAAGGCTAGCACTTGAGGGGCCACCCATTAAGGTCCTTGTTAATGCAACCTATTAGGTTGAAGAACCTAAAGATGAAGAGGTTAATGAAGATTGTGAAGAAATTTAGGAAGAAGCTGATGAAAAGATAGAGGAACTGGAGGGGTCTCGAGTTAATTTCTTCACCACTGAAGGTATTGATGAAGAATATTATTATGATGAAGTTGTAGCAAATATGAATAGCGAATCATATGTTGTCATGACTTAAGAGCAGATGAATAAAATGGAAAATGTGACACATCCCGCTAAAAGATCCAAGGAACATCCCATGACTATCCCTGTTATTGCAAAAAGAGGATCTCCTATCCCCACTGCATCCACACGGAAGGTGAGTTCTGCTCATTCTATTTTTCCTAATTCTTCTACTAAATTTTTCTCTTCTACAACTACTAAATCTGATTAACCTAAGATTCCTAGTGATGATAGCCCGTCCACCTTTGGATCTTTTGATATCATTGATCACCTTAAAAAGACAAAGGTTAAAATTTCAGAGGTTGAGTATTATCAAACCCATCCTAAAGCTTTTTCCAAAATGGTTCACTTTGTCAATTCCCACTCCAAAATTTCTTCTAAAGGCATTTTACCTACTCCATCCTCTGCACCCCAACCCAATCTGGTAGCTATAGTAGCCTCACCTAATGAGAAGATCAAACCATTCTATGTGACCCTTCTTATAGTAGGCCATAAACTCAACAACTGTATCATAGATTTAGGAGCATCAGATAATGTAATGCCTCCCAAAGTAGCTCATTCCTTAGGCCTAACTCTCACACGCACTTATGGGTCTTGTTATTCCATGGAGAGTAAAGAAGTGCCCCTCGTTGGAAGAATTAAATATGCACAAGTAGCTTTTTCTACTTTACCTAAGAAAAAGGTCTTGGCTACTATCTTAGTAGCAGATATTCCTCCTTCATATGGTATGTTGTTGAGTCAGAACTTCTGCAAGGATGTGGGAAGAGAAATTCAAATGGATTGGTCGCATGCCCTCATACCAGTTAATGGAAAAATGAAGAATTTGTTGCCCAAGAAGCAATATGAGTATATTGTACAAAAACAGATGATCCCAAAGCACAAATACTTTATGAAGATATTGGGCATGACAACTATATGATTATTTCTTCAGAGGAAACTCAGCGTCCCAAAGAAGTACTTTATTATCCTAATGGTGTTTGGAATTTAGAATTTGATGGAAGTTGTTCCTCGGCTGGTTCTAGAGCTGGTGTAGTGTTGATATCCCCTAAGGGAAAGGTTCATCCTTTCTCATTCAAACTAAAATTTGATAACACTAATAATATAATAGAGTATGAAGCTCTCATTCTTAGACTTAACATGGCAAAAGAAAAAGGTGTAAAGAATCTTCTAGCTCATGGAGATGTAGAACTAGTGGTCAAACAAGTCAGAGACCCTTTTCAAGTAAAAAATAGAAGGTTGAAGCATTACTGGAATCAGGTTTGGGATTCTATTGAATTTATTGATGCCTTCTCCATTGAAGTAGTGCCTAGGGAAAAGAATACCAGCACCGATTCACTAGCTGTCTCAGGATCGTTGCTGATACCTCATCCTGACTTCTCTCAAGATAGGTTTACCATTGAAATGATCCATATGCCCAGTGTGCCTGATAATGCAGGTAACTGGCAAGTTTTCAATGATGATTAGCATTTTCTCTCTTTCTTGGAGCTCAGGGATAACTTTAAACAATTTTACTTCAAAGGAAGTGACAATTTGCCTCGTGAGAGCATATCTCCCAACGAAGAGGATGTTAAAAAGGAAATAGATGAAGATGGGTATATCAAACTCAAGGGTAACAAGATTCCAAAAGGGTTGGTGAGTTTAGAAGAATTGTTTGATAAACATGACAGGTATGTTAAGTCTATAGTTTCTACTAGGTAACAACAATCTGCTGAGTATGAAAAAATTAATATTGGGAGTTCTGCTGACCCCATGATGGTGAATGTTGGAAAATGTTGTACACTAGAAGAAAAGAAGAGGGTGGTGAACCTCCTAAAAAAATATAGAGATGTTCTTGCATATTCATATGAAGCCCTAAAATCTCTCCAACCAAAGGAGATGCAGCATTTTATTCCCCTCAAACCTGGGATTAAACCTTTCAAGCAGAAGAAAAGTAAATATAATCCAAAGATTGCTAACACTATTTTTTTAGGAAATAAAGAAGTTGTTGAAAGCCAAAATTATTTCCCCCATCCACCATTCGACATGGATTGCCAACATTGTGCCTGTCAAGAAGAAAAAAGGTGAGATTCGTATCTGTGTTGACTTTAGAAATATGAATCGGGCTTCTTTGAAGGACAACTATCCCCTGCCCATGATGGATCAAGTCTCGCAAGTTGTTAAAAGATCTGAAATGTTGTCCATGCTTGATGGCTTCTCAGAGTATAATCAAGTGGAAGTCAATACCAAAAATCAGCACAAGACAACCTTCACCACCCCTTGGGGTACTTTTTCCTACAAGAGGATGCCTTTTGGACTTATTAATGCCAATGCTACTTTCCAAAGGGCTATGGACTTGGCTTTTGGAAGCTTGAAAGGGAAATGTATTGTTGTATATCTAGATGACCTAACCATGTTTTCCAAAACTAGAGCAAATCATTTTCAGCATCTGGAAATAGTTCTCTTGAAATGCAGAGAACATGGGATCTCTTTGAATCCTAAGAAATTTGTCTTTTGTGTCATAGAGGGAAAATTGTTAGGAAATTTTGTTTCTAAAGATGGCATCAAAATTTATCCTAAATGAGTTCAAGCTATTCAGCAGATTCCTCTTCCAACCAGCAAGAAGAGAGTGCATTCTTTCTTCGGTAAGATAAACTTTTTGAGAAGATTCATCCCTAATTTTACAGAGCTAACTTTGAATATATCCCAAATGATGAAAGGAAAACAAATTTTTGGCTAGTATTTTGAAGGTAAAGAAGCCTTTGAAGGTATTAAAAAGGCTATTGCTAGAACTCCTATCTTAGCATGTCCAAATGTTAGCAAATATTTTATTATCTATTGCGATGCCACAGATAACACCCTGGATGTTGTCTTGACCCAGAAATATTCTAATGATCATCAACTCCCAATTGCATTCATGAGCTACATTCTTAAAAATTATGAGTTGAAATACACAATGATGGAGAAACATGCTTTTTTAGTAGTTAAAGCTATCAAGTAGTTTCATTTTTATATTCTTAACTCTCACTCCATAGTACTTATGCCTAACACAACCATTAAGTCTATTCTCACATAGCAAGAATTTGAAACTAAGAGAGGGAACTACATGGAAAAGGTTCAAGAATATGATATTGACATCAAACCAACCAAACTAGTCTGTGGAAAAGGCTTGTGTGAACTCATTGCTAAAGGAGATGGCCATGAGTTACCTAAAGATGAAGTTGATATTCCTACTGTTTTGTTTCTTAGCTCAATTGATGAATGATATGATGATATCACAATTTTTCTCACCTATGGAGAATTTCCCTCTCATTTGACTGCCAAGGAGAAAAGAGCTATTAAGTTAAGATCAGCCTAGTAGGTATTGTGGGAGAATGCTTTGTTCAAGTGTGGGACGGATGGAATATTTCTGAAATGCGTGGATAAAGAGAAACAGAAGAAGCTTCTTTTAGCTTTCCATGATCAAGCATGTCGAGGCCATTCCTCATCTACTGTCACTACTCATAATATTCTTCATGCAGGATACTATTGGCCTACCTTTTTCAAATATGCATCAAAGTGGTTTGATAAATGTGAAGCTTGTCAGACCTTTGTGGGCAGACCCAAATTGGCTGCCTTGCCGCTTAAGGTAGTCATGATTGAAGAGCCTTTTCAATAATGGGGTTTAGATTTTATTGGAACACTTAATGCCTCTTCAAGTTCCAGACATACCCATGTATTGACTACCACAGATTATTTTACTAAGTGGTTAGAAGCCATCCCAGTAGAGAGTACTATATCTGAAGTAGTATGCAATTTTATCAAAGAGAACATCTTGGTAAGGTTTAGTGTGCCAAACAAAATTGTGACTGATAATGCTTAAAATTTTTCTTCAAATGAAATGATGGATTTCTGCTATGGATATGGCATCTACCTAGCTCACTCCTCATATTATTATCCCCAAGGGAATGGCTAGGTAGAATCAACAAACAAAAATCTAGTGGCCATAATAAGGAAGTTGGTTAATGAATCTCAGAGGAATTGGCACAAGAAACTTTATGATGCTCTTTGGGAAGACAAAATTACACCTAAAAGATCTATTGGGATGTCCCCTTTTTCAAGTAGCATATGGTGTGGAAACTCAATTACCAGTAACAGTGGAGCTACTAGCCTTGCATTTAATGAAGGCCATTGAAGACACTAGATTTAATGATTCTTTAGATAAAAGGATCATGTATCTTCATAAGTTAAATGAAGACAGATTGCAAGTGGCTAATCAAATATCTTCTCACCAGAAGAAGGTAAAATATTTATTTGATAAAAAGACCAAGACCAGAGATTTCAAAGTTGGAGACATCATTTTGTTGTGGGATAAAAGACATGAGCTTGAGGAAGCCATGGCAAGTTTGATTCTCTTTGGCTCAGACCTTTCAAGATCAGGCACTTTGCTAGTGAGAATTATTTCTACCTTGATTACATGGATGGTTCTTCTCTCCCACTTCCTTATAGTGGGCAGTACCTAAAAATTTTTAAGTCCTAGGTGGATGGGAAGTCTTTTGTATATTATGTATAGGGTGTGTTTTGTTTCCTTGTTTGGGGTGTTGTCTTCTGTATTGGTTTTCTTTTGACTCTGTGGCCTAATGGATAAGGTAATGGTCTTCTTCTCCCATATTTTAGAGAGTTCTTGCCTTGTCTCATTCTTTCAATTTAGCCAAGTCATCCTCAAAAAGAGCTAGCTATTGTCCTCTAAAAATTTCCCCTCTTTCAAAAGTTTAAAAATTGAAAATTTTGAGTTAACGCCTTTTTATGATTTTCTAGTGAAGAGAAAAGTTGAGGAGTTAGAAAAAAATTCATGTTTTTGAGTCATTTTAGTGATTTTTGGGTCTGTCATACATTTTTGTCCCATGTGTCCTAAGTTTTGGCAGGCTCCCTATTCCCCGATCGTCCGCTTTCCCTAAAAATCTTTTAATTTGTGGGCCTATCAGAAATTTTTGTTCCAAATGTTCTAAGTTCAGTCAGGCCCTATGTTCCACAATCACCTGCATCAGCCGCATTGGGCCCATTACTTACTTTGGTCTCATCTATCCCAAAAGTGTTTGTGAATTTTGTCCCTGCTTTTCCCACATCACCCGTGTTGACCGAATCGCGTCTTCGTGTCTTTTACATCCCTCACATCTCTAAGTTCCTAGACTTCCGATGCTCTTTTGACCCACTTTCCCACATCAGCTGAATCACGTCTTCACGTCCCTCATGTCCCAAATGTACCAAAGACCATCTAGGATAGTTTTTTCCACTCTTCCCAATGTGTGCCTTTTTGAGTCGGTGCATATGAATTTAATGCACATTTATAACTCTCTCTCCTAAAACAACTATTTAATGGGACTACCCTATACACATTTTTACACACTAATCCCTTGCTACCATTCGCCCAATTTTTTGCAATCTTGACCACTTACTCATGTTATTTTCCCCCTTGTATTTTTTGTTGCAAATTCTTACTGTGAAGGTTATTTTTCTAAGCACTGTCAACATGAAGATAAAATTTCAAGGTCAGGAGCATGTTTCACCACTCGATTCTTTTGTTCTCGATATTGGGGATAGTGAGGTTCATCACTTGGATTTTGGAGATTTCTGGAATAGGTTGACTGACCCAAATCCCTCTCATATGGCACAAATGATCAATAACAGTGGCCTTGCATTTGCTGCGGGTTTCCCAATCTTAGTACAGTGTGCTGAAACTATACTCACCTGCGGAGCTCATTTCAATCCTGACACGAGTGAATTGACTAATGTAAAATGGAAGCTAATCACTAAATTAGATGTTACTACCATTATCGCTGCCCTACAGATCCCCAAGATTGACAACTCCATGGTAATCTCTCAAACTCAAGCACAAACTCTCTTTAAGCAAGACAGTGAGAAATACAAAGCAAGGGTAGCAAAGTCGTGGTTGAAGAACCCTAAAAAAGGGGCATCTCGACTTTCCAAAGCTCTATTTAGGGATGATTTCAACAAAGAGCTATTTGATTTCATCATCTTGTTGGATCATGTCATGGGCTTACCCTCTACCAGTGAGTTTCATTTTTGGATGTGCCCATGTAGACACCAAATTCACTCGGAATCACTCGTTCCTATAGAAACAGATAAGAGTTAGGGGCTAGGAGGTAATACCTGTATAATGTCGAGATGGTGTGCACGTACCGTAGAGAAAGATCAGGCTGACTGCGAAGAACTCCTTTTTGTCTTGGAAGGACTACCTGCAAATAAGAACACAAGACCACAAGATTTTGATTAAACAGTAAATGAGGAAATTACCTTGGGCCTAGGAAATATAAAACTTCCTTTCGAAGGTGGTCAGTTTCCTTGCTAATATGAATTAACAAAAAAAGACTGTAAAGTATCAATTAAGTTGTTTCGTTGAAACTGGGTAGGTAAAAGGCTGGTTTTCTCGCTTTAATCAGAGGAACCAATGACGGTTATTGATAACCGATGGCGGTTACTGATAACTGATGCCGGTTACTGATAATCGATACCGGTGGGTTCTAGGATCTTCTTGGCTAGTTGTGGTGTTTGGTAAGGCTGGTTTATGGATGATATTAGGAAATGAGATGATTGAGAAGGTAAAATAATAACAGCTAGATGCAATGGCACGTTGGGTAGTGGATTCAGAAACAGATTTAGGAGGACCGAGATTCACAGAAGCATAAGAAATGTTATAACAGAGGACATGCAAGATGTGACTTACTGGTTTTGACAAAGATGCAAGTTGATCTCCTTGGCTTTAAACACTTCTGGTATTTCCACTCATCTCTGCTCTATCAAGTGAAGATCTGGACTCTATTCCTCACATCGCAATGGTCTCTGTTGATCCAGAAATTCTTTGAATGATCTCCCAAAAATGAAAATTCTGATCCGTTGTTTTGGTTTGGGGAGCCCATTTACAGGGAACCGATGGCGGTTACGTAACCGACGGCGGTCGAGTAGGAACCGGCATCGGTAAGGAAAAAGTAGGCTATTTTTAGTAAAATAGCCCACCTTCCCTGCTTTTCTCCCGAGAGATCAGTTGCGGGGTTCGGTCAAGTGACTAGAAGGTCGGTTTTGGGTGTGAGAAAGGGGGTCATTAGTTATGGGTGTAGGTGTGGACCAAGTTTTGGGTTTTAATTAGGTTAGTTTTAGGGTTAGGGCTAGGTCATGATGAAGTGGAAAAGTGAGGTGGTAGGTAGAGGTGGATATGGATTTATCAATTAGAAGGCAATTAATAAATAATTGTGTAAGGTTTGGGTGATGAGGTTATATTGCGAGATGAGATGCGGGTCACAAGGGGTCGTAAGACACCAAATTTGGTGTCTATATTAGCCCCTTATTGTCGTGTAGCTTGTTTTGTAAAGCTACGCGGACAATAATATGAAGTGGTTTCTCATGTTAAGGATATAGGTAATCCCCCTCAAATCTGTCGCCGATTGAGTGAACGGGAAATCAGGGATAGGGTTGATAAAGGGTACATGTTGTAGAGAGGATGGTAAGGTGGTGGGGTAGGTTCAAGGAAGCAGACGCATATTGAAATGCCATAGTATGACGAGGGTACATGATTTGACGAGCAAACCAACAATGTGCCGAGGCAAAGGTCGATAGTTTATCCAAACAAGGGTGATATAATCCTGGTATCCAAGGCATAGGAAGTAGCCCTAGGGTATATAACAGGTGAGGTACAGGAACGTTTAGGCATGTTCGGCAGTACCAAAAGGTTGGTTTGGTTGAGATAAACGTCACGGTCTAGGTCTAGGCAAAGTTGGTTGACAGATCAAGTCAAGGACCCTAATCATGCTAAAACACGAACAGGTGAGATCGATTGAACAAAAAAGGTACATGATGGATGGATAAAAGTAAAACGTGTTGATTGTGGGTATGGGATTGGAAGCGGTGCGGCCTTGGGTCAGGCCAAGTGGTTGGGTTGTGGCCTTGGGTCAGGCTAGAAGGGTAAAGGAAGGCCTTGGGTCGGGCCAAATAGTGAGGGCGAGGCCTTGGGTCGGGCCAATTGGTAGGTTGAGGCCTTGGGTCAGGCCAAATTGTTAGGGAAAGGCCTTAGGTGGGAGCCGGATAGGTAGGTTGAGGCCTTAGGTCGGGCCAAATAGGTTAGGGCGAGGCCTTGGGTCGGGCCGGATAGGTAGGGTGAGGCCTTGGGTTGGGTCAAATAGGTTAGGGCGAGGCCTCGGGTCGGGCCAAATAGGTAGGTTAAAGGCCTTGGGTCGGGCCAAATAGGTATGGCGAGGCCTTGGGTCAGGCCAAATGGGTAGGTTGAGGCCTTGGGTCGGGCCAAATTGGTAGGGCGAGGCCTTAGGTTGGGCCGAATAGGTAGGTTGAGGCCTTAGGTCAGGCCGAATAGATTAGGGCGAGGCCTTGGGTCGGGCCAAATAGGTAGGGCGAGGCCTTGGCTCGGGCCAAATAGGTAGGGCGAGGCCTTAGGTCGGGCCAAATAGGTAGGTTAAGGCCTTGGGTAGGGCCAAAATAGGTAGGGCGAGGCCTTGGGTCGGGCCAAATGGGTAGGGTGCAAGGCCTTGGGTCAGGCCAGATTGGTTGGGCGTGGCCTTAGGTCGGGCCAAATAGGTAGGTTGAGAGCCTTAGGTCAGGCTAGACAAGTGAACAAATGGTGTTCAGCAAAGGTGGATATAGGCGATATGTGGTTAAAAAAGGGCAAATGGTAAATAGGGGAAAAAAATATTGGGGGAAAGTTGGCAGAAAAACCGATGTCGATTCTACATGACCGATATCGGTTAAGGGACCGATACCGGTTCATTAGGGCAACATGAAACCGATATCGGTGAAAGGCGAAAAACATTTAAAAAGAAAAATACGGCTTGTCATTGTCACTTTTGTTATTTGCAAACCAAAAACTTGTCTGACGTGGAGAGTTGAGATTAGAGGCTTGATTGAGTGAGGTGGAGCATGTCTGCAGAGTTTAGTTCAGCAGATCCAAACGCAGGTGAATGAAGATTGAGTGGTTGCGGAGTCACAAGCAGCGAGACTAGAGGCTGGAGTCCTCCATGCGAGAGGGTGTATTCATATGCTACAGGAGAGATTGGCAGATCAGTGGGCGGTACCAATATCCATGGTACCTTTGAGGACAGAGAGGCCTAGCGAGAGGGGTCAACAATCACGATCATCACCGAATTCGGGATGAGGTGTGAGGGTCTAAATAAATGTTAGCAAGGTATAAGAATAAATAAGAGTACTGACCTGCGTGTCGATGATAGAGAAGATGTATTTTGTTTAACATCTAAATAAAACGAGATATGTATGTTGATTGGAGTTATAATAATAAAAATGTTTGCGTTGTTGACTTTCGGTGTTTTGAAAAAGGATAAAGGGGAATGTGATTAAATAAAGAATACACAAAAAATATTTATATTTACCACACATGATAGGTTATGGTAGGGGATGGTCGAGCTAACCTTGGGAGACCCCATGTCTCCGAAGTGCTGCCTACATAGCCCATTGCACAAAGCAAGGAGGGGCCTCAGACCGATGTAGTTCTCCCTTAGGATCAGGGAGAGGTGAATTCAGGAAATTTGGTACGGTTTAGGCAATTGGTTGGTTGGTAAAAATATTAAGATTGGTAAAGGTAAGGTTGATGGTGTTGGTAATGAATTGGTGATGTTGTAAAAAGGTATAAGGGAAGCGAAAGTTAGCCTACCCAAGTAGAAGGGAACCATGTCCTGATTAAGGTCAACACACAATCCTAGATGCGAGGCAAAGTAGAAAGAGTGCTCCGTAGGTGAAAAGAGCTAAACAAACCACACAACGTAGAACGAGCTTGGAGCCCTAGGTACCCGTGCATAGACGAGAAGTCAATAGGTGAAAAGAGTTGTGTGATCACAATATATCGAGCGTACGTTACGTCCCTTGAGTTGAAACAAATGGTGAGGTGAGGTGGATGGTATAGGTGAGGTGCAGAGAACTTATTACAAAGTGAGTGTTCTGACGAAAGAGAACCTACCCTAAATAGACAAGTCCATGACTCAAAAGTTCCTTTTGAATGAGGCTTTTATTTTATTGAATGTAGACTGATCGATGCGGGAAGTCTACAAGGGATATTGATTGTATTATTCTTGAGGTCTTCACGAAGCTGATCAATGCGAGAAGCTTCTGCTAAAGGCTGACTGTGTATAGCTGTCCTTCGAGGGAGTAGTCTATTTATAGTAGCAGATATGATTTTAGTGCATAGCTGTCCTTCAGGGGAGCAGTCTATAGAGAATAGCAGCAATAATTTGGCATATAGCTGTCCTTCGAGGGAGCAGTCTATATTTAATTTAGATGACTAGATGTTCTTTTGGTGTGAAGCATCTAGTTTAGTAGGAAGTTTGACTCAAGAAAATCCCATAAGAATACGGCTTATCTTAATTCTTTGAAGTCATGGACTAGACTAAAAAGGGAAAGGTGTCGTCAAGGGGAGGTGAGAATCAAACTATGTGAGCTTGATTGTTATTATGAGGTGTAGGAAACAGAGTGTATGTAGTGGTATGTGAGCTCAAGGGACGAGCGGCAGGTAGATAAGAAGTGATATAACACTAATTTCAACAATAGAATGGTCGAAGATGCAAGGCATTAAGGGGTTCAGGCTCAGGTTTACCATTAAGCGAAGCTAAACGATAAGTGCCTGATCCATAGGTGTGAGTGATTATATAAGGCCCAATCCAATTGGGAGCAAATTTTCCACGTTTGCTCTTTTCTAGTTTGGTGACATGTTGATTCTCTTTGAGGACAAGATCACCAACCTTAAAAGTACGCTCATGAAGTCGCTTATCATAAGCACGTTTGATGCGTTTTTGATAGATTTGAAGGTGATCAAGAGCTGTAAGACGACGTTCGTCAAGAAGCTCCAATTGGGCTAACCGCTCTTGGCGGAAATCATCGTTGGTGAGAATATCCTGAAGAGATATTCTAAGGGAGGGTATTTGTATTTCGAGAGGCAAAACAGCCTCGGTACCGTATACCAAAGAAAAAGGTGTGGCATTAGTAGAGGTACGAATGCTAGTACGATAAGCCCAAAGGGAAAAGGGAATGTGATCGTGCCAATTTCTTCCGGAGTCATTGACAACTTTCATGAGGATTTTGGTTAGGGTTTTATTAGAAGATTCAGCCTGACCATTGGCCTGTGGATAGTAAGGTGATGAGAAACTAAGTTTGATACCAAAGTTGTCACAAAGGTCTTGTAACAACTTGTTTTTAAAAGATTTACCATTATCTGTTATTAGGCGATGAGGAATACCAAAACGACAGATAATGTGATGGTTAATGAATTCGACAATTTTTTCTTTTTTGATTGAAATGAGTGGAATAGCCTCCACCCATTTTGTGTAATATTCGGTCGCTGTGATTATCCAACGGTGACGTTGTGAAGAGGTCGGGTGAATCTCACCAATAAGGTCTAAACCCCATTGTGAGAAGGGCCAAAGATCTCGAGCGACCTGGAGCGGGTGGCTAGGAGTATGTTGAAGGTTGGCATGTTGCTGACACATAACACAACGCTTAACATATTCGTAGCAGTCGTTATTGAGAGTAGGCCAATAATAACCAAGGCGAAGGATTCGTTTGGCCACGGCAAGGCCGCTAAAATGTCCACCACAAATACCGTCATGGACCTGTTGGATGGTATGAGTGGCCTCCGCGCCAGTTAGACAGCGAAGGAGGATGCCATCAAAGCCACGTTTATAGAGGAGTCCCCCCATGACAACATAACGCGAAACACTTTTAAGAAAAGCACGTTTGCCGTTACTAGTAAGGTCAGGTGGGAGGACAGAGATTGTAAGGTAGTCGTGAAATTGGTGGTACCAGGTATCCTGCGAACTAGTAGACACAGTATTTATCGTACAAACTACCGGGGTTGAATAGGATGGGACAAAAAGTTGTTGGACCACGACGAATAATTCAGAGTCAGTTGGTGCGGCGGGAATTTGCGAGGCTAAGCAAGCCATAGTGTCCGCAAATTTGTTAGTGGAGCGTGGAATGGTTTGTATAGAATAGTGAGTAAATAAGGCTAGAAGTGAATCCACGTAGTGTTTGTATTTTTGAAGTTCCTCATTTTTGCATTGGTAGACGCCCATAACTTGATTGACTACCAATTGAGAGTCGCCAAAAATGTTGATAGATTTGATGCCTAAGTGTAACGCAACTTGGAGACCCAGAACAAGGGCCTCGTATTCCGCTGTATTATTAGTGCAAGGGAAATCAAGCCGGAATGAAAGAGGCATAGGTTCAGCGTCGAGAGGAATGAGAACAACGCCGGCTCCTCTGCCGCGCTGGCATTTAGATCCATCGAAGAAGAGGGTCATTTGATACAACTCTTCCCGGAGTGAAAGAGTGGCGATGAGTTCGTCGGGGAAGGTAAAATTGGTAAATTGTTCCCCAGGTAAAGGGGCCTCCGCAAGTTGGTCTGCAAGAGTTTGTCCTTTGATTGACTTCTGTTGTACAAATTCAAGGTCAAGGTCGGTGAGGAGCATAAGCCATCGAGCGATACGTTGGTTTAGATGCGGTTTGGCGTACATATAATGAATGGGGTCTGTGTTGGTGATGACAAAAAGTTTTGTGATTCAGGAGGTAATGTCGGAGTTTGGTGGCTACGAATGATAGGGCAAGGCACAATTTTTCTACATGTGTATACCTAGTCTCATAATCCACGAGGGTACGACTTATATAATAAACGGCCTGTTCTCGTCGTGCCGAATCCTGATGTGCGAGCATAGCACCTATAGCATGGTCAGTGGCGGAAAGATAAAGGTAGAAAGGGCGGTCGTCCTGGGGTGGGATAAGCATGGGTGGCTGCAAGAGATAGGATTTGAGAGCTTCGAAGGCTTGGTGACACTCCTCACTCCATTGAAAGGCAATGTCCTTTTTAAGAAGGTGATGAAAAGGTTGACACCGATCCGAGAGTTGGGAGATGAAACGTCGGATAGATTGGAGCTTACCTTGTAAACTACGCAATTGTTTGAGATTTTTGGGTGGGGGCATTTCTAGGATAGCTTTGACTTTAGATGGATCGACCTCAATGCCACGCAAAGAGACGATAAAGCCAAGAAGTTTTCCCGAAAGAACACCAAAGACACATTTCTTTGGTTGAAGGCGGACAGAATATTGTAACAGGCGATCAAAAATAATGGTTAAAACATCGAGATGTTCACTACGATGTTTAGACTTGCCAAGAAGATCGTCGACATAATCTTCAAGGATAGTGTGCATAATGTCATGAAAAATGTAGGTCATAGCCCGCTGATAGGTAGCACCAGCATTCTTAAGGCCAAATGGCATGACACGATAACAGAAGGTTCCCCAAGGAGTTATGAAGGCAGTTTTGTGTTGATCGGCAGGGGCAACCAAAATTTGGTTGTATCCTGAAAAGCCATCCATGAGAGAGAGCATCTCATGACCTGCAGTTAGATCAACAAGTTGGTCAATGCTAGGTAAGGGGGAAGTCATCCTTAGGGCAAGCGAGGTTAAGATCCCAGAAATCTGTGCATATCCGAAGTCCCCCTGTCACTTTAGTGACAGGTACGATGTTAGAAATCCATTGAGGATAGTCAATAGGCAAGATGAAGGAAACAGAAAGGAGTCGTTGGAGCTCCTCTTTGACCAAGAGGGCAATGCGTGGATGCATTTTTCTCAATTTCTGCTTGACTGGTTTGGAATCGGGGTTTAGGGTGATGTTATGGACGGCAATGGTAGGATCAATTCCTGGCATGTCAGCGTAAGACCATGCGAAAGCTTGGTTGCGAGCACGGAGAAAGGTAGTAAAGGCGGCTTGTTCTGATGTGTTAAGGGATTGTCCAATCTTCACAATGTGAGGATCCTCCTCCGTGTGGATGTTGATTTCTATAGTAGATTCGTTCAGCATGGTTTGGGTTTCAGATGGTAAGGCTCGTTGAATATAAGAATCATCCGCGCCAAGGTAAGTGAGGATGGAGTCGTCATCCTGGCATTCAACAACATTAATCAAAGGCGAATCCTCTTCGATCATGTCTGGATACAGAAGGGGAAGAGAAGATGGGTCCTCATTATCGCGTTGATAAGTGAGAGGACCTATGAAGATAGCATTTATGAAAAAAAAAAGTTAGGAGGGATGGATTCAGGGTCTATAGATTCTGTGGGTGATGATGGCAAAGTGGGTGATGATGGTTTGGTAGGGGCGACGTCTTCTTCTTCCAGGATACAGCTGACAGGAGGTGTCTCCTGTGTAGGTGTTTCGGGAAAACCGAGACCACTGCGATCATTATGTTTACGGGTAGTCACGGGAATGAGTGTATGTCGGCCTTGTTCGTAAAGGCCAAAACCAAAGCCTTTCCACGCACAGCGAGTCAAGAAGGTGAGGGCGAAACGACGATTTGTCAAGTATTGAAAATCGGATTGGAAGGGAACCACACCAAGAGGAGGTTTAGGGGTAATGGAGGATGCGTCAACACCCCCATACGTTAGGTTAGTGCGGCAATGGGGTGGTCCGTAAGAGATTACCTCCCCCACGTGACGGTCGTAGGTGGGATGTGCATGTAATTGTCCGTACTCCTGCGGGGTAGGGAAAGAACTAACGTTATATAGGCGGTACTCCCCCAGCGTAAGGCGCTGAAAAACATCTACCAAGGGGTCAGAGGTTGGAATGTTAGCTGCGGGAAGGGAAGTGGTTTTTACGATGGTGGTTTCATCAGTTGAAGGCGTAGGCGCGGTTGAGGTGGATGGTTGAGGTACATTTGAAGAGGATGGTTGGGTTGAATGTATGGGTGTCTTGATTGGTATAAGCACATCGTTAGGGCGGTATAACATATTGCAGGTTTTAAAGGGGGGAGGGTCAGCTTTTACGGTGTAGGACTTCCCCTCGTACTCAAATTTTATGCATCTGTGTAATGTTGAGGGAACGCATCCCATGGCTCGGATCCAAGGACGACCCAGCAATATATTATATTGGAACTCTCCCTCTAAGACATAGAAGAGTTCGGGTAAAGTACGTGGTCCTACCCGAATGTTGAGGATCACGGTGCCTAAGGTAGAAGTAATAGCGTCATTGAATGACCGCAACATGATGGGGTTGGCACACATGCAACTAGAAGGGATATTCATTTGTTGGAAGGCTTTTGAAGAGATGATGTTTAGGCTAGCACCCCCGTCAATCATAACACGATGTACCCGAATGTCCCAGATGTAAGCTGAGATGAAAAGAGCGGGGTCAGGATCTTCTGTACCAAAGTCAACAATTTCGTCTTCGGAGAAACTGACTACAGCAGCTTGTTGTACAGAGACAGAAGTGGTTGGGGCAGTGGGTTGTTTGGTGAGAGAAGCAACGTGATTGGGTGTTAGAATGGAGGCAACAGGTAGGGTTTCATTAGGTAAAACCTCTATCCCTTGAAGGATCTCAACGAGAGCTTGTCGATGAGATTCAGAAGTCTGAATGAGATCATACAGTGTCATTTTTACGGGCGATTGGTGAAGCTGTTTAATCATATTTCGGTGGGCAATGCCATTAGAGATGGGATAGGCGGGTCCGCGAATGACCACTTTAGGTGGTGGTGCAATCGGGATGTTTGACGGAGAAAGAGATGCCGCAGGTGTGTTTTCTTTCGCTTTCCCATTGTTTTTCTGCCCTCGAGTAGCGACACTAATCATATTAATCTCGTAGACCTGAGATGAGGAAGATGGTTGGGATAACTCATGGTCTTCAAGAGGTGGGGTTGTAATAATGATAGATCTTGGTGAGGCGGGGACAGATGGTATAGGAGAGGGAATGGAAACTAAAGGTCTCTCCCTTCGTAAGTTGTCTTTCTTAATCTTTCGATCAGGGAGAGGTGACTGACGAAGGATGGTTTTTAGAGCTTTGCATCCCTCCACATCATGTCCTAGTGTGCGGTGATAAGCACAAATTTTAGACTCATCATAACCCATAGGTCGGGGTTTGGACGGATCATAAGGTCTAAGTGGAGGTAGGGAAATGGTCGCATTCTCCACCAACATAGCAAGGATTTTGGCGTAAGATCCTTTGAGTGGGTCAAAATTGGAAGAGGATGAGGGTATTGGTTGTGCGGGTTTTGGTAATGTTTAGGTGTGGTTGGTTCGCACGGGTGGTGGTTTAGCCGAGGGGTGTTGATACGTGGTTTTCACTAAGCGTGATTTATTTGGCGCAGAAGCTATGTTGGATGACGAGGCCGCAGCTGATGTGGTATCAGAAAACAACCACGGGGAAATAGGAGTGACTGAAAACAAATCTTTTGATGATGGAATTTGTTTAGGGTTGATAGGTGGACAGGATACGTGGAGTGACGGTGTTGCTATACCCTGGAATTTCTGTATGGGTGCGGAAGGCGTAGGTTGTTTTGAAGAAAACGCAGGAGGTATGATATATTGATGTAAGGTAGAGGGATGGGGTCCCAATATGGAAGGTAGGTATGACGATGATGGTTTTGATTGTGATAAGGGCACAGATTGAGTTTGTCTCCTAGGTGGCGGGACGGATTTATTTTTGGATAGATCGAGTCGCTTAGGCGGGTGCGTTAGACTGGGCATTGGTGAGGTCCCAAGCGTAGGGGAAGATCTGGTTAAGTTGATAGAAGCGGATAGGGCATTTGGTAGAGGTGAGGGGGGTGAAGGTGAGAACAGGGGAATTTTAAGCTTCTGTAAACACTTCGGGTATATGGTGGAGACATCAGGATCAGTCATTTGCATTTGGGTAGAAAAAGGGATACTCAAACGTTCCCATAGGATTCGTCTATCTTCTGAAGAATGACAGTCTCCAGGTGTGATTTGTAATTGTTGTACGGAAGAAAGGTGGGTTGTGATTCCAGTCCACTGTGGGTGTGATACAAGGGGTAGATGAGGCACTGTATCAATAAGCGTTAAGAGGTCCACCGGTCGTTGAAAAGATTTAGGTGATGAGGGACTAATAGGTAAGAGGGCGTGTTTAAGGGGATCTGTCATGTTTGAAGAATGTGGTGATGTCGGTGTAAGAGATTTATCGTCTAAGGATGTCAAAAGGAGTGGCGAGGCTTCCTCTTGTGCGGCAAGAGCGGTAGAAGGGGATGTTTGGGAAATAGATAAATTAGATAACATCCGCTCACAGTCTTGTAGGGATGTGGTGTAAGAAGACTCATCGATGAGAAGAGAAGTCCGGGTAGTTAACTCTTTTATGGGTAAAGGAATGATTTCACTTTGGCTTGATGGTGGTGAAGGAGGTTCAGACTCCTGTGTTGGTGGAGAGCCTTGATTCAAAAATTTTTCAATAGAGGCTTTTGGCTGAAAATCGAAGACTGCATGAATCTCATGAACACTCTCCTCAGCTAAGATATCTTGGTTTACGTTACTGTTGGACGAGTGATTCGGGAATGTCTTGTTGAAAATTTTTAGATTTCGGTTAGCAGAGGCGTTAGGATTATCGAGATCTATATTCCCCGCATCAACCATTTCCTGCACTATGTTTTTCAACATCTTGCAGTTCTCATGACTGTGTCCCTTCACGCGGTGGAAGTTACAGAAGTCATTTTCTTTGTACCAGGAAGGTATGGCGCGAGTGGAATCAAACCCGGAATGAGGTTTAACAGGAGGTAAGGTAATGGCTCCTGCTTTGAGCAATTTTTCCAATATCACACCATATGTTTCTCCCAAGGGAGTGTAGTTGATGGGTTTTGCTTTATACTTATAAGTGGTTTTCGGTGGGGTATTAGACGGTGGTTGGGATTTGACCATCACCGCGTGGACAGCTCCTTTTGATTTAGAAGAAGTGGATGTGTGAGGAGTGGCGGTATTTGGTTTATTGATAGAATCAGGAGTTCGGAAATTGGGGTTTTTGTTACGCAACCGCAATTTCTCCTCTTCTAAGGCTCGAATTTCTAATTTTCGGGCCATAGTAAAGGCCTCGTCGAATGTACGGAAAGTTTGAATTTGGAGGGTGGGGGAGATGTGCTTAGCGCAGGCCCGCGTAAACAGTTCGATAAGTTCGGTTTGAGGTAAGGCATACGTAAGTTGGTTGATAAGGCCCCGCCATCATCCAACGAAATCTGTGATAGATTCGTCCTCAAATTGTCGGATGGCATAGAGGTCGGTGATAGATACTTTCTTGGCAATGTTAATGGAGAAATGATCCAAGAAAGATTGGGCTAGCTGGTTAAAAGAAAAGATCGAGTGCTGGGTTAAAGCACTGTACCATTCCAAGGTGGGTCCTGATAAGGACATGGGAAAGGTGCGGAGTAACAAGGCATCATCATGGGCGATCAAATAACAAGCGTGTCTAAATGATCACAAGTGTTGTTGAGGATCCTCTTTACTGTTAAAATGAGTAAATTTTTGCAACTCCCATTAAGGAGGATATGAATGAAGGGGGACAAAAGGGTGAATGGGCTCCCGACAAACTTGCTCATATGTCAAGGCGCTACGACTTCCCGAAACAGAAGCCTCCAGGTTTTGCATTTTGTCCATCATTTGTTTAATTAGATCAGTAGTTGGATGAGATGATGGTGGGATTGTGGTAAACGGAGGCAAGTTGGGCCAAGGACCACCGCTAGACGCTGGTGGGGTTAAGTGTTGGTAAGGTGTGGAGGATGAATATGTTGAGGCAACTGAATAGGGATGTCCCATATAGGATGTTGAGGTCACCGGATACGTGTATGGGAGTGAGAAGGTAGGTGGAGCTTGAGAAGGAAAGCTCATGTGGATAGGTGGCAGAGAGCAAGTCATGAACGGAGCAGTCTGCAAGAGAGATGAGGTAGGGGCATTCGGTGGTAGTGATATGTGGGGTCCAAGATAAACCAAAGGAAAGCTAATCGGGGTCGTATGAACCTCTGAAGCTGTCAGATTGGGAGATGGGGCTAAAGGTGCAGGAAGTAAGGCGGTGTTATCAGGAGGAGTGGGAGCTAAATGAGCAGCTATACTAATAGGCATGCCAACAAGGAGATGACCATCAGGCGTACGGTCAGGGGCATGAGACAAATAGTATTGTACAGCGCTGGGATTGGCATCTAGAAATTTGGCAAAGTCCTTGTCTCCTACAGGAATTTAGGGGATCTCACTGGTGTCCGTAGGGTTCCCTATAGAATGTGAAGGGGGTGATTCAGGAAAAGACACAGAGCAGGCATGTGAAACCATGGCGGCGGCTTGCTTCCGAGTGATGACAACCATGGACAAGAACACAAAGGAAAGTTTCAATCTATCAAGAACAAAAACAACCTCAGAATGATGAATTTGGCAGGTTGCTGGTTTGTCAGGGAACTGATAAAAGACAATAACCGATATCGGTAGGATAACCGATGTCGGTCAGACTGGAGCCGACGTCGGTAATATAACCGGTGTCGGTATAATAGAACTGGTGTAAGAAGAAGTAAGAAGTTGTTGATTTGGTGTTAACAGTGATTATTAAGCCTACCAAATTGTTCTGTAGTGATCACAGAAAACAGTGGATGACAGAGAAATAGAAACTGAAAACAAGCAAGAATGCACAAACAAATTAACAGACTAACCCTAGGGTTAATTTTAATAAGTTTGGGCTTATGCCTTTAGATGCAGAATGATGTCAAAATCCTAAACAACAAGACCTAGGGGAAATGTCAAGTTTGTTTTGGCTTATAAGGTTACCTTAATCGGGCGGAGGAATACCGCGGAAAAGGGGGGATGTTTGAGCTGTTGTGTTAATTGTGAAGTGATTCGGTATGTGTTGTGCAGTGAAACTAGGGTTAATTTCCTGTCAATACCATGGATATCACCCCCACGTGTACGACCTGTTACTTAATCTATGTTCACTAGAATTGAAGAACAACAAGCAGGAATGCAATGCACGTGTTTTAAACCCAAATCGAAAATTATGTTCGATGAAGCAAGAGAGATGACTTTCACTAATGCGAAACTATGAAAGAAAGACAAATTCTTTACGAAATATATAACAAAAGTAGCAACAACAAGTATGCTTCCTAAAATGAAAATAAGCAAGAGAAACAGAAACCTGAAATGGGTCCCACCGGGCGTGCCAAAATGTTTCACTCGGAATGACTCGTTCCTATAGAAACAGATAAGAGTTAGGGGCTAGGAGGAATACCTGTAGAATGTCGAGATGGTGTGCGCGTACCGTAGAGAAAGATCAGGCTGATTGCGAAGAACTCCTTTTTGTCTTGGAAGGACTACCTGCAAATAAGAACACAAGACCACAAGATTTGATTAAACAATAAATGAGGAAACTGCCTTGGGCCCAGGAAATATAAAACTTCCTTTCGAAGGTGGTCAGTTTCCCTGCTAATATGAATTAACGCAAAAGACTGTAAAGTATCAATTAAATTGTTTCATTGAACTGGGTAGGGGAAAGGCTGGTTTTCTAGTTTTGATCAGAGGAACCGATGGCGGTTACTGATAGCCGATGCCGGTTACTGATAACCGATACCGGTGGGTTCTAAGATCTTCTGGGCTGGTTGTGGTGTTTGTAAGGCTGGTTTATGGATGATATTAGGAAATGAGATGATTTAGAAGCAAAAGAATAACAGTTAGATGCAATGGCACGTTGGGTAGTAGCTTCAGAGACGGATTTAGGAGGACTGAGATTCACAGAGCATAAGAAATGTTATACAGAGGACATGCAAGATGTGACTTACTGGTTTTGACAAAGATGCAAGTTGATCTCCTTGGTTGTAAACACTTCTGGTATTTCCACTCATCTCTGCTCTGTCAATCGAAGATCTGGACTCTGTTCCTCACTCGCAATGCTCTCTGTTGATCCAGAAATCCTTTGACTGATCTCCAAAATGAAATTCCAATCCATTGTTTTGGTTTGGGGAGCCCATTTACAGGGAACCGATGGCGGTTACGTAACCGACGCCGGTCGAGTAGGAACCGGCATCGGTTAGGAAAAAGTAGGCTATTTTTAGTAAAATAGCCCACCTTCCCTGCTTTTCTCCCGAGAGATCAGTTGCGGGTTTGGTCAAGTGGCTAGAAGGTCGGATTTGGGTGCGAGTAAGGAGGCATTAGTTATGGATGTGAGTCTAGACCAAGTCATGGGTCTTAATTAGGTTAGTTTAGGGTTAGGGCTAGGTCATGATGAGGTGGCAAAGTGAGGTGGCAGGCAAGGTGATGTGGATTTATCAATTATAAGGTAATTAATAAATAATTGTGTAAGGTTTAGGTGATGAGGTTAGATTGCGAGATGAGATGCGGGTCACAAGGGGTCGTAAGACACGAATTTGGTTTCTACATTAGCCCCTTATTGTCATGTAGCTTGTTTTGTAAAGCTGCACGGACAATAATATGAAGTCTGGTGTTACATCCGCTCGGATTCGTGACAATAGTGCTGGCACATTATCATTCATCCTCAACCCTGCCTCTGCCTGCACACATCAAAATAACAAACAACCATTCAATCCATCAAATCCCCACGAGTTTCTTTCTCACATTCTAGAAATTGCTACAGCAACCGGTATCATTTATAGTAAACCGGTACCAGTTTAGTAACCAATACCGGTTGTCCCTAACCGATACCGGTCACTGTCACCTTTATACAGCCTGCCTAAACCCACTGCCTACGACAATAATTTGAGCATTTATTTCTTTCTATACATACAAACGTACCTGAAACCCCTGATTACCTACCCCATAATACTTACCTCACCTATAACCCTTGCTATCATGTTTTCTTTTTCATATCTACCCACTTAATCTCTTATTCATAACACATGCAAAAATCAGATCACAATCAAAACGTTTACCTCTTGGGTTGCAGCAGCTTGCGGTGGCACTTGTCTTCCCTCTCGTCCCCACCTGCTAGATGCTTTTCCTCGTTCTGCCATGATCACCACTCTTTTCAAATTTGCCTTTCTACTTTCTGAATCTCAGATTGCATTCACCTTCCCAGTCTCTTTTCTTATCACCTAAATCTCTCATGCAATTTCCTGTCTCTTTTCTCCTTATCACTCAAATCTCTCATGAAAATACCTGTCTCAGTCGTCAAAAAGCGTTGCGTTCGCGTATTTAACCTCTTGCATGGCTCTAAAAATCAGAACTTAAGTTGCCACCCTAGCTTTTCTATTTTTTAGAAAAGCTCATACCTAAATCACCGGTATCGGTTATATAACCGATATCGGTCTATTACCTACCGTCATCGGTTTTATAACCGATATCGGTTACACACCTGCCTTTTTGCAACATGGTTCTTTTCTTCATTTTTTACCTAAATTTTTGTCGCACCCGCCTCTTTTCCTGCATAACAACACCATTTTACATATTTCTCCATCCATCACACATATCATTACCATTTCAATAACATCATCTATTTTGCAAAAAACAAACAAGCCATCTACTAGGGATATCAAAAAACTATCAATCTATACATCATTTGGATACAGCTCATCTGATACACATATAACAATGACACAAAACCAACAATTCATCACATAACCTGTCATTCATATATACGTGCAAAAACAAAAACATCAACATCATCCATATATCAACATGTCACTTAAACTCATCATACATTATATATTACCAACCATTAACGCAATATTTACACACATTCTGAACACTGCATGTGGATCAAAACATCGTCTCTATATATATATATACAAGTTTTCAAAATATACAATGTGCCCTGCATCGGGGCCTCTGTGATCTCATCATCCAATCAAGCTGGCGCGCAGGCCGCAATAAATATCAGAAATCTCGACTCGGCTCGCAGGCCAGTCCCTCGTATCAAAAATAGATATACACTCGGCTCGCAGGCCGGTATCCACTATACAACCCCTACTCGGCTCACAGGCCGGTATACGATAAATGAATGAATGAATACATGAATACTACATAGGCACGCAGGCCTCTATCAATACACCCGGTTCATAGACCGGTGCCCATCTCTAAATACAAAAACCATGTCTGGGATCTCTCAGCTCTCCCCACTGCCCTCGGCACCTCTCCCCGCGGGTCCCTGTGGTGCCTCTCACCTCCTGCCCGTCACGGACACGCCAGCTGTGGCTGCACCTCCCTGAGATCTCTGGCTGTGAGAGGTCTCTGCCCTATAAGCTGCATAAGCCTGATACTCGACTCCGGTACCATCAAGAATATCCTGATAATATCGGGCCTCTGCTCTAACCTCCATATAGCGCTCTCGAGCCACTAAAGGAGTTGGGGCTGGTCCCCTGGCACCTAACACCAATGCCCCCTGTGCCTGTGCTGGTGGTGCTGGTGGTACCTGTGGCCGCGGTGGTGCCGGTACCTGTGCTGCTGCCTGTAACTGCACCTGTAGCTGTGGTGCTGGTGGTGGTGCTGCCTGTGCCTGTGCCTGAGCCTAGGCTAGCTGCCCCTGTAAGACCCCTATTTGTGCCTGCGCAGCCGCTAGCTGCCCCTGTAAGAGGTGCACCTGACCCCTGAGCTGATCTCTCTCTCCTATCAATGCAGCCACATATGGCTGTGCAGGCGGTACTATCCTGGCTGCTCTCTGCCCAGCCCACCACACCCTGTATGCTCCCGTGCACCCAGCATCATCTACACCCTCACCTGCTGGCCTCTCTGCAACCCAATCTGGATCTAAAGGCTGTGGTGCAGGCAGTGGGGCCTCTACATCATCCCTCCTGTACTGAGGGAAGGGAGGTGGCTCATCCTGTCGCAGCCCCATCTGCCTGCGTACCCTCTCTAGGGGTATCCTCTCATACTCTCCCGGCCTCTGTCCTGCTATCCAGAATGTGTACTGGATCAGACGCAGCTGTACGCGGGCTCCTCTGCCAGGATGGTGACCTCTGTAGGGTCTCCATACAATGTCTACTGCTGTCAGGCCCTCTAGCACATGTCCATAGTATGCCACATCCTGACCTGCAACAACTGCTCGTGGCTGGCCCACGACCCCCTACCACCTCTGAAAGCCATATCGGTATATGACCCGTGGCCCTGGCTGCTGGGGTAACCCTACTGGCCTGATGCATACGATGTGCTCATATGCCCAACAATGTAACAAAAATGTAGAAAAAATACCGAATCGCCTCCTCCGGCGATAGCCCCATAGCTCCCTGTATAATTGCACCAGGTATACTGGTGCCCATGCGTAACAGGTGTGCTCCTCCACCATCTCAAGCAGCACCCCCATCAATGCTCATGGAAAGCGGCCTCCCTCTGAGTCCGGGAGGGCGAAGCAGGTAATCCCAATCATCATCAGCACAGCCAGTCGTGTCTCGTGTCGATGTGCACGGTACATGTCACCGTACCCGATACTCGCGCTGTGGTAGGTCAGTAGCGTGGTTGCATCCCCAAAAACCTGCAGTATGCTGTCTATGGCAGTCTCTAAATCTACCTGGAAGACTGCCTCTCCCTCGATAGGTAACCGAAGGATGCGATACACATCCTCCAATATGACAGTCATCTCCCCAGTCGGGAGATGGAACACATTGGTTACCGGATCCCATCTCTCGATGAGGGCGACCATCAGGCTGTGATCTCTCTCTATCGCTCTGTACCTCTGGACTCCACCGAGTCCCACCTCGCGCATGATGGCCCAATGAGCCGCAAATACGTGTGGCCGCATCCGCACCAACAGCGGGGGCATCCTATCCCGCATCGTCAACTGCTGACGTGCTTGCAAAACCAACCCACATCCTTAGACCTACTCTTTATTACAACATCTACTTTACCATCTAAACCCCCTTTTTTATCCCCACCCGCACCAAAACCCAACCCCAACCCCAACACAACACCCACCCCAAACCCAAACCCACAACAACAAAAACAAACCCACCCAACCCCAACACACAACAAACCCCTCCCACACAAACCGACGCCGGCCGATACACGACCGACGCCGGTCCCTTCCCAAGCAGGCTTTCCATATCATTTGCGACCGATGTCGGTCGCTTAGTGACCGACATCGGTCACTGTCTTCTCCCGGAGCCGAACCCCCGCGCGGCCCCCAAAACCCATTTTTCACCTATTTCTACCCATTTACCCACCCAAACACCCTCAAATTCTACCCTCCTAGCCGCCTTAGCATATTTTACCTATCTACTCTCTCCCTTTTTCAAATTACGTCCATATACTCCTACTTTCCTACCAAATACAAATCCCTACCCAAACCCCCAATCTAGCCTAATAAGCATTTAAATGCACAAATTCAAGATTTTTGAACCTACCCGAATGACGACACGTCGTCGTGGTGGGATGGGTGGTGGCGGTCTAGCTGGTCCAGCCCCTCCTGCTCCTCCTGCCTGTGCCGTGGTTCCAACTCTGCTCTGTTGGGTCCCCGGCCAATCAACTGCTTCCTCCTCCTCACTCGGACCCACTATCAACTCTCTCCGCCAATAAAATAACTCCACCTCACTCAATCAAACCTCCAATCTCAACTCTCCACGTCACACAAGTCAATTTTGTTTGCAAATAACAAAAGTAACAATGACAAGCCGTATTTTCCTTTTTATAGGTTTTTCACCCTTCACCGATATCGGCTTTATTTTGCCCTAAGGAACCGGTATCGGTCCCTTAACTGATATCGGTCATCTAGAATCGACATCGGTTTTTCTCCAAATTCCCCCATTTTTAATTTTTATTTGCCCTTATTTATCATTCGCCTATATCCACCTTTGCTGAACACCATTTGTTCACCTCTTTGGCCTGACCCAAGGCCTCGCCCTACCCATTTGGCCCGACCCAAGGCCTCGCCCTAACAAACCGGCCCGACCCAAGGCCTCACCCTACCCATCGGCCCGACCCAAGGCCTCGCCCTAACAAACCGGCCTGACCCAAGGCCTCGCCCTACCCATTTGGCCCAACCCAAGGCCTCGCCCTAACCATTTGGCCCGACCCAAGGCCTCAACCTACCCATTCGGCCCGACCCAAGGCCTCAACCTACCTATCCGGCCCGACCCAAGGCCTCAACCTACCCATCCGGTCCGACCCAAGGCCTCGCCCTAACCATTTGGCCCGACCCAAGGCCTCAACCTACCCATTCGGCCTGACCCAAGGCCTCGCCCTAACCATTAGGCCCAACCCAAGGCCTCAACCTACCTATCCGACCTGACCCAAGGCCTCAACCTACCCATCCGGCCCGACCCAAGGCCTCGCCCTAACCATTTGGCCCGACCCAAGGCCTCAACCTACCTATCCAGCCCCACCCAAGGCCTCGCCCTAACAATTTGGCCTGACCCAAGGCCTCACTCTACCCTTATGGCCTGACCCAGGGCCACAACCCAACCACTTGGCCCGACCCAAGGCCGTATCACTTCAATACCATACCCACAATCAACGTTTTATTTTATCCATCCATCATGTACCTTTTGTTCAATCGAGCTCACCTATTCATGTTTTAGCATGATTAGGGTCCTTGACTTGATCTGTCGACCAACTTTGCCTAGACCTAGACCGTGACGTTTATCTCAACCAAACCAACCATTTGGTACTGCCGAACATGCCTAAACATTCCTGTACCTCACCTGTTATATACCCTGGAGCTACTTCCTATGCCTTGGATACCAAGATTATATCACCCTTGTTTGGATAAACTATCGACCTTTGCCTACACATTGCTGGTTTGCTTGTCAAATCATGTACCCTCGTCATACTATTGCATTTCAACATGCGTCTGCTTCCTTGGACCTACCCCACCACCTTACCATCCTCTCTACAACATGTACCCTTTATCAACCCTATCCCTGATTTCCCGTTCACTCAATCTACGATAGATTTGAGGGGGATTACCTATATCCTTAACATGAGAAACCAATTCATATTATTGTCCGCGCAGCTTTATAGAACAAGCTACACGACAATAAGGGGCTAATGTAGACACCAAATTCGTGTCTTACGACCCCTTGTGACCCGCATCCCATTTCGCAACCTAACCTCATTACCTAAACCTTGCACAATTATTTATTAATTACCTTGTAAGTGATAAATCCACATCACCTCACCTGCCACCTCATTTTGCCACCTCATCATGACATAGCCCTGATCCTAAACTAACCTAATTAAAACCTAAAACTTGGTCCACACCTACACCCATAACTAATGACCCCTTTCTCGTACCCAAAACCGACCTTCTAGTCACTTGACCAAGCCCGCAACTGATCTCTCGGGAGAAAAGCAGGGAAGGTGGGCTATTTTACTAAAAATAGCCTACTTTTTCCTTACCGATGCCAGTTCCTACTCGACCGCCGTCGGTTACGCAACTGCCATCGATTCCCTGTAAATGGGCTCCCCAAACCAAAACAACGCATCAGAATTTCATTTGAGAGATCAGTCAAAGGATTTCTGGATCAACAGAGAGCATTGCGAGCGAGGAACAGAGTCCAGACCTTCACTTGACAGAGCAGAGATGAGTGGAAATACCAGAAGTGTTTACAACCAAGGAGATGAACTTGCATCTTTGTCAAAACCAGTAAGTCACATCTTGCATGTCCTCTGTTATAACATTTCTTATGCTCTGTGGATTTCATTCCTCCTAAATCCATCTCTGAATCTACTACCCAACGTGCCATTGCATCTAACTGTTATTCTTTTGCTTCTAATCATCCCATTTCCTAATATCATCCATAAACCAGCCTTACAAAACACCATAGCTACTAAGAAGATCCTAGAACCCACCGGTATCGGTTATCAGTAACCGGCATCGGCTATCAGTAACCGCCATCGGTTCCTCTGATCAAAACCAGAAAACCAGCCTTTCCCCTACCCAGTTTAACGAAACAATTTAATTGATACTTTACAGTCTTTTGCGTTAATTCATATTAGCAGGGAAACTGACCACCTTCGAAAGGAAGTTTTATATTTCCTGGGCCCAAGGCAGTTTCCTCATTTATTGTTTAATCAAATCTTGTGGTTTTGTGTTCTTATTTGCAGGTAGTCCTTCCAAGACAAAAAGGAGTTCTTCGCAATCAGCCTGATCTTTCTCTATGGTACGCGCACACCATCTCGACATTCTACAGGTATTCCTCCTAGCACCTAACTCTTATCTGTCTCTATAGGAACGAGTCATTCCGAGTGAAACAGCCCACTCATCAATAATGTCTGTGAAGGTACCCAGAACATCAATTGGGTGGAGATCATTTGTATGAATTTGACTGAGAAGTTGTCTAACATGCAACAAACCAAGAAGTTCAACATGAATTCTTATCTTATGTACACCCTAGCGGAATCCCGTCAATGGTTTGGTTTCACATACATCGAGGGTCAAAAGGGTGATCCCATCTATGCATACTGCCATCAGTTTACAATGGAAACTAGCAATCATAACTTTAGGAGGGTGAATTATTCTTTTACCATGTACATTGTGAGGATTCTAGAAAGTGATACTGCTAGGAGATTTTATGATTAAGCCATGAACCTGATAGCAAAGTATGGAGCTTACTTCATTCAATTCAGAAGGTTTTCATATATCAGGTTAG
Source organism: Taxus chinensis (assembly GCA_019776745.2). Lineage (NCBI taxonomy): Eukaryota > Viridiplantae > Streptophyta > Pinopsida > Cupressales > Taxaceae > Taxus > Taxus chinensis. The sequence goes on from CM034149.1 coordinate 938,305,236, forward strand.
CCAGTTACAAGAATACACCTCTCAATCTTCCCATGTTTTGTAATGACAATATGGCTTTGATTGAGGTATGCAGACAATTGGATAAGTTGCATAGGACCTACAGGGACAAGAAAATCACTGGGCTGCATTTTCCCATATCTTTGGGTAACTATACATGTGACATAACTTTGGATGCTTAGAACATAGAAAGGGCCCTTTCTCCCATCGTTGTTCACTTCTTCAAGCCCAGGACTTGTTTTGATTTGAAGAAATTCATCGAGCTAAATCTCATAATCAACTATCATCATATGGCAGATACATAGGACTACTGGGCTGATTGCATAGATGACTTTGAAGCAACACAAAGGCATTACGGTAGATTCTCCCTCCAATTGATAAAAGAACTCAACCTATATCTGATTCCTGAAGGGCTTGAAGATGAAAATGCAGACTTATTGTCATACGGATATGATACTTTGATCAAGCATACTCCCTTGGAGGATCTAGACTGGTTCAAGATGGAGAAAAATGATTTAACTAAGATTATATCCCCTATCTTGGTGAGAACCAAAGTTTGGTTTGACAGAAGGGTTCGAGAGCTAAGGAATAATTTGGGAGAGTCTTCTTCCAAAGAAACTTCAACAATGAGGAAGGATTCACATACACCTAGCTCAAAGGTACCTACACAAACTCCTCCTCCTTCATCAAGTAAAGAACCTAAATCTTCTACCCCTTCCTATCTACTCATGTATATCAGAAGAAGGTGAAGGAGGTCAAAAAGGAGCCTATTGAGGAAGATCCCCTACTAAAACATTCAGAATTAGCTTTGGGGCCAGAGAACATCATTGTTCTAAGTGAAAGTGAGGATAGTGAAGTGCCAGTCTCTGCTAGAGCTTCAGAAGCCACAATGGATAAAGAGAAGGAAACTCATAGTACTGAGCCTCCAAGTACCCTTGATTCCTCTATCCAAGAAATCTCATCTACTTCACTCACATCACTACTAGAGGAAACAGTGGTAAATACTTTAAGTGCCATGAGTTCTCTTACCCTTGGTTCTCTTTTTCCTCCCTCTTCTTCCTCCTCTTTTGCATGGGTGCAACCTTTTGTTGACGGTAGGAAAAGGAAGTCTTCTTCTTGATTGACAGGACCAAACTTTGATGTTTTGGCAGCCTTGTTGGGCACTACTCCTTCTTCTCCTACAAAGAGAGCTAAAACCACTTCAAGGATAGTGATAGATGTCCAAAGCCAGAAATTTCTTGAGGTAGCAAATCCCAAGGTTGATAAGGTAGAACAGAATTTACTTACCTCTAATCTAGAGCTTTCAAGGATCCCAATGGGAGAATCTACCCATGAAAGTGAAATACATAACCTTTAGGAAACAGTAACCAAGGTTATTGGGAGAGTAGAAAAAGGCAAGAAAACTATAGAGCAGCTTGAATAGCAAGCTCATGTTCTTTCTGGTTTCATCAAGTCATTGTTTTTTAAGGACAAGGTTCTGGACCCTACCCCACTGACTGCCCTTCCGCCACCTATGATTCTTTAGTCAAGATGATGTCCAAAGAATTAAAGACATACACAGGTATTCCATCTATGGGAGAGCTATAGAAGCCATGGTGGATGACATGATCATTGTAGGTTTGAATTTCATTGGAGAAGCCTTCAAACTCAATGAGAAGGTAACTAATCTACAAAAAAATCCCTCCTCCACAATTGGAACTATGGATAAAGAACTTAAACTTTGGAGTAGTTGTAGAGTAGACCTTCGCCTGATGGGACAGACTGATGAAAATATATTGATGGCAAGTAAAGTCTTTGATGATGCCAAAGATAATTTTTCAAGGTCGTGGGTCTTTAGCGTTGAGTGGAAAATAAAAGTTCTGGAGGAGGCTCTAGGAGAATTGAGGAACAGTTGGCAAAAGTGAGAAGCCTTCAAAGTATGTGTGGTATCCACTTTTAAGGATATCCACTGTCACCTTCATGATGAAAATTCAGGTGTTCCTTTCTCCCTTCAGGAAATTAAAACTCAATTCAGGGATTTTGTTAAAGAAAACCTGTTCAAGGAGGACTCCATAACTAAAGAGAAGATAAAGGAGATTTTCTCTCTTTAATCTACCATTGAGGAATCTAGTAAAGAATATCATACGCACACTATGTTACACTAAGATCTAGGCTTAAGTTACTAACTTTTAGTCGTAGTTACAATAGGTTCCCATTCAAAGCAATATTAGATGCTTATAAAATAAGAACTTTCCATGGAAAATGCATACAATATACAGTAGGGGTAGAAGACCTCATCAATTCTCTAACACAATCTAAATCCAATGATCAACTTATCTAACAAACTTGGCCGTTTTGACCTAAAAAATTATGAATTAATTGATCCAAGGTAATGTTATTCTGAAATACGAAGAGTTTATAAAAACTGAACCTAGATTTCTCATTCAAGCAACGAACTAATTCTGCATAAGGAGGTAGGTTGTTCTTATTAAATACAGTAAAACATGACAAAATGTACCTACACAAGGATGAATTATTTTCTACTGCAAAAATGATTTCCAAAGCCATAAGAGTACACCGTCTTAAGACCAAATAACCCGTCAACGTTTACATCTTTTTAAGTAGAAGTCATCTTAGGTACCTGTCATGCTAGAGGCATTACATTCCTCCCTCCTAAAAACACCATCATTCCGATGATTAAATTAGTCAACCATTCCAATAAAGAATATAACTAATTCATAGTTCTTTCATTCATAATTTCATAAAAGAACTAGATTTGAGAAATTCAAATTTTCATAGTTATTCAGCTTAAAATAGTTTTTTCTGTACTAAATAATTTTAGTTTCTGCCCAAAACTGGAAGATTTATTGATATACAAGGAATACAATCTTAATGTTTTATCAATCCATAGAATCAATTCTATTAAAAAATATGGAAAATAAACTTTCATATCTTCTAGGTTTTCCCAGGTTGCACTTTCTTTGTTAAACTGGTCCCTTTGGACCTTACATTGACTTATTTCATGATTTCTTAAGTGTAACTAACGAGTTTCCAGCACTCGAATGGGTTTAACCATGATTATTCATGGATCTTAGATCTGCAAGGAATTCAAATTTAACACATGATAAATTTGAAACGTATTTCTTAAGAAAGGAAATATGGAAAACATCATGCATTCATCACAAAGCAGGAGGTAAAGCTAAACAATAAGCTATAGGGTTTATTATTTCAACAATTTCAAAGGATCACACATATCGAGGTGATAACTTTGTATCCTACCAAAATTTATAGAACTCTTTTTTGGTTTAACCTGCAAAAATACCTTCTCAGCAAGTTCAAATTTCTTGTCAACCCTTTTTAAGTCTACATAACTCTATTTCCTATCTGCTGCTTCCTTCAAATGTTCACTAGTAATTTTAACGTGTTGCTCCATTTTCATAAGGATTTCAGGTCCAATTACCTCTATGTCCTCAATGTTATCTCAGCTAGCTAGGGTTCTACATTTCCTTCCATTTAATGCTTTAAAAGGTGCCATTTTTAGAGAGTCGTGATATATGTTATTATAAGAAAATTCAACTAATGGAAGATACTCTTCCCATTTATACTGTTGGTCCATGCGATACATTCATAACATATCTACCAAAACTTGGTTAACTCTTTTATTATACCCATTTTTTTCTGGATGGTATGTGAAACTAAAATTCAGTTTGATCTCTAAGGCTACATTGAGTGTTTGCCAAAATCTAGATGTCATTCTTGGATCTCTATCTGATATGATAAATTTAGGTACTCCATGTAATCTGAAAATTTCATGCACAAATATTTTTGCTAAGACAGGTGAATCATCCCTAAGATTACCAGTAATAAAATGTGCTACATTTGTTAGTTTATCCACCATGACTAAAATAACAGCATGTTTATTTATTGAAATAGGCAACCCTTGAAAAAAATCCATGCTAATTATTTTCCATTTATACTGCAGTATGTTGTGAGGATAAAATAAACCAACTAGAAGCATATTTTCAGCTTTAACATGCTGACATTCTAAGCAGTGTGTTCCAAAATCAATCACATCATTTTTCATCCCTTTCGAAAATATTTTTTTTTTATGTCACCAATAATTTTTGTAATGCTGGGATGTCTAGAAAAAGGTGAGTTATGAAATTCAATTAATAATTTCTTTCTTAATTCATTTAAAGAAGGTATATATACTCTATCTTCAAACCTCAAGATTCCTTTGTCATCAAAGTGAAAACCTTTATATCTCACATCATTTGGATCTGCAGCAAGTGCTATTTTTACTTACAGAAAATAAGACTCAAATTCCATGATGCTTTTTACTTCATCCTTAAACTGAGTTCTCAATGTTATAAAAGAAGAAATATGCTTCCTATAACTCAACGCATTTGCCTCTTTGTTTTCCTTTCCTTTAATATATAACTTATGTCAAAATTACACTAAGATAGAAATTCTAACCATCTTTGCTAACTTGCATTCATATTTGGCTGAGTGAAAATATACTTTAGCCCAAGATGATCAGTCTTTAGTTAAAAATCTCTACCAAGGAGATAATACCTCCATACTTGAAGTGCAATGAACAATGGAAGTAAGCTCTAGGTCATCTGGAGCATATTTTAGTTAATGTAACTTGAGTTTTCTACTCTCATATGCTATAACATGCTCGTTTTGTAAAAAAATACCTCTAAGACCCTCCCCAGAAGCATTTGTTGCTACAGTAAAGTCTCCATTAGGATCAGATACATTCAAAATAGGTGCAGATGTTAACTGATCCTTTAGAGTCTTAAATTCAGATTCACATTTTTCATTCCACAAAAATTTCTTATCTTTCTTCTGTAACGAATTTATTAGTGCAACGACCTTAGGAAATTCTTTAACAAACTTCCTATAGTAACCAACAATACCCATGAAGCTTCTAACTTCATGTACATTCTTAGGTGCAGGCCACTCAATTATTACAACAATTTTTGATGGATCTACATCTATTCCATATTTACTTATGACATGTCCCAAATATTGTACTTTTGTCTCATAGAAGGAACATTTGGACAACTTACCATACAACCTTTTCTTTCTTAAGATTTCTAGAACTATTTTCAAATGTTCATGATGCTCATCAATTCTTTTAGAATATATGAGAATATTGTCCAAGAATACAAGTAAAGTAAAAATTTGTCCAATTATTCTTGAAAAATATTATTCATTAAATTCATAAAAGTTGTAGGTGCATTCGTCAATCCAAATGGTAAAACTGTGAATTCATAATGCCCGTACCTTTTTCTAAAAGTTTTTTTATGAATATCTTCATCCTTGATTATTAACTTATGATATCTAGATCGAAGATCTATTTTAGAATACATTGATGCACCACACATCTGATCAAACAGATTATCAATTCTAGGAAGTGGATATCTTTTACTTTAATTATTGCTTTGTTTAACATTCTATAATTGATTCACAATCTAAGTGTTATATATTTATATTTCACAAAAATTACTAGTGCTCCCCAAGGCGAGACATTTGGCCTTATTAATCCTTTAGTCAATAGTTCTTGTAACTATGTCTTAAGATCTGCCAATTCAATGGTATTCATTAGATATGGTGCCTTGGAAATAGGTTCCATTCCGGGCTTGATTTCAATTATGAAATCAAACTCCCTTTTGGACGGAAGATCGGGAAACTCTTCTAGAAACACATCACTGAATTTTGTAACAACTGGTATCTTTCCAAGAAATTATCACTTTCCTCAATCATTTCAGAAATTTTTATTACATACAAGGTGCAACCTTTCTTTTTGGCCTTTTTAAGTTACATAGCTGAAAATTTCCTAACTGAAATCTCACGTTTTATCCCCCGAATGTCTATTATTTTCTGTAGGTCATCCAAAAAATTAATATGTTTTTTCAAACAATCAATCTTTGCCTTATGTTCAGCTATCCAGTTAACACCTATGATTACATCATAAGACCCCAACGGAGCAACATAAATATCAACTTTAGTGGAAAAACTAGGCAATTCAAGGACTTCTTCAAAAAGACACATACTAACTGTGTGGACAACATTATTTCCATAGTGTACAACCCATGGTTTATCCATTTTTCCATTTTTTATTTTTAATTTCGAATCTAATTTAGTAGAAATAAATCATTGACTAGCTTCAATATCAAAAAGTATAGTTACAGGTATTTCTTTTTTAATTTTCTATGTTCTAAATAATCATAATTTAGAACACACATTCTAATCCAATTAATGTCATAACAGAAAACCATATGCAGTTGTAAATGACTCGGTTAAACACCGATCCTTCATTCCATGACTCGGTATCATACCTATCTCTCATGTTAACTTATTGATTTGTATATTAGGTATACTTTTTTCCCTTATCCTTTTTGGGGTGTTAAGTGTTCTTTTTAAGAGGCCTATCTTAATATTTGTTACCAATATTCATCTGAAATCTTGCTTCTTAAACTAGGTAACATAGGACAATGCAACCAACATCTTATGATAATTTGGCCAAATATTTTAAACTTATTGTTCATGTTTATATTCTTGGATAGAATACTCGTCAAATAGAATATGTCCTTCACCCCACTTTATCAGTTATCTAGAATGGTATTCACTGACTCCTGTCAGTCTAAATGTTCAAGGTTTTACCCTAGCCAAGGTTAGCAACATAGTCTAGTGTGGAGGTCTGCTCGCAGTGACTAAGGATACATATACATACTCAATCAACCTAAGTCGATTGCGTGTATCTAGTTACCCTAAGTCATCATGAGTTGACCCTAACACTAGAACATACCCCTAACTCTACCTAGGGTAGAATTGTGACCAAGTCATATTTATGTAGATCTAGATGATTAAACTCTAAAGGGTGTTACAACATGTCAACTGTAACATAGTATCCTCATGAAGACCCAATTCTTCACGAAGGTACTATTATTCAATTGGCGTGTGCCAACATCCAACCAAGTTCTCCTCATTGAGGTGAACATACCAAAGAAGAATTTAATTACTTATTATTTTTCCTTATTAAGGGTTAATTGAAGTTGTCCTACTGAAAAACTAGGTCCGTTAACCGTTAGGGTTCCAAGTAATAAAATTTCAATTGGAGTTGATCTATGCTAATACATCTGCCTCCAAACCTTTTCATAAGACTTTTTTTAATCCATTAACATAATTCATGTTTCACAAAATAGATTCAGCTTACTTAACAATGATATTAACTTAATTTACTTATGCAAGTCTTACCTTGATTAAGTTCTGAATTAGTTCTTTATTTTTTTATAATAGGCTTCATTAGAATGAAGTCCAATCCTAAATATTTTCTTTTCATTGGTCTTATTCTATTTAAGGAATTTATCAAGAGGAATCACACCTTCCTCTATCCAAGGTAACATTCAGATTTAATTCCAAGAGGTCTTAAACCAATCTATTAATCATTATAGGGAAGTTGTCTTCCCTTTTTATTATAAAGGATTTCGGTTCATTTATAACCCCATAGTATTTTACAAGATATCATCATGGTTTCATTTACACACATACATTGTTGTAGTAAAGCCGTAGTGGTTTAGTTGAATGTCTAATAATGAATGTCAACATTAATAAGTTGCATTTAAATAAGAGTGTAGTGTATTTAGTACTCTTAACCTCTAATTCATTTTAAACCAACCCCAGAGGGTTTATTACTTACATTTAAAAACAATTAGAGATAAGCTTATCATTTCCATTCAAAGAATACCCACAAAGATTACACATCAAGTTCAAACAAACCCACAACTCTTTCATTCATAAGAATGGGATTCATACATTATAAGTCCAAACACCTCAGACATTTCTAGTGTCAAACAACAATAAAAAGATCAGTTACAAGTAAAAATTTCTTTTCTAACAAATACATTTCAATAATGATCCATAATTCATCATAAATGATCCAGTCTCTTTGGTAATCAAAGGTGAATTCTAAAATATCTTTTCTCATTTCATCACTTATGAATTCCATCTGCAAAATTGCCAGCATGGGTCAGTTCATTGAACTAAGCATGATAAGAACTTAGCATTAAAAAGATGTGATGTTAGCTAATTGTTGCATAAAAATATTTCTACTATTATGAAACAGTTTAGGCATTACAGGAATACATACCAAAGAAAGTTACTAGACACTAATGAGAGAGAGAAAATGTGGTAAACATATCATAATTAAGAATAATTCATGATATAAACAACTTTGTCATACATAATATAACTAAGACAGTATTCCAGAAAAGTACCATTTCATCAAAGAAACAATTTTCCTTTCATATATTATTCACTGCTTAGTTAATCTAATCTAACATGAGAGATAACTATCCCTACTTTTTTTAGAAATAGATCAGTATTAGATAGAACAATAGTACTTTCATCTTAGCATTTTATTTCACTTAATTCTATCCTAGAATATGGAATGTCAGGTTCAAATCAACTTAGGAATAAGTTTAGGATGAAATAACAACATAATAAAGAAATATTTTGTAATCAAATGATCCTAAAACTCAAAAAAAGAGTTAGAAACAATTCCAAGTTCAATTTCAGCACTAAATAGATTTTGACAAGGATGAGATAAATTTTACATGTAATTGGAATCAACCACACAATCCCAAACAGGATACATCATTACCAAGGTTTAAGGCAACATAGAAAAATGGAGAGATTTAACAATCAGCTACAGCTTTGCAACCATTAAAATATTTTTCACCAATAAAAATACTTACTCAGAATATTTCTGACCAAAAAAACAATTCTTAAATGTAACCTTTTCTTTAGCTAACCTTTCCAAGCACAATTGCAAAGAGAGACCATTTTCCAATTTTACCTTTGAATGGTCAAAAGAGAATCAAGAATGCATAATGTATACAGATACAGTCATTCATAAAAATTTACCAAACTAAAATCCCAAATCAGAGATCAATAAGGATTCTTGTTGAATGATCAACAAACCAAGAGAGAGGAAAGAATAAGGAGAAATAAAATTCATCATCTTTCATCAATCCCAGAGAAGTGTAGGTAACCACATTTTACATAATAATAAAAAAATAATTTACCACAAGATATAGGGATGCTAAGGAAAAGTTCGACAGAAGAGCAAGTGAGAACCCACCCTCCAACTGAGACCCAAAATAGAAAAGGAAATGAATCAACATACTGAAATCCAATAGGAGTAATCGATTATTTTTTATCGATGCACATTTATCTAAATCAAAGTTATTTGAACCAAGATTGATGGTCAAGGTAAGGAAACATGTAAACCCAACACATCAACAAGACCATCGAGTTTTCCAACCAATTAAGTTGAATACATCAAAATAAAAAAATTACGCCATAATAAAAGGCCATTTTCCTTTCATTAGCAATAGCTATCCAAATACACAAAAGAACAAAACCGAATATCACTTCCCTTACGGAGTTTTCAAGTAATTTATGCTTCTGTTAAGCAAGTATTATTTTCAATAAACCAACAAGGTTATATTTACCAGATCCTCAATAAAATGATGGAGTTCTAGAAATTCTGACAGATGTACTCCAATCCTAGTAAAAGGAATTCAAAACAATTAATATTTCCTCAAAATCACAAGGATAGAAAACTATAATGGAAATATAGAATATATAACCCTAATCATAATACAGAATTTATAAGAACCCACATTACATTCTATATATTGATCATTCCTTGAAAACTCAGAAAAGTATGCTACAACCAGGGTCATAGAAGTTTAATCCTATTAAATATTCATACAAGATCCAACAATCATCAAAAATACAAATAGTTAATCTTATAAAGTATTCTCATTGAGTGATAAAAGGTTTTCCTAGAATAAGTTCCACAAAATTTAGCATCCAAGCTACCTACAGTTCAACATTGTTTACCAAGAGAACATACAGTTTCAACCAAACCTGAATTTTAAGTAAAAGGTGATAGGCATACTCAACAAGTAAAACAAGAATACCGAAGCCTAGATCACACTCTCCTCATACCATAGGAGTTGCAAACAACATTCAAATTAAAAACACCATAAATCACCCTCACAAAGATAAATGAAACAACCATGTAAAACAAGATTATTCCTAAAAGGATTCATTCAAGTTCAACATAGGTCAAGTTACTCACAAGTTTAACAAAAATACACATAGTTACAAACTCATCACAGGTTCCATTCAGAAGTTAATCCTAACTCATTTATTCTAAACAAGGGGATCGTAACCTAGAACAAATCATCCATAATAACAGTGAAGTCAAACAGTGAACATAGTAAATAATACAAGCATCGAAAGCAAGATCATAAAATTTAATAAAAACCCATTTATTCCCTAAGAGCAGATTTATTTTAATGAAAAAAATTAAGTAAAATCAAAACAACTTAATGGGAAGAGCCTATCATGCCTTATAGCGCTTCTCCTTCACCGTTTCACAGAAGATATTTGAGAAAAACTTCAATACCTTCTTCTTAGCCATGAATGTCAATAGAACCTTAAACTCTTTCCCTTTCCTTTTATAGTTTCCATATTCCCCATTAAAAGTTCAAATACATACAAAAATAACAGTCACGCAAGAGTTACAGTTACGCAAGTATTGAACTAGAGGTTTGAAGGATAGAAAAAACACCATGCAGAGCCCAAGCTTGGAAACAAAAAAAGATCAAGACAACCAAAAATCCTCATGCACCTTCCTAGATGGATTTTTCTCCAATTTCAAAAACATTAATTGCAAGGGACAGATAGTTCCCTCCATTTTCCTCACCACCGTTGTCTCCATTTTTTGCGAAGACTAACTTAAATTTTTGCATGCAACCAATTTTGATGGAGATGCCAACTCAGTTATTCCCAACTCTTCTAATGCACTTGCCAAAATTTGTGGTAGAAAAAGATAAGGATGAATTAAAACTCATTTAATTACCTTGAAACCGATGTCATCGACCACCTAATGTCCATGTGTTCCCTAGGCCACCTCTAGCTTATCCACCTTTTAAGTTAGATTAAAATTAGTTTAGGAAATCAACATAGGTCCATAGGTAGGTATTTAGTTAAGGTATTAACATTTTAATTTCAAGATACTAAAGAGACATAGGTTAGACTTAGCTCTAGGCTTAAGCTAATAACTTTTAGTCGTACTTATAATAGGTTCCCATTCGAAGCAATATTACATTCTTACAAAAGAATAACTTGCCATGAAAAATACATATAATATACAACAGGTTCGGAAGACCTCGTCAATTATCTAGCACAGTATTAATCCAATGATCAACTGATCTAACAGAATTAGTCATTTTGACCACAAAAATTATAAATTAAAAGCATACCTTGGATCAATGCAATTGATCCAAGGTAATGTTGTTCTGAAATAGGAAGAGTGTATTAAAACTAAACCTGGATTTCTCATTCAAGCAACAAAATAATTCTGCATAAGGAGGTGGTTTATTCTTATTAAATGCAATAAAACACAAGAAAATGTACCTACACAAAGGATACATTATTTTCTACTGAAAACATGATTTCCAGAGCCGTAAGAGTACAGTGTCTTAAGACCAAATCACATGTCAATGTTTGCATCTTTTTAAGTAGAAGTCATCTTAGGTACCTTTCATGCTAGAGGTGTTACATACGTCCCTCCTAAAAAGAATCATTGTCTTGATTATTAACTTAGTCAACCATTCCAATAAATAATATAACCAATTCATAGTTCTTTCATTCAAAAGTTCATAACATAACCAGATTTGAGAAATTCAAATTTTCATAATTATTCATCTTAAAATAGTTGTTTCTGTGCTAAATAATTTTAATTTCTGCCCAAAACCGGTAGATTTATTGATATATAAAGAATAAAATCTTAATGTTTTATCAATCCACAAAATCAATTCTGTTTAAACAAAACTGGAAAAGAAACTTTCATATCTTCTAGGTTTTCCTAGGTTGCATTTTCTTTGTTAAACTGGTCCCATGAAACCTTACATTGACTTATTTCATGATTTCTTAAGTGCAACTGGTGATTTTCTAGCACTTGATTGAGTTTAACCATGATTATTCCTGGTTCTTGGACATGCAAGGAAATCCAAATTAGCACATGTGATCAATCTAAAACTTATTTCTTAAGAAAAGAAATATGGAAAACATTATGGATTCGTGATAAAACAAGAGGTAAAACTAAACGATAATCTACAGGGTTTACTCTTTCAAAAATTTCAAAGGGTCCTGTTATCCAAAAATCACTCCCCCAGGGTAATGTGATAACATGCATCAGAATATCCAAATCCCAAGAAATTTGATTGATTCAGAGCAAAAATCAGGTTTCTAGGACCCCTTCAGGGTTTTTTCTAAATCCCCAGGCCGAGGAAGGAAGGAGCAAGCTCTGAAAATGCGGAAAAGTTACAGAAAGGCAAACAGGTTGATCCAGGAAAAAGTGAAAAAATTGGCTAAGTCCTGCTCAAGGGAGCAACTGGAACATTTGGGACAGAAATACGCGGATCGGCCAAAAAGTCTCCAGGCGGCCCAAATTGCATTTGGGACAATTGGGCCAAAAGTACGTGGCGGGCGCGAAAGCCGATCCGGTCGAAAGAGAAAATTTGGCCAACTGCTGAGAGCGACGCGTGTGGGACATGTGGGCCAAAAATACCCGAAATGGGCAAAAAAGGGCCAGACAGTCCAAAGCAAAATGGGACAAGCGGGCCAAAAAGGCGCGAACCGGCTGGATCAGCCGAAATTGTCCCAAAGGGTCCAACGGCAAATGGGACGTATGGGACAAATGGACGCGAACCGGCCGGTTTGCCCAAAATCATCACAAGGAGCACTGTGCCAAATGGGACAAAAAGACGCGAAGGGCGCGAAGAGCCGGCAGAGCCGGGAGTCAATCAGATCATGACACGTGTCTTAAGGAGAGAAGGTCAAAAAGGTCAAAGGGCGAGATTTCGAGCACCGATCCGAACCAATGGGATAGTGCCACGTGTCCCAACTAGGGCCCACAAAGAAATTTCAAAGGAAAGCCCACCGAAAAGTAGAGGAGAGAGAATTATTCAGCAAATCAGAGCATGACACGTGTCATCCAAGTGGCAGAGCGCGGGAACAAATTCAAAAGTCTGTTTTCACTTGTTATGTGCCCTAAATCTTCAGATCGACATAACTTTCGATCCAGAGCTCGAATTTACACGTTCTTTATATCAACGGGAAGCTGATGAAATTCTCTACACGTTTCCAGGGTCAATCTTGCATTTTGGTTCAGATTGGAGGGAGAAAATCTGGAAATGCCTCTGGCATGAAATAACAAGCAGAAGTAATGCGTCAACAAACAATTTTAATGCAGCAGACAATTCGCCGCTTCTGTTAGGCAGCCCGTCGTTTCGCCAGAATCCACCGCTTCTGCCATAATGAGATGAGTTAAGTGCATTCTGGAGGTGGTTGGGGCAGATTTCAAGTTTCTCTCTCTCTTCTCTCTCATTCTTCCTATATATTGTAAGGAGGGGCTTCTTTCTAAAGGGTCGAACATTTTTGTTTTGCCTCTCCCTTTTCTCCTCAGGTGGATTGTGGAATTCAAACCTCTCATTTGAACTTTAATACTTTTCTACCTCTTGGCATTCTGCAGTGTATTGTATTAATCTTTGGAGCAAGTAATACATGTCTGTGGATGATTCTCAACCCTCTCTGTGTTCATTTCGTGCATCCTCCTGGTCTTTTACTACAGGTTTTTGTCATCTATGCATGATCTTATATCACATTCAAGTGGTCTATGTTTATTGGAAAAATAAGTGTTCTTCATTCCTCGGTGCATCACCTCCTTAGCTTAGGTTTATTTATATGCATTTCTTTCTCCCTGTCTCCTTGGTAGTTAGTTTAGGTTTTTGGGTAAACCTCTGCATTTCATTGGTGCATCTGAATAGAGGAATAGGAACCAGCCTTTCTCTGGAGATTCCTTTCTCACCCTTCAAGTCCCACACTTGGAGAAAGGATTCAATGTTATGCAATCACACTGGATGTTAGTATGATCAACCTAGAAATTTGATCAACATCCAGGGGTGCTGTGATTCTGCACTAACAGTTTTGGCACGCCCGGTGGGACCTAGAGGTCTCATTTCTATTGCAGCAAAGTTGATATGCACCTGCTGCAATTTTCTTTCTTAAAAGAGCTATTATTTGCATATCTAGCGACTCCAAAAGAAAAAATCAACTGGTTTCAGCAGTACAGGCCTAAAAGCTTATGAGAAGAATCACAAGGTCAAGAGTTGGAGAAGAAGAGGTGCCGTTTGAATACCTGCAATTATCTCCAGGAAGAAGGCAAAGAGGAAGAAGGATTCAGAGGTCTCCTTCTCCACCAAACAGAACTCTCTCAACTCCTCCACCTGACAGGCCTTTCTTTCGATATACAAGGGTTTTAAGACCAATCAGAATGGTGCAACCAGTGAACCCCTATGTCAACTTCACAGGCAGCAGTCCACTTGCTCTCAATGCACAAAATCCAATCCCAGTAGCAGCACTGAAGAACATTCCATACTTTACTGGAGAAAATCAGACCACTCCTGGTGATCATGTCAAGGACATTGCTAACATTTGTGCAATCCATGAGATTAACGAGATGCAATTAGCTGTAAAATTGCTGGCATCTTCATTCAAAGGGAAGGCATTACAGTGGTTTAGGAGCCTTGAAGCTGCTTCTATCACGAACTGGAATCAGCTGTGTATTGCACTTGATAATCAATTTGGAGAGAAGGGAGACAACCTGTCTCTTTTGGAGTAGTTGACAACCATCAAGAGAGCTTCCAATGAGAAGCTGACTGACTTCAACTTCAGATTTCAAAGATCTTGGGATAGAATTCCAGTAGCAGTCAGAACAACAACAGAAGGTGCTTTTCTATACTACCTTAAAGCTTTAAATTCTGATATTTCTATGTTGATTCAATCCATGGGAGGCACAACTATCCCTGCTGCTTATAATATTGCCATTAGAGCTGAGAATTGTCTGATTCAAGCTGGAAAGCTAGCTCCTAGGCCTCCAATGCCATTATACCCAAGTTTAGAAAGCCCAAGTACTAGTCAGGCACCTGTCTTAGCTCCTTCTCCCACTCCTAGAAATCAGAGTTCAAATGAAGCTTCCACTTCATCTCCAAGTGCCCCAAATGAGCTTCAAGAAGTCATGAAGCAATTGCAAAATTTAGGTAATGAGCTGGTCACACTCAAGAGACAGCAAGCTCAAAGTTTTAGACCTTCATATCAACCTCAAGTTCAACCTAATAGGCAGCCATATCAGCCTCAAAGACCACCTAATCCAGCTGCAAATATGAATCAAACAAGGCCTCCTGCCAATAGACCTTTCCAGCCCTATAATCCAAATGCCATATTTGCCTCTAAGGCATTAGTACCAGCACAAAATAACATGGCACAGGAGTACGACTGGTGTTACCCTTGCAATCTACCTCACAATCAGTCAGCATGTTTCAATGGTGCACTAAACCAGGCCTTGATGGTGCAAACCATTGGTGTTGCTCAAGATCCAAGCCAGGAGGAGAATCAACAGCAACAAACGCAACAAGAAGGACCTCCAACAGAAACCACATTGGTAAATTGGCAAACGGAAGATTTCTGTGGAGTTAACCAACAGCCTTTTCAAGGCATGGCTGCCAATACACGGTCAAAGAAGAGAAGCATAGGAGAGGGACAACCGTCTAATCCAGTTGTCCCTCAACCCACTCTTACACAACAAGGGGTCAGTAGACCAAACGCAGCTCCAAACCTGCAAAATCAACCCAAGGGCCCTGTTGTAACAACACATGTACCCGTTCAAGTTCAGGAAAAGGTTGTACCAAGTAAGGGGCAGCAAAAGGATAGTTCATCCCCTTTCAACATCATCGATCAAATGAAGAAGACACATGTGAACATTTCCATGTGGGAATCACTGGCGATCCCAGGACAACGAGACTTACTGCAGGCTGCAATGGCTAATTGGTCTGCCACAAATGTATCAAACCAGGGACATGAAAAAGCTCTCACTAATGCAGTACAACATGATGGGGGGCAGACAGGAAAAAATTTGAAGCCTCCACCATTCTATGTTTCGTTGATTGTTGGAAACCACTTGGTGCACAACTGCATGTTAGATTCAGGGGCCAGTAGTTCAGTAATGCCGAAGCAAATAGCGGATCAGTTGGGTTTGAAATATGAGCCAGTGCTGAAAGGAGTAGTACAGCTAGATGGAACGGCAGTAGGAACCGTTGGAGTCATCAAGGGGTTAAGCCTAACACTACATTCATGTCCTAATGTTACAGTTCTACAAGATGTATCTGTGATTGACCTTCCGCCACTCTTTGCGTTGTGTCTATCAAGAGACTTCACTGCGAAAATCGGTGGATATTTATCTGTAGATTGGTCACACATGATTTTTAGGACAAGGTATGGAGCCAAAGCAATAATCAGGTCAGAACCAATTGCCAATTTTCATATTGAGCCTTATGTACCAGCTCCTATTAACGCAAATTTCTCGGCCTTTGATCAAGAAGAGTGTTCAAGTGATCTAGAAACAGGTACTAAGGTCGAGGGAATTCCTGATTTAACTTTGGATGAATGGGCAAAAAAAAGTCATGAATTTGACCCATACAAGGAAATTGAAGAATCTGAATTGGGCGTATATTGTATACACGAGGAAAATTCACCCATCCCCGACATCATCTACCCTGAACAAAAGGATGAAAACAAAGTCTAGAGATTATTCTTCGATGGTTCGAGAAGCAGACAAGGTTCTGGAGGCGGTGCAGTGTTGATCTCACCACAGGACATCAAATATTTTTCAGCTTTTCGTTTCCAGTTTTCCTGTTCGAACAACACAGCTGAATATGAAGCATTGATCCATGGACTTCATTGGGCAAGGAAAAAGGGCATAAAAGACTTGCAGGTGTTTGGAGATAGCGAGCTAATCGTCAACCAAGTTAAGGGACAACATGCTACAAAGAACGACTTGCTGAGGAGCTACAAGAATAGGATATGGGACCTCATTGAGGATTTCGATGCTTTCAACATTGTGTCCATACCCAGGAAGAAAAATGAAGCCGCAGATAGGCTCGCAGCAGTTGGAGAAACGTTTGATGTGGTTGACAACATTAGAAGGGGAAAAACACAGCCACATATCCATGTGGTTGTAAGGCCAGCAGTCCCAGATAATAACACAAGCTGGCAGGTATTTGAGAATGATCAACAGATCGTTAACTTCTTGCAAGAAGAAGCTGAATTTTCAGCTAGGAATCAGGACAGATTAGAGCAACAGTATGGAGATCAAGTAGTGCAGCTGCGGACAAACAAGCTTCCTAAAGGGTTGGTAACATTGGAGTCTATCTTCAACCCTAACGACCAGTTCCATAAGGAAAAGGCAAACATACAAGTCAAGAGAGAGGATTTAGAGTCAATTCTGGTTGGGGAAGGCAAAACACTTCAAATTGGCAAAGTGGCCACTGAAAAGGAGAAATCAGATTTCATACAACTTTTCCAAGAATTTCCAGATGTCTTCGCTTGAAGCTATGAGGACTTAAAAGGATTCGATCCAAACTTGGCGCAACATACCATAGAATTGGATCCAGATGCCAAGCCCGTCAGGCAGAAGCAGAGACCAGTCAATCCACACATGGAGCCTCTCATGACGAAAGAACTGGACAAGCTGATTGAGTCAGCAATCATATTCCCTATCAAGCACTCAAGCTAGGTTGCAAACTTGGTTCCGGTCAGAAAGAAGAGCGGAGAAATCAGGTTATGTGTGGACTTCCGAGACCTCAATAGGGCATCTCTCAAGGACCATTATCCACTCCCTTCCATGGAGCAGATATTGCAGGTGGTAGCTGGTTCTGAAAGATTTTCACTACTTGATGGATACTCAGGCTTCAATCAAATTATGGTGAAGGAGGAAGACCAGTTCAAGACAGCCTTCACAACCAAATGGGGCACGTATGCTTACAAAAAGATGCCATTTGGACTGTCGAACGCCGGAGCAACATTCCAGCAAGCTATGGATATGGCATTCAAAGGCTTGATCAATAAGATAGTGCTGATCTACCTAGATGATATTACTGTCTTCTCAAAGAATGCTACAGACCACCTCTTTCACCTCAGGCAAGTGTTTCAGAGGTGTAGAAAGTTTGGAGTGTCTTTAAATCCTAAGAAGTGCATCTTTCTTGCACATGAAGGGAAACTCCTTGGCCATATTGTCTCCAAGGAGGGATTAGCAATTGATCCAGAGAGGGTTGAAGCCATAAGGGCTCTACCATTGCCAAGTCACAAGAAGGCTCTTCAAAGTTTCCTGGGAAGGATAAACTTTGTTCGGAGGTTTGTCCCAAATTTTTCAGCTCTTGTCAAGCCCATCACCAAAATGTTAAGAAAAAGCATGGCTTTCAAATGGACGGCAGAAGGCAAGAAGAGCTTTGAAGCAATCAAAGAAGCCATCTCCCAGGCGCCCACTCTCATAAACCCAGACTTTTCCAAGGATTTTATCCTCTATGCATTTGGAGGTGATGACACTATTTCTGCCATTCTGGTACAACAGAACAAAGATAATGATGAACAATCGATTGCCTTCTTCAGCCAGAGCCTAAATGATTGTGAATTGAGGTACTCTTTTATTGAAAAACATGTGCTTGCAGTAATCAGGAGCTTGAAGAAATTCAAGCATTTAGTCTCAAACAACAAGGTCCAGTTGCTGGTCTCACATGCTGGGGTTAAGGACTTCCTCCTCAATAAGGATCTGAATGAAAAAAGGGCAGGATGGATCACCCGTGTCATGGAGTATGACATTGAGATCAAGATCACCAAGCTGGTAAGAGGCAAAGGTTTGTGTGAGCAACTCGCTTCCAAACAACCAGACAACCCAGAAGATGAAGAAGACGTTGTCTTGCTATTACTAGATGATCAAAAACAGGAAAATGATGATGTGTCCACTCCCTATTGGACTCAGAATATGATACATTTCCTACAGATGGGCATGTGCCCTCTAGAAATGAGCAAAGCAAAAAAGGAGACACTTCAGGTTGCAGGCCATTCCATATACCATCATTGATGGAGTTTTGTTCAAGAAGGACGTGAATGGAGTGCTGCTGAGATGCATCAACACAGGTCAGATCCAAAGGATATTAAAAGAGTTTCATGATGGACCAGCTGGTGGCCATTTTGCACCAAGAGTGACAGCTCTGAAAATCATGAAGGCTGGTTATTATTGGCCTAAAATATTCAGTGATTGCTATGCATGGATCAAGAGGTGTAAGAATTGTGCATTCTTCATAGGAAAAGAGAGACTTGCAGCCCTCCCATTACATCCAATCTCAGTTGACCAGCCATTCATGCAATGGGGTTTGGACTTCATTGGAGTCATCAATCCCAATTCAAGCCAAGGGCACAAATGGATTTTGACAGCCATAGACTACTTCACCAGATGGACTGAAGCAGTAGCAGTCAAAGAGGCAAATGAGTCTAGCATCTTGGACTTTTACGAGGGAATAACAACCAGCTTTGGTGTACCTGCTACAATAGTCTCTGATAATGCATTAGCATTTATTGGATCTAAAGTGACTGAATGGGCTGTCAAGAACGGGATCTACCTGAGAACTTCATCAAAATATTACCCTCAAGGTAATGGCCAGGCCGAGTCTACAAACAAGAACTTATTGAGGATCATTAGGAGGACTCTTGATGAGAATCAGAGGGCTTGGCATACCAAACTGAAATCATCCTTATGGGCTGATAGGATCACTCCCAAAAGATCCACAGGTAATTCTCCATTTAAGCTTGTCTATGGAAGAGAGGCAATCTTGCCCATGTCTCTTGAGTTGCCAACATTGGAACTCATGAAGCAGCTGGAGTTGCTTGAATTTGAGCCCATGGAGGTGAGATATGCAGAATTGATGGAGCTGCAAGAAATCAGAGATCAGGCATTCCAAGCAATGGAAAAGGATCAGGCTTTGATCAAGAGGACCTTTGATAGGAAGGCCAAAGATAGATCTTTTCAAGTAGGAGATCTAGTATTGAAATGGGATGCAGACAGAGCAAAACCAGGAAGGCATTCAAAATTTGATGCCATTTGGAGTGGCCCATACATGGTCACAAAGTGCAAGAACAACAATGCTTTCCAATTGGCCTCATTGGATGGTGAAGAACTGCAGATTCCAGTAAATGGAATCTATCTCAAGTGTTGCTTCTAGAGGGAGGTTCACTACATCTGTAAATATTAGATTAGTTTTCCTTTCCTCCAAGTGCTTGTGCACATTGTTTTTCTGTAGGTTAGTTTTGTTTTCCCTAAGTGCCTTGGCACAGCTTGATGTTCATGGAGATGTTTAGCATGTCTTTGCTTGCTTCAGGTCACTTTCCATCTTCCTCCTTGCACATTTTGAGTCATTTTGGATTCTAACAGAATATTTGATGACTCCATGCCCAATGGATTGCTTCAGGCAACTGGTCTTTTCATCTAGCAGGTAGATGATCCCGCTGAGTCGCCAAATTGTTATCCAAAAATCACCCCCCCAGGGTAATTTTGATAACATGCATCAGAATATCCAAATCCCAAGAAATTTGATTGATTCAGAGCAAAAATCAGGTTTCTAGGATCCCTTCAGGGTTTTTTCTAAATCCCCAGGCCGAGGAAGGAAGGAGCAAGCTCTGAAAATGTGGAAAAGTTGTAGAAAGGCAAACAGGTTGATCCAGGAAAAAGTTAAAAAATTGGCTAAGTCCTGCTCAAGGGAGCAACTGGAACATTTGGGACAGAAATACCCGGATCGGCCGAAAAGTATCCAGGCGGCCCAAATTGCATTTGGGACAATCGGACCAAAAGTACGCGGTGGGCGCGAAAATCCGATCCGGTCGAAAGAGAAAATTTGGCCAACTGCTGAGAGCGACGCTTGTGGGACATGCGGGCCAAAAATACCCGAACCGGCCGAACCGGGCAAAAAAGGGCCAGACAGTCCAAAGAAAAATGGGACAAGCGGGCCAAAAAGGTGCGAACCGGCTGGATCGGCCGAAATTGTCCCAAAGGGTCCAACGGCAAATGGGATGTATGGGACAAATGGACGCGAACCGGCCGGTTCGCCCGAAATCAGCACAAGGAGCACTGTGCCAAATGGGACAAAAAGACGCGAAGGGCGCGAAGAGCCAGCAGAGCCGGGAGTCAATCAGATCATGACACGTGTCTCAAGGAGAGAAGGTCAAAAAGGTCAAAGGGTGAGATTTCGAGCACCGATCCTAACCAATGGGATAGTGCCACGTGTCCTAACTAGGGCCCACAAAGAAATTTCAAAGGAAAGCCTGCCGAAAAGTAGAGAAGAGAGAATTATTCAGCAAATCAGAGCATGACACGTGTCATCCAAGTGGCAGAGCGTGGGAACAAATTCAAAAGTCTGTTTTCGCCTGTTCCGTGCCCTAAATCTTCAGATCGACATAACTTTCGATCCAGAGCTCGGATTTACACGTTTTTTATATCAACGGGAAGCTGATGAAATTCTCTACACGTTTCCAGGGTCAATCTTACATTTTGGTTCAGATTGGAGGGAGAAAATATGGAAACGCCTCTGGCATGAAATAACAAGCAGAAGTAATGCGTCAACAAACAATTTTAATGCAGCAGACAATTCACCGCTTCTGTTAGGCAGCCCGCCGTTTCGCCAGAATCCGCCGCTTCTGCCATAATGAGATGAGTTAAGTGCATTCTGGAGGTGGTTGGGGCAGATTTCGAGTTTCTCTCTCTCTTCTCTCTCATTCTTCCTATATATTGTAAGGAGGGGCTTCTTTCTAAAGGGTCGAACATTTTTGTTTTGCCTCTCCCTTTTCTCCTCAGGCGGATTGTGGAATTCAAACCTCTCATTTGAACTATAATACTTTTCTGCCTCTTGGCATTCTGCAGTGTATTGTATCAATCTTTGGAGCAAGTAATACATGTCTATGGATGATTCTCAACCCTCTCTGTGTTCATTTCTTGCATCCTCCTGGTCTTTTACTACAGGTTTTTGTCATCTGTGCATGATCTTATATCACATTCAAGTGGTCTGTGTTTATTGGAAAAATAAGTGTTCTTCATTCCTTGGTGCATCACCTCCTTAGCTTAGGTTTATTTATATGCATTTCTTTCTCCCTGTCTCCTTGGTAGTTAGTTTAGGTTTTTGGGTAAGCCTCTGTGTTTCATTGGTGCATCTGAACAGAGGAATAGGAACCAGCCTTTCTCTGGAGATTCCTTTCTCACCCTTCAAGTCCCACACTTGGAGAAAGGATTCAATGTTATGCAATCACACTGGATGTTAGTATGATCAACCTATAAATCTGATCAACATCCAGGGGTGCTGTGATTCTACACTAACAGGTCCCACATAATGAGGTGATAACTTGAAAGCCTTGCCAAAAGTTAAAGAATGCTATTTTGGTTTAACCCGCAAAAATACCTTCTCACCAAGTTCAAATTTCTTGTCAACCCTTTTTAAGTCTCCATAACTCTTTTGCCTATCTGCTTCTTCCTTCAAATGTTCACGAAACATTTTAACTTGTTGTTCCATTTTAGTAAGGATTTTAGGTCTAATTACCTCTCTGTCCTCAATTTTATCCCAGCTAACTAGGATTCTACATTTCCTTCTGTATAATGCTTTGAAAGGTGCCATTTTCAGAGAGGCGTGATATGTGTTATTATAAGAAAATTCAACTAATGGAAGATACTCTTCCCATTTATATTGTTGGTCCATGTAATACATCTGTAACATATCTTCCAAAACTTGGTTAACTCTTTTAGTCTACCCATCTATTTCCAGATGGTATGCGGAACTAAAATTTTGTTTAGTCCCTAAGGATGCATGGAGTGTTTTCCAAAATCTATATTTCATTATTGGATCTCTATCCGATATGATCAATTTAGGTACTCCATGCAATCTAAAAATTTCATGCAAAAATATGTTTGCTAAAACAAGTGAATCATCCTTAAGATTACCAGCGATAAAATGTGTTACCTTTGTTAGTTTATCCACCATGACTAAAATAAAATCATGTTTATTTCTTGACATATGGAACCCTTGACCAAAATCCATGCTAATTAATTGTCATTTATATTGTGGTATGTTGTGAGGATACCATAAACCAACTGTAGAACATAAACCATCATCATAAGAGCATAATCAAATCATGACATAGCAATAAATCATCGAATGTCCGTATAATAAATATATAAATGTCTGGTTCAAAATTAGGTATACATCATCGATACAATATGCCATCTAAAAATGGCATGCATCAAAACTCAACATTCATCAAGAGGCATCAAAATAATGGTACATCAATCTATTCATCAATCAAAATCCACCTTCATAAGAGGCATATATACATACATCATATCTGTACAAAATTAAAATGGAGAAGTCAACCAAAAATCATGCCATGTCTGAGTCTCATGGTTCCATTTCCTGGGGGACAGAAAGGTGGTGGCTATGATGGGCATGTGCCAGGAGTACCACCCTACTGTCTAGATGGCTGTTGTGTGACTGACTTTCAAACTAATATAACTAAGCGAGATGACCACTTTGATCTGAAAATTTTGTACTCACACCTATATTCTCAAAAGTTACCACTCACTTTTCTATTATGAGTGCTCTGAAATAGGTGGTCCTATAATACAAGGCCTCTCTGCTGGCCCTTAGAACATCCTGAATCATATCGGCATCACCAAAAGTAGTGGCTTCTTGAACATCATTATCTCATTCTTCTACTAGTCAGACTCTATTAGCATGGGCATTTCGTGTGGCGGTGGCTTCTCGGTCCCTGTCCATAGTGATAGTTTGTACCTGAGCTTGGGCCTAGTCCCTCTGAATGATAAAACCCTATGCCTAATCTTGGATGTGATCCCTCTGTGTAATGAACATCTCCACGTGAGTCTGTGATTGATGTAAAAGACTCAGTATCTAAGCCCCCTTCCTTGCCAACTGACTAATTTGGTACTACAAGGCTGCACCATCCCTAACCTGAGTGGCATGTCCTCTTTCCAGATCCCTCTAAGTTGTCAATACCTATACCTGGGAACTGGCCTGATCTCACTCTGTTGTAAGGGCTTGTACCTATTCCCTGGCCTCATCTCTCTCATCGGCCACCTGTAATTGCATAGCTATCGCCACCTATAACTGATGTTGAAGTGCATATAACTTTCCATCATCACTACCACCCCTTGGAGCATGAGGAGGCAGACCTTGTTCTTGAAATATCTACTGTAAAGGGGCATATATCCCCACTAGAATGCCTATTAGAGGAAAATCTTTATCTAGCGTCCTGGGTTCCTATCTCTATCGGATTCGGGGTCCCTATCCTTGAGGTTGTTGCAATGGAGGACCCTATGCCCCTCCCCACCATGACATTGGCCATCAAATGGATCATCATCATCATCATCATCATCACCACCACCACCAACTCCACCCTTATCACTGCTAGGAATCCCCGCTGGAGGTTCCCTCACTCCTACATCATAGGATACTCTGGGAATGATCAAGCGGCATGGAATCACTTTAGGAAACTAGGGGGCATACTCTTGTGTACAACTAGGATCTCTGATCTATCTCAGGGGTACCCATATAGTTGGTACCACATGTAAAAATATATTCAAGGACCTTCCCCTAGAAATCTGTGACCCCATATGAAAATACTCTCTAGCCCTATGAGCATACCACACATCTAAACCAGGTACATCCTGGGTAATACCAAGATGTCACTAGCACATGTCCATCATGAAGTGCTCAACAGTCACAGTGCTGAGATATAGGCCATCCTCTAGCCAGTGAAAGTTTCTTAAGGCCTCTATACCACGGTAACTTGTTTTAACTCATCCAAATCATGGAGGTAATGGTAGGAATATCCTATATGTGGTTACACATCATCTCCAATCAAAGCTCAGACCATAGTAGAAGGCTCCTCTAGAGCTCTAGCTCTCAATGCACCTATCGTCCAACCAATAACAATGTGGTCCCACACTCAAATCTATAGTAATATGGTCAGTACTATCATCTTCTGATGGTAGTATGTGATCAAATGGAGGTCCCAATATAATTTTGATAATATACACTGACCCCAACAGTATGACTCCCCGTCAATAAATCCTCGTATCACTCCAAGAAGACCCAGAGGAAATGAAGCACCAATCTTGTTAAGGAGTAAAAATCCACTAACAAAGGCCATCATGTAGACTACCACATGATCAATCTCTAGATCCTCAATGTAGCATGACAATCTAGCAGTCATCATGTAATGCAGTATCATCAGGACACCAAATATCTCAAGAATACACCAATCAATTTCGGGCTAGTGACGGGTATACTGAATGAGATGACCCTATATGGGGACCTGCATGACACACCATACATCCTCTAGTGTAATCATGATCTCTCAAGTAGGGATCTGAAATCACTGACTCTTGTTGTGCCACCTCTCGGCCACAATCGTCAGCAGGCCGTGATCCAAGGTAATCTGAGGCATATCAGCAACGTAAGGCAATCATGTCACATATAAGAGGATATCCAATATCCTCCTATCACCCTCATCAAACCATGACTCTATCACTGCCATCCATCCATACCTCTCAGGGGTATGTAGAATGGGTATTATCCTGTGCAAAATAAAAGGGCACATGTTAGGATCTAGTTTTCTATCCACTTCTATCTTATTTTCTTTCCACTTTTATCTAATTTTCTATCTATTACTAGTTAATTTTCTATCAAAATTATTCTTTCACTCATCTACCATACTAATTTTCACATTCTTCTATAAACCATCTAGTATATTTTCTTCTATACTTAGCTATTTTGGTTGCAGGGATAAATTCCCTCCTTTCCCTTGCGAGTGCACCTCCACTTCGATGCCTGGGTGCATATCTCAGTGTATATGTGCCCAGTGTGCATACACCTCTACTTCGACACATACGTTCCCTACTCGACATGTAATCCTCCCACCATTCTTCCTATTATCCCTATTTCTACCTAGAATGCATGTACCCCCCGCACAGTGCATATGCTTACCCTTCGACGTGCATGCGTGCGCGTCTCTATTTTGACCTACCCAACACATACGCCCCCTTTTCTACAGATACGTGGGTGTGTACGTATTTTTAAAAATGTATGTGTATGTGTACCCATTTTTTTGACATATGCATGTGCACGCATCCGTCAAATTAACGCATGCGCACACGCGCATCTGTCAAAAATGCCAAAAACTACCCTAAAAAGATGAAAAAAATGCATTAAATGCATAATTGACAAAGGACGGATAGGGCACTCACGTAAGGTCCGTCTGTTGGGTCCCGAAGAAAATCTCAGATGTGATCTGATCATGTCTATCTACTCGGTAGTCTCACAATCTCACTACAGGACTATCACTCTCACTCACGGTAAAAATTCACAAGAGCTCTGCTACAAATGAACTAGTCGTGATTGTTTTACCTCCCCTGGGTGGGTATATTATGCCACTGTGATGCCCCTAGGGCATGTTTTCTCTATCATGATCACTCTGGTACTTCTTCTTCTCACCAAGATGATTATTTTTATATCTAATATGAGTATTTCTACTTGTTTTTGCATATTGGAGCACTCAGTGCCACCCTATGGTCACTTCTTTAACCTGAAATGATTTATGAATATTCCAAGCACCATTGTTTTTATCATTTCTCTTTTTTTTCCTCTCTTTTTCCCGTCGCGATGATTATTTTTATAATATAAGTATTGTTGTGTGTAGTTCTTCTTACCAGAGTAGTTTTTTCTATCTAACTCCCTTGGCTTCGCCATCAGGCAGTTGTGCATGCTTTTAGGATATCTTTGATCGCTTATACAAATTCTTCTGACTGATCAAAAAAATTCAAAATTATAAAACCATCCAAAAAACCAAAAACAAAATCGTAAAACTTCAAAAATGGACTAAATTTTGTAAAAGGCTCATTTACAACTGAAATATGTGTCTCTCGGATGGCACTCATCTTGTATCTTGCTGACATTTTCACATGTTTTGAAACAATGAATCATGAATCACCTAACTCTACAATCATTTAAAAAAGCTACGCTTCTTACTTCATCTATACTCTGGGGCACTATTGGTTGCCTGGTACTATTTTTATCATGCACATTACTTTTCCATTAGACCCAAGTGTCCTCCATACTTTCCCTTGCATATAAAAATTACTTGGGGCATCATTTTAAACCCTTTTCATTTATCAGAACATTTCGGACTACATCTCGATAACAAATTATTTGTGCAACTACCTCGAATGTTGTTGGTTTGAGTGTGTGTGATTGTACTTATTTCCCTGTTATATGAATTTGTTTACTTCTTGTATTGCATTGTATCTTTGTATATTACATGGAGTTGTTTTCGCAAGGGAAAGTTTTTATATCTTGGATTTTCATGCCATTTTATGCTTCCGTAATATGCTTACATTTTAATAAGGGCCGATGATGAGGATACAAAGAAAAATGATGATTAAAAAATTGTTTACACTGGTTTGTGGATAGCTCAATATCCCTCTTTCTTATTGTTATCTAATCTTCTATTCACACTTTTCTTTATTATGTTCTCTTTTCAATCTTCAATCGAGTTCTTCCATCATCCCATCAAAACTTGAGGGGGCATCCCTTTAGCTAATAATTTTTTTCTTCTATCCCTTCAAAAAAACAATTTACTTGTTTATGCTTGTCTGCTTTCTTTGAAGTGACGTAGCTTACGTCACCCCAAAGAGGGGCAAATTTAGACACCTATAGTTTGATCAAAGAACTATTACTCTTAATATTGCACTAACTATCCTTCTCCTTGCAAATTGATGACATATCGTCAATTAGACCTATCTAATTCCCCTCTGACGACACTCTTTCAGTTGTATTCCTCTTATAATTCAATTAAATAAGCTAATATAAGCCTCTTCTTTGCTAAATCCTCTTCTTATCCTCTTTTAGACTGCTTCAATTAACTTCCTAGGATATCAATCCATTTCATTGGATTGATTAGACCTCTCAAAATTCTTTCAAAACCCTAATTTCTCTCTAAGAGTGATATTAACTAGCCTAACCTAAGTTAATTATCCCTAACTATGGTCAACCTCTTCTAAAAACTAGTCAAAACTTACTTTGACTTGCTAAAGTACTTTTTGGGATTTTTCATTTTTCCCACATGCACCCAAATCTCCCACTTTCCCAAATGGAAAACTATAAATATCCCACTACCCCCTCTCATTTACAAGAACGCTTCTTCCCTCTAACATAAAGTATAGTATTATTGCTAGGATTAGGAGTTTATTTAATTTTATTGAGTTATTTGCTTTATCCTTTACAAACACCTCACGCCATGGAGTAAATGGGAATAAACACTGGCCTTGAATCCATTAATGGTGAGCTCCCATTCTCTTACACAAAATGATTTCTTAGATCCTTATTAGGCTCATTTATTTAAGCTTTCAAGAATAGAGGGTAATTATATTTGTTAAGTTTTCTTGTTGCTTTAAGGTTAATGTATGCAAAATAGGAATCCTTGTTTACTTCTTATCTGATGGTCCACTGATTGGTTTTGAACAAATATTTTGGGTCTCTTGAGTGATCTTACCCCATTCCATAGCTTTTGCAACCTTTCTTTAAACACACATATTAATAAAATTATGCAAGCACCATCTTGTTTTCTGTAGTTAAATCTAGTTTATAGACAAGATTTGGTATCAGAGCAATATTCTGATCCACATAGGAATGTAGGAAGTTTTAGGGAAGTTTAGGGAGATCTTGAGAAATTACAGAGCTAGGAGGAGCCATAGATGCCCCAAGCCATTTCACAACCTCTACCCGAATCCACACCCCAATTCACGAATTGATTTTTAGTTGAAGAACACCTGGAGAGAAATCACAAGCCCTTACATACCTGGATGCAACTCTGTTGCAAAAGGTGACATTGTTTCATTCTCTGGTATTTTTTATAAAAAAATAACCTGTACCTGCAAATTTTTCTACAAACATTTGAAGCTTTTTTAAAAAATATACAATATTTTTTTATTGTGGGAACCCGATCTATTCAATCTCCCCACATAACTTCTCCTTCATGTTCTCTGTGATTTTTTTTCATATATATGGCAAGAGAATTGTACTTTTCTGTGAGAATATCTCTATCCAAAGTGCCTAGCCTACAACAATTAAGGAGAAGAAATGAGATTATAGATTATCCTCAAGAATAAAATATTTCATAGTGGCCAAGGTTATTCTGAAAGTGAACCTATAAAATAGAAAAGGTGAGTAGTGAATCCTCCAAACATCTGAAACATTGATATTCTCTAATTTTTATTTTTGGAAAGGAGCCCGGAAAGATATTGAAATAAAAAGTTAAAAAGGTCATAACTTTCAACTGGTACCTATTAATGCAAATTCACAGCACCCCCAAAATGACCAATGCATCTGCTTTTCTAGGGCAATGTCATTTTGGTGTGAATGCACAACATGGACCTTTCCCAAAGTGTGTGACCTTTGCAAATGGGGAAAGATCTCTAGAGAAGGTTGGTTCCTCTTCCTAAACTACTTGCCACAAGCTATTCCAGTGCAGGCAAGCTAATCTATTCCTAATCTAACCATGCCAAGGAGACACAGAGAGAGAGAGAGAGAGAGAAAGGAAAAATAGAGCCTACACTAAAACGGTGATACACCAGAGAAGGAGAATGTTGGATATCTTGTTTTACAAAAATAGACATAGATCATGAAGGTAGAGCAACAAAACTTGCACAAATTTTCAAAAATACAAGGAAAGATCAGAAGGAAACAAACCAATGCAAAAGAGGATTAGAAAATCAATCACAGAACATGTATTATCAGTTCCACAGTGGATACAATGCATTGCAATAGCAAAAGAGGAAAAAAACATGTTACAATCTCCATGGGAGGCCTGAAAATCCTTCAAATCCACCTGCTAAGGAGAAATGAAGAGCTTGTAGAAGCAAGAACATCCAACCTTTTGAAAATGAGCCAAAACTGGCTTTTTACAGTGCAAAATTCAATTTTAGGAGAGAGAAACATGGGAAAACATGGGTGTAAGTTTCAACCACCAACCAAATTCATGAAAAAGGCATGGACACCCTTAAAATTCATTCCCCCCATGTTTTGGACCATGGTGGAAGAAGATCCGAGCCATGCTTCATCAAAAATGGTTGTTGAAATGTCATTTCTATCAGTTCCCCCTTGCCAGAAGTGTTTTTTGATTTTATCCAAAATTTCTCCACAAAAATGCAAAATAAAACCTAAATTAATGTAGAAAATTTCACCAGCTTTCCAATGATATAAAGAACGTGAAAATCTGAGCTCTGGATCGAAAGTTATGCCCCTCTGAACATTTAAAGAAAAACTAGGGAAAATTTGAACTGTCGGGCAAAAAAATTCAAAATTTTCCTGCCGCTTGACAATCCGATGCCATGTGGCATGATCTCATTGGCCCTTGGGGGCACGTTTTCCAATTTTCCCATCACTCTATCATTTTTCACTGAGCCAGACATGAGGCATAATCCAATTGGATGCAGGCTTGACAAGTTCCTTTTTGCATGCGGGGCCGCCTTGGGTTTTTTATCGCCACATGGACACGTGGCACGATTTGGTTAGTGCGAGTGTTAGGGGGTGGAATTTCCTTTCGAAATTTTCCAAATTCACCGAATGGGAAAAATATTCTCCCCGCCTCCACCTCCTGCTGGTTGGAGGACATGTGGCGGCATATTACTGGTCGGCCGGGCTTTCAAGGTCAAAATTTTCCCATAGCACCCACGCCAAACATTTTTGGAAAAAAAACCAAATTTTCCTCTGTGCTCCACCACTTTTTGATGATGTGGCATGCTCTGATTGGCCGGTGGTCCTGTCTAGGGAGAATTTCCCACAAAAACTCCGTCGAGCCATAACTTGAAAAATACATGGAGTTAGGAGGCAAACTTTACCATTCTGGAATGTTCAGAATGAGCTCTATCCAATGAATCAATTTCTAGAAGGTTTTGAGTTCCTAAAAGATGAAATTTTCTAACTGAGGCACTAAGAAGGTAGGAAAGAGAGGAGTTAGCCAAAAAATGAGCAAGGGGTTCATTTTGGATAATAATTTTGGTGATCAGGTCAGAGGGGGGCATCTTCCTGCTAGATGAATGATCAGTAGCCTTTGAAGCATCCATTGGGCATGGAGTCATGAGTTATAGCTTGCAAACTGATCTGAAATTTGAAACTTCCCCTTGAGCCACTAAATCCCACTAAACTGGAGTTGTTTTCACCAAAATACCACTGCAATGAACTATGCAAGAGCAGAACTAGCACCAAAAGCTATGTACAAAACTGAAAATCATACATGCTCCAAATGGAACATGTAGAGTGTGTACAAGCACTTCTTCTGCTAAAACCAAACCTACCTATTGTACTCTAACTAGAAGTAAATGTAAGCTAAACAAACCTTGCAACTGGTTGTGTAAAATAGCTTCCTTTCTTCAAAATGGGCAGCCATACAACTAATTTGGAACTAAACATGGCTGGTTGGATGAGTGGAAAATAAACAAGAAGTTGGTCTTCTACCCAAATCATCAAGGTGTCAGCTGAAGGAAAATTCAATACCTCTTTTAGTTTCTCTGCATTTGGATTGAAGAGGTATGGCAGCTGATCCTTAGTACTCTAATGCTCATCCTCATGCTTAGAAGCAAGCATGACTGGTTGTGACTTCTCCTTTGACTCCAATGAAGCCAAATACCTTATTGGGCAAGATTTGATCTGTTTGATATGCCCATAACTCTAATTTATAACTCTAAAAATGGAGTCTTCTTGTAGACCTTGGGTGGGTGATGTGGAAGCAATGATGAAGTTCATCTGATGATCTCCTTCCTTCATGGCAGTGTGGAACTCTTCTACAATATGCAGCTCCCCATTATTGATTGCAACATCCAATGAAGTTGCTTTTGCATTATTGTTACCTTCTGCAATACATTGTTGGCTTTGGAGCTCCTCCATTGTATCTTTTAGAAGATCAAATCCTTCCAAAATTTATTCAATGGGTATGTTTCAAACTACAGGCTGCTTCCTTGAATTCTCTTGTCCATGGCAGCAAGTTTTTGTTGTTGGAGAATGAATGGTGAAGAAGGAAATGTTGTAATTTCAGCTAGCTCTTCATCCAAACATTCTTCTAAGTCTGATGGAAAATCAAACTCTTGAATGTCTTGTTGTAGAAAATTTTCTCCCTCTTGTATGGTGATCTCCAAATCTACATTTTCTTCACCATGTATAGCTTCATTTTTAAACATGAAACTTGTCAATTCAAACTCATCCCAAAAATCAGATTTTTGGAGAGATGAAGTGGGAGAGAAGCATGAAATTTCTTGTTCCTTTTTCTCACAATTTGGACCTGTTTTGTTCACCTCCATAATGGCTTCATCAATCAAATCAGCCCCTTAAAATGAAAGCAAAAATGTATCAATAATGCTTCCTTCTTCAGTTGTAGTAAAAAACTGACTTGATCTCATCCATTTGCTCCTCTTCTTTTGGATCTTGAGTAGCTTCTCCTTCCTCAACTTCCTGAAGACAATCCTGCTCTTGATTGAACTCTTCCTCTAGCATGAAATTTATCAAGTCAAACTCTTCAATATGTTACTCTAGAGGACAAGTTGGGATTGCAAGATTTTCTTCAGGGCTTTCTTCCTCCATGGCTGATTGTGCAGCTTGAATTGGATCATAATTCTCTTTGGGCATAGTGCCAACATGGACACTCAACTCTTTACAAGTTAACTGTTATTCTTCTTGCTTCACTACTGCTGTAAAATCAACCTTGTTTGCCACTTGTTCTCCAACTCCAACCTCTTCTGAAGGCTTAACCATTAAGGGGATTTTTGTTATCCCAAATTTGGCATCCCAACTCTTCATATTTTCTATCATTTCTTCTCTGTTGGGTTCCTCTTCTTGCTGTTCTCCTTGATGACTGGGTTTCTGAATTTTCATCTTCCCAACATGGATCTGGGAATGCAAGAGGATGGATGGGTTGTGAGTTCAACTGATTTTGCATTTTTTTCTTGGTGGTAGAGGAGGTAGAAACTCTTGTTTCTTTGAAGGAGAGGGTGTTTCTTTTGGCTCTTGTGGAGGGAATGGCTGTTTGGAAGGGAAAAGAGTAGAGAAGATATTGAGGTGGGATGGGAGAATAGGAGATGGAGAAATGAAATCAACTTTTGGGACAACAGATGGGAGATTTTAAAACTTCAAACACAAACTGAGATAAAACAGATTGAGGAAAGAGGAAGGAGAAAAGGCATGATGATGGTGTCGAACTTACCCATTGACAAGGTTGTTCTGCACCATACTCCTCTCATACACCTCTATTCTCTGTCAGTCCACTTGTGCAAGCAATGGGGAAGTGTCTGCAACAATGAAGTCACAGCTTCTCTTGAGGGTTGTAAGTGCCTTGGAAAAGGTCCAACCCATGGACAAGGAGTCTCTGCAACCGATTCCAAATGATTTCATTTGTGCTTGTTGCCTTGGATTGCACCATGTTTACCTCCATCTTTTGGATCTTCTCTAATAGATTTGCATTTTCTTCTTGACTGCCCTCACAATCTACATACCCTTGTGCTTGACATGTGCTTCACAGCCAAACTCATTTTGGCATTGTTTCATATGGGTATGCATACTAGATTTTGAATATTGATCAAAATGCTGATCTATGGAGGATTTGAGAAACATGTTGGAGGTGAAATATATTATTGCTATTGTAAATGTGAATCCCATGATGGAAATGAAGTCATGATTTCACAAATTCATGGAATCAAAGAAGAATGGAAGAGATGGAAGGAAGAATGGATGAAAAATGATATGGAAAAGGAAGGTTTACAACTTCATAGAATGATTTGTTTACCAGATGGAGTCGCCAAATGTGTTTTGAATATGCCTCCTAATGGTTAAATCCTTCATAGGAACACATCAACCTACAAAAGATGAAGTGAAAGACCTCTAAGCTTCCACCAGGCATGCCAAAACTATTAGTGCAAATTCACAAGCACCCCCAAAATGAGTTATAGGATCTACTTTTCTAAGGAAAACTCATTCTGGTGTGAATGCACAACATTGAGTTTTCTCCAAGGTGTGGGACCTTTGCAAATGTGAGAAATCTCTCCAGATTGAAGGCTAGTTCTTACTTCCTCTATTTAGGTGTGTGCATGCAATTCTTGTAGCAGGAAAGATAGTTTAAAATTCCTACTCTAAAACATACCAAGGAGATAGGGTTGACAGAGAGAAACAAGAGAAATGGAAACAAAACTAGAGCAAAAAATAGAAACAGTGATACACCAGAGAAGGAGAATGCTGGATACTCCTTGCTTTGCAAAATATAGGCATAAATCATGAAGATTGCAGTAACAAAACATGCACACAATTACCAGAATGCAATGAAGGATCAGAAGGACAATAATACCACTACAATGAGAGGATTGGAAAATTGATCACAAAACATACATTATCATGTTCTAAATTTGATACAATACGTTGCCATTGGAAAAGAGGAAAAAAACATGTGTTACAATATCCATGGGAGGTCTGAAACTCCTTCAAATCCACCTGCTAACAAGAAAAGAAGAGCTTGCAGAAGCAAGAATATCCAAAATTTTGACAAATGAGCCAAAATCTTGCTTTTACAATGGTAAAATTCAAGTTCAGGAGAAAGAAACAGGTAAAAAAAGTGGGAAAATTGATTAAAAATCCAAACACCAACCAAATTACTTCAATCTCAGGCATGGAGACCCTTAAACGTACATTCCCCCAATTTTTTGGACCATGGTTGGAAGAAGATTCAAGCCATGCTTCATCAAAAATGATTGTTGAAATGTCATTTCTATCAGTTCCCCCTTACCATACGTGTTTCCCATTTTTCTTCCACAAATTCTCCATCAAAATACAAAATTTAATCCTCAGAATCATATAGAGGATTTCAATAGCTTTACAATGATATAAAGAACGTGAAAATACTAAGCTCAGGATCGAAATTTATGCCCCTCTCAAGATTTAGGGCAAAAATGGCAATTTTAGGGAAAAAATCGAACTATGGCGGGCCGAGACATGAAAAATTTCCTCTTTATTTGACAATCCGATGAAAATGTCCCCAAAAATGGCCTCATGCAGCCCTGTCGCTCTGCTGCCATGTGGTGCAATTTTCCCATTTCGCTGTCATTTTGGACCAATGCAGGCTCCAACCTGGCACTTTTCCCCTTTGACGCGGGTATTGGGAAAATTTCCCAAATATTTCCATGTGGGCAAGCCATTGGGTTTCTTGGTGACATGTGGTCACGTGGCACTAGTTGCTTAGTGGGGGCACACTTGGGGGTAAATGTTTCCATTGTGAAATCTATCCACTTTGGTAAAAAACGGGAAAGATCTCCTCTGCGCCTCCTGCCTCCCACCGACTTTCATGGACATGTGGCATCCTATCACATTGCTTAGCGGGCCTTCTAGATCAGAATTTCCATCCTCCTCCGCGGGCCCACGGGCCGGAATTTTCCCTTACGGCTCTACTAACCTTCTTGGTAATTTTCTCAACTTACGCTCCATCGGCCTGACTTTTTGCCACCACCATGGTATGCTTTTCATTGGATGCGTAGGCCTGTCAAGGGAAAATTTCCCCACAAAAACTCCGTCGGGCCATAACTTCAAAATTTACAAGGAGTTAAGAGGAAAATTTTACCTTTATGGAAAGGTGAGAACAACCTCTCTCTAATAAAGCCATTTCTAGAAGGTTTTGAGTTCCTTAAAGCATGCCAAAAATTCATGACTAATTGCACTAGCAAGGTAGGAAAAGGAGGAGGAGTTAGCCAATAAATAAGCATGGGGCTTATTTTGGATTAACAAAACACATCAACTGAGGTGCCATTTTTTTTAAAGTGTATGTTTTTGCACCATATCCATGTCAAGGAGCACCAACCCCTAGTAATATTTATTTTTAGGAAATTTCACAAATCCTACAAGATTTATTGTATTTTAAAAGAGGCCATAAGAGCCCAAATAAATTAAAGATATTTTTTCAAATCCACCTAAAATGGATGAGCCAAATAAGATATGTTGATCCCACAATTTGTCCATAGATCTCAAATTTATCTCACTAGGGCTTCAATACGCTGCTTCAAAACATTAACTTATCCTACTTCACTCAAATTTGACCTCTCACATGTTAATTAGGTCAATATTTCCTTGCACAATGTTCATGCTTTAAGGGGGAATAGTGTATCAATCTCATCACACCTCTATTGTTATCTCTACATTTTCACAATGGCCTCAATAACGTCTCCAAAATTATTTTCTCTAGCTTGCTCACATCCTCCTCCACTCAACTGACTACATTAACTTGTCATGGAAAACTCACTTATATACATAACTTGATTTCTGAAAATATACACCTATGTTGTTTTTGGTACATGAACATATAGGTATGCAACAAATTCCAACACAACAAGCTACATTTTGATCAAGAAAATCATATAAAACACATCAAGATACCCATAATCTTGTTTAGTGTTTCAGATGAGGTTACGACCATCAAGTACTTGTGAGACCACAACAATAAAATAATGGTTATGAGCTAGCTCAGGCAACAGATATATGAGCCACCAAGGGTAAGAACATGGGTACTTCATCTCAAGAGTAAATTCATGGCCTAGGGAGCATGTAACCAACTGAGGAATTTAGGAATGCATTTTAGAGTAATCCAGGTCATTAAGACCCATTTACATGGGCATCACTTCAGGGTCCAGGGAGTTCATCTAGGTGACAAATCAGGCTCTGGGCCTATAATATTGAGAAAAAATCCTCCTTATTATAGGATTTTTGTGGCCACGTTAAACATAACGGGTGAAACAATACCCTTTGGAAAAGTCTACTGAATCCCCCTATAACAAGAGGAAGCTATTCCAGTTAACTGGTGAAACTGAAGAGCAGGCCCAAAATTCTAATTAAAATTTGAAAAAATATAGCTCTGGGGTTAAAGGGACTAGTAACTCCCACCCAACTCAGTCGACATAGGGGGACATACTCAACAAGGCCAGATTACTGAGATGCTCAGTACGGTAGGTGTCTTATCTTCAGGTTACTTTAGGGGTCCATCCCTTAAATAATTATCTTGGTCGAGCTAATACACTATGTGGGGGGCCAAATCAACGAGCTCGTCAAGTGGTAATAATGGTAATTACCATCAAATGAAGTGGATGAGCCAACATTGAGACTAACATAGGGGACAAAGCATGGAGTCAAAAGTCGGGTAGAAGAAACCAAATCATTGTAGAAGGAGATGGAGCACAACAAGTGCCAACATGACACATTGGATGATGATGACTTCCTACGTGATGGGGTCTACACCAACTCAAGTGGAAGGGGGTGCAGGTGGTCTACAAGTCAAGTGGGAGAATTGGGGGGTCAGGTGCCACGTGGACGCACTGAGTTAGGAAAAAGGTATTGGGTCTTGGGAATGATTAAAACACCCACACATTGTAAGGGAATCACGTCTCTTTAGGTGGTGATGACATGTTACAGTTTTGAAGGATCTTTGGCTCAATTTTACTAGTGCACTTGGCCACCATATTTGTAAAATTAAAGATGTTCTTGATGTCCCTAGTTTAACATGATAAATGAGCCAAGCCAAGCTGAATCACATGGGGGTGGATCACATGTGTCGAGATTACACCATGATTGTAAACATACTCCCCACTTGATGCACATGCACATTATAAACCCTAAGTCCTGCAGCACAAAAATAGCTTGGTCACCAAGATTTAAATGTGGAAAGAATGAGTGGAGGTAGGAGTTGATATGTCAAACATGTAAAGAAAGTTGATGTTTCAAATGCAATAGTGACCAAAGATTCATCATCAACCCAACATAAAGGCATAGGAGACCTGAGGAGATGGCGAGTTTTGGCTATCTTGGCACACTTTTTGGGTACGTTATGGTGAGGAGGTTTACCACCTCTAAAATATAGAAATGTTCCAATAAATGTCATAACTTTGGCTCTATGGAAGGGAAAAATTTAGAGTGCCATTCAAACATAGTACATTTCAGGCTATGGAAAAGCTTGACTTGGTAAGCAGCCCTACATGTGTGGACCAACGATTAAAGTTTCACTATTTTCTTTAGAGGTTGAATGTGATGAAACATATAAGGTTATAGGATGAGGAGGAACAATTTATTATGAGGGTCGGTTAGAGATTGTTGTGCACATTCTGACTTCTTGATCCAATGCTGACTGTGAGAGCTTCCTTTTGATCTAAGAGGAACTACCTGAAATAGAAAACAAGACCAAAAAAGAAGAATTTAAACAATCATATGACAATATGACTACTTAGCAAGTGTTCTGGATCCAGGAAGTGTGATACTTCCTATAATGGATGGTGTGCACAATCCAATGTTTAATACAACTTAATGTGAGAAATAACCTAAATAAAACAAATTCCTACTGTAGTTGATATGATTTAGGTATCTCATTCAAGTACAATAAGAAAATCTAACATAACAGACTAGGCTATAATCAAATCTAGAAACAGTGGTACTTGTTTAGGGTAATATAGAACTGGTTATAGGTTTTGTTTTTGTCAACCCTTAGGTTACTTGGATGAAGGTTCTTATGATTCTGTTGCTAATAAGATGGCCAAATATAGTGACCGATATTGGTTAGATATAACTGATGATGTGTTTAGTTTGGGAATCGATGACGGTCATGGGTAACTTGGCATCGGTACGGTCAGGATGATAGGAACTCAATAGTGTATTCTTCTCCATTGTGGAGAGTTGGGATGAGGTTAGATAGAGATGAAAGGGGGAATGGTGAGGTTTATTTCCATGCAGATCTTAGGAACACTCAGAGATGCAATATAATTCAGGGTATGGGTGATCTTAATGGTATGGGTGTTGTGGAAGGGTTGAGTTTATAGGAAAGTGAATAGTGGGGGAATGGGAATGTTAGTAGAAACTAATAATGAGAGGTAACAAAAACCTTATAAATTAGAATAAGGAAATGACACGGTGTTGGTTCAAAACTTGGCCACTTACTGATAGTTGCAGGTTCAATAGTTGGGTGGTGGTGATGCTTAAGACATCTGTGAAATGGAGCTCCAAGTGCCAATGAATACATAATGCTTCTGGCAATGCATATTGTTAGTGCAATACCTCTGGATCTATCTTGATGCATAGTTATGGAAATCTATGGATGTGCAAATGGGCTCATGGTTCAATGCTTTCTTTTCATCATGAATCCTTTGATTTCAGCTGATTCGAGAGAATGTGCACAATTCTCTCAAAACTAAGGTTACTAAAATGAATAAATGGTAACCGATGACGGTTTCGGGTTGATCCCAAAAAATTTCATATATGATCGGTAAATCAGTTAAGGTGGGATTCCCTAGGTTTAGATAAAAATGACAGATCTTTGCAATCATTTGGGTAGGTCTGTATCTCCTCAGAGATCAAAATGGACCTTATCTTTTAATGAGTGGGAATGTGGTTAGAGGAATAATAGGCATTGATTTTTAGGGTTGAACTAAGTTCTTAGTTAGTTTTGGTGAGTGGATACATACTAAAAATAGGTTTATAATGATGTGTCTAGGTGAGGTGGTGGGGTGAGGTGTCTAGGTGAGGTGGAAATTAGTTTAATTAAGATAATTAAATAATGAATATTGTGAGGATGGGTATTAATTTAATTAAAGTAATTAAATTAATATTAATGTGGGGTGGAAGTAGCCATGGTTAGATGAATATGTTTAAGTTAGCTATTTGACTAGGGGCTAAGGGGAGTGTGACCCAATTTTGGTGTTTACATTTGCCCCTTTTTGTCACGTATCTTGTATTGGTAAGTGATGCTAAAAAAAATAGGGTGTGGTTGCCCCACGTGTGGGTGGAGGTGATCCCCCTCAAACCAAGAATTGATGAGGTGGAAAACAGAATCGGTGAGTGGTTTGATAAAAGGTGGATGTGCAGTGAATGAAGGTTGAATGGGCATAAGTATAAAGGTGGGTAGGTTGGGTAAAGGGAAAAAGGTAAAATCAGGTCAAACATGTAAATGGGTCAAGGTCAAAGGTAGTGGCTATCGAACATGCATGCACACATATAAACTGCGGCACAGTACCAGGTTGAAGTGCTTGCAAACTCTACATCTTCTAAGGTTGATAGGTTTATCCAAACAAGGTTGAAGTGATTCTGGTATCCAAGGTATAGGATATGGTGTGGAATCACAACACAGGTCAGGTGCAGGAACATTTAGGTATGGTCTGGTACACCAAAGTTTTGGTCAAGATAAACAACACTGCAATAGGAAAGGTAAGGTCATTAGGCCAAACAACACAGGTAACAATGCCAGCAAGGTATAACAAGCACATGGGTTTAAAGGTCACTAACAGTGTTTCCGGGTCCAGGCATATAGGTCATGGCACACGGGTAGGGCCGAGGTACGGGTAAAAGAAGAAATTCTGTAAATGCAATTAAGGACAAGTATAGGTAATGTGGACTTGTAGGTAGGTTACAATAAGTGTGGGTAAGGTCAAAAGGTGGTGAGGTTTGATATTTTTGGGGGCAAAATGGGTAAAAATGGGCTAGAAGTGGGATGACAGGTAACTGATGTCAGTAAGGTATAACTGTCATCGGTTTAGTAGGGCATGCCTTGATCAACGTTGGTCAGGTCGGGTTGGGGTTTTTTAAAAAGAAAAATCCACATTTTATAGATTCATTTATATTTCTTGGCTTTAGTGAAAATGATAGAGAACCTGAATTGTTACACCTTTTCGGGAGAAAAGTACAAGGCACTGTACCTGGATGAGGTGGAGGGAGTCATGGTTGGTGATAGGAGCTAGGTATATGGGTCTAAGAGATCAGTGTGGTGGATTTGATTGGGTGGAGGTGAGGATTGCATTTGGTGATGGTAGAGGTGGGAGAGGGTTTGGGTGGGTCAACAACGTCAGTGGCCAGTAGTGCCACCATGTCAACGACACTGAGATGAGGTAGGATTTCATCCCAATCTATGCATATTAGTGTTTATATTTACATAAATTGGTTTGGGTAGAAACACATTTGGGTAGGGATTAGTTATGAATTTCGAAGAAAATTTGATGAAATGTTAAGGGTAGAAAGTTGAATGTGGGTTAAATATGAGTAGGGGGAAAGCTAGTGGAGGTTTGAGTAGGATAGGGTAGGCTTATAGGGTAAGATGGTCAGATTGTGGAAAAACGTGGGGGGGGTTTGTGGGTTCGGTCACCGTGACAGTGACCGACGTCGGTCAATGGTAGCCAATGTCGGTGAGATATATCTGGCATTAGTCAAATAGTAGATGACCGATGTTGGTCACCAATGACCGAGGTCGGTCGGCTTTTGAGGAAAAAATAGGCCATGCAAGGGTTATGGTGGGAGGTAAAGAGGAAGAGAGGAAGTGAGGTATAAATGTAAGGGTGTTGAGATTAGGTAAGGTAAAAAATGTATATATGATGCGAGTTGAGGGGTGGGAAAGTGGGACAGAAAAAAGAGGTAGGTCGCTAAGGTTGCGGGGAAATAAATAATAAGAATTTTCAAGAATAGGTTAGTCGGGTAAAA
This sequence comes from Taxus chinensis, assembly GCA_019776745.2. Taxonomy (NCBI): domain Eukaryota; kingdom Viridiplantae; phylum Streptophyta; class Pinopsida; order Cupressales; family Taxaceae; genus Taxus; species Taxus chinensis. The sequence goes on from CM034149.1 coordinate 938,346,770, forward strand.
GATGTTTTGGGAATGGTTATGGGTTTAAAAATGGTGTGATTTATTAGATTCATGTGAGAGACCAGTTATATATGCGTGCTAGGGTTCCATATCTATTACTATATGTTTGGGGGGATGTGACCAATGAGGATTCGAGGCACATGACTGACGTGGATCTGATTGGGATCTGATGTTAGAGGTGTATAGCTCGTGATCCAAGTTTTATGGTCTATCTCATTAATAGATGGGATTTTGTGACCAACACATTCCATCTACTGATAGGTGAGATTACAGTCACCCTAGAGGATGTGTACCAGATCCTACGACTACCAAAAGCAAGAGCGCAGGTTTAATCCATTTCTCCAGAGGCATCTGAGGAGCTGATGTTAATGGTATTTTGAGAGGGTATGGTAGAGATGATGTTCCATAGCACAATCCTAAGATATGGAGAGATGTACGTGGCCTAGCCTGAGGAGATGAGGCTAGTTGTTCTGATTATGGAGGTAGTGTGTTGTTTTGCATTGCCACATGCAGAGGGTGGGAGATTCCCATGGGAAATGATTGGAGTCCTTCATGATATGATGGAGGAGAGGACCTAATTTACTTGGGCACCAACATACTTGGTGTAACTATACATGGATTTATTTTCCTACAAGAGGCTACGGAGGTTCAGCTTGTGTTGTACTTTTCTCTTTCACTGTTGGGCATGCAAGCACATTATGTGTGTTCATATGATTAATTTTCCCTGGCTTGATGCATTTGAGAAAAATATGGTCCGGGTTGGTTACAGGCGATAGTGGGCAGCCCATCTATGAGCAACACCACCTAGGCTAGGAAAGTCAGATGTGGCCACCCTCACAATCCAGAGGGATGCACTCTAGGGGTAGGTGGCCACCTTACAAGCCCATATTATAGATTTATAGGGGTAGTTGGCAGGGTCACAGGTAGAGGTTGCCACATTACAGGGATAGGTGGTGTCCCTATAGGGTCAGATTGCACAGGGATGGGCACTCGTACAGGGTGGGGATGGAGATGGGGGATAGGAATCTTCCCTATAGGTGCATATAGCAGGGTTGCAGGGCTAGTTTTCCACTACACAGGGCCAGATTGTGGCCCTATAGGCCTAGGTCACAGCACAGGTACCAACACAGGTACTGACATGGGCTCAGGGACAACGTCCCATGAGATAGGTATAGGGTCCGAGACGGATGGAACCTCCACAAAGAGTATCGATGGCTAGGTTCAGGGATGCCCTAGTCAAGGTATGGTATTATCAGGATCACTTAATGGCCGTAGGGATAGATGTCCCATCTTGTGCCAAGTAGAGAGCACATCAGGCCTCGAGTGAGAAGACTGGTTCCCACACTCACAGTGTAGAGATTATAGGGTGCCGAAGATCCCAGAGATAGGGTTAGGAAGATACCACTACTTTACGGAGGGAAGCTCTAGGTGAGGGGACATTAGAGGTCATAACAAGGCCCATGGAGGGTGGTGAGATGCTAGTTGGGCACTGCACGAGAGTAGAGAAGGAGGAGACAGGGGAGACATGCATGGAGGACATCTGATGAGGAGGTGATTGATATCTCTATGTACCTCAGTTTTGTTTATTTTTGCTATATACCGGCCTGCATGACGAAGAGAGCGATGATGTATATGAGATTTTTTGAGATTTTGATGATTATAGTAGCCTTCATGCCGAAAATATTGAGACACTTTATTTGAGATACTTGTATTGATTTGCCATCTGGGTATTGTTGGTCGTCAAATAGGACTTTTAGAAGAGCAACAGTCAGGGGACAAAAAGTCCCTCCTCTTTAATGGGAGAGGTTCCCTTATTCTGAAACGAACTTATTTACAAATATACAGAACATTATTTTATGGTCAAACTTGGATATTACGAAAGTGTTTTCCACAAGGATCATCAGTTACGCCAGGACTGAGGAAGGGGAATAAGAAGATGAGCAAAATAGCAACATTCAGAATTATAGATAGCAGAATAATTCTTCGTGTATGTGAAGCTTTAAAGGATTTAAGACAAGATCATTTGCATTGGTTGAATGAGATTAAATTTAAGGACACAAAGTTCCATAAATAACCTTCTTCAGATTTGTTAATCAAGGACACAAAGTTCCTTCTTGGTTGTACAAGATCACTGTATTTGCAAAACTGAACAGTATGTAATCAGAGAGACTAAACGAGTTAGGAACAAAATGATCTTCACAATATTAAAGGAAAACACAGAAACAACAAGAATCAGATAGACAAAGAATGGAAAGCCCTTTTGTATTGATTTCTTTAAGATCTATTTACACTTTCAGCAAATATCCAAGTTCTTCCTCCTTGTAAAATGGCGTGGAGAGGCCATTATATAGCTTACAAGTCGGTTACTCTTCGTAACCATTTCTTTTAAATAAGAATAGTTAAGTACCGCCAATTGCAATACCTTAACTAATTACAAAGAATACGAAAAGAAAGGAAAGAAGAGGAAAGAAAGGAGAAAGAGACGGTGGCCGGCTACTGGGAGGGACCCACTGTCTTCAGAATCCGCTACCTGAATTTCTTTAATGACTCAGCTATATCTCTGCCACGAGGGACTGACGTGTTGGTTGTGGACTGAGTCCAAAATCCCAGACATTTCTCCATCTCTTTATCAAACTCGACGTGAGTATGATAGTCTTTGTTTGCTTCTTCAATGGCAGACTGAAGAGAACAAATTTCCTTTATCTTGTCCTTAGAGATGGAGTCTTCCTTGAAAAGATTATCTTTGACAAAAGCTCTGAACTGAGCTTTGATTTCTTGCAAGGACAAGGGAATGCCAGAGTTTTCATCCTGAAGATGACAATGCATATCTTTGAAAGCAAAAGCTGCTAGTGTCTTAAAAGCTTCTCCCTTTTGCCAGCTATTCTTCATTTCTCCCACAACTTCTTCCAGGACTTTGATTTTCCACTCTACCCTGTAGACCCAGGATTTTGATAGATTGTCTTTGGCATCATCGAAAATCTTATTCACCAGTAAGATGTTCTCATCTGTCTGTCCCATGAGGCGAAGGTCTACAATGCAACTGCTCCAGAGTTTGAGCTCTTTATCCATAACCCCGATGGTAGAGGATAGCTTCTGTTGCAAATTATCTACCTTTCCATGTAGTTTAAAAGCTTCATCGATGAAGTTTAGCCCGGCAACAAGCATGTCATCCACCATGGCTTCAATAGCTCTACCATAGACAGAATACTTGTGCATATCTTTAATACTTTGCACTTCATCTTGGCTTAGAATTACAGGAGGAGGTAGAGCAGTCAAGGGGGTAGGGTCCAAAACTTTGTCCTTAGAAAAAAGTGACTTGATAAAACTTGTGAGAACTTGGGCTTGTTCTTCCAGCTGTTCAATAGTCTGCTGCCCTTTCTCTACCCTTCTAATGACTCTGGTGACTGTTTCCTGAAGGTTATGAATTTCACCTTCAGGGGTAGACTCTCCCATAGGGATCCTTGAAAGCTCCAAGTCAGATGTCAGCAAGTCTGATTCTGACTTATCCACTGTAGGTTTAGCAATCTCCAAGAACTGCTGACCTTGAGCATCAGACACAATCCTGGAAGTAGTTCTGGCTTTCTTGGCACGAGAAGGAGTGGTGCCCAACAAGGCTGCAACAGCATCAAAATTGGGTCCCAAGATTTGAGAGGAGGATTTTCTCTTCCTTTTTTCAACCAGAGGTTGCACCCAAGCAAAAGAGGAAGAAGAATCTGCAAGAGAAGCAAGGGGACCAAGAGACAGGGAGCTCATGACACTCAGGGTCTGTGAAGCTGTTGACTCAAGCTGAGATGCGAGTGGGGCACTGGTGGCGACAGCGATAGAAGAATCAGTAACACCCGGAAGTTCAGTGCTCTGGACCTCCTTATCTTTATCTGATGGATCTTCAGGAACACTTGCAGGAGTTGGCATCTCACTATCTTCACTTTCACTGAGAACGATGATGTTCTTTGGCCCTATAGGCAACTCTGCCTGTTTTCTTGGAGGGTCATTCTCTGCGGGCTCCTTCTTTACCTCTTTGAGATTCTTCTTGTATACCTGGGTAGATGGAGAAGGAGTAGATTCCACAGGTCCCTGAGTTGTTGAGGCAGGAGGGGTTTTCACTGGTGTTCCAGACTCTGGAACTGATGCCTCCCTTATGGGTGTCGAATCATCTTTGGAGCTGGATTCTCCTGAGTGCCTCTTGAATTCTCGGATCTTCTTATTGAACCAGACCCTAGTCCTGATCAAGACTAGAGCAAGAATCTCAGCCAGATCATCTCTCTCTTTCCTGTTCCAGTCCAGGTCCTCCAGAGGAGTGTGCTTAATCACATTTTCATACTCATACGAGTATAGTTCAGAATTGTCATCCTGGAGACCTTCAAGAACTTGGTACAGACTGAGTTCTTGGATCAATTGTAGGGAGAACCTGCCACAATGCCTTCTTCTGGCTTCAAAATCATCTGCACAGTCAGCCCAGTAGTCTTCTGTATCTGCCCTATGATGATAGACTATCTTGATGTTCTGTTCAATGAACTTCTTCAAGTCAAAACAGGTTCTTGGCTTGAAGAAATGAACAGTGATAGGGACCAGGGCTCTTTCTATGTTCTGAGCATCCAGAGCTGTTTTGCATGTGTAATTTCCCAGAGAGATGGGAAAGTGCAAGCAAGAAATCTTCTTGTCTCTGCAAGTTCTGTGCAACTTGTCTAGTTGCCTGCATATTTCTATCAAGGCCATTTTTTCATTGCAGAACAGGGGAAGCCGCAGAGGAGTGCTCTCATAGCCAGCAAGCCTGATATAGGAAAATTTCTTGAATTGAATGAAATAGGCTCCATACTACGATATCAGGTTCATGGCTTCATCTGAAAACCTTCTTGCAGTATCACCTTCGAGCAATCTGACCACGTACATGGTGAAAGCATCATTGACCCTTCTGAAATTCTGATTGCTGGTCTCTAGGGTGAACTGCGGGCAATAGGCATACACTGGATCATCTTTGTGCGCATCAATGTAGGAAAATCCAAACCATTACCGTGACGCTGCCAGAGTATACATCAAGTACGAAGTCATGTAGAATTTCTTCGTTTGCTGCACATTGGACAGTTACTCCGTCAGATTCATGCTTATGATTTCTGCCCAATTGATGTTTTGCGTTCCCTCGCACACCATGCTGATGAGCGGGCACATCAAGAAATGAAACTCATTGGTAGAGGGCAGGCCCATAACCCGAGCCAGCAGGATTATGAAATCTGACAATTATTCATTGAAATCTACCCGGAAGAGGGTTTTGGTCAGACGAGAAGCTCCCTTCCTAGGGTTTTTAAGCCAGGATTTCGCTACTCGTGCCTTATACTTATCACTGTCTTGGTCGAACATAGCCTGTGCTTGATCTCTGGAAACGACTATGGCGTTATCCATCTCTGGAATCCTCAGAGCGGTGCTAATGGCAGCAGCATCTAGCTTGGTGATGAGTTCCCCATGCACATTTGTCAATTCGCTCGAAGCGGGGTCGAAGTGAGCTCCGCACGAAATCACTGTATCAGCACACTATACTGAGATTGGGAAACCTCCGGCAAAAGCTAGACCACTATCATTAATCATCTGTGCCATTGGTGTAGGGTTTGCATCTGTCATTCTTGACCAAAAATCGCCGAAGTCGAGATGACGAGCTTCACTGTCCCCTATATTGCTAACAGCAGACTCGAGAGGAGAAATTTGCTCCTGTCCCTGAAACTTGATCTTCATATTGATAGATTAGAGCGGCTACCTTAACTCGGATAGGAATCACAGAGAAAAGGGCTATACGGTCAGGGAATTAGATCGCAAGGGTTTGAGAAAAGATAGCAAGGAAGCAATGTGGAAAATGCAAAGGTGGTATGCTTGTTATATAGCCGTTTGAGGAGAGGAATGAATTTAATGCGCATTGAATACACAACCACCAATTTGAATAGCATCATACTCGGAGCGATCAGGAAAAACTAAGTGTGATTGACACTTGGTACGCTTGGGACAGGTGAGACGTGAATGCGTGAAACACGGGGCTCGGCCGGTTCGGGTGAAACAGGGAGAGGACGCACAAACGCATTTGGGACAAATGGGACGAAAATGTGCGAAGTACGCGATTCAGGTGTTTCGGCCAAAATTGGAACAAAGGGCCCGTTTGGACTTGGGACATTCAGGAAAAAAAGTTCTGGAGTATGCGACTTGACCGGCTCGGCCGAAAATGAAACAGGGCGCATTTTTGAGAATGGGACATTTGGGGCGAAAACGCGCGAAGGACGCGGTTCGGGCAAATCGGCCGAAATTGGAACAGTTTGCATTTTTCGATTTGGGACAAAGAGCTGTGAAGTACGCGACTCGGGTGTTTCGGCCGAAAATGGGAAAGCTCACACTTTTAACTTTGGGACATTTAGGACAAGAAAGTGCGAAGTACGCGGGAAGGATGATTCGGCCGAAATTCGAACAACCCGCAAAACAAGTTTTGGGACACTTAGGACAAAACTCTCCGACGGGCCCGAAAATGGGACAGCTTCGGGGATTTCGGCCAGTCGGGTAAAAGAATGCACTTTTGCACTTGGGACAGATGGGACAAAAAGTTCCGACAGGCCTGAAAATCACACAAAACGACCCAAAACACAGATTTTTTTTTAACTTCACGACTTAGGCACTTCAGAGGAAAACCCTTCAACTCAAAATTTTGAAAATTTTACTCTTATCAGAGCGGGAAATTTTGAGTAGACAACAGGTATACATGTAAGAGTACACAAATTTTCATTATTTATATAGAGATGGTGATAGTTATGGTATGATGTTGGATTGATGTGTGTAATTTCTATTATTATTTGTGTATGTGATGGAAACCGAGTAATTGAGACACGATGGAGTCAAGTTTTTTTAGGAATGGTTGAGTTAAGTTGGTTAGGTATGGATGGAGTCAGGTCATAGGCATGGATGGAGTCAGGTCATAGGCATGATGGAGTCAGGTTATAGACATGGTGGAGTCAGGTTTTTTTAGGCATGGTGGAGTCAGGTCTTTTTAGGCATGTTTAAGTCAGGTCGGCTTAGGCATGGTTGATTCAGGTTTTGGTTTTGGTTTTGATTAATTTCCAAGTTATTGGTAACATGGGGAATAAATTATGAGTTATATGTATGTTATGGTGTAGATTTTCAAAATCTTTGATATTATGGAAATGTGTATGATCTGATTTTGTGTTCTAATAATTGTTGTTTGTTTTAATTTCCAATTGTTGATATAAAATGGAAAATAATTAAGGTATAATGGTAATAGAAAAATGAGGTTGAATTAGTTAGGGTTAAGAGTGGCCGAGCTAACCTTCAAGGGCCCTATGCCCTCAAATTTTTTCCTACATAGTTTTTTCTACTTTTTCTTAGATCGTTTCTTTGAATTGTTTTCAAAAGAGAAAGGGTAACGGGCATAGGAGGAATACTTGTTCAAATGTTGGTTAATGGGTTGTTACACACGTATGACTTCTAAATCCACAGCTGATCATGAGAGCTTCCTTTTGGCTAGGAGGAACTACTTGTAATGAAAACAAGACCACCAGAAAGCATTAAACAATATGGAAAGTGAACTACCTAGCATGAGCTAGATCTGGGAAGTATGATACTTCCTAGATGGCTATCAATCCACTAATTTAAAAAAAAAAATTCTAAAAACAAGGTAAATCATATTGTTATTTCAAAATGATTTAGGTATCTAACTTAAAACACAATAAGAACAAGATCTAATCTAACAGGCTAAGCTAGAATAGAATCCACAGGTCAAATAGTTGGTTCTAGGTACTGTAGGTCTATAAAAGGGTCTCATGTAGGTCACAGATGAGTGAGGGTGATGTGAAATTAGGTGGATAGATCTCTATCCAAGACTATGTGGGCAAACACAGAGATCGACATCGGTCAGGGTTGATCGACTGTGGTTAGGTATAACCGGGTGCCAGTTACTGTGAAATCTTGGAACATCACAAAATGGGGTTTTGGTCCTCCTTGTGATTGAACAAAGGATTTTGGTTAGTTAGGATGAGGTAATGGGTGACGGGAGAAGGTTTTTGTAAGTTTTCAATGGGTCTTTGGGGGTGTAAAGTGTTGGAGATGGTCAATAATGAGTAAGATGAACAATGGGTGATAAAATGATGATGCACGGAAATAACAAGAAAAGCATGCTATTACACTTACTTGGATTTCACTTCTGAGGATCTGTGTATGAAGGATGAAGGTGCTGATGATGAGCTTGAAGGCCGTTGGTGATCACCAACTGAAGAAAAGCTTCTACATGGGCTGCATGCACACTTTTCTTTGCTTGAAGAAATCAGATCATGGTTGGGATGTATGTTCTTGCTGGAATTGGCTCTCTGAAGATGCGTTATCTCTCGAAGATGTGTTCTTGCTCATCAAATTTATTTTCTTACAACAATCCAAGTTCCAACCTTGAGAATAAGGCTATTTTGGGGTTAAAATAGGTAACTGACAGTGGTTCGGGATAACCGGTGATGGTTAGGGATAACCGGTGATGGTTAGGGATAACCAACGTCAGTTAAGGTGGGATTTTCTAGGTTTGCTAAACTTAGGGAGATCCACCTGATTTCTTTGGATCTCATGTTGTTATCCCATGGATTAGACTGGGAGATTCTTGTGAGCATACATGAATGTGGTTATAGGAAGTGTAGGCATTGATTTTTAGGGTTTGGATAAGACTCATTTAGTTATGGTAACTTGTTAAGAATAGGTCTTAGGTTGAGTTGGCTTGGCAAGGTATCTAAGTGAACTATATGTGGCAATATTATTCAAATAAGATATTTAAATAATAAATATAGTGAGGATAAGTCATTAATTTAATTTAATTAATATAAGAGGGGTGAAGGGGGTCATGGCTAGGTAAATGTGATAAAGGGTGTTGTATTTTTCGAGGGACGAAGGGGGAGTGTGACCTAATTTTAGTGTCTACAATAGCCTCAGTGAAAAGGGGCTTCAGGATGATGTAGTTCTCCCATAAGCTAGGGAAGAATGTGACAAGATAGGGAAATGGGAGGGTAAGTTTTAGGCATGATCGATTCTAGGTGATAGGTGTGATTGGTTTTATGTCATTTAGGCATGGTTGAGGTTTGGATGATTTTGGTGAAAGAGAGAGTTGAAAAATTTAGGTGTCGATGGTCTTGTCTTGTATAGGATAATCAATAAGTAATGAGGAATTTGAAAGATAACAGGAGGCAAGAGAGCCACCTAATTAATAAGGATCATAAAGGGTCTACTATACTATAGATATTCTTATGAATATAAGACCCTAAAGGTGTTACATGATTGATTATTTTAAGGGTGAATAAAGTCACATGATCACAAAATGTTGCATTTGTAGCAAGTCCCTTGATGTGGTAGGAAACGAGGGTGAATAAGGTGATAAGTTTAAAATGGTTAGTTGTAGTGTAACATGGTATAAGACGACCTGCCCACTTGGCAAGAGACCTAAGATCAAGATAGGCAAGTCCATGACAAAAAAATTTTATTTTTACTTTTTTTTAATAGACTGATCAATGTAGGAAGTCTATGTGGGATGAGTATATTTCTATCCTTAAGGTCTTCACAAAGCTGATTGATGTGGGAAGCTTCTAAATATGCTATGATAGTTTTGCAAGAATAGTCTCTTTTTTTTGTGATAGACTATGTACAATATGGCGATCTTTGTATAGTTGTCCTTCGAGGGAGAAGTCTATTTATAGTTGCAAATCAAAAAAAATAGATGTCCTTTTTGAGGGAGTCATATTTTTACTATAATTTTGACTCAAGGAGTTGAATCCCATTTTGAAACTATTTTATTTTTGAGTTGTGATATCATGGACACGACTATAGAGGAAATTTGGTTCTTATTTGAGGAGAAACAACTGGAGCATACAAAGATTAACAATGATGGAGGAGTGCTAAGTGATGAATTACCATGAGATTCCATCTTGAAAAAGATGAAAAGTATCCATGAGTAGAGTCATGGTACTCATATTGAAGATAAGTATGAAAGGTGACAGGTAATCACATGATTCTTGTTTAGTCGTTAGGGAGAATGGGAAATAAGAGGGGTGAACAACGCTCAATGGACGAGCATGAAATAGGAAAAAAGTGATATAGGACTTGAATTCAACAATAGAATGGTTGAATATGCAAGGCATTGAGGGGTTCAGGTTCATTTTTACCTTCAAGTGAAGACAAATGATAAAATCCTGACCTATAGGCATGAGTCACAATATATGGTCCAAGCCAATTAGGAGCACATTTTCCCCATTTACTTTTATCTTCTTTGGTTACATGTTGATTTTCTTTTAGGATGAGATCACCGAATTGGAAGGTTTGTTCTTAGACATTTTTGTCATAGGCACATTTGATACATTTTTGGTAGACTTGGAGATGGTCGAGAGAATTAAGACAATGTTCATCCAATAACCCAAGTTGTGCCAAATTGTCTTGGTGAAAGTCATCATCGTTGAGCATGTCTTGGAGTGAAATACCAAGAGATGGAATCTGGACTTTGAGAGGAAGGAAAACCTTAGTACCGTATACCAGATAGAATGGTGTGGTAGCAATTGAAGTGTGGATACTAGTGTGGTAAGCCCATAAGGAAAAGGAAATGTGCATATGCCAATCCTTCCCAGTATCGTCAAACACTTTCATAAGAATTTTTTTCAAGGTTTTATTGGTTGATTCTTCTTGGCCATTGGTTTGTGGGTAGTAAGGTGAAGACAAATTGAGTTGAATACCAAAAGCATCGCAAATCCTTCGTAGGGTTTTTTCTTGAATTATTTTTGTTATTAGTGATGAGGAGATGCGGGACACAAAAGCAACAAATAATGTGATGATTAATCAATTCACATATTTTCTCTACTTTTTTAGAAATGAGAGGCACGACTTCAACCCATTTGGTATAATATTTGGTAGTGGTAATGATCCATTGATGTCTTTGGGAAGAATGCGGATTGATTTCTCCAACAAGATCCAAATCCCATTTGTAGAAAGGCCAAAGGTCATGGGTGACCTGTAAGGCATGACTAGGTGTGTGACAAAGGTTAGCATGTTGCTGACATTTCACACAATGCTTAACATACTCACAAAAATCATGGTTGAGGGTTGGCAAATAATATCCTAGGAAAAGGATGCGTTTAGTAATTACGAGACCACTAAAGTTACCTCCACATATGCCTTCATGAACTTCCTTGATGGTAAAAGGAATTTCAGAACTCGTAAGGCATCGTAAGAGGATATCGTTGAAGACACATTTATAAATAAGGCCACCCATGATGACATAAGGAGAGGCCCTTTTGAGAAAGGTGTTTTGTTCATTATGAGTGAGGTCGGGAGGTAGAATTGAAAGAGAAAGGTAATAAGAAAACTTCTTATACAAAAATTCATGTCGATCAAGTTCAACAGCCCCTACTAGATTAATGGTATGAAGCGAATAAGAAGGTGATTGCAACTTTTGTACTGTGATAAAGATTTTGTATTCAGAGGCTTAAGAATTTATTTGGGATGCGAGATAGGACATGGTATCTGCAAATTTTTTATTGGAACGTGGATTGGTTTGTAGTTCCTAATGATCAAAGGAGGTCAAAAGTGTACCGACGTGATGCTTATACTTTTGAAGTATTTCATTACAACACTGGCATATACCATTGACTTGGTTTACTACCAGTTGAGAGTCACCAAAGATATTAATTGATTTAACATCTAAGGAAATGGTGGTTTGGAGACCTAATACGAGTGCTTCGTACTCGATAATGTTGTTAGTACAATCAAAATCAAGTTTGAAGGAAAGCGGCATAGGTTCACTATTAAGAGGGATGAGGATAACACCTGCACCTCCCTGATCCAAAAATTCAAGTTTAATAAACTTCACAATAACTTGAAATTTATTTAACCAAATAATTTCTCTCAAATTATATCCAATACGCAGCAATTTTAATTAAATAAAAATCACACAGATTAATATTCAACGGAATAAAATTTTCAGCAATAAGAAAATAAAACATGGAGACACAAAAGTTTGTTTATGGGGTTCACCAATTGGCTATGTCCCCAGTTCCACTCTACGAGTGTTACAATGAATTAATTAAAACTCTTCATAATAACAATAAAACTCCTCAGAGTAAGCTTACAATAAACCTGTGTCTGGTGATTATCAGTAGAAAAAATTTCCTGTAAGAAAATTAAATCCTCCTCTGTCAAATTCTATCTTCTGTATTTCATCTCTGTAATAAAATAATAATACACCTGTGTGTATTCTTCCTTCTTCAAACCTTCCAAATACTCGTGTATATATATATATAACACACACACACACACACACACTTAAGTGTATATTTAGTAAATTTAATCCCATTTAAATCTCCCAATAATCCTCCCAAAGCCCATTATTTTCTCTTATCCATATGAGTGGATTTTAACATCAAACATGGAGGAATAATCCCACATATAATGGAATATTACCAATTTTAGACTTTATCAAAGCCTTAAAATCCTCCATTTAATGTGTTTACTAATTCCACATGATGCTAACCACCCCCCTCCTTCTCTCGTGGAGATTTTATTGGTTGAAAATTGGATTGCCTTGGAAAAATGTGCCAAAACTTGGGAGAGGAGATTTGGTAAAAAAGTAATAAATTTAAGGTGATTTTTTTAGGATTAATTAAACGGATATCTTAGGATTAATTTATGAATTAATAAAATATTTTAATGTTGTCGTGATAATTTGCAAGAGGGAAATTGGAATTTTCCAAGCACGACAACTATACCCCTATGCAAAAATGTTCATGTTTTATCATTCCTAGGCACCCCAGGTCAAATACGTTAGTCTATTCACCCCTTATTTGATGTCAAATTGGTCCCCTAGGTAATTTAGGAAAGTCTATTTATTCCCCCTAGGTTATTTTAGGGAGTTTTGAAAAAATGTTATCTTCTGGCAGTATTGGGAAGGGTTATCGCTGGCCTTCTCAGGACTAGATTCAAACCCCTGAAGCGGAACAGAAGGGAAAAATTTTACATGGATATGAAATGAAGACCTCAAAACATCTTGGAAATGATTTTTGAAGGTTTAGGGAAGTTTTGAAAGACTTGGAGAATTTCGAGTGAAAACATGGTTCATAAGCCTAGGTAGTTCACAGGCCTAAAACAACTGTTGGGCTTCAGAAGATGATTCCGGGAGCTCTAGATGGAGTTAGAAGTAAAAAAAATATCATCAGAAATAGGATTCCAATTCCTACATTATGGTCAAACCATATTTTTCACAACACTTTGGCGCATCAGGTATGCATACAGTTTTCTCAAGAATAAGTGGAGTACAAAATAAAAACTCCAATTTTTTAGGGATCAAATGGAATAATAAAGACATGAAACCCACACTATTATATTAAAAATTCCATTTCCAGTTAGGATCATAAAAAAATTCACTAATAACTTCCACCGGGAGCTCAAGTTATCATCATTTCAAGTTGCCCTCTTTGGGATTAGTCATTTTTTCAGGAGGACACACGTCAGCACTAGGATCCTGATAGGATTTCATGTCCCCGACGTCCCTGAGGTCAGGTACACCAGCCCTTGAAAAAAAATTCAGCCCCCATATGACCTCTGGGACCCTCATATGACCTCCATACTTGACAGTTTAGCCCTCAGGTGCTTATTTGGAGCATTTATTCCCTGTCATTGGATCGGGCGCCACGTATCAGCTCTAGGACCACTGTGGAATTTATTTTCCCTTATGCACCTGAGGTGGGGGACATCATACCTTGAAAAATTCACCCATCACCCATGGGGATTCTTCTCGGCACCCACTTGACCACCTTTCAGCCCCTAGGTGCTTTTTTGGAGCATCAATTCCCTGTCATTGGATCGGGTGCCACGTGTCATCTCTAGGACCACCATGGAAACTAATGTCCCTTATGCACCTGAGGTGGCAAACATCAGACATTGAAAAATTCACCCAACCCCTATGGGGAGTCATTTTTACACCCACATGACCGACTTTCAGCCCCCAAGTGCATTTTTCAAGCAAATCCCCTTCCGTTAGATCAAGGACACATGGCATCACCTTGACCACCATGGAAATTAATGTCCCTCATGTCCTTGAGGTCAGGGACATAAAAATTCTCCCAGCCCCTCCATGTGCATGTTTTCAAAGTTTAAATTTAGCACTTAGCTATTTTCTTCCTCTCATTTCTCCTCCACAACTCCTCAACATGCCATAGCTTTGCTCAAGCTCGTCTAGACACCCGGTCCACCATTGTTGATCCGAACCAGCTATGCCATGGAAACATAAATTCTCCAAACAATGAATGTACACCAATATTCAGGCCTCAAAGAAAAATGGATTGAAATGATGAAGAACGAAGAGAAAATTGGAGATTTTTTGCTAGATAACCGTGAAGTCACCCGATCGAAAAATCCTCATATCTTGCAAGATACAAGCCAGATTGAGATGTCATATTTTGCATGACTCCTCATTTTTCAAGGTGATCAAAATCCAATAAACAAGAGGTCAAATATTTCCCATAATAATTTTCTCCAACAAAATTGTCTCTTTGTGCACGAGTTCACATTCGTCGGATTTCCCATCATTCCGGTAATGGAAACGAGCTAAAAACATGCACATGAGCTCCAAATAAAAAACCTATTGTAATGGATTTGTTTTCATTGCAAACAAAGACAAAAACTAGACCTGTAAATCTTGAGCTCCACTAATGGCCGCCATGGCAGCTTTGTACCGAAGCCACTGCCAAGTCAAAATTTCAAAAATTACTTCCACGTATTCTAGTGGGAAAAACTATGTGAAATTCGAAAGGTGTGATCGTAACAATGAGAAAATTCTAAAAAAGTATGTTCCATTGAAAATCAAGCACTGGAAACACCCTTTCTAAAAATAGTAATTTTTCTTACACATGCTTGCTATTTTTGGTAAGTCTTCATCAAAAGTGGCTATGGAAAGAGCAATGTGCAGTGAAGATCTCCAAAAGGCCAGAATGATTATCCAGAGCAGAAAACAATGAAAATGAAAACTTACTAAAAATACTAAGTCCCCCATCTGGGTATTTACTAAAAATAGTAAGTAACACTCAAAGAGCAATATTGGCATAACAGGACATTCAGAACTTCATTGCATCAGATATTTCCATGAACAAGGACCATCATACTTCATCACGGGTAACATCCTCTCCTCTTCTCTCTCTTCCCTCTCCCCCAACTTTATCTCCCTTCAAATTTTCTAATTCTTCATTGGGGTTTGCACTTTTTGATATGCCTTTAAGTCACTTAAAAGTGACTTTAGAAACATAATGTAAATTAAGTCACCGTTATGTTATAAAAAGAGACTTAATATTATCCTAGGAATTTGAAAAGTTTTAATTTGTGTGAGGACATATGAAAAGGCATTGGGGGGTAGATGAGGATTCATATTCTATTCTATAAATTGTAAATTCATTCCCATTTCAAAGGGTTAGTGATTGATCTTGTAAACTCAATAGTATATTTTACCTTGAGAGAACAAAGGAGATAGCCATTTTCTTCTATTCCCCCCCACCCTTCTCAATTTCCTCCATTTCTCCACTATGTACAACTTTTGTTCAAGCATCAATACAAGAAGAATGATTTTATAGGTTTCTTTGACAAAGGGATTTCAATATAATTTGTGTTCATCAAATTCTATTTGGTATTATTGCCATTTGCAGGGTTGTTTCTTCCCATAAATGCATGTGATGAAGTTTCTAACTAGTGTGTGTGTACGAATCTGATTTTCTACCTACAAATTAGTTCTCCTACCTCCATTCTCACTCCCTTTCCCTCTTTTAGATATATTTTTCTCTAGCAAGAGACTGCTATCTTTACCACAGGGTCAATGGAGTGCCCTTGTTGGATCCCCCATTGAAAGGCCACCATAGAAATCCACATTTTTCATGCACATGCACATACGACAGCTACACCAATTAAGTAGAGGGACTTAGAATCTCATAGCATTGGAAAGAAATCCACAAGTTTTTCCACCCAAAATATTTTCTCACTAATAGTTTTTGGCACCCATCGTGGGGCAGATTTAGCAGCATTTGTACCCAAAATACGACCGCAAGGTCCCGAAAATTAAAAAAAAAATCAAATATTGAAAAAATCAGAAAAAAGAGTTCATGAAATTTTATTACCAAAAGATATACTACTAAATTTTGCACGTGAATTTTCACATTCCACAGTGTCATTTCGTATTCTAACTACAAATTTTTCCAAAAGCTGGCTAAAGGAAGATACACCAGGTTGAGCAGGTTGAGAGGTGTTGCTGATTCCAATTTCAAGGCTTTGCAAAATCAGAAAGAATGAATTAGAGATAATCCATACTTCTTCTCTCAAGCCTCTTCTTCATCTGGCTCTTCAGGAAGTTCACCTAGTAATCCTATCCAAATTCCTTCAAATTCTCCCATTTTTCAACCACCATTGAGATTTGAGCTCCCGGAAGAAGAAGAATTTGAAGAATAACTCATAGAAGCAAGATCTGAAGCAGAAGTAGAAGAAATAATGGCAGAAAAATAATAAATACCTCAAGCAATTGTTCTATGGGGAAGGAATACAGGCCCTCTTTCTCTTAAACCCCCTCTTCATGATCTACCGATGGGTTCCCACAAGAAATTTCCAAAGTTCAAAGGAGACAACACACAACATCCTGAAGAACACATAGTTGCTTTCAAGATATCATGTGGAATTCTTGGTGTCCAACATGAAGATGTTGCTGTAAGATTATTCATGGAGTCCCTCCAAGAAAAAGAAGTAGAATGGTTTTACCTCCTACCTTCCCAGTCCATCACTGGTTGGGATGACATCAAGACTACCTTTGGGGAAATATTTAAAACGAATGAATACTATCAAGACCTCTTAGTACAGTTGGCTCAAATAGAGAAAGGAGAAAATGAAACCATGAGAGACTTTGTGGCTCTTTTCGAATGGTTGCTTCACAAGATCCCTGAAGAGGATTGACCATCTCAAAATAATGTCAAGAGATTCTTCATCAATGCTCAATCATCAGATGTAGGATTTTTTATGTGAAGATCCCAACCAAGGGATATTGTAGAAGAAAAAATATTGGCCACTGAACTTGATGATGATCTCATCCTCTCTGGAAAGATCAAGAATCCATTAAAGGGCAAGGTCCAACATCTTGGAGATTAGAGAACTAATTCATCTCTGTAAAAGTTGGAAAATGAGATGGCCTCTTTGAACAAGGAATTATTTGAATGAGTATCTTCTCAAAGAAGAAACAAAAATAATATTGCAGGGGCACCACAAAGGCTCGCCTTGGAGGCCCCACCCATGAGCGTAAATTGTAGATTTCTAGAAAGTGAAGAAGAGTTTGAGCAAGAAACTGAAGGTGGTGGTTTCGTAGAAAGTGATGAGTTTGAGAACGATACACAAATCAAATTATTTGAGTATTCTTGAGGTTATGAAGAAGATGAAGAAGACGCACCTAGTTTCTCATTTGTAGTTTTCACTCATTCTTAGTCTGAGAAAGGAACATCTCCTTCCACTATTGTAAAGATAAAGAATATTGAAGATCCTCCTATGGTAACTCCACAAAACAAAATAATTAGTCATGGATCCCCACTTCCATCTTCCATGAAGTCTGCATTGTTAGAGCATGATCTCATAGCAAGTAAGAAGGATCCCATAATCCCAAGTAAGTCTTCTGATGTCTCTTCCAAGTCTAAATCTAAATCTTCTCCTATAAAATCTAGTACTTCAAAATCACCTAGTGTACCTTTTAAAATACCCTACATTTCTCAAACATCAAATCCTTCTCCCAAGCATATCCAAACTCCAAAAGTAGTCCCTTCACCCCCCTTGTTCTCATATTCTCCTTTTGATTTCATAGAATATGCGAACAAAGCCAAAGTACAGATTACTGAAACTTAATATTTGCAAACTCATCTTGAACAATTCAAGATGTTCGTCTAAAATATCAAGAGTGGTAGTCTAACACCTAATGCTATAACTTATAGGTCCAAAGGCATGCTACCAAACTCATATAAACCTCCCTCACAGAACATGATTTCTCTGAGTGCATCAAAGACTGATAAAATTGAACCTTTCTACATCTCCCTGCTTGTTGGAGAATATGTACTGAACAATTGCATAATAGATTCTGGTGCCTCAGATAACGTGATGCCTTTGAAGGTTGCTAAAGATCTCAAACTCACCATGGCTCCACCCGGTGGCTCTTGTTACTCTTTAGAGTCAAGAAAGGTCCCACTTGTAGGTAAGGTCAAAGATGCACAAGTGTCTCTCACTAAATTTCTAGACAAGAAGATTTCAGCAATGATTTTGGTAGCCGATGTCCTAGCCTCATTCATAATATTACCGAGTAGAAGTTTTTGTCGAGACTTGGGAGGTAAAATTTAGATGAATTGGTCATCAAAAGCAATACCAATGAAGGGAGACATGGATAAATTACTTCCAGAGAAGACAATGAGGTACACCATGTAAAACTTTGGAATCCTAGAAGCTAACATTTTATACCAGGGTAATATGCGGATGAATCACTTTGTGGAAACTGAGGAAGAAGAGGATATCCCCATATTGATAGGTTTAGACATGCCTTCTCAGATATATTTGGACTTTGAATAAGCACTGAGGAGATTCTATTTACAAGAGGGCAGCCCCAAATCGCCAGATGATGTAGACCACGAGGAAGAGGAGATGGTTCTTGATTATTTTCAAGAAGATAAATCATCTTATATGCTTTTCCAAGATGAGGAGTTATTCTCATTCCCATTTAGGGATGAATATGATCTTAGTTAGGCCATCTATGGAGAGACAAAATCAGCTTGTGATGAGCCCGTGAAAGGACTTAAAGAAATGTCTATACAAGAAATGCTTAAAGCCGTAGAAGAAACTGAAGATCCTGAGCTCAGTCTTGAGCTCCTGATGCAAGCCAAAAATATGCAAGACAAGCATGAAGCTGATTTAGAAGCCTCAACTAATGTGAAGGTCAAACATATTGAGATAAGGAAAGATGAAAAATATGATGCCGCTCTTGAGCTAATGATTGATAGATGTAATAACGAAATGGAGATATTTTATTTCCTAATTAGAGATGAAGACTCTTTCCATGATGAAGAAATTGAATCAAGGATTTTCGAGACCTCTGAAGATAAATCTCTTTTTGATGAAGGATTGGTAGAGTGCAGATATTCCTAAGATGATGAGGTAATCCCTCTAGGTAGTTGCCTTGATCTACAAAATAAAGATTCTTCAAAGGTATACAAAGAGGATCTACAGGAAATGATGAACATAACTTTGTGCAAGAAATATTGGATGCAGTAGAAGTTGTGGAAGACCCCAAGTTGATTCTTAATCTCTTCATTCATGTCATGGACATACATGACAAGAATGAGTTTTCCTCAAATCCTCCCATCAATACTCAAATGCCACACAGTGGAGTAGAGATAAAGAATGAATCAAATGTTTCTCATGGAGAATATTTCAATGAGCATAGACCTAGGAAATAAAGTGACTTAGAATATCTAAGGAATTGGAATAAAAATAAACTTTGGAGCAGTGACGATATGCTCAATGGAGAATTAGCTATAGGGACAAACATTCAACCAGGATTTATTTACCTGCATCCATCTCTCTTACGCGTTCAGTTTGGTTACCAGGCACGTGGCCATTCTCATCACCAGGTCTTGAATATCTGTGATATCAAATTACCTTCACCCTTTCTTGTATGCATATGCAGTGACGGTTTCTTTAATTGCTTCCTTGTCGCATAGGTTGTCCTCTAAACTTTCTCCTTCATAGATAAGGCCTTTGAATCTTGAAATTAGCTGAGGGGTTACATGCATCTTGTGCCCCATGAAGTGAAACTAGTCTTCATGCACATGCGACATCAGTCATTGATAGAGGTGCCCAAGATTTCCAAAATACGGCAACTCATAGAGTTGCAGTAATCCAACCTTCTCCAACTTCACCTTGACTTTGTCGCTATAAATTTGTAACCCCTCTGGTGTTCTCTTATTAGTCAGGTGAACTAACTCCAATGCCATTTCCTTTTTAATCGCATTCATGTGATGATTGTAATCACTTACTATCATTTTTCTCAGGTGGGACTCCCATTCCATCCCGACCAAAACCCCATCTGGGTACTGCATTTCTGTATACCATTCCTCATTGATACTTGTGGTAGTTTCTTGTTGTTTTACCTTTCCCTTTCCCTTCTTAGGTGTTCTAGCTGGTTTCTTGGGTGCCATTGTGTGGGTTATCACTTCAACCTCTCTTCCTTTGTCTACTCTTCTATCTTTCCAAGTTCAAACCTCTAACTTGCGAAGAAACTCTTTTTCAACTCGTGCCCTAGCTGTCAGACCCTAAATGGAATATCCTTTCACAAGATGAAATTCTCTATAACTCTTCCCACACTTGTGAATTACTTCCCTCCTGGTTTGTAGATCCAAACTAGTCACTCACAGTTAAAATTTTTCCAATTTTTCTTCACACAGATCAACTCTAGAAACCCTAGTTCTCAAAAGCTCTTCTCTCTTCATATTCGCAAAGTAAATAATGAAGTTCCCAACCTTATATTTATAGTTTTTCCTTCTTTTTAGCATTAAATGTCACTTCACCTACCACTGTACTTGAAGACTTAATGCAGATTTTTCAAAAAAAATTTGATTTTAGTGCCCTCACTCACGCTCCTAACCCTACGTGGATAACCCTCCAACCTTCTAGTGTGCAACCAATCCACCTTGATATGAGACTCTTACATGCGCATAACAGTGTCGAAATCACTTCTTCTATCCTCATGATTTTTTCTCTTACCTACCTCGTGTTGTTTTATGCTTCTTCCTCCCCTGTACATGGATTCAAAATGTAGCCTTATCCTAACACCAACCATCCTTTTCACCTTTCCTTCCATGCACTTCCTTCCCAGGGCCATTCAACCAAGATTTCCAATGTAATCCTTCCTAGCACTTTACTATCACTTTACTTCACTTTACTCCACCCCACACTAAAATGATGTGCGATCCTCTGCGCAATCACAACCTTCAAAAAGTAACAAGGTTACCAACACCCAAGGAACAAAACAAAACAACAACGTGAAAGGGAAATGCGAGAAAAGAAAATGCACTAAAGGAAATTCTAATCTATCTGGCAACATTGCCTTATTTACACACACTAAGAACACTTATTTACAATAGGGCTTCAGCCGACTCCCATTGAAGTGTCCATAAAATCTCATCCCATCCAACACTTATAACTAGCACATGCCTGAATAAAGGATGTAAGAGATAATGTAAGGACCCAACCAATGGAATTTTAACTTCCCAGGATGGCGCAAAAACTTTGAATCATAAAGTAACACCATATTCCCAACATCAAACTTCTTTTTCTTAATGTGACGATCATGCCATGCCTTTTGTTTTACTTTCTCAGTTGTCTTGCTCCACCTGGCTAATGATCTTCTCTCATCTGATTGAATTAAATTTTCTATTCTTTCCTTCAGTGCTTATTCATCATCCAAACCTCTTACACACACTATACGCAGTGAAGGTAACATAAATTTAACTGGTAGGATAGCCTCCACGCCAAATACTAATTTAAATGGTGTGGCCTTGTTTAACCTCTTGTAGGTTTTCCTATATGCCCAAAGAATAGCTAATACTTTGGCATCCCAATATTTCCTTCCAACATCACATATCTTAGTCAACGTGTGACTAAGTATTTTCTTAAATGCCTCAGCAGTTCCATTTTCTTGAGGGTGATAAGGGGTAGTTTTGTGATGGGCCACCATGAATTTTTATAATAGAATCCTGACCATTTCATTTAAAAAGTGTATACCTCTATCACTTGTCAAACTAAATGGGTATCCATACCTACTGATTATGTTTTCCCATAAAAATCTAGTAGCTATAGCCGTGGTACAATCCTTAGTAAGTGTTGCCTCTTCCCACCTTGTCAAATGATCATTGCAAGTTATGATATAATGTGAACTAGTACTTCGCGCTGCTAGTGAGATTGGTCTAAAAAATTCAATAGCCCACTTCTCAAATGGTTACACATTGGGTATCGGTCGCAAGGTCATTTCATCCCTCTTTCTAGGTTTTCCAAGGCGATGGCAATGGTCATAGGCCTTGCAAAACTCAATGCAATCTTGATAAATGGTCCCCCACCAAAGCCCTATGAGTAGAATCTTCATCGTGGTTGCATTTCCCACATAGTGTCCTCCTACAATCCCACCATGCACCTTTTCCATTATAGCATTACACTCATGTTCTAGTACGCATCGGCGCAGAACCTCATCACGACCCAATTTGTACAAATCCTCATTAATTAGCATGTAGGGTGTGGCACGTATGGCCAACTTCTTCTTCTCCAAGGCCTTCATTCCTTCCGGCACCACACCTTCCTTAAGAAATACTGCAATGTACTCTAATCCAAGGGCGTGTGCTACAACCTAAATAGTTGTGAGTCTAGCATAGTATCTTCAATGCTCTGTGCATCCTCCCCTAAATCAATCCTAGACAAATGATCAGGTCTGGAATTACTCTTTCCTAGTTTGACAACTACCATGAACTCAAACTCTTGGAATAATAGAACCCACCGACATATGCGCCCTTGTAGAACATGATTGTTGACTAAATATTTCAATGCCATATGGTCATTATAAAATATAAAATGAGTTTCCAACAGATATTGTCTGAATTTGTGAAGTACGTAGATCATGGACAATGCCTCGCGCTCAGTCGTAGTATAATTTTGCTATGCTGGTGTTAAGTTCCTGTTTGCAAATCACGAAGGATGATCAACAATCCCTTCACCAGAATGTGCAAGTACTACATCAATTTTTTTCCCTGAGGCATCCACATGAACATGGAAAGGCTTATCCTAGGAAGAAAACCATAGAATGGGTGTGGTGACAAGCCTATCCTTCAAAGTGTCAAATTCCTTTTGTTGCACCTCTCCCCAGTGAAAGGAACTTTTTTGTTTGAGTAATTATTCTAAAGGCGCAGAGATCTTGGCATACCCCTTGATGAACTTTATGTAATAACCCATGTGCCCAAGAAATCTATGTACTACACTTTCACTAGTAGGCTCTCCCAATCCCACAATTATTACAGCTTTGGTAGGATCTACTAACAAGCCTTCTTTACATATGATATGTCCCAACAATGTTCCAAATTGGGTAGAAAAGATACATTTCTTAATGTTGAGGGATATCCTCAATTGTTGACATCTCTCAAAAATCAACCTCAAGTTATCACAATGGTCCTTCACTAGCGCATACAGTGTCTAATCATCCAGATACACCTGAAGAAATTTGTGGACGAAGTCCCACAATGCCTGTACCACTATGCACAAGAAAACAGTAGGCGCATTATTTAACCCAAAAGGCATGAATGTATATGCAAAAATTCCCTACTCGGTGGCAAAATGTTTCTTTCTCTGGTCTTCCTTTATAATCCAGACTTGTTGGTACCTTGAAAATCCATCTGTAAAAGAATAGATTTCATGCCCAGCTACTCCCTCCAAAATTTCTTCAGTAAAAGGGGTTGGAAAAGGATAAATGACACAAACCATATTCAACTCCTTATAGTCCATGCAAATCCTAATCCTTCCATCCTTCTTGATACTAATCACCATTAGACTTATCCATTCTAACTCTTCAATGGCATCAATGATACTAGACGCTATCATTTTATCTATTTCTTCATTGACCTTCATGCGTAGGTTGGGATTCATCCAGTATGGTCTCTTCTTGATTGAGCGTGCACCTTCCTTCATCTTTATCCTCATCTCCCCCAAGGAATGGTGGATTCCTTTAAGCTCATGGTACCCACATGGGAATAAATACTTAAACTCATGTAATAGGTCAATGATCTTAGAGACTTCCTTCTCCAACCAATAGTCCCCAATGATAGCCTCTTTAGGCTCTTCCTCCGAGCCGATGTTAAATTTCTTTGTCTTTAAATGTTCATGGTAGGCACTCACTCATTCATCAGCACTTTTCAACACCTCACGTGTCCCTATATAATGGTCAACATATAAGTTGTATGTTTCCTCTCCATCAATAACATACACCAACTTTCATTTTTCTTTCTCCAAGCACGCGTGCTCTAGTTGAATCTCCTCTGGTTCGTCTTCCTCAAGGCATGCCTCTAAGCCAGGGCCACCAAGTAAGTCCAGTAGCCTATCCTCTTTCATGGAACTATCCCTAATGGTAAGGTGCTTGAAAACCTGTAATGCCTTATCCACTAATGGCTTTGTACTCTAATATTCAAATGTTTTAATGAGATCAACCGCTAACTCTTCCTAATTCCCTTTTTGGAGGCATGTCTCAACATGAATGTACCATGTGCGTGCACAAACTTGCAATGTAGAATATATCTTGTGTAACCATAGGAATGGTGGTAAAGCTTCCACGCCTTCTCTCTAAACCCTCTCACAATCCTGGATATGGAAAGAGGTGGTTTCCTTTCCATGATAATATTTGATGGTAGTGGGCACATTGCTTCTAGAGAACCAGACAGAGAGGGAAATTCTCACCTCACGCCATTCCAAGAGGCTCTCCTGATGTGTTTCCCACTATCTTGTTTTTGTGCCAAGTAGGACATAACTTAACATACATATTCTCTCATCCTCCTTCTTCCACTGAACTTCCATCTGCTGCAAAAATATCTCAGGGAAGGATCCTCCTAAATACTTAGTTAACTTCTTTTCTCCCAAGAGCTGCACTAAACACTCCTTTGTCACCTTGGTCACTGATCCTCTCAATTTCCATCCGATCAACTCATAGGTCCCATGCACCCAATCATCACATGCTATATTGGTGGTGTCACTTATGGACTGAGCATCCTCAAACTGGATAACTCCCTCTGTGGGATGAATTATCTCTAGATCCCTGAATGAGCACACATATATTCTATCAAGGACCTCTTCTCCTACGGGTTAAGTATAGGGTGTTGATTTTCCATTAGCCATAGGTATGATGACCTGCTCCTCCTCATTCTCAAAACTTATGTATCCTTTTTTGAACCAAAGATCCACATTATTGGTATAGCTCCAAGGGTGCCCAAGTAATGATGGAAAATTTTCTTCCTTGGCAAGTGCCAAGACTTCAAAGTCCCCAGTAAACATAGCCCCCTGAATGGTGATAGCCTCATCTTTTAAGACACTGATGGGAATTTCCTTTGTTTTTTTTTCCATATACAACACATTTGAAAATGACTGTAATACAATTCTTCCCATCTGATTCCATGCATCCAAAGTGATAACATTGACCTCCGCATCTATGTCAATGAGGATATTACTAAGGATCCACCCATCCACAACTGCATTTAACATGATCTCCTTATCATAATCTAGGATGTGAGGGGGAAGGTTTACATGCAATACATGCCTCTCACGCTCCTCTCTAGTGTGTGGTACCTTCTCTCTTAACCATGACCTTAATAAGGGAATAATATTCTCTTGCCTTAGCATCTTACATACATCTTTGACTTCATCCAAGTCATCCTTTGGTGTTTCGACGGTCCTTCTTTGTTCCTCCTTCCTGGAGTGCTCCTTTAAACACTGGATTTCTCCTTATAAACTCCAAATGACATCTATGGTGTCTTGATATACCTCCTTCTGATGTGCAGGGTCTAGGTACTTACATTGTACCACTTTCTCTCTTGAAACTAGGTTCTTCTACCTTGGTATTTACTTTCTGTGTGTAGCTTCTACTCTTGTCGTTACCATAATAGAATCCAAGCCTACATCACATGTTACCCATGGCATCCACTGTGTATCTTTCTTCTTAATATTTACCATTTCAGTTCCCTTGTCTTTTCGGTGCTACTGACTCATGTGCTCAAACAACTCTGGGTGCTCCTCATACTCATGTTTCTTACCGTACCATGAGCACTGCAATAGCTTTGGGCCCTCACACTTGTAATGGTTTGTAGCTCCAAAATTAAAACATGTTCCACATGGGAACTCACTTCTTCCTCTGTGGTTACTACGACCAAAAAAATCCCCCGTGAAATCCCCTTCTACGCACTCTCCATCTGCGCGTTACTCATAACGATGCTCATCACCCTTAGAATTTCTTGCAAGGCTAGTCTGGAACACACCAAGATCAGTAGTGTCATGAATCTTATCAATCATCCTACAACCTTTAGTGTCATGTGATGTGGATATACAGATCTTGCAATAACAAGATACATTCTTGCAGATTGTGCGTTGTAGTAGGTCGCACCTACTTGCATCAAGGTCCTCGTGAAAAATTTCACAATCCACTACCAAGGTGCGTACCAACTTCTGAGTGCATATTCCACCATTATCTTTTGTATGCTCCTCCACATCATAGTCTGTACACCAAATTCCACTGCGAGTCTCTGAAGCTAAGTTCACAAACAACATCTCCAATTGGTTAGCCATAGCAGTGATCTGAGCCTCCAAAAATGGGCTAACACCAGTATCAATGTTTCAACAGCTTCAACATGTAGATTAGCCTCTAACGCCTCATGCGGGTCTGTGAAAGTATTATGGGGTAATTCCCTTCTAAAAGGTGTTATCAACCCTCCAAAAAACCATTGAGCATGATATGATGGGTGATTATCATATGATAATTTAGATAATAGTGTTTTTAAGCATGCATCATACTCCCACACACTCTCTGCCATACCTTATTGGATCACCTTGAGAGTTTTGATGTTCTTTTGCTCAAACATAGGGATGTGGAATTCCTCTAGGAAGGTGTTTTAGAAATCGGTGTAATCCACAACCATCTGATGAGTTTCATACTTCCTATGCGCACCATAGTATTTCAAATTTATGTACATGATCCATAATATCTTCTATACCTTGGTAATCTGGTAATTGTAAAGACATATCAAAGAAGACTTGAGGAGGTGGTTGGGGTCTTGTCCTCCTGATCCAGTTCTTTGATTTCCTCCAGTGTTTCCTCCTTCAGATCCACTAGATCTACCAGGTCATGAGAGGTAATTAGGTAACAAGGGTTCAAGAATATGATCTTGATATCAAGCCAACTAAGTTGGTTCAGGGTAAAGGCCTATGTGAGCTCATTGTTGAAGGAGCTGATAAAGAGTTGTCCAAGGATGGATTTGATGTCCCTATTTTTCTCTTCCTAAGTTCAACAAATGAATGGTATGCTGACATTGCACATTTCCTCACTTATGGTGAATGTCCATCTCACTTTAGTTCCAAAGATAAAATATCCATCAAGCTGAGGTATGCACACTATGTGTTATGGGAGAATGCTTTGTTCAAATGAGGCATAGATGG